>CM070508.1:52004385-52604385 GCA_036346375.1 Guadua angustifolia
AGGCAAGCAACGGTTGGTCCGACAAGAGTTTCACGGCGCTGTTGGGTCTGTTAGCGGATATGCTTCCAGAGGGAAACGAGTTGCCAACAACGACCTACAAAGCCAAAAAGGTTCTTTGTCCTTTGGGAATGGAAGTAGAAAGAATACATACATGTCCGAATGACTGTATCTTGTACCGCAAACAGTACGCAAACTTGCATGTATGTCCGGTGTGCAACGCATCCAGGTACAAGTGTAAAGATAGATCAGATGATGACGCCGAGGGCATGGAGGTGAAGAAAGGACCTCCCGCTAAGGTGGCGTGGTATCTGCCTATAATTCCCCGTTTGAAGCGGTTGTTGGCGAACCCAAAAGAGACAAAATTGCTTCGATGGCACTCGGATGAGCGTAAGAACGATGGAATGACTAGGCACCCTGCTGATTCAACTCAGTGGAGAAACATTGATAGGAGGTTTGAAGAATTCACAGCGGATTCGAGGAATATAAGGTTCGGATTGAGTACAGATGGAATGAATCCTTTCGGTAACCTGAGCAGCCGTCATAGCACTTGGCCTATAAATCTCTGTGTGTACAACCTTCCTCCTTGGTTGTGTATGAAGTGAAAGTACATATTGATGTCTATACTCATCGAAGGCCCGAAGCAACCTGGGAACGATATTGATGTGTACCTAACACCATTGGTGGAAGATCTGAACAGATTGTGGGCTCCTGGGGTGCAGGTATGGGATGCTCACAAACAAGAGTACTTCACTTTGCGCTGTCTATTGTTTTGCACCATAAATGATTATCCTACCCTTGCTAACCTATCGGGGCAGAGTACAAAAGGAGCCAAAGCATGTACACACTGCTTGGATGACACCGAGAGTGTCTGGCTGAATCACTCACGCAAAACCATGTACATGCATCACCGTAGGTTCCTTCGGAGAAATCACCCATACCGCAAGATGAAGAAATAATTCGACGGCACAACCGAAGACGCTTTAGCTCCAAAGCCTTTAAGCGGGTCAGACATTCATGATATGGTTAAGAAGTTGGATGTTGTGCTAGGGAAGGGACATAAATCGAGGACCCGTGAGAAGAGCATGTGGAAGAAGAGATCAATATTTTGGGACCTACCTTATTGGGAGCACCTAAAAGTTCGGCACTGCATCGACGTAATGCACGTATAGAAGAATGTCTGTGATAGCTTGATTGGTCTCTTACTGAACATTAAGGGAAAAACAAAGGACGGTATCAATGCACGGCTTGACTTGGTCGATATGGGCATCAGACCTGAGTTAGCACCGAAAGAGAGTGAAAAAGGACGAACATATTGCGAGCCTACTAGTTACACTCTGTCCAAGGCCGAGAGAAAGGAACTGTGCCAATGCTTGCATGGTGTGAAAGTTCCATCCGGTTACTCGTCCAACCTGAAGAGACTTGTTTCGATGAACGATTTGAGTTTAACTGGCATGAAGTCCCATGATTACCATGTGCTTATGACACAGATGCTCCTTGTGGCAATTAGAAGTATTTTACCGACCAAGGTTCGGGAGACAATCACAAGGCTGTGTTATTTCTTTAACATAATTGCTCAGAAGGTCATCGATCCCGAAGGACTTGATGCTCTGCAGGGCAAGGTGGTAATGACTCTATGTAATCTTGAGATGTATTTCCCTCCGTCATTTTTCGATATCATGGTCCATCTCATTGTTCACCTTGTGAGGGACATAAAGATGTGCGGGTCTGTGTTCCTACGTAGCATGTACCCGTTCGAGAGGTACATGGGAATTCTCAAGTCCTACGTACGGAATCGATCTCGACCGGAGGGTAGCATTATCGAAGGTTATGCAACAGAAGAGGCCGTCGAATTCTGCGTGGATTACATGGCTCAGGTCGAACCGATGGGTGTGCCTCGATCCCGCCATGAGGGGAGGCTGCAGGGCATCGGGACCATCGGAAGGAAAGCAATCACACCTGATCCAGTTGCGTGCGCCAAAGCCCATTTCACAGTTTTGCAACACATGGCTATTGTGACCCCGTATATCAAGGAGCACAAGAATTGGCTACGGTAAGAGAATCCGACGCGGCTGGAGTACTGGATCATCAGACAGCATAACCTTCACTTCAACAGCTAGTTCAAGGAGCAACAGCCCATTACGGGAAGCATGTCAGGTGAGACGCTGACATGGTTGGCAAAAGGGCCAGCTTTTACGGTTGTAACATGGAAAGGATATGATTTAAATGGGTACACATTTTACACGAGAGATCAGGACATGAAGAGCACAAATCAGAATAGCGGTGTTACGCATCGATCTGTTGAATACATTTGGATCGATGAGGAGCTCATACTATGGGTTCATTGAGGAAATTTGGGAGCTCGACTATGTGCTATTCAAGATCCCCTTATTTCGGTGCCGTTGAGTTAACTCGCAAAGACGTGAAGGTTGGCAAGTCTGGCGTCTAACCGTGGACCTCGAATGTCTCTTGATACCAAGAGGAACCATTCGTTCTCGCCAACCAAGTTGTTCAAGTCTTCTATGTAACCGACCCGTCCAACAAGCAACACCACGTTGTTCTTTAGGGAAAAGGAGGATTGTCGGAGTCGAGAATGTGGTAGATGAGGAAGAATACAATCAGTTCAACGAGTTGCCTCCTATTGGTACGGCGTCACAATCCAGAAGACCAACCCGTGAAGCTTAGCTACACACGTGTTGATCATCGTGAAGGGCTAATTTTGTATAAAATAATAAACAAGTGTTGTCATGAGGACTGATCTATGTATATATACCAAGTGTTCATGTATTAAATTAAATTAATGACAAGTATTAATTAGTGAGATGCATGTATTGATTAAAATTAAGCGGTGTATGTGTATATGGACATGTATTAATTCTTGAGATGTATTAATTAAAATTAAGCACTCTATGAGGACATGTATTAATTACTAAGATGTATTGATTAAAATTAAGCGGTGGCCCATCCTGCAGTTACGAAATTAAACCGTGCAGGATGGAGTCATTCGAGCAGTTACAGGATTGAGCCGTCTCGAGGTGTAGTCGTCCCAGATGGTTCAGGATTAAACCGTCTCGAAGACTACACCTAGACGGCTCAATCCTGAACAAATGCTCGAATGGCCTTCCGCGCCACTCAATAAATCCCTGCGCTTGCCATTTCACCAAGTCCCCAAGACTAATTTATTGCAACCCTAGCTCCCCCCCTGGCGGCGCCCTAGCTCCCCCCTCGGCCGTGCCTTCGCCCTAGCTCAGAGGTGCCCTCCCTCGTCACAAGACTCCCCACTCTCGCGCTCTCGCCCTAGATCGGAGGTGCCCTCCCTCGGCGGCGCCTCCCCCCTCGGCCGCGCCCTCCCCCACGGTGGTGTCTCCCCTCCCCCTAGGTGGTGTCTCCCCTCTCCATCGGTGGTGCCCTTCTCCCTCCCCCCCCCTCCATTTATTTTTTGCCTTGCTTGCTCCACGATTCGAGTGTTGTTCCCTCTGTGAGTATTTTTGGTTCTGCACTTGATTCTTGCTGGCTGAAATACTAGTGTTGCTCTGTGATGAAATTAGGGTTACTACATGAATATGACAATTGATGAAATGATTTAAGCCTTGAACTGCTAGACTTGTATGAAATTATTGGATTATATTCACGGTTCTGCTCAATTTGTATTCATTTCTGTTATCGCTTTGATATTGTCGGTATTATATCACTATTGGTATTATATCGCTAGTGGTCAGGTAGTAGTTGCTTATGTCAGTTGATTTTGCTTATATTAATTAATCTGAACTAAGTTGTCTCTATTGATAGAAATCTCTTGTCGAAGCAATCATTATTTATTCATTATCGCTTTGATTTTTGTCGGTTATTACATCACCGCTCATTCATTGCTTGGTTCGGTTAGTGCAGGTTAAGTAGATGTTGATCTGATTTAGCTAGCTAGTGGTCAGGTAGTAGTTGCTTATGTCAGTTGATTTTGCTTATATTAATATGAACTAAGTTGCTTATATTTATTATGTTAAGTGATCTTTGAACTGATCTGAACCTACAATATATATTGGCTCTGTTATTAGTCTAATCAGATCTTTGCTTGTGGATAAAACTGACATTTTCTAGCTGATCTGAACACATTCATTTTATAACAGTGAATAATACTTAATCATTTCATGTGCATGCTAAGGTGGTAAGGGTTCAAGGCTTAAGTTATTGAATTGATTAGTCTAGTCCATTTGTGATTGTGGTGAAGATCCTTATCTTCATCCAAACCCTAAAATCTGAGAGCACAACAAAATTAATTCCTCTCTTAAACATTCTGCAAAACATAGTTAGCTTGATAGTATTATGCAGAAGTTGCAGTAGGAACTCCCCCCTTAATGCATACATGATCAGAACTTTAACAATCATGACATATTTGGACTATATTAGATCCTTAATGGATGCATTTTAATGAACTTGAGATGTATTTTAATGATCTAATGCTTAGTATCCTTTTAATTCAGTTCATTCAGTTCATAATATGCTAGTTTGTTTTATTCCCTTATGCTCTGATATTTTCTGAACACAAATTAAACTAATCTTCAGCTGTTAATAAGAAAAATTGATAATAATAAATATTAAGGATCTAATATAGTCCAAATATGTCATGATTGTTAAAGTTCTGATCATGCATCCATTAAGGGGGGAGTTCCTACTGCAACTTCTGCATAATACTCTGTCAAGCTAACTTTGTTTTGCAGAATGTTTAAGAGAGCACAACAAAATTAATTCCTCTCTTTGAGATAAAGTTTGATGTATGGCTTAAACTTGTTTAATATCATCTTGTTTGTGTCATGTTGGTTGTTTGATGATTATATGTATTCTCGTATATATATATATATACTTAGAAGTAATAATGAATAAAATCTTGCTCTTACACTCGCATCTTGTCCAACAGTCCAAAAAAATCTTCTCTTAAATTTGCTTCTCTTAACCTTACAGCATACAAGATGGCGTCTCCTCAATCCTCGGCGCCGAAGAGATCTAATGACGCGCCCAATGTAGAAAGAAACAGGCGCAGTGCAAGAGGGCTTAGTAAAAGGCCTCAAAGCCGATACACCATCACGGCGGTTGATCCGCACGATGGGGCCTCTACCACGCCTCCAAAGGCTGTGGCAGCTTTTCGGACCATGTGCGGGATCGTTGGGCATGAACGGGTTCCCATCACCTATCCATCATGGAAAACGCTGACAGATGAGGAGCGTGATAACCTGGTTACAGAAATATTCGCGTCATTCGAGCTTCCACAAGACACCATGCCTGCACTGCGACGATACGCGTTGCTAGTGGCGGGAAAGGCTTGGAAGAACTTCAAGAGCGTCCTTGTTGCTAATTACGTTAATAAGAAAGTAACTCCGTTCCAGAAATACGGGTTCATCTCTGAAGATATTTGGGGGCAATTTGTTGAGTTGAAGACGACGGAAGAGTTCATGCTTCAAAGCGCGGCTCACAAGACCGTCCAGTCAAAAAACACACACCCACACAGACTCGGCTCAACTGGGTACGCGGGTAAGATGGCGCAATGGACGAGGGAGGACGACGAGGCAGTCCAGAATGAGGTCGCACCGCCATTTGCCTCGATCGTGGACCCGCGTGCCCGAAACTGGGTAAGAGCGAGGTCACGTCACACTTCTGCGAGCGACGTGTCCTTTGCAAACCCCATTGATGAGGAAGTGTCCCAACGCCTCATATCGTTGAGCACGGAATCTTCCCAGGGTTCTTTCACTTCGAACAGAGAGAAAGACATACTCTCCACGGCCTTGGGAAACAAGGAGCACCCGGGTTGCACCGGAGGCCTAGGTGTTTTCGTTCCCTGGAAAATGGGATTCCCACAGGACTCGGCCACGTACCGGAGTAGGAAGAGAAGCAAAGCCGAGCGTGAGGAACAGCTCGTAGCCCTCATTGAGGAAAGGGTTGAGGAAAAGCTTAGAGCGCAGTTCAATGATCAGCTACGAAGCCTCGAGGAAAGGCTGGAGCAAAGGGTGGCTGAGGAGAGGCAGGCACAGAATATGCTAGCCCAAGAAGCACATGTGCAGTTCAGCCCAACTAACCATCAGAGCAGCTGCGCGTCCACCTCTGTGCATGAAGCCAGATTTCCTCCTGATGACAACACGCAGGTAACATGTCTGCAATGATCCTTACCTACACTTTTAATGTTGGACTTGTTAGCTAATTACTTGTGTACCCTTATGTAGGGGGGCACACCGTGCAATCTGCAAGTGAGGCTTACCAACGGCTCTGTTCCCCTGCAGGCTGCTTGGGGACAAGCGTATGCATCCGGAGAAGGGTCATTACTGCACGATCAACCGTTACAGCCGGTCTACGTGAAGGTCAATGTCGATGGTGTACAAGAAATTTTCAAGGCCGTCACGCTGGACTTCCCCCCAAACGACGAGATCGTCACACTAGGGGATGCCATCGGCACATTCATCCAGTGGCCCAAGAAGGACATCTCCTTCGATGCCCACCTAAGAGCACCGAAGGTACAAGCAGTCCCAGATGTACCACATCATGCGCCGGAGCTACCAACACTACCAGAGCCATGCCATGCACGGAACGAGCCAACCAAATCGACTCTGAGATCTCGCCCCCTTGACCGTTCTGCGAAGGGCCCAATCATTTCCTGAGAAGACGAAGCTTGGTAGCAGGGCACGCGGAGACAAGGGCAAATCGAAATATACCACGTCAGCCCATGACTTTCCGTTTGCCCCATTGGCGCAATAATTCGAGCTGGGGCAACCATTCGTACCGACTGACCGCAACGAGACGCTTTCATTATCCTGCTTTAGATTGCAACAATGGTGCATGCAACAAGCCAACAAGCGGGCGTAAGCGGCAAGCAGTATCTCCGTGACCTTCTCGGAGGAGTATTTCTTACACCGGGCTTTAGATGGCGTCTTTGTGGTCGGCTTCAACAACTTGTTCGATCTGTACAACCTCAGAGCGCTTGACGCCTCACTCATAAGATGATGGTCAATGTAAGTGCACCGTCTACATTTCTGACGCACCGATAAATGTCATATATATATATCATCCTTCATTTTGTATATGTAGGATCATGATCCACGAAGCAATAACAAGGAAAGAACCGGTGGGTTTCGTCGACCCACACATTTTGTCCCAACAAACCATGGACGAAGATAAACAATTCGTTTACGACTACATGCAAACAGTAATGCGGGCTCATTCCGACAAAAAATTCATTCTTTTACCCTACAACCCGCAGTAAGTGCTTCGTCTAGATGCTATACTCGTTGATTCTACTATATATCTCACCTCGAAGTTAGGTTCAATGACCACGATGACATACCTTTGTAGGTATCACTGGGTTCTAATTGTAATTATACCAAGACAGAACTGGGTCATTTATCTTGATTCCAAAAAGGGCGGCACCCACGATTTGATGCTTATCAGAGATTTTCTCGACACGTCATTTGGTGTCTACAAAATGACGGGAGGGCCACACAAGAAGGGCCCGGCCACTCTAAAGCATATTTTTAACTTTTCGGTATCCGATAGTATGCAATAATCCTTCACACTCCATTATAATACCTTCGGAACTAATTAAACTATTTTGTTTTGGCGGTGCCACCGTGACCAAAGGCCATCGACCTATGTGGATTCTATGTTTGCCACAACATGTCACTCTTCATTGGTTCCAAGCAAACCAATGTCATGCAGGTCTGTCAATCTTCCAACAAATGTCTCCACTTATTAATTTATATACACGCGAGACTTTACTTTCCTCATTGACAGGCTTGGCAATGTGCTGAAACTGCATTGGAACAGGCTGACCTTCGAAGTTTTCGAGGACAGCTTTGTGTCTTCTTGCTGCGTGAGGTCTTAGATCCAACAGGCAGATGCTACTCTGGGCTCAACAATTAATGAGTTTACCAGACATTAATATTAACTTCGATCTAAACCTTCTGAAGTGAATTTGTCATTTATACTTCTGAATCCAATTTTTTATTATTACATTTGTTGTATTTCTGAAATGGATTGATGCGTTGTGCATATGTTGTAATGTGTGATGTTAGTTGAATCATGAAATGGATGCGCTGTATGTTGTGTAACATGTGATTGGAGTACAATTTTTAAATTTGTCATAATAATATGCTAGTCATACTCTGTATACTGTCGTTTTGTTTCAGAGGGCATGGCTAGCAATTCGTGAGCCTAGCCAATATATTAAATTTAGTATAAACTAGAAGAAAAGCATCACAGATGGTTCTAACTAAGAACCGTCTGTGAATAGGCACAAATCACATATGATTCCACTGCTGCACCGTCTGTGATGAGGAAAAATCACAGACGGATTAAAATTGGAACCGTCTGTGATATATTATACTTCACAGACGGTTGTTCTTTGAAACCGTCTGAGATATGACAATCATCATAGACAGTTTGTAAGGGAAACCGTCTATGATATTTACACTTCACAGACGGTTATTACTTAAAACCGTCCGAGATATGCCACTCATCATAGACGGTTTGTAAATGAAACCGTCTGAGATGATACCACATTACAGACGGTATGTAAGTGGAACCGTCTATGATGTTACTTTTTCCAGACGGTTGGAAAACCGTCTGCAATGATTCTTTGTTATCACTGACACTTGCTTACAGACGGTTCAGAAAACCGTCTATGATGAGGTTTCTGAACCGTCTGTGATTAACTTTTCTGTAGTAGTACTTTATGATTTTAAAATTTATAGCTAACAAGGTGTGTTTTGGCAGATGAGGAGGATCCATACCTTTGGTGAGCGCACTGGAGGTTTCGCTGCTGAGCTGTGGTTTATGCTGCAGTTTCTTGAGGGCTTCGTTAGGCCGATCTACCGAGGAACCTCTATGGTCCGAGCAGGGCTGGACATTGCCTGGGATGTGAAGATCACCGTCTACGCACGAGACAGGGGGAGGGCGAGTCGTCCTGTCCACGTCAGTTGCAGGAGGTCTATGTTTGAGGCCGGCATCCAGGAGACTGCGCGTCTGGCGACGCGGCAGATCGCCCACACCTACTCCGCCGAGCTAGAGGGCACTGTCTTCCGTCATCACCCACGCAGGGACAACCGCTTCGATCAGGACCCGATCGAGGAGGACGACGCTACGATCACCCACCTGGTGAGGTTCGTCATCGCCTAGGAGGAGACCTTGGACGAGATAGTCTAGGAGCTGCAGAGGGCCCGTGACGAGATCGCGGAGGTCAGGACCCAGCTGCAGGAGGCTAGAGAGGGTATGACTCTCTACATCAGGAGGGTCCATGAGTTGGAGGAGATACTGGAGGGACCCGAGCCAGAGCCGGAACTAGAGCTGCATGACCCCGATCCCGAGGAGCCCGAGCCAGAGCAGGAGGCTCCGGTGCAAGAGGCACTAGTGCAGGTGGTGCCAGAGCCACCAGCACCTAGGCAGCGATTTCAGATCCAAAGAAAGTCAATGGGCTCCTTCAGTCTGCTTGGTGTGGGGCATCAGATCAGTTGCTCCTATGCCGCCAAGACCCGCCGCAAGATATCACCGGAGGACCACGGCCGGGATGGCTTGACGGTCGAAAGTGTTTTACTTTCTGTCCAGAGTCGACTCCTGTGTTGAGTCAAGTTTATTCGAGTCAGTTTATTGAGTCCGTCCTTAGAACGGTTGGTTGATTTGAACTTTCTGAGTTGTTATGGTTGGTTGTGATGAACAATTTCTATGGTTACTTAATGCGTGCTAGGTATGTGCCGCAATGCCCGTAGGCACTTGTGAGCGGCCATATCCCTATGATATTAAATAAAATGTTGTGTTTTGGTTGAGTCAAATCTTGTCCCCGCATAAGTATCTTGTGTACTTGTCTGTTCTATTTCTTTCTTCCCTATAAAACATTATTGCTCCTCAGATGGTGAACACTCGTGGAAGCCGTGGAGCAGGAGGAAGCGGATCACAGCAGGGTGGAAACCAAGACAATGCACCGAATCCTCAACCTGCACCACCCGTTGACATGGGTAATTTGGGAGCTTTTCTGACTGCGCAGACTCAACTCATGCAGACGATGATGCTACAAATGCAGCAGTTGCAGAATCAGGCCGCAGTTAATAACAACAACCAAGCCATGCACCATGGGCATCAATCTAGATTGTCGGACTTTATGAGGACTAGGCCCCCGACATTTTCTGGCAACATCAATCCCATTGAAGCAGATGATTGGCTTCGGACGATCGAGAGGAAGCTACACATATCCCAATGTGTAGGCAATGAGAGAGTCCTATACGCCTCTCATCAATTGGAAGGGACAGCCGCAAAATGGTGGGAGAAGTACTGCGCTTCCCATGAGCATCCTCAGGAAATCACCTGGGATGAGTTTATTGTCGCCTTCCGCCAGTACCATGTACCGGAGGGTATGATGGAACTCAAGAAAGAAGAGTTCAGATCCTTGAAGCAAGGAGGCCAATCAGTAGCCGATTATCTTAACAAATTTACTCAATTGGCTCGCTATGCGCCAGAAGATGTAGCCTCGGATAAAGCTAGACAATCCCGATTCATGAAGGGATTAAACTCTGGACTTCAAGTGGGACTGATCACCCACACGTTTCCGGATTTTCAAGAGCTTGCCAACAAGGCGCTCATTCTTGAAGATAAGCGCAAAGAGCTGGATGACAACATAGCGTAAGCAGCACGGCGAGGTGGACGCCAGGGGCAGCAGAGACCAAGAGTAGTACCTCAACAGTTCACGAGTTCGGCCGGGCAGCGGCGAAGAGCACCACTACTCGCGACGGCGACCTCTTGGTCGAATCCTGAACACACCGCAAGAGCAATCAACCAAGCTGTAGGAAACCCGTCAATGGCAGGAAGACGCTGCTATAACTGCAACGAGATGGGGCATTTCGCCAATGCTTGCCCCAAGAAGGGAGGAGTTACCCTTGTTCGCTTTAACTTGGGTAATACGCTTGCAAGAACACCAGTTCAAGGAGGAAGCCGAGGACCTACTCAAGCAGGAACTGCACCACAATCAGCGGTGCGAGGAAGAGTCAACCACATCATGGCGGATGAAGTTCAGAATGCCACGGATGTCGTATTGGGTAAGTTTCTAGTCAACTCAGTACCAGCTACAATTCTGTTTGATTCGGGAGTTTCTCATTCATTCATTTCTCAAGTTTTTGTCGTGCAAAATGATTTGGATGTAGTCAAACTTAAGAATACACTAATAGTTCAGACCCCTGGATCAGAACTCCGAGCTAAAGTAGGATGTTCCGGGGTGAAATTATTAATAAATGGAATAGAGTTCCTAGCGAACCTAATTATACTAGATACCCAGACCATAGATGTTATTTTGGGAATGGATTGGTTATCCAAGCACAAGGCAGTGTTAGATTGTGGGCGAAGAGTAGTAACAGTCGAGAGCCCAAATGGCAAGAAGGTGGAGATTCAAACAATTGCTGCTCAAGATGGTCAATTGATGGTTAACAGTGTGAAAGCCGTTAACATGGAAGATGTTCCAGTAGTTAACGAATACCCGGATGTGTTTCCCGAGGATTTACCTGGAATGCCACCAGATAGGGATATAGAGTTCGTAATTAAGCTTGTACCCGGAACAGCTCCAATAGCCAAGAGACCCTACAGAATGTCCACCGAGGAATTGGTAGAAATGAAGAAGCAAATCGAGGAGTTATTGGAGAAAGGATTTATAAGACCTAGTTCATCACCGTGGGGAGCACCGGTGTTGTTTGTAAAGAAGAAAGATGGAAGTTTCCGAATGTGTATAGATTATCGTGCACTTAATAATGTGACGATAAAGAATAAGTATCCTTTGCCCAGAATAGATGACCTTTTCGATCAGCTAAGAGGAGCAAGAGTCTTCTCTAAGATAGATCTTCGATCTGGATATTACCAACTAAAGATTCGGATCGAGGACATACCAAAGACAGCTTTTTCGTCAAGGTATGGGCATTATGAATTCACGGTCATATCCTTCGGATTGACCAATGCCCCAGCTTATTTCATGAATATGATGAACAAAGTATTCATGGAATATTTGGACAAGTTTGTCGTCGTTTTCAATGATGACATTCTTGTTTACTCTAAGTCGGAGGAAGAGCATGCTGGACATCTAAGGATGGTCTTGGAAAAGCTGAGAGAAAACCAGTTATATGCGAAATTTAGTAAATGTGACTTCTGGAAAAAGAAGGTTGAGTTCTTGGGTCATGTAATGACTATTGAAGGAATAGCCGTCGATCCAAAGAAAGTAGAGGCAGTGTTACATTGGGAACAACCAAAGACAGTTACCCAGATCAGAAGTTTCCTTGTAATGGCAGGATATTATCGTCAGTTCATTGAAGGTTTTTCATCGATTGCGAGACCTCTTACGCAATTGTTGAAAAAGGAGAAAAAATTTGTATGGTCGCCCGAGTGCGAAAAGAGTTTCCAAGAGCTGAAGAAGCGTTTAACTTCGGCACCTGTTTTGGTATTGCCAAATACTAAGGATAATTTTGATATTTACTGTGATGCTTCGCGTCAGGGACTTGGTTGTGTACTGATGCAGAATGGTAAAGTGGTAGCTTATGCATCAAGGCAGCTAAGGCCACATGAGCAGAATTACCCGACTCATGACCTAGAGTTAGCTGCTGTAGTGCACGCCCTTAAAATATGGCGTCACTATCTCATTGGAAATCGATGTGAAATATATACGGACCACAAAAGTCTAAAGTATATATTCACCCAATCAGACCTGAATATGAGACAAAGGAGGTGGTTAGAATTAATCAAGGATTACAATATCGGAATTCACTACCATCCAGGAAAAGCAAATGTGGTGGTTGATGCTTTGAGTCGGAAAAGTCACAGTTTAAATTTGATGATTGCAGAAAACCAGTCTGATTTATGCAAAGAGCTTCAGAAGTTAAGATTGGAAGTTGTACCGGAAGGATTCTTAGCTACTTTGGAAGTAAAGCCGACCCTTGAAGAGCAGATCAAGGAATGTCAAAAGGGTGATGACAAGATTAATAGGATCAAATCCAAAATGGACGAAGACCTAGCCAAGGACTTCAGAGTAGATGAGCAGGGTACTTTGTGGATGAAGAATAGAATCTATGTACCCCATAAACCTGAATTGAAGCAGTTAATACTTGAGGAAGCACATGATTCCAAGTATTCAATTCACCCCGACAGTGCAAAAATGTACCAGGATCTTAGGGAAAGATTTTGGTGGCCGAATATGAAGAAAGAGGTAGCCGAGTATGTAGCGTTGTGTGAAGTATGTCAGAGAGTCAAAGCAATGCATCAGAGACCAGCAGGGCTGCTACAACCACTAAAGATACCAGAATGAAAATGGGAGGAAATCGGGATGGATTTCATCACCGGTCTGCCAAGGACTCAGGGTGGATATGACTCCATATGGGTCATAGTAGATCGACTAACAAAGGTCGTACATTTCATACCAATAAAGACAACCTACTCAGGAGATAAGTTAGCAGAACTATACATGGCGAGAATTGTTTGTTTGCACGGTGTGCCTAAGAAGATAGTATCGGATAGAGGTACTCAATTTACCTCAAGATTTTGTGAGAAGTTACATACGGCAATGGGCACTCGTCTGAATTTTAGTACAGCATATTATCCGCAGACAGATGGTCAAACTGAAAGGGTAAATCAGATACTCGAGGATATGTTAAGAGCCTGCGCTTTGTCATATGCAACCTCATGGGACAAATGCTTGCCATATGCTGAGTTTAGCTACAGCAATAGTTATCAAGCCAGTTTGAAGATATCTCCATTTGAAGCTTTATATGATCGTTCATGTCGAACACCATTAAATTAGAATGAGACGGGAGAACGTCATGTTTTTGGACCGGACGTACTTTTAGAGGCAAAGGAGAAGATTTCTCTGATTAGAGAAAGGTTGAAGATTGCACAATCGAGGCAAAAGAGTTACGCTGACAACCGACGTCGTGATTTGAGTTTTGAGCCAGAAAACTATGTTTATCTCAAGGTCACGCCACTAAAAGGAGTTAAAAGGTTTCATTCAAAAGGAAAACTTGCTCCAAGATACATGGGTCCATTCAAGATTTTGAGCCGCAAAGGAGAAGTTGCATACCAGCTAGAATTGCCGCAGTCTTTGGCAGGGGTACATGATGTATTCCATGTGTCGCAATTGAACAAATGTCTTCGAGTACCGGAGGAACAAGCACCTATAGAAGCTATCGAACTACAAGAGGATCTAACCTACAGGGAACACCCAGTGAAGATTTTGGATACCATGGATCGTGAAACAAGGAACAAGTCAACCCGCTTTTGTAGAGTCCAGTGGAGCAACCACTCAGAAAGTGAAGCAATTTGGCAGCGTGAGGAAGATTTGAAGGAGTTTCCCAACCTCTTCTCTAGTCAGCCCTGAATCTCGGGATCGAGATTCTGTTAAGGGGGGTAGGTTTGTAACATCCCAAAATTTGGCTATTTTGAATTTTATAATTTATTTTGAGTTTTGAAGAATTTTTTTTGAATTTATTTGGATTTAATTGGAATTTCTGGAAATTAATCTTTCTTTGGAAATTAATTTAATAATGAAAGTTTCAACAAAATATAAATAGAAATATTTTATTTGAGTTCAAAATGCTCTAAAATATTTTCTAGAATTTTTCTAGAATTTTCCTGATATTTTAAATGCTTCAAATGATTTACTTAAATTTTTGGAATTATTTTAATTGGAAAACTTAAAGAAAAATCAATGAGCGATGTGGCCGAGCCCATTATTGTCTTATTGCGTCGACCGCTTCGTGGAAACCCTAAATCCGCCGAATGTCGACCGTCCGATCCACATCGCATGGCTGTGATTTGCCCATGCCGATTCGCCGCCCCGCGCCGTTAGATCGTCGCCGCGTGTACGCACAGGATTGCTCCACGTTGCCTCGAACGTTACCGACGCCGCCGTCGTCCCCGGCGAATAACCGCCGTGTAAATGCGATGTTTGGGCACGCATGTTGAGGCTATAAAGCCCGTGAATCATTTCATCGGAAAGCTCTTCGCCGTGCGCATGTTTTGCCCCAACCCACACCACCTACCTCACCGCCGTTGAGCCGGAGTCACTCGCCATAGTTTCGAAGTCTTCCGCCGCTATTTGCGCCGCCGTTGAACGTTCTCCGCCGCGTCTGTGGTCACCAGAGCACTTCTTGCGTCAAGCCACGTCGGGTGGTTCACTTCGTGCCGCCGAAGGGAGCTCGGAACGCCTTCGCCGACGTCGTCTTCTCTAACTCCGGCCACTTCTTCTCGTCGCGCCAACACTGGAACCCCAAGCATCGTCGACCGTCCGATCATCGCCGAATGAACCAGATCTCGCCACGTCGTCGCACCTCAGTGAGTCTCATCTTTAATACTCAGCCGTTAGATCTTTGATATACGGTTAAGATTCAGCCACACAGTCACGGTAACAGTAAACTTCATCTTCAATTATCAGCCATTAGATCTAGATCATATGATTCTTGTGTAGCCACGTAGTCTAGATAACCACAGCCGTTAGATTGGTTTTGATAGCGTAAGATTGAATCACTTTAGGCCATAGTGCCCGAATCGGGACTACCCACGTGTGCTCAAAGCTGCGTTAATTTTAGCCATTGGATCCAGTAGTGAATGGTCTAGATTCGCCCACGCGTCGCGCGCCGGGGTAGCCACGTCGCCTGTTTAGCCGCGTGATTTGAACTCAATCCGAGCCGTAGGATTTTGAATGAATGATTCGGATTGCGCGCGCGCCAGCCCCGTCGGCCGGCGTGTCGCCGTAAACCGAGGGTGCGGCGTCGTTGCCTCGGTGACGCGTTAAATCGATTCAAGCCGTCCGATCATGATCCAATGGTCACGGTGAGGCCACGTGTTAGGTTAACCCGAAGCGTCGTAGTAATCTCAGTCGTTCGTTTTAAATCGCATGGATGAGATTCGATCGAGCTTTCGGTTGATAGTTCGCCGCCACGTGTCACAACGAGATTGTGCCACGTGTCAGCACCGCAGTAATCTGAACCGAAGCGTCTCATCGATCGTGACCGTCCATTTTGAATCGGACGGTCGAGATTAGATCAACCTCTCGGTTGATAACGTGCCGACGCGTGTCACGACCAGATCTTGCCACGTGTCATGCTGACGTCAGCAACTGACGTCATCAGTGGGGCCCACATGTCAGTCATGGCATTGTGGATGCTGATGTCATGCTGACGTCATGTTTGCGCATTAATCTGATTTTCTTTAGAAAAATAATTCGGTGAAAATTAATCCGGTGCTGACGTCATAATTCCGAATTTTCCGTATAAAATAAATAAATAAATTCGGTTTATTCTTTTTGATTTATTTTCAAACTTCAAATGATTATAACTTTTGCGTTTTAACTCCAATTTGGGTGATTCCAATTTCTAAAAAATTTTAAAATCAAGATCTATTTATTGATGAATTTGGTGGAATTTTTAGAAATGAATTTGTTTTTGTAAATTATATTTATTGTGTGTATGTTGATTGCGAGTAGACGTTGATCTGCTGGAGGGTTTCGAGGGAGGATTTCTAGAACAAGATAAAGTCCCGGATCAGGATCAGCAACTTTTTGAAGGCAAGTTATGCTTTGACCATGTTGTCCCTATGTTTTGAAAATGTATTTTGTTTCAAACTATGCATGCTAATTCAACTAAAAATGAATTTAAATATTTTGGGTGAATTAGCTAATCATCCTAATTGTTACTGCCACCTTGTTATTATTATTCGTATGCCATGATTCCTTTGTTAACCCTAGTGGACAATACTAGTTGGTTGTAATGACATGCCAACACGGGAGGCTAGACCGTGAATAGTTGCTTAGCCATGCTTATAACGTGAACAATTCTGTTTGGATTACAAAAGCAACATTGACTAAAGAATAGTTAATGCATTTTGATAAAAGGTGGAATGATGCTGGTATTGATACTGGAATGTAGAGACCTGTGTGGTTCTACATGAAGGATGATTACGGGTATGTGTTGCACCGTTAAACTATTTGGGATGGAAATTGATTTAGATCGGGGCAAGTGGACCGAGGCTTTGTGCCAGGTGGGCCTGTATGGCAACTGGGGGTGGGTTGAGTGTTGTGAGGGTTGTGTGCCAAATTTTGAGAGAAGGATGTCTTGCCTTGGTCGGTTAAGGACCTTACCTTGCAAGCCTTTGACCTGAGTCTCTCGTACAACCACATGTCTGAATGGAAAGACCTAGTTTAGTAGGATTCTGATGTCTTACTTTTGATACCTCGGGGTGGCAGTTACACGGGGTAACTGTACGGGGGAGCGTGCCTGTGCTTCGTTTTGGTACCCTATCCAACGGTGTTTGTCGGTCCTATACTTCGGCTCTGAGTGAGGGAAGTGATAGTGAAGGCAACACGGAGAGGTTCTTAGGCTAAGATAGAAGTCTCTGAAAAGCTTTGTTACGGTTAATCGCTTTTGTAGTGTGCGACTGTATCTTGTGGGTAAAGTGTACAACCTTTGCAGAGTGTCAAAACTGTTCGAATAGCCGAGTCCACGGTACTAGACAATGCTCGGGGATTACAGTCAATGGGTAGTATTTTGAAAATAAAATGGGGTGGAGGGCTGTGTGCCAGAGTTGATGAGTTAAGCTGATTAGTGACTGTGTGTCTAAAATAATGTGGAAAACAACTTGAGAAATATAAAGGTTATATGGTTTTGATGCTTTCAATCTAAATAATTAGTAATGTAAAATATTGATGCAGAAGCAAAATAACCAGTAAAGCCATTTCCTTGTAACAAGCCATGCATGTAGTAATAGAATTGCATTATGTGCATGACTTGTTGAGTACGCTGTACTCTTGCGGACAAAATTTACCAGAAGAGGAGACTACGCTTACGTATGAGGAGGAGTTCGTCGAAGAGCCAGATAACTAGGGAGCAAGCCTCCGTCAAGGCACCTGTGGCGAAGATGGATCATCATGACGTTTAATTTCCGCTGTTGAACTATTTACTCTGATTATTGTAAGCCCTCCGTGGCAAACTATTGTAAGGATGACCATAAAGTCGTACACTCGTTTATATACATGTTTGAAGTACTTTAATATTATTCCGCTGTGTATGTTGTTGGTACTTTAAACCCTGTTTAGCTTTGTGTGCACTAAGCGATCTGGACTAGTCACGAGAATACCTGAGTGTCGGATTTGCAAATTCGGGGCACGACACTATGCCAAATTTATTTATCACCTTAGAATGGATAATTATTAGTTGGTTAATAATATATACCAACATCAGTTTGTTAGATGTGTAGTTTGTTTATCCATGCCATGTATAATTGTTTTCTTTTGAAAATGCAAAATTAAATTTGACTAATGATATATGGAAGTTGTTTTATAAGAAGGGTGTGTTATGTGTTGTCAAAAAATGATGTTGAGTTGTTGATGGCATGTGTTGCACGATAATCAACTAGGGTGATAAATGATCTAGATTAAGGCAAGTGACATGAGGCTATGTGCTAGGTTGACTTCTGTGTGACACTTAAGTTGGAGATTCTGCGTGAATCTTTTGATATCAATAATTGAAATTAATTGAAAGTATTGTTTTGGTCAATTAAGGACTTCCTTGTAAGCCATTAAACTGAGCTAATCATACAACCACATGTCAGTTATGGCTAGACCTAGCTTAGTAAGTTACCGAGTCCAATGATTGTTCCTAGTCCAATGATGAGTTCCTTTTATTCTTCTGCTTTATGCAAGGAAGGAATAGTGAGATCAAGCTTATCGAGAGTCTCTCTATTTGGATAAAGTTTCTGAAAGATTTTATTATAATCTTCTTAATTGCATGTTGACGGGTACATGTTTAGGCTGACAATATGAGTGATCATATTTTGTAGGTAAAGTGTATAACCTCTATACAGTATCAACATTTTCGAATAGTCGTGTCCTAGGTTATGGGCTATGCTCGGAAATTTCAATCAATTTTTAGATTTTTATAAAATAAAATTTGAAAAGAGAGTAGCGTGCTAATGAAAGTAATGGAATTGGCATAGGTTGTGTGCTAGTTTATTTTTAGATTACTTGAAACATTTATCATTATTATTCTTTTTTATTTTAATATTATTTCATTCTATATATTGTATTCAATCAAAAATGACACTTACTGCAAAATAACCATGATAGCTATTCATTTGAAACAAGCCTTACATGTAGCTATAATACACATACATTCTATGCACAATTTGTTGAGTACTTTATGTACTCATCCTTGTCACAACAAATCCATAAATAAGAGAGGATTTTACAACTGTGATGGAGAAGGAGGCGAGTTACTAGGAATGAACCTTGTCAGTTGCTTATACCACATTGATAGGTTATCTACGATATTTTCCGTTCCGTTACCGTTATATTTCTTAGATTTTAAGTTTGGTATGATCTAATAATGTAAAGTTGATCTTAAGTTCAATCAATTATCTCTTATTCAATTAATACAGTTTTTTATTACATTTTTATTATATAACTATGAAATTATATCTATAATATCACTGTGTACTATCCTTAATTTTTTTAGATAAAGGATTTAAATTCGGTCTTTGCAAGAACACACAACCGAGTTTATACAAATATCACAATCGTAGAGCTGTAAAGAAAAACAAACAAAGAGAACTGAAAATCAAAAGCAAATTCTATAATTGCTTCTCCATCCATTCTTGGTAAAGATGTCTAATGCTACGACCTCCAATGCCCTGCTTACCATCCGGATAGTCTCCCATTTGTTCTCAGACTGCAATAATGCCCAAAACCGTAGCCAGTATGTTCCCCTGAAAGTAGCTTGCATAAAAGAAGAGTATTGTTTTTTCTCAAAAATGAGATCATTACGTGTGCACCAAATCGCCCATAATATGGCAGCCTCTCCCCACAAAAATCAATCTTTTAGCACACTTTTCAATGCCTGTTAACCAATGACCAAGCATATGAGAAATAGACTTCGACGGTGATAGACCAGTAGCAATATACACAACACGCCAAATAGAGTTTGAGTGTTGGCACTCAAAAAATAAATGTCGTATTGTTTCATTACAATTACAGAAACAACATTTTTTATCCCCATTCCAATTTCTTTTAGCCAGATTGTCCTTTGTTAAAATTATTCCTTTTCGTAAATACCATAGGAAAATTTTTATTTTTAAAGGAAGTTTCAACTTCCAAATAAATTTACTGATGAAAGGAGTATCCTGGTTCATCAAATAACCATACATAGATCGTACAGAGAACTACCCATGTCTATGTAAACCACAGTGAAAAATATCCCTTCCATCAGTAAGCTGACAACTAGCTATTTTAGCTACTAAATTATACCATGCCGTCAACTTATCCTCTGATAATAACCTTCGAAAATGAATATTTGGTGGCATCTGAGTCATGACCTCTACCACAGCATTATAAAGATAACGAACAATGTTATACAGACTTGAAAATTGAATCTAAAAAGGTGTAATGCCCATCTAAATATCATCTTAAAATCTAATTTATAAACCATCTTTAATGCAAAAGGACCTATAGTATATAAGTATCCTTAATAAGTACAGTATATATATATATAGATGATTAGTTTTATATTTTCGAGTCCCGAGAATGCACTGCACGCGATACTGCTTTTCTACTTGCTTTCGTGCTACCCGTGCCTAGCATGCCCCTCGCCCGAAGATGGTAGCATAGTACAAGTACTCTACATGATCGAAACCATCGGTGAATGTGTGATACAATAAATGCACGGTGCAGGCTGCCACCAGCACGTGGCATTGGATAAAGATCACAACAACGAAAACAGGTACTCGTACGACTACTTTAGCGTCATGCAATCGTGCTTCAGATAAGGTGAAAACTCGGTGGATAAGGCTACGATCGAAACAACTTCCATACAGTATGCGCTAAAAAAAATAGGTTGTCCGGCGATTTTTTTATAGTTCCTTCAACAACCAAAAACTAATTTAAGACCCGTTTATTCTAGTTTTAAATTTTAGATTTTAGCCTTAAAAACATAATAAAAAATAAACAGACCGATTCTAAAATTCAATTATCATAATTCAGTCTACCTATATACACTAGAATTTACAATCTACTTCATTTGTACTTTTTGTTTCTGCCTTTTGAAAAATCAGTTTCTCTATAATCATACTCCATAATCAGTTTTTAGAAAATCCAAAGTTGAAACAAACAAGCCCTCATATATAAAATTAAAAGCTGTGACCTACTCGGTACTACGGATTCTGGCTTAGATTACGCTGATTCCGCCTCCCCACGAGTCACTGTAGGCTCGAGGGCTTCCACCGCAGGCCCGAGGCCCCTTCGCCACCCTCGTCTACTCGTCTGTTGCCGACGCCGATCAACAATCAGTAAGATAATCAGAATTGCCGAATGACTAGATTCTCCAGCCAAAAGATTCTTAAGGCAGCCGTTTCTCTAGACAACTCACTACAATCCAGAAGCTATACAATCAGAAGCTATCTTGAAGAGGACCTAATTCCTATTTGATTCAACGTTGTTTCTGAAAAAAATACATGTGGAATATCATTTTTAGCCCCGATCCATATCCATATTCGGAAATACGGGCTAGGATATGGAAGAGTAATATCTGATCCATAACTATATTTAGTTGAATATCCTGAAGATATCTGACAAATCAACAAAATAAATATCTGATAAAACATCAATATCCTTTAATATCCTCCACAGTTTTCTAGTCATTGACTAATTTACAATACGAATTTACAGAAAATTATGTTTATGTTGTTAAGTAGGGTAAATAATTCTATAATCGGTAATATAATTTGACATTTTTGTTGCTAAAGTTACTCCTTGTGCATGGTATCTGTCAAATTATCCGTGACCTATTCAAATCTAATATGCATCTGCCCTATTTCTGTATCCCAAAAAGTCTATATCCATATCCAAGATATAAGTATCTAATTCCAAATCCGAGTTAAAAACATAGGTCAAGATAAGAAAAGAACAATATCTATCTTATCCGACCCATTTTCACCCCTAGTTTCAATGTAACTTTGGTTATCTAAGTTGATACAAGGTGACCCGATCTTGTAATGATGAAGATAATAACTCGAACCCACGAACCTTTATGAACACTGTCGACGTTTGGGAAACAGACCCCCGTCGAGCTTACTTGTTGAATGAGGGATCAACAGGGCCCCTTTTTTATGAAGGATTTGCGTCTACAGAATGCTCTTAGGATAGGATACTAGAAAAATAGACAAAGGTTTTATACTGGTTCGGGCCTCCCACAGCAGAGATAATAACCCTAGTCTAGTGATTTCACTATTGTCGTCAAACTCTTACAGGAAGACTCGTGTATCTCTCTTTTTCTCCTTTTTCTCCCACCCCCTTTACCGATCTACCGGAGGAGTTCCTATAGCTTACAAGATACTTGAAATAACTGTAGCCGAATAATGTGCAATTTACTGCATTAACCGTGGCCGTAACTGTAGTATTGATTCTCGCCACGTTCCCGCTGTTGGCATAACGGCCCTAGATCGTGGCGTAATTGTCGCCACGTAAACGTTGTGGGGTGAACATGATCTTCTGATCATGCTCAAGGATTTCCCCAGCTCTGACCGATCCTTGGACGTTCCCAAGCTTGCATGCTCGGGCACGAGCTTGGGTGCTCGCAAGCGAGCTTGTATGCTCGTAGGCAAGCTTGTATGCTCGTGGGCGAGATTGGATGCTCGCGGACAAGCATCGAGCCTACTCCGATCAGGCGGACCTACCGGCTAGCCTATCCGAGGGTACTCCTTGGGGACACCATCCAAAAGCATGCATGGTTGGCTAAAATTGGCTACTAGGGTATAACAGTCCTAATGGAGATTATCCAATCCCTGACAGCTAACCCCCAAAGCTCAAGTGAAAAACTACTTGGCGGGGCCTTCCCCTTGAGCCTACAGACTCAACAGAGGGATTGGAATCTTGCAGCGAAGTACTACTGCAGTATCCGAGCAGGTCCCGCTCACGGACGAGCATAGTTGATAGGAGCCGAGCTACCAGCTAGGCCTCCAACCAAGAGAAGCATGGGCAAGAGAGGATCAAAGGGCCGTGCCAGTTCCTTCTCCACGAAACCTCGTGGTAATGGTTTGGACTGTTTTTTAGGAACCACGCCTTATTAGACGGTTTCAAAAGTTGCACTTCCACGTGCTGGTTTGCGAACGGGCGAGAGCGGTTTCAGATTTCAGACGGTCAAGTCCGTTCGGCTTCTTCGCCTATTTGAACAGGGTGGCAGCAGCGGTGAAAAACTCTTCACCTGCATTTTGCACTTGAGCCCTTAGGAATTCTCAAGTCCCGTACTTTTCAGTACTTGCATCCTCCTCCTCCACCGAATCCATGGTGAAGTTTGGAGCAAGCAAGATTAGCAAGGAGAGGCTCCAAGTGCTCGTGGAACTCGGCTACCTTGACGAGTAGTCATGGCGCGCTCCCAACAGTGAGGAAGCTCCGGCGCCGTGGGAAGGAGATCGTCTCCTACGAGCTTTACTCCGTCAATGGGTTGCGGACGCCCGAGAGTGAGTTCCTCGAATCCATACTCGCCTAGTGTGAGTGCGAGATCTCCAATCTCAATCCTAACTCTATTCTCATCTTAGCGATCTTCTCGCATCTTTGTGAGGGATACGTGGGCACTATGCCCACGGCGAGCTTTTTTTCCACTTTTATTCCT
This sequence comes from Guadua angustifolia, assembly GCA_036346375.1. Lineage (NCBI taxonomy): Eukaryota > Viridiplantae > Streptophyta > Magnoliopsida > Poales > Poaceae > Guadua > Guadua angustifolia. The sequence goes on from CM070508.1 coordinate 52,028,028, forward strand.
TGTTCCACACTAGAGGGACCTCCCCACTGGTTGCATTTATTTTCATCTTCGGTCCAACCGACCATACGAGTATCTGAGATTCACACTCAAGGACTCGGTGTCGGCCTGGGCCGACCATTGGTTCTACCTAAAGAAGGCGAAGGGAAGCACTCTCCGCTACATCGGAGCAGCGGCTCCGGAGGTTGAAACCCCGTGTCCCCCCGTGCAAGTTGAGGAGGAGTGAGTGCTGATGACAATTAGCGAGCTCACAAACTTGGGGCTCACTGGTCGGGACATCGCCCGGGACTTCCTCAGGAACCGGTGGCTCCATTGAGGAGGAGGGAGCATCCCTTCTTCGAGATCACAGGGTGGCAGGACTTCACCCGTGAGGCTGATTCGGGTAAGCCTCCGAAACTGCATAAATAATTTCCATCCTTTAGAATTAGTTTGCTTGTACTAATGCTTGTGTTGATCGGGTTGCAGCCTCGAGCAAGGCCTAGGTCGAAAAGCGGGTTGCCGAAATGTTCGGCACCCCAAAAGGCAAGGAGCTCGAGTTCATGCCACAAATTCCGAGCAACGTGCTCGAGTAGGGTGACACAGTAAGTAAATTTATGAATCATGCTCGAGGAAAGACATCCCGAGCATCTCTGATATTCCATGCTCCTTCGATCAGGAGAAGATCGCCCTTGCAGCCGCGATGACCGAGATCAAGCCACTAACGCGCGACCAAGGGGGAGTCGTCCCTGCCATCAGAACCAAGAAGGTGGAGCGCAAGTGGCGAGTGCCACCACCTCCGTCGTCCCCTGCCCGGCGTCCTAAGAGGCGGGCAGCTCCGAGCAGGAGTCCCCCTAGTGGCATTTAGAATATGCCGACAGAGTGGAGGTAAGGGAGTTGAAATTATGGTTGAAGGAGTACACCAAGAAAAATTCGGGCTTGATGGCTCGTCTGTACCAGCTCGCGAAAGAGGCGAAGCAAGCGAAGGCGATGACGGAGGGCTCCGCGCGAAAGGAGTGGCTGGAGGGGAAGATCGCCGCCCTCCAGGCCTAGCTAGCGCGGGTAACTTTGGGCTCTACGGCAGAAGGGCCTGAGGAAGAGGAGGAAGATTCGGTGCCCTTGGTCGTGAGGTGCCGGGAGTAGCCGAGCGTAGCGTCGAAGTGCCCAAGGCAGGTTTTGAAGGCGGTCGACCTAGACGAGGTCGACCCCTCGATAGCGAGGGCCAGCCACGCAGTTGCAAAGAAGTCCAGGCTAGGGGTGGCAATGGGGACCCGTTCCCCAATCCCCGGTGGGGAATTCCTCTATTAGGGGACGAGTATGGGAAGAAATCGTCCCTCGTGGGGATGGAAACAGGGAAAATTATTCCTCCGTCGGGGATGGCGGGGACGGGGATGGGGAATTTTTTTCTCCGCGGGGACCCGATTGGGGATCCAAATTTAATTTAGTCCAATTTAGTTCTTAGATTGCAAACATATTCTCTAGCCCGTCATATTCACATTTTCATAAACGGGACAATATAATCCTCAATGAATGCATGCATTCTTTTTTTCCTTGTCTGTTGGTATGATTTTAGAGTTAAAATGGCTATAAGAGCTCTTCTCTTGTGTGAAATTTTCGCGGGGATGGGTCCCCGACGGGGCCCCGATACCCGAACGGTGATGGAGATGGGGGGATTTTCTCCCTCGAGACGGGGAACGGGGATAGGGATGGGGAAAATTTTGGATCGCGGGGACGGGGATGGGGAGGCACTCCCCGGCAGGGAATGCCCCCGTTGCCACCCCTAGTCCAGGCTCGTGGTCGGGGCCCAAACTCCCACGGGCAAGACCTCCGCGGCAGAGGCCGAAGACACTAAGGATGATGGCGAGAGGCTTGGTGAAGGTAACTCTACTATTTCTTCCTTTCCATTTCCCCCCTCTTCGCTTTTTTTTTGTTTTGTTTCGAGTGTCCGAGCTAACCCCACACTACTGTCGTGGGCGAAATAGCTAATAGGGAAGCTATGGACTTAAAGGGGATGGGTGACGAAATCCTCAACTCTGTAGTGGAAAAGGAGTTTGCTCGCCTCACCGACCTCGTGATGGCTGAAGAGCTCACCGTTGAGGCTCCCCACGACCAACAAGTCTCGCTGGTGGAGCCTCATGCTCTGGAGGAACAAACTCCCCAGGAAGGCCAACAACTCGAGTCTTTGGAGCCGAGCATGGCTAAGGACCAGGATCGGTCTCCGAGCATGAAGGTAGCTCGCGAGCCGAGCCCTGATACCCCGGAGGAAGAGCATCCCAGGGAAGAACCTGCCCCGGTGATACCTACTATGCCGGGGCAATCCCTTGAGCCACCGAGCATGACAGAAGCTCGGGGTCAAGAGGAAGACAATGCTCCCCTGAGCGAAGCACCTGCTTGGGGAGAAGATGAGGAGCCCTCGAGCGAAATGCCTGCTCGGGGAGAAGGTGAGTTCTCCCAGCTGGAGGTCATCGCGGATGGTCTCGTTGACCTTCGGTCGGGGGAGATCATCAAGCGAGTCCGGGGAAACTTGCATCGTCGTCTCCGCTGAGTAAGGCTACTTGTCTTCTAAAGTCTTTTTCTTTTGCAACGAGCAAGAGCTAAAACTTTCTGCCTTGTAGGTGCTAAACGTGACCATGGTGGACATCGAGGCAGCGACCGTACCTCCTAAGACCGTGGCTAGGCATAGTGCTGAGTGAAAGGACCAGAGATGCCGCCTAGAGGGGGGTGAATAAGCAAATTAAAATTTTACAGCTAAATAAAATCTCCCGAGTATATCAGCCCGGAGTGTCCGAGGTATGATCCGGATACTCCAGAGTATTCGGACTATCCGGGGTCAGTGGTCCGGACTATCTGGGTTGGTCACCTCAAAATGAGATTTTAAATCTCTTCAATTTTTCAACAAACTAATTGAAGACAAGTAATCTAAACACTATCAGGTACCTGGAGAAGGTATAGATATAGAACCAAACACAGTAGGAAAGTAGATTGGGGCTCTCAAATGACCAAGACCACAAACCCTAGCAATACCAAAAAAAGAACACAAAGATAGTGATTTTTTACCCGAAGTTCGGATTCTTGAAGGGAATCCTACGTCTCCGTTGAGGCGGCACCAAGCCGGGGTCTCTTTCAACCCTAATCCTCCCGGTGTTGCACAAATGCACTCGCCGGTCTTCACTCCTTATCTCTTTCCTTCCGGAGGCGAGACTTGCCTTCACAAACCTCCGGGCTCACCACACCAAGTATTGGAGGCTCCCAGTGACTCCTTGCCGTCTAGGAGCCCTTCAAACTCCAAGAGTAACAAATACGTCGCGAAATCTACTTGGAGGATGAATCTTGTGCTCAAGAATGAAACATGCAAACTCAAGGCACTCAAATCCACTCCTTTCTCCCCAAAGATTCAAATCAAACACTAGATTCAAGTGGAGAAGGAGACTAGGGCTCAAGAGAGTGTGAGAGTGAGAGCTTGAGAGCAAATGGATGCAATAATGGAGCTCACCTCCTGGTAGGTGGGGAGTTAGGGCTTAAATAGGGGCTCCAAAATCCAACCGTTGTGAGAGGGCTGCGCACAACCTGGAGTATCCGGACTTACAACCCGGACACTCTGGATTGGTAAAGAATTAGTTCATACTGAAGGGGTCAACCCGAAGTGTCCAGACTAAAACCCCGGATACTCCGAACTGACCCAGATACTCTGGACGGCCTTCACCCAGAGTATCCGGACTCAACCCCGGATACTCCGGATTCACTTAACCCGGAGTGTCCGGACTAAACCCCGGATACTCCGGACTGGTGAGCAAGCAGCCACCGAGGATATCAACCCAGAGTGTCCGGATACTCCGGCTTGACCCACTTGGTCAGAATAGGAGTATATCAAATTGCATCAAATAGATATGCAAGACAATATATGAGACAACATGATTCAACATTAAGCAACGATAAGCAAACATTAATCAAACGAACTAGGAAAGAAATAAGTTCACAAACACACAAGCAACCAACCGGAGGTTCACAAACACAACTAAACAACAAACCACTAAAGACAAATGACAAATAACCACCCAAAACGATGCTAGAAGCTAAACACTACCCCTTTGGCATCAAGACACCCAAAAAAGGGAAGCACCTAGGACAGAAAATCACTCGTCGTCTCCGGAAGGTTGATAGTCATCTTCCTCACTCGCCATCATTCTTTGCCCATTGCCGCTAGCTTGAGCTCTTTGGCCGAAGACCAAGAGCTGGCTGAGTGGCGAGAGTCCTGAGAGGCCCATCGGAAGACTCCTCGAACTCACTCGGAGGAATGTCCTCACCCTGCTGGCGACGATAAGCCCGGAACTGTCGGTGATGCTCACGGATCTCCTGGCGAGTCTCTTTGACCTGAGTTGAGATGTCTTGGCAAAGATAGAAGAGACACTTCAACATCCTCTTTATTGTGTCTCTACTAGAGCTAGGAGAACCAGGAGGAGAAACTGGAGCTGCAGCTGGAGCTGGTGGAGGAGCTAAAGAGCTTGCCCGAGACTTCCGACCCCTAGTCTGCTGACCAACAGGAGCACTCGGAGCTGCGGAGGCTGAAGGAGCTCGGACCTTGTAGGAGAGGTGCTCCACATCTTTTACAAAATCAAGCCCCAAGACATGATCAATCAAAGCCATGATATAAGGAGCATACCCGCAGCTGCTGACGTTGCTCATGGCGTTATGGCGAATAGCCTCCCACAAGAAGTCCACCATATCAAAGCCATGGGTGCGCTCCACCAGGTGATACAGCAGATTTCGCCCATAGGAGTTGATGGACGAAGCGTCTTCCTCCTTAGGCCAGAGAGTGGTTCTGAGCAGCTGGTAGAGAACCGATGGCACATTCTTCAGTCCCTTGATAGTGCCAACTTCAAAATGCTGAGACGAGTCATACAGGTCCTCTAGCTAATCTAGAGATAAGGCCTTCTTATCATGAAGCTTTTCTCTTAACGATCCAACACCATTTCTCCGAGTTGCGAGCATGGGTTAGATCGAGAGAAAGAAACACGCATGCGGCTTCATCCCCCCGGGCGTCTTGACCCATGCCCCTAAGTTGCAAGCATGGTTTCGATGAGGACGGGAAAGACATGCGGTTGCTCGACAATGCGCACAATGACCGGGCACACGTGAATCGAACTAGAACTCTGCACCATCCGAGAGGGTCTCTGTATGCGATTGTAAACTTGCAGTGAAGTACTACTGCAAACAATAATTGGCTTATGTAGACTGAGGCCTTTGGTGGCAAGTTTAGTGGTCCAATGTTGGTCTTTGCACTTTTGTCGTTCTCGCGCACACTAGCCGAACCTTAGGATAATGTGATTGAAGCAAATGTTCTTACCCACACGCGCTCATCCCATCATCAAGATCGTGAGGAGGAGAGTGTGCCCTTGTGCGAAGTTGAGTCAGCTTACCAATAGGCAGGGACTTCAAGGACATTCACAAAATCTTGGGAAGAATGGAAATCACGGGGGCAAAAGAACCGAATTTTATAGAAAAAACCCGCTGATTTTGCGTAGAACAAGCTGTAATGAAAAAACTAGATAAAGAACTTACGTAGTTGGTCGACATTCCAGATGCTGGCGAGCACCCGACCATCCTCCATCACTAGGCGAACAGCTCCCGGGCGTGTTGCTGAGACGACCGTGTACGGACCTTCCCACCTAGGGGTCAGTTTGTTAGCTTTTGACAAATCCTGGACTCAACGTAGGATGAGATCGCCAACTTGCAAGGTCTTTGGTCGAACCGATTTAGCCGTGTGCCTACAAAGAGCCTATAGGTAAACCGTGAATCGTAGCAAAGCCTGTTCGCGTGTTGCTTCGACGAGGTCTAGGTCTAGGAGGCGCTCACCCTCCTAGTCGATGTTGCAGACCAGGTGCACTCTTGGAGAACCCAACACGATTTCAATAGGTAAAATAGCCTCTGCACCGTAGACGAGCTAGAAAGGGGTTTCACGCGTAGCTCGGCTTGTCGTAGTGCAAACTGACCAAAGGATGGAAGGAAGCTCGTCTACCCATACTTGTGCATGCTGATTGAGGTTTTTAAAAAACTTTCTTTTTAATCCCTTGGATTATTTGTCCATTCGCTCGCTCGGCCGCTCCATTGCTCTACGGATGCGCTACAGAGGTGAAACAGACTTTCGTCCCAATGTCTTTGTAATAGGCCTGAAACAGCTCACTGGTGAACTGAGTGCCATTGTCCGTAATGAGGCGGTTGGGAATGCCAAATCGCATCACCACGGTGTTGCGAAAAAACTTCCTGGCCACCTAAGCCGAAATGGTCGACACGGGTTCGGCTTCGATCCACTTAGTGAAAGTGTCGATAGCCACAAGCAAGTACTTGCAGTTTTTCTGACTTCGAGGGAAAGGTCTGAGTATATCGACTCCCCAAGCCGAGAATGGCCATGATAGTGGAATAGTTTGAAGCACATATGCTAGCTGATGGACCTTGCGAGCATGAAACTGGCATGCTTTGCAAGTCGTCACGATTGAGTGAGCATCGGCCAAGGCCATTGGCCAATAATAACCCAATCGGAAGGCCTTGCTCACTAACGTTCTGAAAGATGAGTGAGCCCCGCACATTCTTTTATGGATATTTCTAAGAAGGTATTTGCCCTCTTCTTGAGAGATGCACTTGGAGAGAACTCCTAGTGCTCCCTTGCAGTATAAGGTGCCTTCGATAAATTTGTAAGGAGAGAATCTCCTTATAAGCCAGAAACGCTCAGTTTCTTCCTTGGGTAGTGTCCCATGTGCACGAGACCCATCGAAGTACATGGTCCAACGATCTTCTTCAGATCTATCGAGCTTGGTAGCAGGTGGCGCTGGATTCGTCCACTCCGCTATAATGTCTACCAAGACCTGGGACTTGATTGTCGTGCGAGCTGAGAATTGGATCTCGAACTCGGCGCTCAATGGCCCACTTCGCTATTCGGCCACTAGCATCTTGATTTCTTAGGATCTCCCTAAGCGGGAAGTTGGTTAGGACTAAATCTTGTGGGTTTGAAAATAATGTCACAACTTCCTGGAGGCCATAAACAGTGAGTACAAGAGCTTCTGGACCTTGGGGTAACGCTCCTTTGGTCCATGCAAGACTTCGCTGATGTAGTAAATTGGTCGCTGTGCTCCACCCTTTCCACTATTAAGACTGCGCTTACTGCTTGCGGGGTCACCACTAAATATAATAGCAAGGTTTCCCCCGATTTTGGTGTGGTTAGGATGGGTAGTCTAGACAGGTACTGCTTTAGCTCTTCGAAAGAGCTATTCGCTTCTTCTGTCCAAGTGAAACCATCATGTTTGCAGAGTGCCTTGAAGAAAGGCAATCCACGCTCGCCTAACTGGGAAATGAAGCGACTTAGAGCTGCCATTCGTCTGGTCAAGGCTTGGACCTTCTTTACATTGCTAGGCAGTCGCATGCTTTCGATGGCTTTAATCTTTTCTGGGTTTACTCCGATGCCCTATGGACCGACCATGTAGCCAAGCACCTTGCCCGCCCTCACACCGAAGACACATTTTTTTGGATTAAGCTTTATTCGGTGTATGTTGAGGTTACAAAAGGTTTCCTCAAGGTCGAAGCATGGCTCAAGGCGAGCTTACTTTTGACCACTATGTTGTCCACATAGACCTCCAGATTGCGACCTATTTGGTCTAGGAAGGTTTTCTACATGAGACACTGGAAGGTTGCTCCAGTGTTCCTGAGACCGAAAGACATGGTCGTGTAGTAGAACGTGCTGAACGGGGTAATGAAGGAAGTCTTCTCTTCATCTTCAGGTGATATGGTGGTAGCCCGAGTAGGCATGTAAAAAGCTCATCACCTGGGACTCCGCTGTTGCGTCGACCAACTGGTCTATGCGGGGCAGCAGGAAATTATCCTTGGGACAGGCGGCATTCAAGCCCGTATGGTTGACACACATGCATCATTTGCCCCCCTTTTTCTTGACAATGACTGGATTCACTAACCATTCTGAATACTCAACTTCTCCAACGAAGCCGGCCTTGAGGAGCTTATCGAGTTCTTCCTGGATAATAACTTGTTTTTTCGAGGAGAAACATCTGAGCTTTTGTTGCACTGATTTCTTGTTAGGCTGAACCGCTAGCTTGTGTTCAATCACTTCCCTTGGGACCCAAGCATGTCAAATGGTTCCCAAGCGAACACATCAGCATTTTTCCAGAGGAAAGTAACGAGCTCGGGTTCCTATTTAGGATCTAAGGAAGATCCTAAATGCGCAACCTTGGTCGGCTCTGCATCGTTTAGCGAAAATGCCTTGGTCTCTCCTCTGGGCTGGAGGACAACTTTTGGCTGGGAATTCTTTGGCTCTTGGTTGGGGCCGCGATGTGGCAATTGCCCGACCATGTCTAGTGCCTTCTCATCGCAGCTCAGGACCACCTTTTGGTTCCCTCTTACGGTGATTACTCCGCCTAGACAAGGAACCTTCAAGAACTGGTACGCGTGATGCGTAGCAGCCATGAACTTGGCAAGGGCCGATTTGCTAAGGATGGCATTGTAGGCCGACTCGAAATCGACCACCTCAAAGGTGATCATCTCTGTCCGAAAATTACTTGGACTCCCGAATGTGATAGGCAAAACGACCTGGTTGAGAGGTTTGGCCAAGGTGCCCGGAATGATCCCGTAAAAGGGGACCGCTATGCTCTTGATTTTGGACCAAGGGACTTGCATCTCATCCAAGACTTTGCCAAATATGAGATCCAAGGAACTTCCGCCGTCGATGAGCACTCGTCCCACCATGGTGTTACTGATGGTCGGGTTTACGACCATTGAAAGTTTCTGGGGCTTGGTTAATCCAAGGGGACAATCATCTGTGGAGAAGGTAATAGGCAGCTCGGACCACTTGAGCTGCTACATGGGGGGTTTGCCCTGAGCGATGTGGTGCACCTCCCGTGCCACCTCCTTTATGTCCCGACAGGATTTGTAGGCTGAGGAGCCCTCGAATATTACTGCAATATGATTGCGGGGCTCTTGGTAGTCCATGTCCTCTTCGTCGCCAGTGGGCTTTTTGCTCTTACTGTTCTCGCCTTGCTCTGGGAGTGTAGGCATAGGGCTTTTGCCATTATAAAACAATTCCAAGTGGAACGTCCATGTCTGGCAATTGCAGAGGTCATGCCCGTACACCTGATGGAGCGGGCAGAAACGGTCGCTCAGCGGGACACCTTGGTCGCTGCGACCTTGGTCATTGTGGCACTGGGGTGATCGACCCCTGCCTCTTCCGCTGAAATTCTTACACTGCTATGGCTGTGAAGCTTGCAGCTGATGCTGCTCGACAGCCATGACCACGTTCGGCGCAGATGACCTCTTTTTCTTTTTCCTGATCTTTTTCTCCATAGAGCCTGCATTCTTCTTACTCGTAGAGTCTTCTAAGCTGGGTTGAGGCGGGAGCTTGCCCTCGTCTAGCATTTTCTTCCATCGATCGCCTCATCGGCGTCAGCGCATCGATCGGCCATCTTAAAGCAGCTATTTGGGTCGTTAAATCAGGATGGATCTCCAGATCCTGCGTGAAGCGGATGTCTTGGACCCCAAACTTGAAAGCACGGACGACTGCCTCATCTGAAACATTCAGGATCGAATTCCGCACTTGAATAAACATTTGGACGAATTGTCGCAAAGACTCACCTTCCGTCTGGATCAAGCGCTCGAGATCGTGCTCTTTGCCTGGGTGGGTGTAGCAACTCTGGAAATTTGCTCTGAGTGCACTGCTGAGTTGCCTCCAGGAGCGAATTGACCCTCCTTCTGATTGAAGAGCTAAGTCCGAGCAGCTCCATCAAGCACTGTAGGTAGGAAGTTAGCCATAACTCCCTCGTCACCTCCAGCTGCTAAAATCACAGTGGTGTAAATGGAGAGGAACTCATCCGGATTCTGAGTCCAGTTGAATCTCTCGATGTGGCCAGTCTTGAACTTTCTCGGCCATGAGACATTACGAAGAGGCACTACAAAAGCCCGACATCCGAAAGCCGGAGTGTCATGTTGGTCTCTTCGGCCACAGTGATCATGGCGATCATTGCTATGCTAGCTTCCGACAAATGGACCAAGGCGAGAGAAAACTTCTCGATGTCGGCGCAACGGGGATCGATCTGAGGCAGAATGCTCAGTATGCCCATGACCGTGACGAGCATACCTTTGACCTCGTGAGATTGCTTGGGAATCGCTCCGAGAGTCCTCGTGGTACCGATCATACCTCCCGCGGCCTTCCCGAGTAAGGCTTCGAGAATAACCGTGACGAGAGCGAACAAGGGTGTGATGTCGATTTTCCCAGGAAACCCTCCTGGATTCTTTATCATGAGGTGACCCTGAAAGCTTCATGTCGGTGGTGAGTTTCTCCAAGTCTTCGGCTACGACCGCACCCATTGCTTCCAAGTCCACCTGTTCGGGGAAATTTCGAAGATCGCGCACGACCACCGCCATAGCTTGTAGTCGCTCCCTGCTATGGGGAACGAGAGGAGGTGAGTTTGGTCGATGATCGTGTACATGCTACGGTGTGCGACACCCGTGGGAAATCTCACGAGCTTAACGGCGAATGCTTGCTAAGGTCCTGTTTAGGGACGCTTCCAGGTGGTTTTTGGCCGCTTCATAGCGGTGATGATGGGTAGCCCCCAAGGATTCAATCTCTGGGTCTTCTTCTCCTCCTGCCTTTTGACATTGCGGGAATGCGAGGACCGTGAAGGTGACATCATGGTGTCTCCTCGCGATGTAGTTTTGTGATCGGGCTCGAAATGGTCGGGAATGTATAGACCATCGTAGAGTCTATCACACTCCTCATCATCTGTGAGGGTATCACGCTGAGAGCAAAGGTATCGCTCTCGCGCTGCAGCCACCGGGGAAAGACTCTCTTGGTTCGGTTTGATTCTCTGGGTCAGCTACACCGGCTACACCTTCATCGGCATAGTACATGTCATCATTCTCAGCGCCATCGAAGGTGCAGAGGTCTTGAGTATCTTGGGAATTGGGCATCTTTAGGGATTCTTCATGAAAGGATCTGCTAGTGACGATCCCCACGGACGGTGCCAGCTGTCATGCTTGGGAAACAGGTCCTCGTCGAGCTTACTTGTTGAATAAGAGATCAACAGGGCCCCTTTTTGCTGAAGGATTTGCGTCTGGAGAATGTTCTTAGGATAGGATACTCAAAAAATAGACAAAGGTTTTATACTAGTTCGGGCCTCCCACAGTGGAGATAATAACCCTAGTCTAGTGATTTCACTATTGCTATCAAACTCTTACAGGAAGGCTCGTGTATCTCTCTTTTTCTCTGTTTTTCTCCCACCCCCTTTACCGATCTACCAGGGGGTTCTTATAGCTTACAAGATACTTGAAATAACTGCAACCGAATAATGCGCGATTTACTGCATTAACTGTGGCCGTAACTATAGTATTGATTGTTGCCACGTTCCCGCTGTAGGCATAACGGCTCTAGATCGTGGCGTAATTATCGCCACGTAAACGTTGTGGGGTGAACACGATCTTCCAATCATACTAAAGGATTTCCCTAGCTCTGACCGATCCTTGCACATTCCCGAGCTTGCATGCTCAGGCACGAGCTTGGGTTCTCGCAGGCGAGCTTGGGTGCTTGTAGGCGAGCTTGTATGCTCATGGGCGAGTTTGGATGCTCGTGGACAAGCACCGAGCCTACTCCGGTCGGGCGCACTCGCCGGTTAGACTATCCGAGGGTCCTCCTTGGGGACACCATCCAAGGGCATGTATGGTCGGTTAAAACTGGCTGCCAGGGTATAACAGTCCTTATGGAAATTATCCAATCCCCGACAAACACTATCACCAATCATTGTCTTGATACGGCAACCTATGGTATGTGAATTCACTCAAGATCATACTTTGATCCTTGTCTACTTAACAACACGAAAGTAGAGGTGTCTTACTAGTTCTACCATGGTTCTTCGATACAATTCAGCTCCATCTGTCATTCTTGCAATCTTCATACCTAGCGTCAAGCAAGCACTTGCTATTAGGTAGTATATAATTCCTATGTAAATATAACGTAGATTGGTTAAGGAAAAGATTCATCAATTTATATTTGAGGTGTCTTACTAGTTCTTTCCGATTAGTTAATATATTTATCAAAAAGAATTAGCTGTAAGCATATCTGCATCATCCCTCTTCTCTAAGAAAATACATCATCAGCTTTTTTCTTATCTTCTGATAAACTGAAAGTGTATTAAACAAAAAAGACAATTTGTATGCATAGTATATGTAGGTATCATGTGTTTTTACCACTCTTTTGCATATAATGTTTAGCATAACAACTAAAGGATGCATATACATATATCAAATTGAAAATTACAAGCATAATATCCATGTCATGAGTTGCTGATCACATGATGCAGCAACATTCTTTTTCCAAGGGAAAGAAACTATGGAGCATCCAAAGGAAGCTCTTTTTTTTTCCTTTTAGCTCAAATTTTATTTTGTAAGTTTAGCTTTTATTCGATCGAAATAGCAAATATAGCCCATTCTCCACCATGGCACACACGAACCACACTACCATACAACGACAGATATTATGTGTCGTCTTTCGGTCCTTTCGCAGTAAAAAATGGATCAGGTTTGCAATTTCGTTTAGACAAAGACTAAAATTAAAAATATTAGGTCATGACAAAAAAAGCCAAAAACTCGATCCAAATGGAGTTTGAAATTTGGATTTGTGGAAACAATTGGATAGGTGATGGTCCGAGAAGCCTTGTTTTTCTAGCCCCTTACATATATTTTCTTTTACAAATCTAGCATCTTCTTAATAAAATTTACAAAAATAGTTTTTCCTCGATCGCGGAAGGTGCGACAGGTGATACATGTCACATATTGCACTTTCATACCACGGTAAAGCACTAAAAGTTCCTGTTGAGGAGGGGAAGCTCGACAGAAATGTACCAATTTAATTAAGTGATCACTTAATTAATCTCTACTATATAAAGCAAGAGTTTCTTCCCGCATTATTTCATCAAAATTACCCATCTTTACCACTGCTTTTTAATTATCAACCTTTTCCACTACCCTTTAATTATTCTTTGCAAATAAATTTTTTATCATAAATTGAGTTTCAATAATTGTACATTCATATTGAACAGTATTATTCAGATAAAGTTAGTGCTTTTTGCAAATAAAATTTTATCATAAATTAAGTTTTCGTTGTATGTACGGATATATAATTAGTAACTTTAATTAACTAATAAATTAATTAATCCCTTTACCCTCCTACCGAGACGAGGAAGCTCGGTTGCTCACTATCATTTCTGTTAGGATCCGCTACGCTCCTGTCATCTCATGGCCCGTAGTGATCCGGCTCCCCCCGAGACCAACACCTGGTCTCGACCCAGGTTTCCCACATCCATTGGCCCAACCAGAGCCACAACCAAGGTCCTGGCCCAACTCAACCCAAAAGACTAGTCTGATGGGTGAGGGATGCCCCACCTTATATGTTGTGCTCCCCCACAATCAATTACCGATGTGGGATTAAACCCAACAATCTCCCCCATCACACATCGGACCCAACAATCTCCCCCCGTGACATCAAGCCCATGTCACCCCGAGACTTGTTTTCAAGGCTCCCCCACAACCGTGCGACTCTGGAGACGTTCCGGGTTTCAAACCTTGGGCTCTGATACCACTTGTTAGGATCATTGCGCTCTCGCCATCTCATGGCCCGTGGTGATCCGGCTCCCCGAGACCAATACCTGGTCTCGGCCCAGGTCTCCCACATCCATTGGCCCAACCAGAGCTACAACCAAGGTCCTAACCCAACTCAACCCAAAAGACTAGCCTGATGGGTGAGGGATGCCCCACCTTATATGTTGTGCTCCCCCACAATCAATTACCGATGTGGGATTAAACCCAACAATTTACGCTTAAAGGTCCGTGATGAAACTCAACTATGCTAAAATTTGAGTTTGTTTAAATTTGGAGCTTGAGTTTATTTGGTGGAGCTAGAAGAAAGTCTTTGAGTGGAAGAAGTCTTTGGAGCTGGATGAGGATGACAATTTTTAAGTAAATAATAGTTAAGTTGTAAGGGTCTTGGGAAGTGGGATTTTTAGAAGCTTGACCACCCAGAAGCATCGCTTTCCTTGCTTCTCTCGCGTAGAAGTGCAAATTGGGCTAGAAGCTTCTTCTTTTCATCTAATTTGGAAAAATCTTTGTTTGTTTTGGCTTGTGGCTTATAGAGGTGTAGAAGCCAAATAAACTCAAGCCCAAGCCTAAACAAATTAAGCCTAAGAGAGTGTGTCACCTGCAGTAGCCAGTGCAGTCGAGCGCCATGCTTAGTTTTACATATTCATCGCACTGTCCTGATTTGAAGAAAAAAAAATTCAGTGACAAAAAAAAAAAAAGCGAAATCTTCGTGGTCCAATCCAACTGGCAGCCACACCGAACCCAAGCTCGCCCAACCCGGTCAGGTCAAGCCAGCCCTGACACCCTGTCTCTGTCTCTCCGACTGTCGCAAGCCTGAAAGCCTCTCCCAAAAAGGCGCAGTTTCCCGAAGCACACAACCATCCAAAAAAGTACCCTAGAAAGGCCCTACGTTCCCCCCTCGCCCTGCAGGCAATTGCTTCACGGGTAGAATCGTCTTTTCCGGACTGCGTACGTACGCGCTAGCGTACCACGTGAGCAGTACGTCGCGCCTGGTCTTCGACCCGACCGTGGCAGGACGCGGCACAGATCGCTCGGGTTATGATCTGACGGCGAGGGTTTTCCTGTCGACGTCGCCCTGCTGCGTCGGCCGGGGAAGTATATAAACCCGCACCCGACCATGGGCACCCAGCGGAGCGGCACAACTGCAGAGATTTTTCCTTTTCTTTGTTCCAGTCGCAAGAGGAATGGAGGGCAAGACAGTGCTGCGGAAGCGGGAGGGGGACGCCGGGAAGCGGAAGCGGAAGCGTACCGGAGGCGCGAAAGGCGACGAGGCGGCGCCGGACAAGGCCGCTGTCGCCGTTGCGGCGGTGGTGGGGAAGGTGGCGGAGTGCTCACAGGAGGAGGTGGAGGACTACGAGGGCATCACGGAGGAGTCCATCGCCGAGGTCATGAGCTGGCTCGAACTCGAGATCAAGCTCGCCGCTCCTCCGCCGGCAGCGTGTACGGTGGCGGGCTACGTGACGGTGAAGGGAGGCATGGAGAGCTGTGGGCCGTCGTTCTCGGGGTCAGCGTCGACGGTGATGGCCTCGGTGGATGTGCGGTCCGGCGCGACGGCGCCTTCCGCGTTGCCATGGCCGCGGCCGGATGCGGCGGCGGTGGCAGGGCCGGCGGAGCAGGAGGAGGAGGTGGACGATGAGTGGGTGGCGCAGCTGCTGACAGATGGGCCCGGGGCGGATGGGCTGTAGAGTGAAGCGGCAAGTGTTAGTGAGCATGCACGACGACTAGTTGGACAGTAGCGTGCGTGGGCCGTGGGGTCCCAGGGTTAAGAGATCATGGTGTAGCTGTGTAGTGACTGACTGGTGGGGCCTCATTATTTGTTGTACTGCTTGAATGGGGCGCCACTTGGAACTCCTTTTGTTGGTGACTTGTGTACAGAAATTAAGAAGGCAGTTAGATGAGCATTATGATGACTAGCGGCTGGGCCACGCCATGGCCCTGGTGGCCTTTTCTCATTTTAGCGGTAGTGGTTATTGCATTCTAACCAGTAGATCACAGTATCACACAACCGCTGGCATGTGGCTATTACCAAAACAAAATAAAACCGATTGGACAGTGGTTGCATGCTAATCTTTAACTGAGTTCACGGCGACCAATGGAGCGAGACTTCTTCTCCGGCGATTGCTTGATCCGATACCTCTCTGGTGAGCTCCATCCCCACCCCGCTTTGCCTCTCTTCTTTCTCTTCGATGAGCTCTGCGTAACTCTATCACCGTCGTACCTTTGTTCCGATTACCTGCTTGGACTGTAGCAACCTCACCTCCACTCCACCAACCTAATTCACTTGTCACAAATAGCGGGCCCACCGTTGCCTCCCTCCCTCTATATCTTGAGGTTCTGATGAACCCATGCTCTATCCCTCGTTGGTTGCTATCGTCAGGCGAGCGCATGTGAGTTATGTTCCAAGCTTCTACGTGTACACGTTACGTGCAAATTAGTATTTTTGCTAATACTAATACTGAGAAAATATATGAACTGTAGTTGAAATAATGGGCATATTGTGTTGCCTAATATGGCTATTCATTGGTGTGTTGTACTCTGATGGTAGAATCTACATCTAAAGCTTTGTAGCGGATCCTAAGCCATTGGCTATAACTTCACCTCTTACTATGATGCCAACCCAGTTGATCGTCATATTACTGCGAGATCCTCGTGCAAGTAGGGTTGCACACTATCAAGTTTATACTGATGCTGTTAAGTTGGATGAGTCGGCCAACTTACCACTATCGACACTATTCTATGCTTTCCCTCAATCGGTTCTAGAGCCGATTGAACCTCTTTGAAGGATCTAGATGACGATCAGAGGAGAGGGGGTGAATGATCCCAATTAAAATTTTCCCTCACTCAAAATAATCTAAACAAGCACTCAATAAAAAACAATCAAATGAGGCAAACAAGAATGAGCCATTTGCTCTATATGGCTGGTATGACCGCGGAGTGTCCGGTATGACCAAAATTTGGTATGACCGGAGAGTGGGTGGTATGACCAAGCTCAAGAACAGCAAGAAAATCAGTACGAGCTCCAAAAGTAAAAATGATCTAACTTTTGATTGGATGGTTAAAAATTCACGAAACCTGGTAAATGTCTTTCTAAGGATGTAAGAAACTTACTCCAACCTTGAATCGCAATGATTGACGTCAAAGTTTTGACCTTTTTCATTTTGAAGGAAGAACATACAAAGTTTGAATAAAAACTCAAGAACTTGATCTTGATCTTGCTCGTGGGGTTTTGATGATTAAGATGATTTTGGATAACCTCCCACACGTTAAGGCAAGTAAGAACACAAGTCCAGAACTCCAGCAATATGATCTAGAAAAATGATTCACTTAAGAACACAAGATCGGTTTCTTGCAAGAAAAACACATAGATTGCCTAGATGATTGGGATATGATCTGAAGAAAATTCATCCATCAATCAACATCCTTTGCACAAGAAGCAAAAGCATGTAGGAGGGGAGGCAAATATCCAAATTGTGTAAATGTAAATCACAAGAATGTACGTGTGGAATTTAAGTGCGGAATTTAAGACACAATGTAAATACGTAAAGTAAATGCAAGTATAAGGAAATGTGTTTTGAATTTGTGGAAGGGAGGTTTACAAAGCCTCACTATAAGTTGGGCAATACTCAAAGGAGCATCAAAAATCTCAAAACCTTCAAAAGGAGAAGCACTACCCCTACCCCTCTATTTATACTAAGTCATCCTCCACCCTTCCTTCTACCCTAAAGATCACCATCAAGAGTTAGGATTGACTCACTCACTCATACATGGGCTAACCCAAAACTCAACAACATAACGGATTTTGCACGCTTCTCAAAGCAAACTAACTAGACCCGCTACTCTACCATATAGACCACGATCCAATGGCCCTTATTGATTTGAGCAGCTCCTAGCTAACATCTCATCCATTCTTTGTCTTCTAGGTTCGCAACGACTCTGTCTCCGATCATCTTTCGGCGATCCCCGATCGTTTAAACCTCCATCACACTTCGCCTAGTTCTGGTCATACTTCACCTCACTATGATGTAGCTTGGTCATCCTACAACTATAAAAAACAAGGAAAATACCCATCACCTAGCAATGCACATAATGATATTTAATAATATTGCAATCATAATTTTAAATGCATTTGTGTTCATCAGGGCCGATGCTACCGCCCTAGCTAGGGCCCAAAAACAGGAAAACATGCTCTCTGGAAATAATGCATTAGCCTGAGGCCGGTGCTACTGCCCATGCCCGGTGCTACCGCACCTCAGTCGATAGCACCACTGGCTGGTTTAACCGGACCTTGGCCGGTCATACCGCTCTTGACTAGGCAGAAGACCGATTTACGCTAAATTTGATTTAAACTCCAAATTCATTTCAAACTCAAATACTATAAGCTTAAATAGTGTCAATAACTCATCACAAACATGAGTAGACCTCTACATGGTCTTTTAATCTCCCCCTTGATGAGTATATTGACAAACACCCGAAAAGATATAAAATTTGATTTTGAAAGAGAAGAAGTAAAGCAATTTAATTGCAAAATCAAAACATGATCTAGAGATAAGAGAATGAAATCATGACCAAGTTGACAAGACAGAATTTAGAGCAAATCCAAGAAAGAACAAGTTTTTCGCAAAAAAACTCTAAAAATCTTATGAAAACTCACAAATGCTTATGATTCTTAAGATTAGCAAATTTTGCAACAAAATCATAAGATCCAAGTTACAATCCCATTTTTATCCTCTCTTTTTTTATATGATGCCTTTTCTACATTTTTCTCTCCCTTTTTGGTAATATAGGTATCAAGAATTCAGATTTTCAACATGTATGTATGAAATGCATCTAAGAAGCTTTGAAGATTATCCAAATGATCCATATGACAAGATATGACATCAAGATAGTCAATTTTTAGATTATGCTAAGCTAAGATATGTCCAAGAGAAAATCGCAACATTTGCTAGCAAGCTTAGTTTTGAATATTTCAAGAGTGGACAAGTCCAACATTTAGCATTAGTTTCAAAACTAGAAGTAAAGCCAATCAAAGGATCAAGTGGAAAACCTAGAGTTCAACCTACTCAATATTTTGGGGAATCTAGAAGTGCATACAAGGTCTTTCGAGCTCATTCATCATTTAATGCAAAATTCATTTAAGGATCTTAAAAGACATAGCATGGTGCAAATGTTTGACCTTATTTGCATTCTTTACCCACTTATGTTTTTTTATATATATTTGCATTGTTCTTTTTCAAGCAATTGATTCAAGCAATATTCGACCATCTCAAGAAGAACTCTTAAGAGGATGGTCTTGGTCATACACGACACATTCCAAGTTCATCCCAAGTGCAAAGAGAAACTGTCTTGTGAATGCGAGGTGTTGAGTCTAATGAGCACAAATGAGCCAATTTTGCTTAATTTTTATTTTAGCACTTTGATTTATGAGCAAATAAAGGACTCAAGTATGGATCAAACTAGTTTCACCCAAGTTGCTATAGGAACCCTAGCAAACTTCAAAATTTCTCAAATTATGGCACAAACCTCTAGAGAAGAAACCTAGCAAATAAAAGAAACATGTTTCATTAAGTTTTTCATTTAAAGCTTATTTTTAATTTTTAGCAAGCTTAGCAAAATAAATAAACTTGAACATATCTAAGCTAGTGATTTTTTCGTATGATGTAGCATGGTGTGTAGCATGATGAATAAATCATTTGCATAATAGACAAAGCTCACAACAGCAGAAAATGCAGTCTATGTGCAATGCATGAACAGATTCCCAAACTCCCCCTCAATAAGTGAATCAATTTTAAGTACAAATCTGGTTAAATTGAGTTATTAGTAGGATTAGGTACAACGAAAACCCAAATGAACTCAATAGAAACCAGAAACACAGAATGAGGAGAAGAAGTCGAGAAAACTACAAACTGGGTGGCTATAGAGCATAGAAAAGATAGAATAGAAACACTACGGCTCAGACTCGTTCTCATCTTTCCCAATGACTGATATAGGGAAGTTGACTCTAGATCTCACCTAAGGAGTGCACACAAACCCTGTCTACCTAGGGGGCCCAACACCTACTAGACTTATAAGATTGTAAGGGAACTCAACCTAGAGATAAAATAGAACAGCTAATTATGTATGATAGCAACCTAAAACATAAGATGAGAGGACCATGTGAAGCATGCCAGAAGTCTAATTGAAGTAAACTCAAAACAGAAAAGAATAAGCCCATAAACACCCAAACAAAGCAAAAAGAAGGAAATACGGGAAGACTAGCTCCCCCTCACGATAAGTCGTAAGGGCTCACGACTCCAAGCTCACTCCTCAAGGCAACAAATCTAGAGCTATCCAAAGGCTTGGTAAAGATATCGACTATCTGGCGGTCAGTTTCTACAAACTGAAGCGCGATATCCCCCTTCTCCACATGGTCTCTAAGGAAGTGATATCTAACATTAATATGCTTGGTTCGGGAATGCTGCACTAGGTTCTTAGCAATGCAAATAGCAGAAGTATTATCACAGAAAAGTGGAACACTCTATCGCTAATCCATAGTCACGCAGAGTTGATTGCATCCAAAGTAGCTAACTACAGCAACTCGCTACAGCAATATACTTGGCCTCTGCGGTGGACTGTGCAACTCTAGACTGCTTTCTAGATGACCAAGAAACAAGAGAAGTGCCAATGAATTGGCAAGTGTTAGAAGTACTCTTCTTATCTATTCTACAACCAACAAAGTTTGCATCGGAAAAGGCTCGAAGGGATAGACAAGAAGAGGAAGAGTACGAAATACCATAATCAGTGGAAGCATGAAGGTATCTGAAGATGCACTTCACTACCTGGTGATGAGAGGCGCAAGGAGAAGCCTTAAATCAAGCACATAGACACACAGCAAGATTTATGTCTGGCCTTGAAGCAGTGAGGTACAAGAGGGAGCCGATCATGCTCCGAAACTCCTTTTGATCAACAGGTTCACCATCCTTGTCAGGCTCGAGGACAAAAGTGGTGGTCATAGGAGTCATCACTGGCTTTCCATCAGACATATCGAGGTATCTCAAGAGGTCTCGAGTGTACTTGCCATGATGCAAGAAGGTACCATCCCGAGTCTGCTTGATTTGGAAGTCGAGGAAGTAGCTCAACTCACCCATCGTACTTGTCGGGGATTGGGCATTCCCCATACTGACCATCGTACCTCGGCAGCTAGTCGGCTTCCGACCATGTTACCCTCGGATGATGTCCCCAAGGAAGATCCTCGGGTAGGCCGACTTGCGGGCCTACCCCGTCCTCAGTCAAGCTCGGGGGGACGCGACCGACGACCAGGTCCGAAGAACGGACCTCGGGCATAACCAAAAAGCCACGCACGGTCCACGAAGGCGACGTGGCATTAATCACTCGACGGCTTGAAGGACTGTACGGCCACAACCTAAGCCCACTACGCCCACGTTGCGGTATGGCGAAAAGCAAGGAAACAGTTTCACTCACGACTGGGAGCAGTAGTGGCATGTCATTTCGTAATAAATGTTGAAACGCTGTAACCGTCTATAAATACCCCGTCGCATGTAATGATCAGGGTTGGGTTCCTCCTTGGTTTTCTCTCAAGTAGTGGTTGTTGCTGGTTGCTAGTAGGGTCATTCGAGAACATGTAGAGTAGAGATTAGATAACACCAAACACACCTGTAAGAAGTAGAGAGAAAAGGGAGGCCTAGCGCCCCCGAGCGAGCGCCTTGTAATTCATCTTTGGAAGCTAGTGCAACTGCTGGACATAGGGTTGTTATCTCCCCCATGAGAGGCCCGAACCAGGCCAAAGAACCCCTTGTTTGCTGTGTTATCCCAACCATCCCAGCCCTAGCTCGGCAGGCCCTCGGACGCTATACCCTCCACGGAAAAGGGGCCCTAAGTTGATCCCTCATTCAACAAGTAAGCTTGGCGGAAGACCGGTTCCCGAATCGTCGACAGCTGGAGCCGTCCGTGGGGATCAACTGAGTCCTTCAGTGGAGAATCCCTGAGGTTGCCGAATTCTCAAGATAATCAAGACCTCTGCGTCTTTGACGACGTGGAGGATGATGACATGTACTACGCCGATGAAGGCGTGGTTGGTGCGGTTGATCCGAAAGGCCACACCGAGTCTGGGAGTCTTTCCCCGGTGGCTGCAGTGCGAGAGCGTTTCCTCCGCTCGCAGCATGATACCCTCACCAGTGAGGAGGAACCTGGCGGTCTCCGCGACGGCCTGGGCGTTCCTGACCGTCCCAAGTGCAGTCGTGAGACCGCGTCGTGTGGAGATACCATGATGTCGCCCTCGCGGTCCTAGTACTCCCGCAGTGTCAACATGGCGGGAGGTGAAGAAATTCACGAGGTCGAGTCCCCGGAGACCACTTGTCGTCACCGGCACGACGCGGACGAGAATCGTCCAGAGTTGTCCCTGGACAAGAACATGGCGACCGTCTGTCGCCAAGCTAGCGGGAAGGCGGACGACAGGACTGGAGGCCCGGCTCACGAAGATCCTGGCGAGCACCGCTCCGTGGAGTATGTGCGCGATCGTCGGCCAAGGTCGCCTCGCCGCTCCCAGTAGTGCCGGTGCGGGCCATGGCGACGATGGTGTGTGCGCTTCAAAATTTCTTGATCGAGCGAACTGGCAGCCATGGGGGCGGTCGTGGCTGAAAATCTAGAAAAGCTCACCACCGACATGGGGCTCCCAGGGTCCCCTGGCGAAGAGAGGCCCTGTAGTGTTTCCCGGGACCATAGGCGCCATTCCCCCATTCGCTCCCGTCGCAGCTTCTCCCGAAGTCCTGCTCGGGAGGGCCGCGGGATGCAAGATCAGTGCCATGTGGACGTTCAGAGCGGTTCCCGGACGGCCTCGTGGGCTCGGGGGCACACTCCGTCCGCGTACGGGCTTACCGAGTGTTCTACCTCAGGGCTGCCTTCGTCGCACCGACATGGAGACGTATTCTCTCATCTCACCCCGCGCATAAAGGACCATCGTGACGCCAGCCGTCACAGTCGCCACGCCCGGAGGGGTCACCGCGACAGCCCGGCATTCGGGTGCTGGGCCTTTTCGGTGTCTCTCTGCGACGTCTCATGGCCGAGCAAGTTCAAGCCCGGCCACATCGAGAGGTTCAACGGGACTCAGAACCCAGACGAGTTCCTTTCGATCTACTCCACCGCTATTTTGGCAGCAGGGGGGATGAGGGAGTTATGGCCAACTACCTCCCCACGGTCCTTGACGGTTCCGCCAGGACGTGGCTCTTCAATCAGAAGGAAGTGTCGATCCGCTCGTGGAGGCAGCTCTGCGAGGCTCTCCTGGCGAACTTCCAGAGTTGCTACACTCGCCCGGGCAAGGAGTGCGACCTCGAGTGGTTGATCCAGACCGAAAAAGAATCTTTGCGGCATTTTGTCCAAAGGTTCATCAAGGTAAGGAACTCCATTCTGAGCATCTTGTATGAGGCGGTTGTCTGAGCCTTCAAGTTTGGGGTCCGCGACGTTCGCTTCACACAAGACCTAGAGATCCATCCCGACCTTTCAGGCAACGGGCTGTTCCGTATGGCCGATTGTTATGCGAACGCTGACGAGGCGGTTCAATGGAAAAAGATGCTGGATGAAGGCAAGCTGTCGCCCCAACCGGGCTTAGAAGACTCCTCGAGCAAGAAGCACCCGGGCTCTGTGGAGAAGAAGATCAAGAAGAAGAAGAGGTCGTCTGCGCCAAGCATGGTGGCCGCCGTCGAGCATCGTCCGCCGCGGGCTCCGCCGGCTCAGCAGCCCGTGGGCGGGAGGGGCCGGCCACCTCCGCGGCGCAACGACTAAGGCCGCAACGGCAAAGGTCACGAGGGAGGGAGTGCTCCTTCGGACGACTGCTATTGCCCGCTCCATCAGGCGGTCGGGCACGACCTTCGCAATTGTCGAACTTGGGCCTTCCGCCTGGAGAGGTTCTACAACGGCCAAGGTCCCATGCCCACTCTCCCGAGAAAAGAGGAGAACATCAAGCGCAAGGGTCCCGTGGACAAGAACGACGACATGGGGTACCAGGAGCCCCGTAACCATATAGCTGTCATATTCGGGGGCTCCTCGGCGTACAAATCCCGTAGGGACCTGAAGGAAGCGGCACGGGAGGTGCACCACATCACCCAGGGCAAACCCCCCATGCAGCAGCTCAGGTGGTTCGAGCTGTCGATTACTTTCTCGAAGGATGATTGTCCCCTTGGAATGACCAAGCCTCAGAAGCTCCCGTTGGTCGTGAGCCCGACCATCGGTAATGCTAAAGTGAGGTGGATTCTCATCGATGGCGGGAGCTCCCTAGATCTCATATCCACTGCGGTCCTGGACGAGATGCAAGTCCCTCGGTCCAAGATCAAAAGCATAGCCATCCCGTTCTTCGGGATCGTTCCGGGCACTCCGGTCAAGCCTCTCGGCCAGATCATTTTGCCGTGACGTTCGGGAGCCTCAGCAACTTCCGGACCGAGATGATCACATTCGAGGTTGTTGACTTCAAGTCGGCCTACAATGCCATCCTCGGTAGACTGGCTCTCTCTAAGTTCATGGCCGCCACGCATCATGCTTATAAGTGTGTGAAGGTCCCCGGGCCGAAAGGTGTCATCACCATCAGAGGGGACCATAGGGCAGCCTTGAACTGTGATGAGAAGTCGCTCGACATGGTCGGGCAGCTACCTCAGCGAGGCCCCGACCAAGAGCCGGCGGACTCCCTGCCCAAAGTTGCCCTCCAGCCCGGAGGAGGAACCAAGGCGGTCCCGCTAAGCGATGCAGACCCGATCAAGGTTTTGCATTTGGGATCTTCCTTAGATCCCAAATAGGAACTCGAGCTCGTTACTTTCCTCCGGAAGAGCGTGGATGTGTTCGCCTGGGAACCGTCCGACATGTCCGGTGGTGGGGACAGCGGTCCCGATCTTTCGGTGAGATGATGATATGTCGATTTGGGGGTGTTGATGGCACCGAATTTAGGGCTTCCTACCAACAGGTCAGGAGCTTCGCAATCGCAATACCAATTCCACACAGATACAAGATCCAATGATCAGTAATTCCTGCAAGAAATCGAGAACCCGCAAGAACAAAGTATGAAGCAATCCGGAAATATGGTACTAAAATCAAAAGAACAAGTTGAGATTCTGTTTCTCGGCTCAGGCGGTCTAGTCGACACGCGCAAATGCGAGGAGGGACGCACACGGGGTCTACCAAACACAACAAAACCTAAAAAACGAAGAACAGGGGTGAAAACCTAATATAAAGGGGTACCCACACAAGGGGGGGCCCAAGAGGGATGCGGTAGCCAGGAAAGGGGCACCGGCCAAGGGGGGGTGAAACCCTAAGAGTACATGGGCCTTGGGCCCAAAAGAAAGGTGGCGCAGCACCCAGAAGTTCTGTCCCGTGAGATTGTTCAGTGAATTTCCGTCGCTCTAGGAGGAATTTGGCCTTAGGACTGGATCCATTGGAAGTTTTATCTCGATACCTTTCAAACGAGTGGTCGAACGTCGAAAACGGAGTTCGGATGTGGTCGTGGCGTCCGTTTGAAGTACTGCTGCTCTTGGATGGCCGAACCGAACTCGGCGACGAATTGGGCTTGATCTTGGGCCTTCCTTGGCACATGGGCTGTCCTCGGTGGATTTTCTTGATGTGCTGGTCTAGCAAAGGTGAGTGGAAAGGCCTTACTTCTGGATTAAGCCCTTTAGGCGTCGTAGACGAAGTAGCGGCTGAAACAGTGACGATCGGGGACGAAGTGGCGGTCGTAGGGGAAGAAAGGGCAGCGGTTGTATCCTTGGTTGGGATGTCCTCATCATCCTCCCCTTCTTGAATTGGAGTCATCATCGACTCCTTCTCATGTTCCTGAAAAAGGTTAGTGACAACAGGAGACAAAGCAACAGATAATGGCAATGGTTCTATACTATCCATGTTATCTTGTGAGAGAATTTTTGTAGCCAACAATACTTTACCCTTCAACTTAAGATCAGGTTTTTGAGCAATTGGTGCAGTTGAATGGGTTGATTTACTAGCTACACTTTTAATTCCAGTCTCTTCTTGTTCTCTTTGAGCTCTTTTAACATCCATGTTTCTTAATTCTGTAGGGCTCATGGGTTTCAAAACAATTTTCTTTCCCTTATACAAGAAAGTATACTCATTGGTCCTACCATGATGTATAGCATCCATATCATAGATCCAAGGTCTACGCAATAAAAGAGAGCAAGCATCCATGGGTACAACATCGCAAACAACATTATCATGATAAGAACCAATAGAGATAGGTACTCGAACGGTTTTTGTTACCTGAACCTTACCAGTGGAATTGAGCCATTCAATTTCATACTGTTGAGAAGTGGATTGGTGGTCAAGCCAAGCTTCTCAACCATGTCTACACTCGCAAGATTGTTGCAGCTACCTCCATCAACAACGACATGCACAGCGCGCTCATTCACCACACACCTTGTCTGGAAGATAGTGTGGCGTTGATTTTGTTCATTGCGTGCAAGCTATGCGCTAAGTACACGTGTGACAACAAGAGCCGGATATTTGTCGGATGCAGCAGAAGTGATAATCTCTTCTTCTGGCTCTGCAGTGTTAGTGGCAACAAGAGCATATTCATTTTCATCAATGTCACTAGCACTAGTGTACTCACCATTTTCTCGGATGATTAGAGCACATTGATTAGGGCAGTCTCGCATCACATGCCCCATTCCTTTGCATCAAAAGCATTTTGTTTCCCGCGTTCGACCGGTGGAAGCAACTGAGGAAGCACTCTTGGCAGGTGCTTGAAGTGTGACTGACTTGTTTGCCTCCGGAATGCGTGATGGCGTCGAAGTAGTAGGAACAGCGGGTGTAGGTACACGTCCAGGTATGGAAGATGATGCCTTGGTATGGATCTGGACCGACTTGGATGTGGAAGAGCCTCCAAAATTACCTCGTGTTGTCGATCGGCGACCCTGCACTTCCCTTTCTGCTTTCAAAGTAAGATGGTACAAACGAGTGATAGAATTGTATTCTTTATAATTAAGTCTATCCTGTATCTCTCGGTTAAGCCCACCCAAAAACCTAGCCATTTTTGCATCCTCACTCTCTTCTAACCCACAGCGCAACATGCCAATTTGCAATTCCTGATAATATTTCTTAACCGTTTTATCACCTTGATTAAAGCGCTGCATTTTATTCAATAAGTCACGAGCATAGTATGTAGGAACAAATCTAGCCCTCATGACACGCTTCAACCCATCCCAAGTTGTAGGTACATCACGGTTGGTTCTACAAAGTTCTTTCCACCAAATAGATGCAAAACCAAGAATTCACTAGTGGCGCTGTGAACCCTTCTACTTCGGAGAAGTCATAGCAAGAAAATTTTTGATCTACCGCCAACTCCCAATCTAGATAAGCATCAGGATTATAAGTACCATCAAAAGGAAGCATAGTAAATTTCATTTTTGCTATAGAATCATCACGTTCTTCCCTTTGATCATGTTGATTTCTAGCCATACCTTGTCTATTATTGCGGAGTCGACGATGAGCTCGGTCGTTGTGCATATTCACCCTGTGGTCGTCCTCAGTATCGGCGGCATAATTGTTCTCCTCTTGATCCACCCCATTTAAAGGAACAGGTGGAGCACCACGTTGGCCCAAAGCATGACCAGCGGCACCATTGTTGGGGGCAGCACCTTGAAGAAGTTGTGCTAGCTGTGCTTGAAGCTCTGTGAGGGGTGCCAATTGCGCCTGAATCGCATCAAGAGTGTCACGAGTTCACATCTCATGCTGATTGTGCAACCTGTTGAAATGAGTGACCCAACGCCGTTCTTTGGGTGTGAGGGGTCCTCACGCTCCTCCCACCGCTAACGTTGTTCTATGATTGCTTGGAATACCTGCCATAGTTAGTAGAAACAAAGAAACTTCACATAGATATGAAAGCTCCTATGAACTACTAGGTGGTATGAAGTGGCAAGCCTCTCATACGCTCAAGGTTCTACCAAGTTCTTACAAGTCCTCGATGTGGCAAACGATTGCAAATTCCAGAACCTGTGTGGTTAGAAGATGGTGGAGCTTGGACAGGCAATAATATGTAGCAAAGGAGAAACTAGTACCACTGAACCAAAGTAAGCTGAAAAGTCATTCAAAATCAGTACAGTGCTAGTCCTAGGCTAGACCGTGCTAGAGACGCGAGCCTAAACACCAACGATGCCACAGAGGCGCAATGAGAACGTCCTCAACACAAAACAAGCAGCTAGGGCTCCTCCCTTTTTTTTATATTTTTCTCTTTTTTTTGTGGGAGCCCTAAAACTGAATAACAGACTCAAAAGGACTCCAAACAACACTCACCACACACACGTTTTTTTTACCAGGGGTATAAAGGTAATTTGACGGATTGGCAAATGCAGCAAGATGGTGCAGAGAGGGTGGAGAGGTGGCTCGGCTCTGATTTTTTTTAATTAGAGGTCCGAACCAACCTCTGCTCTGTTCTGGAACCGAAACCAACTCTAGCAACCGAAGCTTATCTGGTAGCAGAAGCAAGCGCCAAACTCCCTGTCCAGTAAAAGAAAAATTTACACCTAACCAATCTCCTGATTCTAGCGCAACCGAACTCTTTGCTGGTGGCGCGCGATAGTAGGATTGCTGGTTTTGTGATGCTTCTTGATAGTGCTACTGATTTTTCTTGGTGCGGCTGTTTTGGATGAACACAGATCGGAATTGTGGGGCGTTCTGGTGGGATGCTCTAGGGTTTGCGGGATGAAGACAACAACACAAATAGACTCACGAAGATCACAACGCTGTGACGACAATGTGATTAGAACTCGAAACTCTAAGGGGACTAGACTGTAAAACCAACAAAGACACGATTATGCAACCGACGATTCAACAAACCAAGAACAAGTAGTAAAAGTTAGGGCACAAATTAGCTTGGACAGAGGGACAAATCTTATTTTTGTGGGGTAATTTTCTGGACTCTAGGTA
This sequence comes from Guadua angustifolia, assembly GCA_036346375.1. Lineage (NCBI taxonomy): Eukaryota > Viridiplantae > Streptophyta > Magnoliopsida > Poales > Poaceae > Guadua > Guadua angustifolia. Next base: position 52,056,549 of record CM070508.1, read on the forward strand.
GAAAACGAAATTGAGGGAAGATCTCATCGAGCAACCTTGAGCTCTGATACCACTTGGTGGGGACAGCGGTCCCGATCTTTCTGTGAGATGATGATACGTCGATTTGGGGGTGTTGATGGCACCGAATTTAGGGCTTCCTACCAACAAGTCGAGAGCTTCGTAATCGCAATGCCAATTCCACACAGATACAAGATCCAATGATCAGTAGTTCCTGCAAGAAATCGAGAACCCGAAAGAACAAAGTATGAAGCAATCCGAAAATATGGTATTGAAATCAAAAGAACAAGTTGAGGTTCTGTTTCTTGGCTAGGGCGGTCTAGTCGACACGCGCAAACGCGAGAAGGGACGCACACGGAGTCTACCAAACATAACTAAACCTAAAAACGAAAAACAGGGGTGAAAACCTAATATAAAGGGGTACCCACACAAGGGGGGGTGCCCAAGAGGGATGCGGCAGCCAGGAGTGGGGCGCCGGCCAGGGGGGGTGAAACCCTAAGAGTACATGGGCCTTGGGCCCAAAAGAAAGGTGGCTCAGCACCCGGAAGTTCTGTCCTGTGAGATTGTTCTGTGAATTCCTGTCACTCTAGGAGGAATTTGGCCTTAGGACTATATCCATTAGAAATGTTATCTCGATACCTTTCAAACGAGTGGTCGAACATCGAAAACGGAGTTCGGATGTGGTCGTGGTGTCCATTTGAAGTACTATTGCTCCTGTATGGCCGAACCGAACTCGACGACGAATTGGGCTTGATCTTGGGCCTTCCTTGGCGCATGGGCTGTCCTCGGTGGATGTTCTTGATGTGCTGGTCCAGTAAAGGTGGGTGGAAAGGCCTTGCTTCTGGATTAAGCCCTCTAGGCGTCATAGACGAAGTAGCGGCTGAAACAGTGACGGTCGGGGACGAAGTGGCGGTCGTAGGGGAAGAAAGGGCAGCAGTTGTTTCCTTGGTTGGGATGTCCTCATCACCCGGAGTCCCAAGGGAAGTAATTGAGCACAGGCTAGCTGTTCGGCCTGATAAAAAACCTGTGCACTAGAAGCTCAGGCGTTTTTCCCCGGAGAAACAGACAATCATCCGGGATGAACTCGACAAGCTCCTCAAGGCCGGCTTCGTCCAAGAAGTTGAGCATTCGGAGTGGCTGGCGAACCCAGTCATTGTCAAAAACAAGGGTGGCAAGTGGCGCATGTGTGTCGACCACACCGGCCTGAACGCCGTCTGCCCAAAGACCAGCTGGTCGACACGACGGTGGAGTCCCAGGTGATGAGCTTTTTGGATGCCTATTCGGGCTATCACCAGATCAGTTTATCCCCTGGGAACGAAGAGAAGACTTCCTTCATCACTCCATATAGGTGTTGGGGGTCGCGCGTTCCCTCTCCTTGAATGGTTTGACGCAGGGAGTCCAAGATGTATACTAGTTCGGGCCGAACATCCCTACGTCCAGTTTGTGTGGCGGTGGTTTGTATTGCTTGGGGTGCGATGATCCATATGGGATTACAAGCGAGGGCTCAGGACAGGCCCTGAGCACTCATCCGAGTGAAGGGACTCGGGGGTGTTTGCCTGGATCGGATACTGAATCGGGTCGGATGGCTTGTGTGAATTGAATGAATTGTCCCCTCCCTGAGGGCCCTGCCCCTCCTTATATAAGCGGAGGGGGCAGGTTACACGGGAGTTTGGAGAAACAAGGTAGGGGTAGGCTACTCCCGAGAGTCCCGGTCTTCGGTCCTGGCGCCTGACAGGTTCCTGCTCGTCCCATGCCGGGTTGGTAGACACAACGAACAGTGCTCCATTGGAAAGGCGCTTTTGCCCTCTGTCCTCTTGTCGAATCTTGGCGTTGCTTCTGCAGATTCAGACACCGCTTGAGACGGAGCGTCTCTCATCTGCAAGATGACGGGCGAAGAGACCGGCGCTTGACTTCGTGGCCTCTTGACCGCCTTGGGGAGGAGTCACCGCCTGGCGTGGGCGCTGTGGTCCACAGGCAAGTGACCAACTTGAGGCCAATTGATGACGTGGCTGTGGTCGAGAGCCGAGCTCGATGGAGCGCCTGACCACGTGGCTGTCTGAGCTTTGAGGAGCGTCCGACCCGAGGCTAAGTCGGAGCCCGCGGGGGTGTCCGACCTGAGGCTAGGTCGGACCGTTTCAGAGGGGCATGGTCGTGGCTCAACTAGGCCATTGCACAGGGCCGGGCCCCGGACGACCCATTGGGAGCTTCGACCAATGTTCAGTGGTAATCCCATCCGTGAGGGACGGAGTCTTTGGTAATACCCCCTCCAGCACTCTGCATCGCTGCCAACCTCGCCGCCATATTCGTATGACTGAGAGAAAAACGATCTTGAAATAGATGTATACTTTCTTTGTGGGGTACCTGCACGGGTATTCGCCAAGAGGCCTCGGTGGCCGCCCCGAACGCTGCGCGTCCTGAATGGCCCGCTTGTTCGGCGGCACGATCTTTTTGGGGACTATCCGTTGACGCCGTGTAGTAGGGCCACCGCAGACTTCGAGCGATGAAGGAGTTCGCGGTAGGATGGCCGCGCGGGTGCGTGAGCGCACTGCGGGTGTAGTTTTGAGCCCCCGAGCAGGTCGGAGAGCTGGTCGGGGGGTTACCTTGGTCGGTGAAGATTTGACTGGGTGATGCGAGCGGAATCGTTTGGTCGGACCCTCTGGCATGCTTGTTAAAGTCGGGCGACAGAGTCCGACCGACTCGATCGGTGAGATCCGACTGAGGCGCGCAGGCGGAGTTAATCGGCTCTGAGCCCCCGAGTGGATCGGAGGTGGCTCGTCGTCAGAGAGCCCGACCAATTTGGTTTCGATCGAATCGGCGGGGTCTTGTGGAGCGATCCGGTGGATGTAGCCCTCGAGCCCTCGAGCGGGTCGGAGAGTTGGTTGGGGGGTTATATTGATCGGAACGATGGTTTTACGTCTTAGCTGGACGCGGCCTTGCGGCAGGGGTGTCCGAATGGCTCAGCGAGGTTCCGGTTCCCGTGTGCTCGTTTTACGTCGTAGCTGGACGCGGCCTTGCGGCAGGGATGTCCGAATGCCTCAGCGAGGTTCCGGTTCCCGAGTGCTCGCTTTTACGTCAGAAGCCGGACGGGCCCTGCGCAGGAAGCTCGAATGCCTCAGCGAGGTTATGGTTCCTGAGTGCTCGTTTTACGTCGTAGCTGGACGAGGCCTTGCGGCAGGGATGTCCGAATGCCTTAGCGAGGTTCCGGTTCCTGAGTGCTCGTTTTACGTCGTAGCTGGACGCGGCCTTGCGGCAGGGATGTCCGAATGCCTCAGCGAGGTTCCGGTTCCCGAGTGCTCGTTTTACATCGTAGCTGGACGCGGCCTTGCTGCAGGGAAGCTCGAATGCCTCAGCGAGGTTCCGGTTCCTGAGTGCTCGTTTTACGTCGTAGCTGGAAAAGTTAGTAGGGCTGGTTTAACGCCGGAGCAAGGCGAGTTAGTAGGGCTGGTTTATCGTCGAAGCTAGGCGAGTTAGTAGGGCTGGTTTAACGCTGGAGCTAGGCGAGTTAGTAGGGCTGGTTTAACGTCGGAGCTAGGCGAAGGGCGTCCGTCCTGAGTCCTTGTCTGGCAAGGATATCTGCGGGTGGAGTAGCCGTTGTCTATCCCACGTATACTCCCCGTCCGCAGGTGTGGGACCTGGAGGGGTGAGCAAGCGCGTGTTTACCAAGCGTAGGTTTGAACACCGTGCTCGTGGAGCTACTAACGGGTTATCCGAGTGGGCCCTGGAGATTACGCGACCTCCGAGCGGACGATTCCTGCGTTGGGTTGTCCGACCCGCTGGGGGTGACCCATAAAAAACCTTTCTTTACTCGATCCCGTATCGGACCCCGAAATTATTCAGAACTTCAGAGCGTGGTGGTCGCTACCCTTCGAGGGCTCCATGGAGAGCGTGAAGTATGGTCTCGGACACGAGTTAAGGCGATTGAGTCGTCCACCAACTCAACTAGGGGCCTGCTGGGGGCTCGCCTTGTCCTCGCCCCTCACTCGATTTTGTGCCGGGCGACCCCGAATCCACTCGGTGGATTAGGGCTTTGGAACCCGCGACGCCAGATTGGGTCCAAGCACAAGCTGTAGAGCTTTCTTGCCACCTCGAGGCCATTGCGGCCCGGTGGACTTTTCATACCTATTTTGGCCCAGTCGGCCCGGCCCGGAGGCGGAGATCGAGAGGCTGCGGGGCATCTCGCCCGGAGCGATGCCCTGGCGCCTCCGGCTAGCATTTAATGCGCGTGCGAGAATTAAATGCGAAGCGAAATGATTGGGAGCGATACGTCTCACCAGCGGGGCGGCGGGGCGGTCTGAATGGACGGGTGATGCTTCATCCGAGACGACGTCTTGACTAGTGTCCGCCCAGTCGAGTGTGCATTTGGCTGTCGCCTGTTTTGGCTGGTGCCTGTTTGGCGCCTATAAAATCGGTGTGGGGGCGCTCGGGCAAACCATTCGCGTTTGCTTTCCCCTTCTGCTCATCTTCTCGCCTACGAAAAGAGAGCAAGAAAAGCCAGAGATTTCATCACCTTCCCCCTTCTCCCCAGCGTCTTTCGGAGATGTCGTGGTCGGAGTGCCGACGGGGGCCACGGAGCTGGCGCCGGAGGATGGGGAGATCGTCGTGCCGGCTTCGTTCTACAAGCGTGGGTTCGGGCTCCCGCTCCACCCCTTCGTCCGTGGAATGTTGCATTTCTACGGGGTGGAGGTGCACCATCTCAACCCCAACGGTGTACTCCACATTGCAGTGTTCATGACGCTGTGTGAAGCATTCCTGGGGATCGAGCCTCACTGGGCGCTGTGGAGGTACTTCTTTCAGCCTCGACTGTGGAAGGACAAGATGGCGGACGCCACGGCGTCCATGGGGGGTGCCGTCCTGCAGTTGCGCCCTGGCCGCTTGCCGAAGTACATTGACCTGAAGCTGCCATCGTCGAACCGGGGGTGGCACTCGGAGTGGTTCTACGTTCAGAACCTGGAGGGCAGCGCCCCATCCTTTTCTAGCCATCTTCCTGAAGCGAAGTCCGAGTGGACTTGGGGCCCCAACTAAAGGGAGAAGAACAAGGTAGAGTTGATTGTCGAGCAGATCAAAGCCCAGAAGAACCGGGGCTTGACGGGCGACGTAATGGTGCGCGCATTCATGAAGATGCGCGTTCAGCCCCTCATGGAGAGGGTGCGCCCCATGTACCAGTACAGGGGGGCATCTGACCCTGTGAGGATGGTGGAGGCGAAGCTCGCCGGGTCAGAGCTCAAGGCCAGGGTGGTCGCGGTGCTGGTCGGGAGCGCCACCGTGGCGACGGGCGGCCACCCCGACTCTTTTTTGGCAGAGAATCCTCTGGACTTGGTAAGCCATGTGACCCTCCTTTCCTTTTTCTTTTTTCTTCTCTAACCCTCTGCACGCTCTCTGACCCACGCCTTCGTGTTGCCCAGGGGTTGGGCAGGATTACCTCCCAGGCGCTGCTGCCAGGGGAGAAGGAGCAGAGGGCTAAGGCCCACAAAGCGTCCGAACTGCAGGAGTCTGCCCGCAAGAAGTGGAAGGAGGAGAAGAGGAGGAGGAAGAAGAAGGATCGCGTGGCGAGGACCGCGCGAGGGGAGGAGGTCTCTGAATTGACCATGGCTGACACGGCCGATCCGGAGTCGTCCTTGAGCAATAACGGCGAGCGCATCAGCGACCCATACCGCGGGTTCGGCTTTGGGCCGCCGACCGCCCTTAGCCCAGATGAGGGTGCGGGCGCGAGCGCCGCCGCTGTCGCGCCCCAGGCGGAGGCGTCCCCGATGGAGACGTCTTTGGGAAAATGGAGGGGCGACTCGTCTCCGCGGGGCGGCGAAGAAGATGCGGTTGGAATTCCACCGCGGGACGGTGGCCCGCATTGGGGAGACGGCGACCCGGCGGGGACCGGTGCCGTCCCCGCTGCCGGCAGCGGTCGAGGCGACGCCTGAGCTGCCGCCGCCGGCAGAACTAGGTCCAGCGCAGGAGGAGAGGGTTCGAGAGGAACCGGGGCGCGAGGAAGCCCTAGCACCCCTTGGCGGGTTGGGGCCTCGATCGGAGGCCGAAGGAGGCGTAGGAGAGCTCCCGCTGGCTGTCGTAACCCCGGTGCCTGCCGCGACCCTGCCAGCGTCGCCTAGGGGTCCACCGGAGGGGGCGGCCCAGATGAAGGAAAGGGCGGCGCAGACATCAAACGTCGGGTCGCGGATAGAGGCACCGCATAACCTTTCGCAAGCCCAGGCGCCTTGGCCTGTGTTGACTTGGCAGGTCGACGACTTAGCCGGCCAGGCGCAGTTCGTGCTGGATGACGAGGCGGACGACAGGGCATGGGGGGCTTTCTTAGGAGGAGCTCGGCTCATCGAGGCTCGGGTGAGCCAGATCCGGGAGGGTCTGGCTCTTGCCCTTGGATCCACCGACGAAGCGCTGAACACGATGTCCGAGGTAACTCGCTCATCCAGCAAGGTAAACCAAAACGAAACTCCGGCTTCGGCTTGCGAATAATATCTCTGGCGGTCGGCGGGCCTGAGAGATCGCTCGTGCTCTGCAGGAACTGAGGGTCCGATCGGTGGAGAAGTCGGGGCTCCTCCGGGTCCTGCATGGCCGAAGGACGGTGGCCGAGGAGGGGAGCGATCGTCTCCTCTCCGAGCTACATGAGGCCCTGGCGCGTGAGCAGACGGGAGCGGAAGGGGTCCGGCAGGAGCTGGATCAGACCTCTAAGGCGCTGGCCGAGGAGCGTCGGCTAACCAAGTCCCAGGAGGCGAGGATATCCGAGCTCGAGTCTCTTCTGGCGGCGGCAAACAGCGCCAAGGGCGCTGCCGTCGCCGCGGGAGAGACCGCGCGGTCGGAGGTGACCCGCCTCTAGGGTGAACGTGACTAGGCCCGGGCAGAGCTAGACTCTGTGAGGGGAGATGCCACGCGTGACCAGGAGGCCCGGGCCAAAGCCGAGGAGGATCTCAGACGTCTGGCGGCCTCAACGGCTGGTAAGCAACCCAATCCTGGCTCAGCTTTCGCGATCACGGATCGCCGGGCATGCTTTTGAGATTGCTCCGATTCACAGAGCTGCGGAGGAATCTTGATGACGCCGAGGGGGCTCGGAAGTTGGCGGTGGAGGAACATGATGCGGCGGTCGCGTCGCGGGAGGTGGCCTTCACGGAGAAGGGATTGGCGGAACAAGACCTGTCCGAGCGGACCGCCCAACTGACGGCCCTTGAGTGGGTCGGTCAGAGGTCTCGGCCAGTGTTGGAATCATGGCAGCAGGTACAAGCTCACTCTCCACCGCACTAGCCCACATGCTAGAGCACGTCGAGCGTTCGGTGAGCGTGGGAGTTGAGTTTGGAGCTGCCTCGGCGCTTGTCTTCGTCGTCTCCCACTATGATAGCATCAACCTCACCGCCGTCAGTGGTGGGGTTGCCACGGACCGGACGGACGAGGAGGTTGTTGAGCTCAGTGCCCAGGTCGACCTGCATGCCACAGTGATTGCTGGTCAGATATCGCCACGGAGCATCCTCCACCGGGAGCGAGAAGAAAGTTAGATATTTTTGTAGTTCAACAATTTTGTCGTGTAAAGAACTAAAGTTTGTTTTAGCGCGGCCGGTCAAGCGTTTCATGGGTCCGACTTTTATCCTTCAGATTTCTGTGGGTGATAAACATTTGATGACCATGCCTTAAGAAACCACGGGGGTTGTATAGGCGTAGTTCGGTATGTTAACACTTTTTTGGGGAAAACTTGGAGAAAACCCAAGGACGAAATGTTCACAGGCACTCGACATTGAAAAGGAGTGTTCCCGACCGGCTATGGATCGCACCCCACGGGCACTTCCTTCTACAAGCGCTATTATAACCAGAGCCACCGGGCGAGGTCAGAGCACTTGGGTCGAGAGGATTGCCGCTAGGGAGAACCGAGTAGCCAACCGGGTCACCGACCCATGTGAGTGTGTGAACCTTGTAGCCCCCGAGGGGTGCGCGGTGTCCATGCTGTGGTCGCCGCACAGCGCTTGCAGTCGAAGGAGTAGGAAGTTCGCGTGGGAACGAGAAAAACTTTAAGGATAGAGTTTCCTTCGCTTTTATTCTGTGCATCGGGGAAGTCATGGTAGCTGGGCCCACTGCTCAGTCCACCGCCAGGGCGGCTGGGCCAATGGGTGTTTCGCCGCTTCGGGGCGAGCGTGGCCCGTCTAGGCCTTCCTTTGGTGTGCCAATCGCGGTCGCTTTACCAGAGCCGAAACCAAGAGTCGATCAAGGCCGCGGCCAAGAGGTGTCCTTCCGCCCTCTGTGGTCCCATCGCATTTTAATGCGTCGTGGGATTTTAATGCGATGTGGCAAGAGTGGAAAGGGCATGTCTCGTCCGCAGGGTGAGTTAATGCGCCTGCGGCGCTTGGCCCGAGGGCGTAGGCCGTAGCATTTGGGTCGAAAGGGTCACCGCTCACGAGGGATCCGACGGTCGGTTGGGGCGCGGGCTTTAGTGAGTATGTGGGCGAGTAGCCCCCGGGTCGCTTGTGGTGACCAGGATGTGGTCGGCACGCGGTACCACGAGCCCAGGGGATTTGATGGGAATGCGCGGATAAAGATAGAATTAAGAGGTAGAACCTCCTTAACTTCACAATATCCTACGCATTTGGGACAATGTTGCCGTTGGCATTTTTGAGTCGAAAATATGCCGGGTCGGATGACCTCCATGACGATGAAGGGTCCTCCCCGGGGAGGGGGCAACTTGTGCCTTCCAACGTGGGATTGGACCTAGCATAGGACCAGGTCACCAACGCTGAAGGGCCGACCCTAAACCCGGTGACTGGGTAGCATCGCAGCATCCGCCGGTACTTGGCCGACCATAGGACGGCCACGTTGCGCTCCTCGCGGAGCCGGTCGACGGTGACTTCCCATCCTTGGTTCACCAGAATGCGCTTTCGGAGGACTCTTGAGGGCCCCTCCCTTGTAGAGGTATTCTCCGACCAAGACGAAGGTTTTTGCCCGCCGGGCGAGGCGCCGGGCCTTGGCAGAGTCGGCGAGGAGCAATTCATCGGTCAACCGGTCGATGAAGGGCCTCCTCGTCAGAAGTCGAGAGCCGCCAGCCAGTAGCTCGACTCTAGAAGGTCCCACGTCCGATGTCTTTGCCACAACGCCCAAAGATTCAGGATGGAGGTCGGGCAGAGATCGCCGCTACGAGCCGCGAGCCTACGGGGGACGACATCGCTGCCGAAGCAAGCCCTAGCGCTGAATGGGTTCCGGCGTCGGGGTCCGCGTAGGGGCCCCAAGCCGAAAATCGCCGAGGGTGTCGGCGATGGAGTCCAGGCTCCTGGCGGGAGCCTGGGCCTAGAAGGTGGTGGGGATGAGGACGATCTCACCCGCTGGAGTGGCGACGAAGTCAAGGGGGCTGAAGCGGACCCAGCCCCTCGACGCAGACGCGTCGCCTCCAGGGAAGAAAACCATCAAGGAAGTAGGCGGGAATCTGGAGACGACGACGATGACGCGCGGAGCTCCTACCTAGCGCGCCAATTGTCGGTGTTTCATATAACCAGCAAGTGAATTTGTAGGTGTTGGGGGTCGCGCGCTCCCTCTCCTTGAATGGTTTGACGCAGGGAGTCCAAGATGTATACTAGTTCGGGCCGAACATCCCTACGTCCAGTTTGTGTGGCGGTGGTTTGTATTTCTTGGGGTGCAATGATCCATATGGGATTACAAGCGAGGGCTCGGGATGTGCCCCAACACTCATTCGATCAAGGGACTCGGGGTGTTTGCTCGATCTGACATCGAATCGGCCTGATGGCTTGTGTTGAATCGAATGAATCGCCCCTCCTCGAGGCCCCGCCTCCTTATATAAGCGGAGGGGTAGGTTACACGGAGTTTGGAGAAACAAGGTAGGGGTAGGCTACTCCCGAGAGTCCCGGCCTTCGATCCCTGGCGCTCGACGAGTTCTCGCCGTCCCATCTTCGGGTTGGTAGACACAACGACAAGGCTCCATTGGGAAGGCGCGACTTGCCTCTCCGTCCTCTGTCGCCGATGCCGACGTTGCTTACCAGATTCAGACACCGCTTAGGACGGAGCGCTCTCTATCACAAGATGATGGGGTGAAGAGATCGGCGCTTGACTTCGTGGCCTCTTGACCGCCTTGGGGAGGAGTCACCGCCCAGCGTGCATGCTGTGGTCCACAGGCAAGTGACCAACTTGAGGCCAATTGATGACGCTGGTGGTCGCAGAGCCGAGCTCGATGAGGCCGCCCGACTGGGCTGTGTCGGAACTTCCGGGGGTGTCCGACCCGAGGCCAAGTCGGAGCCCGCGGGGGTGTCCGACCTGAGGCCAGGTCGGACCGTTTCAGTGGGGCATGGTTGTGGCTCGACTAGGCCATTGCACAGGGCCGGGCCCCGGACGACCCATTGGGAGCTCCGACCAATGTTCAGTGATAATCCCATCCGTGAGGGACGGAGTCTTTGGTAATACCCCCTCCTGCACTCTGCATCGCTGCCAACCTCGTCGCCATATTCGTATGACTGAGAGAAAAACGATCTTGAAATAGATGTATACTTTGCTGTGGGGTACCCCTGGTACGGGTATTCGTCACGTCGTTTGGCACGTTCTGCTACACGACCATGTCTTTCGGTCATGTATCCGACCTCGAGGAAACATTTTGTAACCTCAATAGACACCGAATAAAGATTAATCCGGAAAAATGTGTCTTTGGGGTGAAAGCGGGCAAAGTGCTCGGCTATCTAATCGGGCCACAAGGCATCGGGGCAAACCCGGAGAAAATCGAAGCCATTGAAAGAATGCGGCCTCCAAGCTGTGTAAAGGAGGTCCATGCCTTGACCGGGTGCATGGCAGCTCTGAGTCGCTTCATTTCCCGGTTGGGCGAGAACGGGCTGCCTTTCTTCAAGGCGCCCTGCAGACACGAGGGCTTTGCATGGACAGAAGAAGCTAACCGCTCTTTTGAGGATCTAAAGCGGTACCTGTCCAGCTCTCCTGTCTTGGCCATGCCAAGGTTGGGGGAGGCACTTCTGCTATATCTTGCGGCAACCCTCCAGGCCGTAAGCGCGGTGTTGGCGGTTGAGCGAGATGGGGCACAGCGACCAAAATACTACGTCAGCGAGGTTTTGCACGGATCGAAGGAGCGGTACCCTAAGTTCCAGAAGCACTTGTACTCGCTGCTCGTGGCTTCGAGGAAGCTGCGCCACTACTTTCAAGCTCACAAGATCATCGTCCCGACCAACTTTCCACTTAGGGAGATCCTAAGAAATCAAGATGCCGGCGGCCGGATAGCGAAGTGGGCTACGGAGCTCGCCGAGTTCGATATCCACTTCTCGACTCGCACGACAATCAAGTCCCAGATCTTGGCGTACTTTGTAGCGTAGTGGACGAATCCGGTGCCACCCGCCACCGAGCCCACTGGGTCTGAAGATGGTCGGTAGACCGTGTACCTCGACGTGTCCCAAGCTTTTGTGCGCTTGGGGTCAGTGTCGTGGCCGGTATCTCCTCAGGGATCACCAAGACGCTATTCATTGCACTTCGCGACTAACAACGCGGCGGAGTATGAAGGCCTCCTGGCCGAACTGCGAGCGTGCAAGGCGCTCAGAGTCCAACGACTGACTGTAAGAGGCGATTCGCAGTTGGTCGTCAACCAAGTCAATAAGGAGTATCAGTGTTCCGATCATTCAATGGCGCTTTACTTAGTTGAAGTGAGGAAGATGGAGCGGTACTTTAGAAATTTTGAAGTACTCTACATCCCCAGGAAGGATAATTCTGTAACATCCCAAAATTTGGCCATTTTAAATTTCATAAGTTATTTTGAATTTTTGAGAATTTTTTGGATTTAATTCGAATTTTTGGAAATTTAACCTTCTTTGGAAATTAATTAAATAATGAATAGGTTTTTGCAAAATATAAATGAAAATATTTTATTTGAGTTCAAAATGTTCCAAAATATTTTCTAGAATTTTTCTAGAATTTTTCTGATATTTTTAATGCCTCAAATGATTTAAATAAATTTTGGGAATTATTTATATTCGGAGAAACCTGGAAAAACAGATGAACAGTAACGGGCCGAGCACATTACTGTGCCACCGCCAAGCCCACGTCGCAAGAACCCTAACGCTGCTGTCTCTTAGCCACTCAATCCACATCGGACGGCTGAGGATCGCCCGTGCCGCTTCGCCGCACCGTGCCGTCAGATCTTCGCCGCGTGGACGCTGCCGATGTGCCCACGTCATCGCTGTCGTTTCCACTGCCGCCGTCATTGCCGGCGAGTAACCGGTGCATTGATTCGCCGTTTAGGCACGCACGTCGAGGCTATAAAACATTTAGAGCATCCCGCCGGAGAGCCCTTCGGTTTGCGCATCATTTGCCCTACTTCACGCCTCCCGCGACTCACCGTAGAGCCCTCACGACCTCGCCGTAGTACCGAAGCGTCTCCGCCGTGTTTGCGTCGCCTCCAGTTTGTCTCCGCCGACGTTGAGGCCGCCGCTCTGTCGACGTCGCCGATTTGATTTCGGCCGTCCGATCATGATCCGATGGTCGGGGTGAGGCCACGTGTTAGGTTTAAATGAAACGTCGCACGCATCTTGGTCATCCATTTTGGATCGGATGATCGAGATTAGATCAAGTTTTGGTTGATAGTTCATCGCCACGTGTCACGACCAGATCGTGCCACGTGTCACGCTGACGTCATCAGTGGGTCCCACATGTCAGCCGTGGCACAGTAGATGCTGACGTCATGCTTGTGCAATAATTTGAATTTTCTTTAGAAAAATAATTCGGTGAAAATCTAATTCGGCGCTGACGTTATAATTCCGAATTTTCCGTATAAAAATAAATGAAGAAATTCGGTTTATTCTTTTTAATTGATTTATAAACTTCAAATGACTATAACTTTTGCGTTTTAACTCCGATTTGAGTGATTCCAATTTCTAAATTTTTTTAAAATAAAGATATATTTATTGGTGAATTTTATGGAATTTTTAGAGTTTATTTTACTCTCTGTAAATTATATTTATTGTGTGTATATATGGTTTGAGTAGACGTTGATTTGTCGGAGAGCTACGAGGGAGAATTTCCAGCACAAGACCTAGCTCCAGATCAGGACTAGCAGCTATTTGAAGGCAAGTTGTGCTTTGACCAATTTGCTCCTATGATTTGAAAATGTATTTTGATTCAAACTATGCATGCTAATTCAATTAAAAATGGATTTAAATAAGTTGGGTGAATTAGTTAAATCAACCTATTTGTTATTGCCACCTTGTCATTAGTATTTGTACGCCATGATTCCATTTGATGGCCTAAGCTTGGTAATATTAGTTGGTTGATAATATTGTGCCAACACGGGAGGCTAGACCATGAATAGTTGCTTAGCCATGCAAATAACGTGAATGATCTTTTGAATACAAAAGCAACATTGACTAAAGAATTAGTGAATGCATTTTGTCAAAGGTGGAATGATGTTGGAATGTAGAGACCTATGTGGTTCTACATGAAGGATGATTACGGGCATGTGTTGCATTGTTAAATAACTTGGGGTGGAAATTGATTTAGACTGAGGCAAGTGGACCGAGGCTTTGTGCCAGGTGGGCCTTAGTGGCATTCGGGAGGGTTGAGTGTTGTGAGGGCTGTGTGCCAAATTTGAGAGAAGGATAGTCTTGCCTTGGTCAGTTAAGGACTTCACCTTGCAAGCCTTTGACCTGAGTCTCTCGTACAACCACATGTCTGAATGGGAAGACCTAGTTTAGTAAGATTCTAATATCTCACCTTTGATACCTCGGGGTGGCAGTTACACGGGGGTAACTATACGGGGGAGCGTGCCTGTGTTATGGCTTGGTACCCTATCCAACGGTGTTCGTCTGTCCTATACTTTGGCTGTGTGAGGGAAGTGATAGTGAAGACAACCCGGAGAGGTTCCTAGGTTGAGCTAGAAGTCTCTGAAAGGCTTTGTTATGGTCAATCACATGTGTGGTGAGCGACTGTATCTTGCGGGTAGAGTGTACAACCTCTGCAGAAAACTATTCAAATAGCCGAGTCCACGGAACTGGACAACGCTCGGGGATTATAGTCAAGGGGTAGAGTTTTGAAAACAAAATGGGGTGGAAGGCCATGTGCCAGAGTTGATAATGAAAGTTGATTAAGGACTGTGTGTCTAAAATTATGTGTAAAACAATTTGGAGATTTATTATATTATTAAGGTTTTGGTGCTTTATATCTAATAAATAGTAATTTAAAATATTGATGTAAAGCAAAATAACGACCTAAGCCCACTACACCCACGTTGCGGTATGGCGAAAAGCAAGGAAACAGTTTCACCCACGACTGGGAGCAGTAGTGGCACATCATTTCGTAATAAATGTTGCAACGCTGTAACCGTCCATAAATATCCCGTCGCATGTAATGATCGGGGTTGGGTTCCTCCTTGGTTTTCTCTCAAGTAGTGGTTGTTGCTGGTTGCTAGTAGGGTCATTCCCAGAATCGCCCAATGGTCGTAGAGAGATTAGATAACACCAAACACACCTGTAAGAAGTAGAGAGAAAAGGGAGGCCCAGCGCCCCCGAGCGAGCGCCTTGTAATTCATCTTTGGAAGCTAGTGCAACTGCTGGACGTAGGGTTGTTATCTCCCCCGTGAGAGGCCCGAACTAGGCCAAAAAACCCCTTGTTTGCCGTGTTACCCCAACCATCCCGGCCCTAGCTCGGTAGGCCCTCGAACGCTATACCCTCCGCGGAAAAGGGGCCCTAGGTTGATCCCTCATTCAACAAGTAAGCCCGGCGGGGAACCGGTTCCCGAATCGTCGACATTACTCATCTCAAACTTTGAGCTCATCACTTCTGATGCAACACGTGGCCCGATCTTCCGACAGGTAGACGGTAATTCGATTAGTGAAGGACTCAACATAAACGATCCGAACTTCCGATTAGAATCGAACGAAACCTGCAATCGCAACACCACGGCTCCGTTGGTTATCAACCGTGCCAATACACGGTAGACCTCACCCAGAAGGCTAGTTCCTACAAGCAAATCAAAAACACCAGCAAGAACAAAAAAAGAAGCAATCTCAATTGCGGATTGTATTAAGCACATGAAGTTGGGGTTCCACAAACCGAAGAACGGTGAAACTGCAATGGCAGAATAATCTAAGCAAAACCCAAAGCATAACAATGACGACTACGAGATTTTAATATGTGAGAGGGGCGACGGCTAGGGTTTGGGGCGCAGCCCTACTCCAAATACATGGGCCAAGGGGAGGTCCGTGCAACTCTAGGTCGTACAAGGCCTTTGGGCCCAAGTGGAGGTGTCACAGCACCTGTCAGATTCTGTATGTTATATTATTTTGACGTTCCCCATTGATCCAGAAGGAGTTTGAATGTGAAACCACTTCCATTGGAAAGCTCTCATCGTGGGATTCTCCGTAGAGTCCAAGAACGCCTCAATAGGACTTCGTATGACCCAGATATGGTCATTTTATTAATGTGCTGTCCTGAGACTCCAAACCGAAATTGGAGTCTGACTTGAGCTCAACTTTGATTCCAACTAGACTTGAACTTTGAAGGATGATGTCCAGGTAAGCTTGTGATGCTTCTCCTATATTCCTAAGCAACAAGACATCACAAGAATTTAGTAGCAACCCATCCAAGAAATCATGAGCAGCGAGGAACGAGTTCACCTGGTGGTTTAATTGTCGTGCACGTGCTCTTGTAATTGGTCTTTGCATATCTTGAGGAGTCGTGTTGTACGTATCCGAAGGAGTGATGTCCTCATCATCCTCCCCCTCTTGAATTGGAGTCGTCCTTGACTCAATCTCATCTTCTTCTGCCAAATATGGCTTCAAATCTGAAATGTTAAATGTGGGACTAACCCCAAAATTTGCAGGTAGATCCAATTTGTCTGCATTGTCATTAATTTTCTCTATTATCTTAAATGGACTATCAGCTCTAGGCATCAATTTTGTTTTTCTTAATTTTGGAAACCTGTCCTTTCTCAAATGCAACCAAACCAAATCACCCTGTTCAAATTTTATTTCTTTCCTACCTTTATTGCCAGCAATCCTATACTTATCAGTCATACACTCTATATTCTCTTTAGTTGTTTCATGCAACTTAAGAATAAATTCAGCACGCTTCTTAGCATCCAAATTAAGTTTTTCAGAAGTGGGCAAAGGTAGTAAATCAACAGGAGCACGTTGATTTAAACCATATACTACCTGAAATGGACTTACCTTGGTGGTGGAGTGTTTTGACCTGTTGTAAGCAAACTCAATATGCGGTAAATACTCTTCCCACATCTTCAAATTTTTCTTTAAAATAGCTCGCAACATAGTGGATAATGTGTGGTTAACAATCTCTGTTTGTCCATCAGTTTGGGGATGACATGCAGTAGAAAACAGCAGCTTCGTCCCCAAATTGTTCCAAAGTGATCTCCAAAAGTGACTCAAAAACTTTGCATCACGATTCGAGACAATAGTATTAGGCAAATCAGCTATGTTTATAGCATCATCGCTCTTATGACAAGGTATAAAATATGCCATTATAGAAAAACGATCCACAACTACAAATATGCTATCCCTCCCCCTCTTTGTCCTAGGCAACCCTAAAACAAAATCCATAGAAATATCCTCCCAAGGTATACTAGGAGCAGGAAGAGGCATGTGAAGACCATGTGGATTTAAGCGAGACTTAGCTTTATTGCAAGTAATGCAGCGTGACACGTAGCGCTCGATGTCGCGTCTCATCTTTGGCCAAAAGAAGTGGACAGCCAGCACATCTTCAGTCTTTTTTCTCCAAAATGTGCCATCAAATCTCCTCCATGCGCCTCCTGTAACAACAAAAGACGAACGGAGCTAGTTGGAATGCATAACTTGTTAGCACGATAGAGCAAACCATCATTCAGCATGTATTTATTCCATGTTTTTCCTTCTTTACAATGTTCATGCACTTCTTTAAAGTCCAGATCAGTAGCATATAAGTCCTTAATGGTCTCTAAACCAAAAATCTTATGATCAAGTTGAGATAACATGGTATAACGCCTAGAAAGCGCATTAGCAATCACATTGTCCTTTCCTTTCTTATATTTTATGACATATGGAAATGACTCAATATATTCTACCCATTTAGCATGTTGTTTATTCAATTTAGCTTGACTTCTAATATGTTTCAGCAGAATGTATGACAAATTCTTTGGGCCATAGATAATATTGCCAAGTTTCAAGCACACAAACTAAAGCATACAATTCTTTATCATAGGTAGAATAATTCAGACTTGGCCCACTTAATTTTTCGCTGAAATAAGCAATTGGTTTACCTTGTTGAATTAGCACACCTCCAATTCCAATCCCGCTAGCATCACATTCTAGCTCAAAAGTCTTACCGAAATCCAGGAGTTGGAGCAATGGAGCATGGGTGAGCTTTTCTTTCAACAACTGGAATGCTTTTTCTTGTGCAGGTCCCCATTTGAAAGCTACTCCTTTCTTTGTCAACTCATTCAATGGGCGGCAATAGTGCTGAAATCCCGCACAAAACACCGATAGAAACCAGCAAGACCATGGAAGCTCGTGCACTGGAGACTGCTTTAGAGTCGGCCAACTCCGTATGGCTTCAATCTTGGCTTCATCTACCTTAATTCCCTATAGAGTCATAACATAGCCAAGAAACGAGACTCGATCGGTGCAAAAGGTGCACTTCTCGTGGTTACCAAACAAACGTGCATCTCTCAAAGCATTAAAAACAGCACGTAAATGTTCAAGATGCTCAGAAAGTGACTTGCTGTAAATCAAGATATCATCAAAGTAAACCACCACAAATTTCCCAATGAATGGACGTAAAACCTCATTCATTAAGCGCATGAAAGTACTGGGTGCATTAGTTAATCCAAAAGGCATAACTAACCACTCATATAAACTGAACTTAGTTTTAAAAGCAGTTTTCCATTCATCTCCCAATTTTATCCTAATTTGGTGGTATCCACTTCGCAAGTCAACTTTAGAAAAAATCATAGAACCACTTAACTCATCAAGCATGTCGTCTAACCTAGGAATAGGATGATGATACCTTATAGCGATATTGTTAATGGCTCTACAATCCACACACATTCGCCAACTACCGTCTTTCTTAGGAACCAAAAGAACAGGAACATCACAAGGACTAAGGCTTTCTCGCACGTACCCACGGTCCAAGAGGTCTTGGACTTGTCGCTCAATTTCTTTAGTCTCCTCCGGATTGGTCCTATATGCAGCACGATTTGGTAAGGTCGCACCCGGGATCAAATCAATTTGATGCTCAATCCCTCGAATAGGTGGTAATCCCGGGGGTATCTCCACTGGAAATACATCCATTTACTCCTGCAAAAGGTTAAGA
This sequence comes from Guadua angustifolia, assembly GCA_036346375.1. Lineage (NCBI taxonomy): Eukaryota > Viridiplantae > Streptophyta > Magnoliopsida > Poales > Poaceae > Guadua > Guadua angustifolia. Next base: position 52,074,816 of record CM070508.1, read on the forward strand.
ATAGAAGGAGGCAAAGAGCTAGATATATCTTCAAGTGAAACTAAAGCATCTTTGCATATCAAAGCATAGCATGGCAGCTCATTGTCAGTAACTTCAACAAGATCAGATTTTGTAGCAAGCATTACATCACCCTTCAACTTAATTCCCTCTGACCTAGAAGTTGACACTCCCTTATCTTTTCTAGGTGGAAAAATAGTTTTAGCTACTTGCTGATTTTTAGATTCTAACACACTTTGTTTCTTCTCATTTTCGGCTCTTTCTTTATCACATTGCAAAATTTTAGCAGGTGTCATAGGAAGTAAAGTGATCTTCTTTCCTTTGTGCATGAATGTGTATTTATTAGTTCGACCATGATGAGTGGCATCTATATCAAATTCCCATGGTCGACCTAACAAAAGTGAGCGGGCTTGCATAGGTACGACATTAAATTCAGCACAATCATTGTATGTACCAATGGAAAAATTAACCTTTACAGTTTGTGTTACCTTCACCTTACCACTGTCATTGAACCATTGAATATGATATAGGTGTCGACGTGGTCGTGTAGCCAAGCCAAGCTTCCTGAACAAATATGAACTTACCAAGTTATTGCAACTTCCGCTGTCGATAATGACACGGACATGATGATTGATGACAATGATGAAAAGTTGGAACAAATTATGGCATTGGATTCTATCAGCTAGCTCCATTTGAGTGCTCAACACTCGCTGCACAATTATGCTCCTGTAGTTCTCCGTATCATCTTTGCCGAAGGTCTCCTCATCATCAATATCCATTTCGTTCTTAGCATTATCACTTGGAAGGTTAGCTGCAAGAACAAGTTCATCTTCTACATCAGATGCACTAATGTACCCACCGTCATCTGTCGCAATGTAAGCTTGTTGACTTGGATAGTCCTTCATAACATGTCCTATTCCCTTACAACGGTGGCACACTATACCTGTTGTACGTCTAGTGGAGGCAACAGAGGATGACGTCTTCGCGGGTGTCTGCACATTAGAAGATTTACTCACCTCGGGTGCACGTGACGAAGGTGACGGTGCTGCTGAACGCGCCCTACTCATCGAGGGGGCAGCAGATCGAAAAGCAGGAGGTGGTGTTGATTTGGTTGGCGTTTGTGACTGTCTTGGAGTGAAGTTGCTACCCAAGTTGCTCCTTGGTCGCTGTTGTCGTCCCTGCAATTCTTTTTCTGTCAAAACAACAAGTTGAAACAATCTATTGATAGAGTTATAGTCTTTGTAATCAACAATATCTGAATTTCACGCCTTAACCCTCCATAGAAATGAGCCATTTTATCCTCCTCATCCTCTTCTACCTCACAACGTAGCATGCCTATTTGAAGCTCTTGGTAGTACTCCTCTATCGACTTGCTACCTTGATCTAGACACTGCAATTTTTTATGCAAGTCACGTTTAAATGAAGGAGGAACAAATCTAGCTCGCATATGCCGTTTCAACATATCCCAAGTATCAGGTTGTATGTTAGCTTTTACTAGTTCATTCCACCAAATTATTGCAAAATCTTTGAATTCACTAGTGTCTTGTCTTACTTTATGAATTTCAAGAACTAGATGGGAGTTAAATTTCTGTTCAACGGTCATTTCCCAATCTAGGTAAATTTCAGCATCATATGAACCAGAAAAGGATGGTATGGTAAACTTAACCTTGGCAAAAGGATCATCATTGTGGTTGTTAAAGTTAACTTTATTTCCATGAGTACCTCCCATACCTTATCGATTGTGGTGTCGATGTTCCCGTAGTCGTATGTCTTGGGCAACTCGATGCATAGCGGCGTCATTGTGTGGTGCCCCATTTCGACCGTGGCCTACATCAGACTCTTCAGCTACATCATCCACTTCTTCATCCCCTGGTTCTTTGGAAGGAAGCTGGTTCTCCACAATCTCAACTCTGCCAGCAAGGTCTGAGATTCGACGATCTAGTCTCTCAAAGTTCCCTTGATTGTCTTGCTGTACCTTTGCAACGTCATCCTTAATCTCACAAATATTCTTGACGGCATCTCTGTTTGCTTTGGCAAGGGTTTCCTTGAGTTCCTTGTCCCTCTTCGCGAGATCCTCCCTAAGATCTTCAAAGAGATTACGGAAGTCATCGTCATCTCCTGCAGCTCTAGCTCTTGTATGGGGCCCTGTCATTGTTAGTAATAAAATAGAAGATAACACAAAAGTATTACCCCTATTAACTACTAGGTTCTGGCAGGTGGAATCTCTCTCAAGCGTCTAACTATGCTCTTGCAAGGTTCTTACCAAAGCTATAGGGAGTACAACCAGTGGCTGGTTCGTGATACCAAATGAGTGTGAGTGGAGCGATTGCAAGGTTGAACCTGTACTGATCAGAAGTTTGTAGAGCTCGGTAAGCAAATATAGTAGCAAAGGTTAGCAATAATCGAAATCTGATAGCAAAGCTGAATAAATATCCAAAGTACTTGTCACAGTTGCTGGCCTAAGCGTGCTCCTGAAACTAGTTCAACCTAACAAGGGATATATCAAAGCACAAAGGACTCAAAGGATGCAAGCAATTCTGATTTTTTGCTTCTCTTTCCCTCTTTTTGTTTCTTTTCTTCTCTTCTAATTTTTTTTCAGTGCGGCTCTTCTCTTTTTTTTTGCACTTGCCTTTTGTTCTCCTTTCTTTTAACCCAAAGATAAATAAAAAATCTCACATTTTGGGTCATGAGAGACAGTTAAATAGATGGCCGAAAAATCAGCAAAAACGACATAGGAAACTTCCAGGCTCTAGAACTCTATCTTAGAGGCCAATTTTGAGGGTAAAAAATTGCACAAGTTTAAAGACTTGTGGATTTTTCAGATGCGCATCGTCGTCCTTTTCGAAACAAAAAAAGTACGCCCCAATCGGAGTTTGTATACAAAAGTTATGCCAGTTTTACTGAACACTGCACAATCTGAAATTACCCGCGACTTCACTTCTTTCTTCTAGTTAGGGCTAGAATAGGAATAGGTTTGTGGGTGAAAAAGGGTGGCCAGCGGTGTAGGGCAATTGACACAAGGCAGCTCACGACCTATCTAGGGTTTGCGGAATGGGCTATATAATGCAGAGCGGCGGCAAGGCCTAACTGAGAAGAATTCAGATCGGTTCTAGGGTTGGCAGCGATAGGATGATAATTGATACAAAACAAGAACTAGGGCAACGGAAAGGGACAACTAGAAACTAGGATTATGACCTCAAACCAACAATAAGACGTTGACGATGGACATAAATTCAACAAAGCAAAACTGAAACGAAAATTGCAAGGCACAAAGGGTTGTAGGACAGCGGAATTGATGATGAACTTTTTGTGGGCAATTTTTCTGGACTCTAGGACGATGGCAAAACAAAGTGGGGATACAGGAAATACCTATCAGGCAACCGAGGCTCTGATACCACTTGATGCAACACGGGGCCCGATCTTCTGACAGGTAGACAATAATTCGATTGGTGGAGGACTCGACGTAAACGATCCGAACTTCCGATCAGAATCGAACGAAACCCGTAATCGTAACACTACGGCTCTGTTGGTTATCAACCGTGCCAAGACGCGGTTGACCTTGCCCAGAAGGCTAGTTCCTACAAGCAAATCGAGAACACGAGCAAGAATGAAAAAAGAAGCAATCTCAATTGTGGATTGTATTAAGCACACGAAGTTGGGGTTCCACAAATCGAAGAATGGCGAAACTGCAATGGCAGAATAATCTAAGCAAAACCCAAAGCATAACAATGACGGCTACAAGGTTTTAATACATGAGAGGGGCGGCGGCTAGGGTTTGGGGAGCATCCCTACTCCAAATACTTGCGCCAAGGGGAGGTCCGTGCAACCCTAGGTCGTACAAGGCCTTTGGGCCCAAGTGGAGGTGTCGCAGCACCTATCAGATTCTGTATGTCATATTGTTTTGATGATTCCCATCAATCCAAAAGGATTTTGAATGTGAAACTATTTCCATTGGAAAGCTCTCATCGTGGGCTTCTCCGTAGAGTCCAAGAATGCCTCAATCGGACTTCGTACGACCCAGATATGGTCTTGCCTACTATACCTATTTTGAAACTATGATTAAGAAGATAGGACTTAAACGTGTCATACCATGCTCTAGGGGCTTCCTTAAGTCCATACAAGGCTTTGGAAAGCTTGAAGACATGGCTCGGGTACTTGGGGTTATCGAGTCTTAGGTTGCTTGACATAAACCTCTTCCTCAATAAAGCCATTGAGAAATGTACTCCTAACATCCATTTGATAGAGCATGAATCCCTGAGATGCAGAAAATGCAAGTAGCATCCTAATAGCCTCTAGTCTAGCTACAGGGGCAAAAGTCTCCTCAAAATCAAAACCCTCAACCTGAGAAAAGCCTTGTGCAACTAGCCAAACCTTGTTACAAATGACAACCCTATCCTCACTTTGCTTGTTTTTGAACACCCACTTGGTCCCAATGACATTATGACTAGATGGGGGCTCTACAAGCTACTAGACATTATTCCTCTCAAAGTTTTCAAGTTTCTCATGCATAGTATTAATCCAAGACTTGTCAGATAATACATGAGTAACATCCTTTGTCTTAAAAGAGGCAATAAAGGCAGAGTGAAGGCAAAAAGAAGATAAGCCTATTTTTGAGCGCATCACACGCTCAAATAGATCACCAATGATCTAATCAGGTGGATGAGAATGCTGAATATGGCAGGGAGGACCAGATGTGCAAGTGGCCTTTACCTATTGAATAGAAGAGGTAGGAACAGAGCCACTTGCTGAAGGAGAGTCTAAAGGTAAGGGTTGGCCTCCCTAAGGTGAGCAGAAATGGAAACAGGTGGCATCTCAAGTGTAGAGGGGACTAGATCAGGTGGAACACCATCATCTCCATCATCCTCATCCTCTAGAAAAATGGTCTCAGAGGAGAAGAAAAGCTTGAAATATCAGGTCTAGCTCCTAGGCTAGTCTCATCAAAAGTCACTTCATAGGTCTCTATGATTCTATTCATATCACAACTCCAGAACCTATAGCTACGAGAGGAAGTCGAGTAACCTAAAAGAATACCATTAGAAGAATGAGACTCAAACTTATCCATGTTACCAGTCTTCAAAATGAAATACTTGCAACCAAACACACGAAAATGAGAGACACTAGGCTTTCACCCATACCTCAACCCATAAGAAGTGCGTTGCAAATGTGCTCTCAAGAATACGAGATTAGACACATGGCAAGTAGTAGCTATAGTCTCAGCCCAAAACTTCCTAGGAGTACTGTACTCATCTAGTGTCGTCCTGGCCATCTCTACTAGGGTCCTGTTCTTCCTTTCTACTATGTCATTTTGCTAAGGGAGGTAGGGAGAGGAAAATTGATGCTCTAAACCAGACACCACACAGAAACTTTCAAAGTAGGAGTTCTTGAACTTCATGCCGTTATCACTGCGTATAGCTCGTAAGGCACATGGGAGTTCAAAAGACAACCTACTAACCAAACCCTTGAAATGAGAAAATGTCTCATCCTTCGAGGCCATGAAAAAAACCCAAAAATACCTCAAAAAATCATCGGCAATAACAAGAGCATACCACTTCCCTCCCGCTGACTGCATTTTAGCTGGACCAACAATGTCCATATGTAAAAGCTGACCTGGTACATCAGTCATCACAACAGTGACTAGAGGATGAGAAGTAGCAACCATCTTGCCATGTCGGCAAGGAGAGCAAACTAAGTCTTTAATCATCTTGAGTTTAGACAAGCCACAAATGAGATCATAGTTGCTAACTCTCGTCAAATGATCGAAGTCTATATGACCACGTCTCCTATGCCAGAAGGAGAGATCACGAGACTCAGCAGTAATCAAACAATGAAGAGAGTCTCTAGAAGAAATAGAAAAATTAGTACGAAAAGCTTCCAAATCTAGATATCCCGCAAACTAACCCTTCTGATGAATTAAGAATTCTACAGGCACTACTCTTAAAGCTTACCTCGAAAGAGTCATCGATAAACTAAGAAACAGAGTGCAAATTGTATTGCAGCTTACTCACTAAGGTAACATCCTTAAGAATAAAGTTATTATTAATGCAAATAGTACCTTTAACAATGACTCTACTTGAAGAATCATCCCCAAAAGTGATCAACTAATCACCGGGGGTTCGGACTAGGGAAGAGAACCAACGAGAGTCTCCGCTCATATCGCGAGAACATTCGGAGTCAACAATCCAAACCACTTCTTTCCCCATCTGACTAACCTGATCAAGTCACAAGAGAGAGATGACTCAGTACAGGGATAAAGTGAAGATCTGGGAATCCAATACTGAAACACACGATGCCTCAAAGTACTAGCCACAGAAGAAGAAGACCAGACTCTAATATCTCTCTAATGTTCAACTCTCACAAGATCATAAATAGCATTAGCAGAAGATCTAAGAGCTGAAACTGGGTTGGCCCGCCGTGGTGCAAAGGCCGAACCATCCTTGTGAGGTTGCTTGAATCTCCTACCAGAAAACACCTCACGTCACATATATCTACCTCAATGGGAAAAACGAGGAATATCAACAGGACGGCAGAAAGACTGACCATGAGCAGCTTCGGGACTAAAACTCGTCTGAACAGTATGAAAATCAAGTCCTGAATGCTGCCCAAAAATAGGCAACTCTCTAACCTGTTTGGAAGTAGTGCGTGCGTTAGAAGTACTCAGAGTCTAGGGATGACCCTGAATACCCCTAAGAGCAGCAACACGCTCACGCCTTGTGATCTTGGCGCACCTGAAGCAGAAATCTACCAAGTGTCCATCCTTTTGACAGAAGAGGCATGTATACTTCGCCTTACCAGAGGTTGAAGTAGCAGGAGGAGCAACCTTCTGATTAGAGAACCTATGGACAACCCTAGTAGACCTAAACACAGTAGTGCTCACCTTGGGAGCAGCGACAATCTTTCCACTCTTGGAGCCACGCACAATAGTAGGAGGATGAGCCCAAGCGTACTCCAAGTAGTTAAATCCGAGATCTTGATTAAATCGGTTAATCTTAGATTGGTCTAGAATGAGATTGAGCTTCTTTTTGTCTCCTACAAACGTCTCAAGAGTACTCATGAGATACTTACACTCTTGGAAGAGAGAGGCACATAAAGAACAGGAAGAAGAAGAGGAAGAAGAACCAGGAAGAGAAGAACTACCAGCACGTGCATTTTTCTCTCTTAGCACGGCTGCCTCAACCTTGAGGGCCTCCCAAGAAATACAAAGAGCATTTCTATTCTTAAGTGTCTGGGCCTCTAGCTTTTTCCAAAGTTTAACTTGGATTTTATCCAAATCCCCCTCAATCTCAGCACATCGCAAGCAATCTTCTTGTGACTTAACTAGTAAGTCCTTAGCAAGTTCAGCACACTTGATATTTAAAGATTCATTATGAAGTTTTTGTTGCCTACACCCCTCACATGAGCTGATTGAGTCCTTAGAAATATACATTTCAAGTTCAACATTTCTAGTAGAAAACTTTCTAAGGTGAGTGCTCATGGTATCTAGCAAGCAGTTTAAGGCAATTGGTTGTGACCGACAATGAAGAAAAGGGAGTGGGGCAAGGTGGAAGATCTAAGTCTGATGGTAATGTAAGACACGAGGCGATTTTTACCCAGGTTCGAGCTCTCCAATGGAGATAACACCCTAGTCCTGCATTCGTTGTTTCTGGTGTAAGTGTGAGTGTTCTTGTTTACAAGTTCTCTATTACAGATGTCTCTCCTCTTCCTCGTCTAAGGTTCCTTCTCTCTATATACCCCGATGGAAGGCCGCCGCACGATCGCCGGGTTGTTGGGGCGCAGCAGAGCAGCAGAGGCGCTTGGGGGCAGCAAAGAAGACCGTCTCAGTAGCAACCGACCAGCACAAGAGCATGCAGAGCAGCCACCACCGTGCTTGTGGGTACAGCGCCGTTCACCTACCCTTGTCGCCCACCTCTCGACCGCTTTGTTCCGGCGTGGTTGAGACCTTCCAGAAGCTCCTCCTTTTTGCATGGTTGGCTCGGCACACCCCCATGGGCTGATCCGGCGGCCCATTGATCGATATTCGGTCCGATAGGTTCCACAAGAGTTCTCGAGTGCTTGCGGGCCGAGCCGCCTTTAGGTCCGCTTTTGGCCGCCGTGATGCTCTCTCGTCGCCACATCGCTGGTGGGGAGGTCGTGAAGGACTCAATTTCTCGCTAACTCTCGCGAGTGGTTTGTAGACCGCCGCCATGGCCTCGTGATCGGCCGTCCGTGGGATGTATCTCTGCCCGTGAATGGCAATCGGTTTAGCCCGCGAACACCTTGGTTCGCTTGAGAGTGCCCACATCCGATCATATCGAGCGTAGCGTGGCTCGCTATGTGACACTCCATTATTCGCTCTTAGCCAGCGGTACCAGACATGTACGGCAATGGCTCAACATGGAGCGCACTCAGATTAGTTTGATGATGCCTACGCCCGATCTCGTCGGAGCGTAGCATGGCTCGCCATGGAGCGCACCATTGTTCGGCTTTGGCAAAGCAGACCAGACATGTACGGCAATGGCTCGACATGGAGCGCACTCCAAGATTAGTTTGATGATGCCTACACCCGATCTCGCTTGAGTGTAGCGTGGCCCGCCATGGAGCGCACCATTGTTCGGCTCTTGGCCTGCGGCACCAGACATGTACGGCAATGGCTCAACATGGAGCGCATCAGATTGGTTTGATGATGCCTACGCCTCGATCTCGCCGGAGCGTAGCGTGGCTGGCCATGGAGCGCACCATCGTAATCCCCGAATTGAGCCCCTCCGCAATATCTCGATTCCGCCTTTGCGGCAACCAAGCAGTGACCCGCATGGGGCATATCGCTGGGTGCGCTTCGATTTTTAGGTGCAGATTGCACCTGGGTTCCGCATGGGACGGTGATTTACAGCTGACCCAGCACGGGGCATATCGTGCTCAAACCGATTCTTGTCCCGGCGACGGCTGTCCACCACGATCATGGCATTCGGCTGGCCAGGACAGGATGGGTCGTGCCCCGGTCAAACCTAGCAGCAACGGGCGTGTCGAGGCGTGGTCCCCACCTCATGCGGGATCAGTTGTCGTCCTTTATAGTTCCTAGGAGCCGCACTGGGCTAAGTCTCCCTCGCACTTCACGCCCCGCTTCGCTCCGTAAAGCTCATCGCCTCGCGAGTTCCATTGCTAGGTTAGCCACCGCCGCCGCTTTTCTCTTCTTCGTGGCGCCAATAATCTCCTCTGGGAATGTCCGCCTCCCCAGGATTCCCCCGCGCTGCCTCCGGCCCATGATTGGGTCCCCTCAACACTGACGGAGATGCATTTGGACGCGATGATCACCCTGGGGGCCATGCCGCCGGCGACCTCGGTCACGCCTCGCCTACCATGGTGAGTTCTATCCCACCCCTCGCTGCGAGGAGATCGTCGTCTTTGAATGTTTCTTTTCAGCATGGGTCGGGCTCCCGATCGACGATTTCTTCCGCGGGCTCCTTTTCTTCTACGGCATTGAATTTGTTCACTTGAATCCCAATTCTATCCTCCACATTGTCAGTTTTCATTCATCTTTATGCAGGCGCTTGAATTCGCCAGATTTCAACCTTTTTCCGCCACCTCTTCCTCCTCAAGCCCTTTTCGAAAGGTGAGCCCCTAAGGCGTTGGAGGCACCCGGCCCAAATTGAGAGATGGGGCGAGGAAGATTTACTTTGCCATCCCTTCGTAACCTCGAACAAGGGGTGGCACCGAATGGTTCTATTGTGCCAACCTTGATCCTTGCCTTCCATCCTTTTCCGTGAGCCCTCGAGAGTTTCCCTTCTTGACCGCGGTCCTCCCGATCATGAAGTGGAGCAATGAACGAGGTCCTCGCCTCGATCCGCGATTTGAAGGAGGCGGTCTGACCGTGTAGGAATTCTTCCAACTTTGTCGTCACGGTGCAAGCCCATCAAGGAGTGGGTATTCTTGGGGTATGAGTACCGGGAGGACGACCTGACGTGGGAGGTCGCCGAAGCCATCGACCAAGAGACACTCATTATCCGGATGAGCAACCTTCTGGCCCCGGATGTCGCAATCCTCCCAGACCACACCCCGAAGGCCTTTTGCTTGGCGAACCCCCCTCCCGAGGTGAGTGCTACGACCTTTTTGATGTTCCGCCACTAGTCCGCCATCCGACTGCTGACTGAGTCTGCTCTCGTGGTTTCTCGTAGGGTCATGTGGCCTTTTCCTCGGATCCCCCGCTTCCCCATGCCTCTTCCTGCCAGAGCGCTGCGGTAAAGCATCCTGCCAAGCCCGCAGCCGAAGAGCCGAGTGCTAAGAGGAAGGGGCTTGCCTCCGAGGAAGTCGTCGAGCGGGGGCCGTCGCCGCAATGCCCCTCTAGAGATCCGTCCATCCGAAAGCCCTCGGGGGCGTACATCAAGAAGCCGGCTCTTCGTCCGCCTAGGGTTCAAGCGGCCTCGGACCCCTCCCCGAGTGGTTCAGCCACTCGGAAGGGACCGAGGGCAAAGATTAGGAGATCGGACAGGTTAGTTTCTCCATTGATTCTTACCCTTGTTCTCTTGGCGTGCGCTTAATTTTCCCTCGATGATCGTGGTGCCGGAGTAGAGCCTCCCAAGGTCCCGCCTGTCGCGCTTTCTAAGCAGGCGAGCTAAGGTGGAACGGTCCCGCCACGAACTCGAGTCCGGTGGGACGCAAGATCGCGCTAAGGCGGGCCGTTGTCAGCCTGCCAACAGCCACCGAGTCTGGCGATCCCGGGACGACTACCCCACCTCCGCAGGGCATCTCGAGCCACCGCTAGCTAGCTCTCGCCTCGTGGAGGAGATCCCGACAGATTTCGCCAACGCCACATCCAACCTTCAACCTTCCCCCCGGATCTTCTTTTGCCATGAGGATAAGTGGAAGGCCTTCGGCGAGGGGGATGAGAAGCTGAGGGAGGAGCTCTACCTAAATGCCATAAAAGGCGCCCAGCTGATCCAGGTGAGCTATCTTCTCCTCCTTCTGTTCAAGCCGAGTGGTATACATTCCTCGCTTCCCCGGAACTCTTCAAGGCGCTGGGAGAACACTCTGAGGAGAGGGATGCCCTCCTCAAGGAAATACTTCCCAAGGTTAGGGAGCACGAGGAGTACAAGGCCAACTTGGACCGCTGGCCCGAAGGCGACGGCGAGGTTAAGTATTGGAGCTTTGGGCCAAAGTCCAAGCTCTGACTGAGGCGCTTCAAGGTGGGTGTTTTCTTGCCTTCTTGGTTGCCGACTTGGTTCTCATTGCCCCCGACTTCGCCTATTGCTTTAGGCTTCCGCGAGCAGATCCAGACACTGAAAGATTCTGAGTCTCGGACTCAGGCCGACAATTCCAGACTGGCGCGGGAGCTTGAGAGCATACATCACGAGCAAATCCAGCCTTTGAAGGATTCTGAGTCCCGGGCCCGAGCCGACAACGCCAAGCTGACACAAGAGTTGGAAGGTATTTATCTCCCCACTCGGCGTCGTGTCCCTCGCGTCTACAATGCTTTTAACAACGATCCCGTGGTTTGTAGTCACAAGAGAGGCGCAGGAGCAAGTCGACGTCCTTAATGGGAAGGTGAACGCCGTTCACGAGCTTCACGACAAATTCCGTGACTCCATCAGAGAGATGACGAAGTTCTTGAGCCCTGGAGGAGTTGAGCTGAGCAGCGATGACGAGGCCCTTTCCTTGCTGTCGGCGGGTCCTGAAAGGCTTAGAGGCCATATCTAGGAGACGTCGACTACAAGTGCTAGCCAAGTGCTGGCCATCGTGAAGTCGCTCTATCCTGGGGTGGAACTGGAGGCCATTAAGGAGGGCTTTGCCTGCACCGTCGACGATGATCAAGCCACTGCCCTTTTTGAAGAAGTTAGAAGCGTGGCTTCCTCCTTGGTGGAGAATTTGGAATTGGACCTTTTGTAAATGCTGAATGGGATTGTAATTGCCGCCTTTCTTTTAATGCTGTTACTGTTGATCATGAGTGGCTTCACCGTGCCCGAAGAGGTTTTCCCTGCGTCACGCATTGTCAGCGCCGCCTGCACTCCGCTAGTTGGGTTTTAACGCCGCCTCGGCGCCGTAAGGCCGTCAGAGGCGTTCCAACTTCCCGTAGAGGTACGGTTAGCTGCTATTCGCCGACCGCGGTACATAAGGACGTTACCGCTACCGAATCAATCGCCCACTCTTCTCATTTTCGCAATCTTCGTCTTTTCACTTCTTCGGCGATCCTCTGATGGCGTCTTCGTCAAACCCCGCTGCTCCTGGGCCTGGCCGCTCGGCCGCCTCCGCCTCCAAAGTGGAGGGGTTGATCTTCGACTTCGGGGATGATGCTCCCGCCCCAGAGGTTACCGAGGGGGAGCTCTGGGCGGACTACGATCTCGCCCTTGCAGAGCTGGCGGCGAAGGAGGAAGCTGCCGCTCGCGACGCCGCCGCCGTAGAGGTCCTCCTTGAGGTCGTCATGGCCCTTGCTGAGGTCGCAGACGTCCTCGTCAAGGCTTTGGGCCATGCCCGTCGCGCCACGTAGGTTTGGCTGCTTTAGAGGGTACTTATGTAAAAATACATAATTGGACATAACGTTCAATCTATGATGATATATATATTTTATGGCCTTCTGGTTTTATCCAAATGTGCAATGTCCTTTTTGTTTGAATGCTTCGCCCGACTGGCCTAGCCCCCGAGCGCATGGCTAATTCTTAGACACGTATTCAGGTACCTAGGTTTCATCGTTCAGAGTTTGCTACTTAAAGTTAATGGTTTTAGGATTTAGCCATGATTGCTAAAAAAAGCGATGAGTTTTTCGTAAAAGAGGGGTGAATGTTTGCATTTAGACACTGTCAGGTGGCAGCCCCCGACTTACTGCTTAGTTGAGGATCAAGTGAGTAGTAAGTCAAGAACGGCTAAGATTACAACGATACAATGGAATGCATATTTTAAGTGTAGAAGCGACGTAGCTGTTCTATGTTCCAGGTGTTGCCGAGCGCCACCTGTTTTCGCTTGAGTCAGAAGACCGGACGCACCACCTCGCCGACGATGTAAGGACCTTCCCAACTCTGGGAGAGCTTATGCTCGCTCGATTCTTTTCTAAGAACCAGATCTCCTTTAGAGAAAGCTCGCCTGTAATGTTTCGATCATGGTAGCGCCGAGACCCTGAGGTATTTAGCCGATCGATGGACGCGACGCCTCGGCCTCTCTAGCTTGTCGAGATCTTCCAGCTGGCCTTCTTCCGACTCGGCTTTTGTAGCTCCGAACCTGCTGGGATCCGAACGCCACTGGTGGGTAGGATCGCCCAACCATATACTAGGAAAAAGGTGATCGCCCAGAGTCTCTGGCTGGGGTAGTTCTCAACCCCGTGAGTATCAAGGCAATTTTTTAACCATCGCTTGCATACGGCTTGAGACGATCAAATATTCTCGATTTCAGGCCCGCAACACCATGCCATTGGCTCGCTCGACCTGCCGCTGTTCGTGGATGACCCACTAAGCGGCGATCTTGATCCCGAGGGCCTCGCACCGCCTTGGAACTCTTCCTTCTCAATTGGGCGCCATTGTCGGTGATGATTCTGCTTGGCACGCAAACCGACGACGATCTCTTGAAAGAATTCTCGGCTTTGACCGCGGTGATCGCTCGCGACCGCTTGGCTTCAATCCATTTGGTGAACTTGTCGATGGCGCATTTAAAAGGAAAGCTTAACCCGCCCTAGGTCTTTTGAGTGGTCCGACTATGTCAAGCCCCTAGACCGCGAACGCCAAGTGATCGATGGTCTGCAGCCTCTGCATGCAGTATATGAATTTGTCGGCAAAAAGTCGATAACCTTTGCATGTGCGCATTTATATCCTCCGTGATCCGTGACGGCAATGCCGAAGAATCCTTACCGATAGGCTTTGCCAACCGAGTGCTTGATGCCATGTGATGTCCACAGATCCCCGAGTGAATTTCTTTGAGGAGATTCTTCCTTCTGTCTCGACATGCACCGCCTTAGGACCCCTGAGGCACTCTTTTCAAAGAGCTCCTCTCCCACCACCACGTAGCTTTTGCTTCGCTGCTATGTACTCACCTTGTATGCGATCCTCGTGAAGCTCATCCTCAGGAGATAATCTAGATAGGGCTTTGTCCAGTCGGGGTTGATGACCAGTACTTCTACCGCGGCCGACTTCTCCCCTAATTTGGCCGGCTCCCGCTGCCGGCTTGTAGTCGGCTTGTGAATCTCTTCCACAAAGACTCGACCGGATCATGGCCCACCGAGCCTAGCCTCGGCAAGCTCGCTCACGCTTCGTTGTCCCATGAGTACATGGGTGAGCTCCACCATCGAACTTGTCCTCTCACTTATGCACCTCCGGCAATACGCAGCCATGCCGCCATCAATGCACGACCACTCTTTTCAGATTTGATTGATCATCACCGAGATTCCCGCGAACCGCCAATCGCCGGATTCCAAATGATATGGCGATACGGAGTCCGTATGAGCGCTTCAGACTGGGCGTTGTTCGATGCCGGGAAATGGAGTTGAAGGACATATTTGAGCTTTTCCCCATCGAGAGATTAGCACGACACCAAATTTCGCGACCACTCAAGCAGAGAGAGCCGTCAAATACATTGTCCAAGATTCGAGGTCCTCCACAACAAGGGATCTTATGCTCTCACCACTCGGTGACGAAGTCACGAGCTTGAGATTTGATGGCACCAGTGGTTTGAAGGAGATTTCAAATGCCCCAAGCTCGATCGCCCATTTGGCGATTCTCCCTGGACTCGACAGGAGTATATCTCCAATCGAAAAAGTTACCAATTTAAATGGAATGTTCTTGGAAGTAATGCTTGAGCTTATAGAGGTAAGCAAGATCACAGATAGAAGTTTCTCAGACCGAGGGTATCGCCTAGATTCGCCTAATGTTTCATTGATGAAATAAACCGGACGCCTGAACTCTCTCAGAGGTGGCCTTCCTCCTCCTCTCCACTACAATCGCCCAGACCGACCACGTGAGTCGTGGCTGCTATGTAAAGCAGAGGGGTTCTTCGTGCCAAGACGACCAATATCGGCGTGTGGTCGAGTGCCTTCAGATCCTCAAGGCCTCGCCGAGCCGAATCCATTGAAAGTTGTCTTGCTTCTTCAAGAGTTTGAAGAACAAGATTCTCGACCGCCTAAAGTAGAGATAAACCTACGAGCGCCACCATGCATCCCGTGAGCTTCTGGACTTCCTTCTAGCAGGTCAGCGGCTTCATCTTGAGAATAGCGTTGATTTTTTCGGGGTTTGCCTCAATGCCGTGGTATGACACAATAAATCCGAGCAGCTTCCCAAAGGGAGCCCCGAAGACGCACTTTTCGGGGTTAAGCCTCATCCTGAAGGCCCGTAAGCTCTTGAATGTCTCGGCTAGGTCGGAGCTGAGGTCTTCCTTTACTCGGGTTTTAACCACGACGTCGTCCACGTATGCCTCCATGTTGCGTTCGAGTTGAGTGTGAAAACACCGCTGAATAGCACGTTGGTAGGTCGCGCCAGCACTTTTCAACCCGAATGGCATTGTGATGTAGCAATACGCGCCGAACGGTGTGATCAACGACGTCTTGATGCAGTCTTCTTTCTTCAACCGGATTTGGTGGTACCCCGAGTATGCGTCTAAGAAACTCAGGAGCTCGCACCTGGCGGTGGAGTCTACCACTTGGTCGATGCAGGCAACCCGGCGATCCTTTGGGCACGCTTTGTTGAGATCTGTAATCGGCTACACATGCGCTTAACTTTTATTCTTCTTATGCATAAGGACCGGATTTGCCAACCGATCCCGATGATACACCTCTTTATGAAATTAGTCGCTAGAAGCTTGAGATCTCCTCCCGATGGCATCGCGCGGTCTGGCGCGAACCATCCGAGTCATTGCTTGATGGGCTTAGCTCTTGCGCCCACATTGAGTGAATGCTCGCTCACTTCCCTAGGGACACCGGTATGTTGGATGGTTTCAAGCTTAAGATGTCCTGCTTGCTCGAAGAAAAGTGACGAGCGCTTCTTCCTATTTGGGATCAAGCCCCGCCCCAATCAAGGCGGTCGGCCGAGTTGATGGGTCAAGAATCACCGCTGATTCCTCGCTGCTTCATGCTCGACCGGGTTGCTTTCAGCCGACATCGCTTCGCCTGCGGGAGGCTAGCCGCTGTTCGATCCTCTCGCCTTTGCCGACGCCACCAAAGAGCTTGGCCAGTCACGCTCTCATTGTCGCATAAGAAGGACTGCCTGACGTCCCCTCGAGCCGTGATGATGCCGTTTGAGATAAATTGCTCACAGAGATCGCCCCAGGAGTCTGTTGAACCCGCTAGGAGTCCCGTGAGCCATGCTTGGGCCGAGGGGGCAAGTGTGACCGGCAGATAGTTTGCCATCACACTGTCGCCTCGCTGCCTTGATCGCGAGGGCGACACTAGTACCATGCCTTCGATCTTTTCGCCATCGAACTTAACGATGCCCCTAGGGTTGAATCCATCGGCCATACCACTGGGAAGTCGCAGTGAAGGCGCGACCCCATCAATAGGCCCGCAACAAGGCCTGCCGAGGTGATCGACGCGGGGGGGGTCCCGCCCCGGTGGTCTCCATTATCACTCTCGGCCCGGCGGCCATGGCCCCCACGGTCGGCGCGATCATCACGCCGGCCATCGCGATCAATTCGCCATCGAGTCGATGTCAAACGTCAGATTGCCCTCACGCCGCCTCCCCTTCTTCTTGATCGCGCGCCTAGCAAGAAGATCCATGCGAGATCTTGCTGAGGCTTCGGCGCGTTTTCGCCCGACGGAGCTCCACCGATCGCCTTTGGGCTACTTTGTGCATCCGACATCGCCACCGGTGGACGGCGGATGCGGAGTGTGTCTTTCCACGGTGCCTCTTGGTTTTTGACCGCCGCCGCCACCATGGCTTTAACCCGAGCCACGATCGGGCTACGGGTCTGTCGTGGCCAAGGATGAGCCCCAAGGTGTCGAGAAAGGCGCCTTGGAGGCGATTGATGTTCATTGCGGGCATGTGGAAGATCGCTTGGTCTCCTTTCTTAGCTTGCGTAAACTCCTCGCTGACGCTATGCTCGGTTTCAAGGGACTTGGCACGTTCTTCGCGTGTCGCACGACGTTGGCGGTCCGCCTCCACCGTGTCCGCCGCTTCTTGCTGGTGTAGAGTGTCGGTCCGATCGTCGTCGATCATGAAGATACCACGGAAGGCTCCTTGAGAGCAGGCCATCGCGATACCTCTCGATCCAGCCTGGAGCTTTGGTGAGGGAGCGACGAGATCCTCCCCAGGGAGGGCCAAGTCCTGCCCTGAGAGAGCAAGCTTGCCAAAGTTGTCGGCGACGAAGTCTAGACTTCCGAAACGGATGGCCTGGCTGGGAGCGAAGGAAATGGTGATCCCACTGGGTGGCGCCATCAGACTCAAGGAGGATGATCTTCGCGCTTCCCCTACCTAGCGCGCCAACTGTTGATGGTTGTGACCGACAATGAAGAAAAGGGAGTGGGGCAAGGCGGAAGATCTAAGTCTGATGGTAATGCAAGACACGAGGCGATTTTTACCTAGGTTAGGGCTCTCCAATGGAGATAACACCCTAGTCCTGCATTCGTTGTTTCTGGTGTAAGTGTGAGTGTTCTTGTTTACAAGTTCTCTATTACAGATGTCTCTCCTCTTCCTCGTCTAAGGTTCATTCTCTCTATATACCCCGATGGAAGCGTCGTCCGGGCACGGCTGCCGGGGTTGTTGGGGCGCAGCAGAGCAGCAGAGGCAGTTGGGGGCAGCAGAGAAGATCGTCCTGTAGCAGTCCGACCAAGCACAGTAGCATGCAGGAGTAGTGCCGCCCATTGCAGGGGTACAGGCGCTATCTACCTACCCTTGTCGCTTCCACCTCCCGACCGCTTTTGTCCATGCTGGCCGAGACCTTCCGTAAGCTCCTTCTTTTGATGGTTGGTCTGCCCACCCCATGGGCTGATCCGGCTTACCATTGATCAGATACCCGGTCCGATAGGTTGCACAGTGAGCATGAAGAAAACTGCATCTAAAGGCATAGCATTAATATATTCATTGCTAGCATTCTTCAATCTAAGGCCATCAAGTTGAGAAAGTACATTATCCTACATGGTCCTTAGGTTCTCTAGCTCCACAAGCTGGGCATCACATAAAGAATAGTCATTAGAAACTTGGGAGGGAGAAGATCTAAGTGAAGCTAGCTCCCGAGTCAAAGTACCTACTTTCTTCTCAAGCTTCGTACACCTAGCTTTATCTCTAGCATGAAATTCTTCTAACTTGTAGAAAGCTTCATTGACAAGGTCGTAGGAGGGTACCCCATTCGAGTCGCTATAGAGCTCAGATTCGTTGATGCCATTGGCATCTGCCATGAAGCACATGTTGGTGAAGTCGTCACCACCTTTCTTCTCTTGCAGATCATCCTCTCCCTCATCACTCCATGTCTCCGTGTCGAAGAGGTTGATATCATCGAGTGCGGTGAGAACGTGGTGGAAGAGCTTCTTGTTCTTTGAGAAGGTGCGGTACTTCTTCTCACACATCGGCTCGTGAACTGGAGGCTTCTTGTTGTGGTTCTTGTCGATGTAGTCGATCTTAGTCAAACCGCTGGAGACGTTCTTGCCCTTCTCCAGCTTGTGACAATTTGTTTAAATGTGGTTAGGGCCACCACACTCGAAGTAGGTGATTGTGCCACCTCTCTTCCTCTCCCTCACTCTCTTATATACATGAGAGAATTCGCAAGCTAAAAGAGTAAGCTCATTTTTTAGAAATTTTTCCAGTTAGTCATCGCTTAGCTCGCAAAGGGCGGAGAGGGAAAAACCAGTAGAAGAATCATAGGTTGATCCAGTGGGATCGGTGACCAATGCCATCGATTGAGATTTCATCTTCCGTGAGACAACATCGAAATCATGAGTCTTGAGTCAGGAATAAAGCCAGTCAAGAGTTAGAGTCGATAAGTCGGTAGTGTCTCTCGATACAGATCAAGATCTATGATGGGAGGCTTGGTGGAGTATTTGTTCATCGCCATGGCTCTCGATACAGATCAAGATCTATGAAAAGAGCAAAATCGGCTCTGATACCAAATGAAGGATCAAGATGGCGATTAGAAGGGGGGGTGAATGATCCTAATTAAAAATTTCCCTCACTCAAAATATTCCAAATAAGCCCTCAAACAAAAACAATCAAAGGAGGTAAATAAGAATGAGCCATTTGCTCTATATGGCCGGTATGACCACAGGGTCTCCGGTATGACCGAAGTTTGGTATAACCGAAGAGTGGGCGGTATGACCAGGCTCAAGAACAGCAAGAAAATTAGTACGAGCTCCAAAAGCAAAAATGATCTAACTTTTGATTGGATGGTCAAAAATTCACGAAACGTGGTAGATGCATTCCTAAGGATGTTAGAAACTTATTCCAACCTTCAATCGTAAGGATTGACGTTAAAGTTTTGACCTTTTTCACTTTCAAGGAAGAACACACCAAGTTTGAACAAAAACTCAAGAACTTGATTTTGATCTTGCTCGTGGGGTTTTGATGATCAAGATGATCTTCGATAACCTCCCACGTCAAGGCAAGCAAGAACACAAGTCCAAAACTCCAGCAACATGATCTAGAAGAATGATTCACTCAAGAACACAAGATCGGTTTCTTGCAAGAAAAATGCATGGGTTGCCTAGATGATTGATATATGATCTAAAGAAGATTCATCCATCAACCAACATTCTTAGCATAACAAGCAAAAGCCTATAGAAGGAGGGAAGGCAAATCCAAATTGCGTAAATGTAAATTGCAAGAATGTACGTGTGGAATTGAAATGCGGAATTTAAGACATAATGTAAATACGTAAAGTAAATTCAAGAATAAGGAATTGTATTTTGGATTTCTGGAAGGGAGGTTTACAAACCTCACTACAAGGTGGGCAAAACTCAAAGGAGCATCAAAAACCTCAAAACTTTCAAGAGGAGAAGAGCTACCCCTACCTCTCTATTTATACTGCCCTTGAGTCATCCTCAGCCCTTGGATGAGTTTCTTCTACCCTAAGAATCACTATCAAGTGTTAGGATTGACTCACTCACTCATACATGGGCTAACCGAAAACCCAACAATATAACGGGTTTTGCACACTTCTCAAAGCAAACTAACTAGACCCGCTACTCTATGACCTAGACCGATGAAAGCCAATGCTAATCCTTTTCCAATTAATATGGTTCAATATTCTGGAAAAGGAAAAGAGCTGATGTAGGATATAGAGTCAAAAGTTGCACGTCATCTTAACGTTCAATCAACCTCCTGCGGCAAAGAGACCCTAAAATTTACAGTTGGCTCACTACAAATAGAACCTAACCATGAAGGAAGATTTTAACATCCTAAAATTTGGCTATTTTTGAATTTTGCAATTTATCTTGAATTTTTGAGAATTTCTGGAATTTATTTGGATTTAATTGGAATTTCTGGAATTTAACTCATCTTTGTGAATTAATTAAATAATGAATGGGTTTTATCAAAATATTAATGAAAATATTTTATTCGAGTTCAAAATGCTCTAAAATATTTTTTGGAATTTTTCTAGAATTTTTCTGATAATTTAAGTGCTTCAAATAATTAAAATGAATTTCTGGAATTATTTTAATCGGAAAAACTTAAGAAAAATCAATTGAACAGTAATGGGCCAAGCCCATTACTGTGTGCATTGCTCGGCCTGCTCAGCCGGAAACCCTAAAGCTGCCGGTTGCCTACCGTCCGAACCGCATCGCACGGCTAAGGCCTGTCTGCGTCGCTTCGCCGAACCGAGCCGACCGATCGTCGCCGCATGTACGCACGAGATGCGTCCATGTCGTCCTTCGGTTACCTCCGCCGTCGCCGCTGCCGTCGACGCTCCAGTTCAGCAACCGACGCATTGAATCGCCGTTTGAGCACGCATGCCAAGGCTATAAAGCTCGTGGGTCACTTCGTCGTGCACACGTTTTGCCCCAACCCACACCACCTACCTCGCCACAGTTTGCCGTAGCGCGCTCGCCGTAGTACCGAGACGCTTCTCCGCTGTTTTCGCCCTCTCCGGTGACTCTCCGCCGCCGTCGTGACCACCAGGGTAATCCTCAAGCCGTGACGCATCCGTGGAGCTACTTCACTTCGCTTTAATCAAGGCCCAAACGCCGACGCTGGGTCGCTCTTCCCAGCCTCGGCCATCTGCCTCCGCCGTACATCGCCGAAGTTCCCGGCCCCGCCGACCATTCGATCGCGCCAATGTCCTCGAATCATCCACGCTGTCCCAAAGAATGATGAGTCACATCTTCACCGATGGTCAGTAGATTTTGATCGAATAGCTTACATTATGCCACGAGAATCTTTTAACCACGTACCGTTAGATTTACTTTGATAGTGTAAGATTGAATCAATTTAGGCCGAGATCCGTGGACATGGCTATAGGAATTACTTGTTCTCTCAAGGACATTGACTAGCATAATGGCCTTTTCTCGTGATGCTTATAACACCTAATGTCGCTTCTTCTTGTGATTCATTACTTTCGATTCGCAACACCTCCCCTAGTAAAATGATCTTCTTCAAAGATACAAGGACCCATCGGGTGATAGCCACTCATCGGTTTCCTAATTAGGGTTGACAGTTTAGAGGGTGCATTTTAATTCTCCAAGCGACGATCTTAGGCACTAACTTTCCATCTCTTATTGATAATTCTTGAGCAACTAAAGTTCGAGATTCTTCCGCTGACGCCGGATCAAGGTAGTAACTAACGGATCCAAGGGACACCGAGGTGGGCAATGGTCTTGTTCTTCACAAAGGTAACATGTGATGTCGCTCATAGGACATTCTCCAGAGGATGGCTTCCTTCACGATCGAGCAATTGATCGCATGCTCGCTGCCAGTATGTACTATTTCTCCACAAATAATGCATGCAAGACCTTCCAGTTTGTTTGGTTGGTAGTACTCCATAAAACGATGTCTAGATTTTTGAGCAAGGTGCAGGATAGCGTTTTTTTAAATTCACCGTGACCATACCATTCCTTGGAGTTTCTATTGGGTTGATTTCCACTTCCACTAGCTTCATTGCTATCACTATTCTCGACCATCTCACGGATTACCTCAAAGGGTTAGGGAAAAGGGAGAATAGCATAGGTAAGGAGCAAGAAGCCTAACATAGGAGAGATGGGTTTAACCCAATAACTTAAGCAATCAATATTAGTAACTTGGTATGGCTGCTTATATAAGCCTAAAAGCTTTGCAACGATAACTTGCACTCTCAAAGAATCAATGAAGAACCAATTCGACCTATCCACACAACAACTACCGCTCACATGGGTGACTCTTCTTTCTTAGGAAACGCGACTCCACACATGAGTCTCAACTCGCTAATTGAAGCACCGAGTCTTCTAGTTTTTAATACACTTCGTTGATCCGCTCCTCCATGAGCTTGATGATTCTTTCCTTCATGGTCGGTATGGTAGCAGTAGGCACTTGATGACATCTCCTAAAGTGTGGTATATCGTTTTTCTACTTTAAGATAACTTAGGTAAGATTTTAACTCAATTCAGCAGAGGTAAAAAAAAGAAATTTCAGCAAGGGACAAGGAAGAATTTTTGGTAAGGGTAGAGATAGAAGAATGAGATAAGTCAGGAACACATTATCCTTCTAGGTTGGGTCTTTTATTTTAGAAAATAATTTTGAAGGACCTATAGGGACAACCAACTATCTAGGGCCAAGACTTACAGTCAGTATGCTCTGATACCACCTCTGTGATGACCTGAATTTACCAATTCGGATCCACCGTGTATGCCGCACTATTCCCAGGATTAGCGCTAGTGCACACGGCTTAACATCAGTAAGCATCACATCATACACAACGATAATAACAATAAGACTTCATTTATTTAATATAACTAGTGTATGATCTTATGGTCACTTACATTTATTCGGCCTCATAGGGCAGGACTAAGATAAAATAAGACAAATGCAGCAGAAAATCGTAGAAGATGTAGTGACTCATCAGTACACCACAGGCAACTAACAAGGCTTGGCCTAGTGACTCGCATCCACCTGGAAATCCTCCTCCAACACGGGCGATGACTCCTCCACTGTTGTTTGTGTTTGTAGGCAAGGGTGAGTATACAACATACTCAACAAGTTGTGCACAGAATGAAATTCTATCATAGCTATATGCAAGGCTTATTCCAAAGGAAAGGCTAAGTAGTTCATAAGCAATATAGCGGCATTTTTCAAACGTAAACAATATGTAGATTGAAAGGATAGTAAAACAAATAACAACAATAAGTAGATTCCAATATTCTTAAATCAACCCAAGTGTTTATCCTAAATCAAGTTCCATTTTCCACATGACATCCTGCCATCCATCCCAAGTTTCCATTTTGCAAAAGTCTAACCCTTGACTGTAATCCCCGAGCTTTGCTCAATACCGTGAGCACGGCTATCCTAATAGTTTGTACACTCGCAGAGGTTATGCACTTTACCCACACGATATAAACCAGCACCTTACTGTGAATGATTATAACAAAGCCTTTACAATGCATCCTCTAATCCAAGCTACCCGCTAAGGTTTCAACATCAAGGGCTACGCCCACAACAGGCACCCTCTTGCGCCATGTGAGTTTCCGCACACCCGGACTCACACCACCATGATAGCACTTAAGTTAAGCATTTGCAAATTAGTCACTAGGCTACCCCATAACAGACGTGGTGGTGCATGATTGACTCAGTCAAAGGCTTGTAAGGTTAAGTCCTTAATCGATCGAGGCAAGACTAACTAGAGATAATCTCAAATATCCAAAACCAATAAAACCAAATACGACCGCCAGCTTGCCACTCTTGGCCCACCGTAAACAATCTTGCCACTTGCCCCGCCTAAATCATTTTTCCCACCCCGCTTGATTTCCAAACACCACGTGCTTTTCATTAAATCAACATCGCTATGCGTGACTCCACCGTCACAACAACTCAATCTCTTTGTGCGACCACACATGGCCCACAAATTATCATCATAGTTCCATATTCCATTAGTCAAGATTAATAAACAATATTCCATGATCATGTGATGACGTGGCATGGCTAAGCATCTCTAATTCGGTCTAACCACCCATGTTGATTTTCTATTAACCAACTATAATTAACCAACCTAGGGTGACAAGTGGATCATGGCATACAACTAGCAAGGTAGGGTGTAATTCAAAGGGTACGATAGCTAGTCCCAAATTTAAGTTGAAATCATTTATACACATAAAATAACATGTGATAAGGTAAATCAAAATAGCATGCAATCTAATTCATGGGTGCAACATGATCAAAGCAAAACTTGCCTTGGTTAAGCTCCTGGTTGTGGTCTAGAAACTGTTCCTGAGTTGGTAGCTCCTCCTCCGAAGCGTCGCACAATTCAACGTCTACGCGAATCGAGAGAGAATGAAAATAAAAACCAAAACCAAAGAACAAACAAACTCAAAAATTCAAACAAAGGATACCATTAGAAAGATCTCAATTTTACAAATTTTTAGGAATTTGAATCACCTCGATCGGAGTTCAAATGCAAAAGTTATAGCAATTTGAAGTTTGAAAATCCTGAAAATAAACCCTAATTCATAAATCCCGAATTTAGCGAATTATTTTTATGAAGAAAATTCCGGTTTTTCGTTGGCTGACACGCGTTCCGGTGGACTTGTGACTCTGACAGCTGGGCCCGTGTTGTCAGTGTGCGTGCACACGCATGCGGCCAACTCAGTGCCAACATGACACCAGCTCAACGCCACCTCAACCAATCCCTGCCCACGTGGCGCCACGTGTCAGCGTATTAACACGCCACCTCAGCCGGTGGCGCACTCGGCCCTAGGGTCACCTGCGATGAGCGATGAGGGTACCTACCGACTCGTCACGACGTCACCTATCTGATGACGCGAACGGCTTTGGCGTACGGGCTCCGGTTCGACGGTGGCGTGGTCTCCTTCTCCGGCAGCGACGGTCCCTACAGCGATCCTCTGCTCCGGTGATGCTCCGGTGGAACGGTGGCGCGCACGGGGTGCCTCGAGTGACGACGAAGCGGATAGGCTCGGTTTGGGGCTTCGACGGCGACTGGACGGCGGCGAATCAGCGGAGTTCCTCCTCGGCTGCGCCTCGTCGAAAACTTCGATTGCGGCGTGATGATGGCGAGAACCTCGACAAGTCCTCAGGGCTTTGGCTGCGTAGGGAGTTGCGCACCTGGTGCTCCCCTTTATAGGGCGCGCGGTGGTCGGATAAGGTAAGGCCCGACGAGGTGTCCGTGACGGACACGGCGGAAGCAGCAGAGTCCTGCTCGGAGACGATGCACATGGACCGGACGATCAAGATCCGATGGTTCAAATCGCCCTAGGGTTTCCTATTTACCGTGCGATGATGAAGGCCGTTACTAAAACCCGCCCGGCCTGCACAGTGTATGGGACGAGGCTCGTTACTATTCACCGCTATTTTTCCGGTTTTTCTAATTAAATTAATTCCCAAAAATCATTTGATTTAATTAGGGTAGTAAGAATATTCTAAAAATTCTAAGAAAATTCTCAAAAATACTTTGAGACATTCTGGACCTAAATAAAATAATTTCACATAAACTTTATTTTAAATTTATTTATTTATGATTAATCTTTAACAGATAGTAATATTATTTAATTCAAAATAATTCAAATAAATCCCAGAAAATCCAAATAAATCCAGAAAATTCACAAAAATCACAAAATGCATTAAAATAATATTTAATAATCGAAAAGCCAAAATTTGGGATGTTACAAGCGTGATCCTGGACTAGTGCGAAATACACAGAGTGTCCGAATTTGCAGATTCGGGGCACGACAGAGGTGGTATCAGAGCATACTGACTGTAGGACTTGACCCTAGGTAGTCCGGCCACTAAAGATAAGGTTATTTTCTAAAAGATTAAAATTGTACAAGATTATGAATGAAATCTCGACTAATCTTTTTCTTCTTACTTCGTGTCTATGCTGCAATTTTCCGTTATTACTTCATGATTTTAAAATTATAGTTAATGAGGTGTGTTTTGGCAGATGAGGAGCATCCACACCTTTGGTGAGCGCACTGGAGGCTTCGCTGCTGAGCTGTGGTTTATGCTGCAGTTTCTTGAGGGCTTCATGAGGCCGATCTACCGAGGTACTCTCGTGGTCCCGCAGGTTGGACATTGCCCGATGTGAAGATCATCGCTCACGCGAGACAGGGGAGGCGAGCCGCCCCTGCCCACGCCACCGAGGAGGTCTCCGTTTGAGGGCGGCATCCAGGAGACCGCACGCCTTGAGATGCGGTAGATCGCCCGCACCTACTCCACCGAGCTAGAGGGCACCGACTTCCGTCATCATCCACGCCGAGACAACCATTTCGACAGGGACCCAATTGGGGAGGACGACGCTACGATCACCCACTTGGTGAGATACGTCGTCGCCCAGGAGGAGACCTTGGACGAGACAGTCCAGGAGCTGCAGAGGGCCCATGACGAGATCATGGAGGTCAGGGCGCGGCTGCGAGATCCTACTGAGGGCCTGAGTATCTACATCAGGAGGGTGCACGAGCTGTAGGAGATCCTGGAGGGACCAGAGTCAGAGCCGGAGCTGGAGCTGCATCATCCCGATCCCGAAGAGCCCGAGCCTGAGCAGGAGGCGCCAGTGCAGGAGGCACCCGTTCAGGAGGCACCAGTGCAGGAGGTGCCAGAGCCACCTGGCCGAAAGCAGACCCCAGAGAGCCAGAGTCATGGGCTCCTTCAGACGCAAAGAAGGGGGGCACCGTAATCGCTTGCCCCTATGCCAAGACCCACCGCAAGCATTCGCTGGAGGACCGCAGCCTGGATGGCTCGATGACTAGAGAGTTTTAGTTTTTACCAGAGTCGACTCATATGTTGAGTCAAGTATCGAGTCGAGTTTAATTGAGTCGGTCCTTAGAACGGTTGGTTGAAATTGAACTCTATGAGTGTTATGGTTTATTGTGATGAACAATCTCTATGTTTGCTTAATGTGTATGTGCCGCAATGCCTGTAGGCACTTGTGAGCGGCCATATCCGCATGATATTAAATAAAATTGTGTGCTTTTGTTTGAGTCAAATCTTCTCCCCGCATAAGATTCTTGTGTACTTGTCTACTCCGTTCCCTCTTTTCTTAAATCCTTTTGTTCTTCAGATGGTGAACACACGTGGAAGCAGTGGAGCCGGAGGAAGCAATGCGCAGTAGAGAGGCAACAACAATGAAGCACCTAATCCTCAACCACCACTAGTTGACATGAACAACTTAGGGGCTTTCTTGACTGCCCAGACTCAACTCATGCAGACAATGATGCAACAGATGCAAAGAATGCGTAATCAGTCAGAGCTAATCACAACAACCAAGCTGTACACCATGGAAATCAATCTAGATTGTCAGATTTCATGAGGACTAGACCTCCAACCTTCTCTGGGAATGTCAACCCCATTGAAGCCGATGACTGGCTGCGCACGATTGAGAGGAAACTGCACATATCTCACCAGTTGGAAGGGATAGCCGCAGAATGGTGGGGGAACTACTGCGCATCCCTTGAGCATCCCTAGGATATCACCTGGGAGGAATTCACGATAGCCTTCCGTCAGTACCATGTGCCGGAGGGTATGATGGAACTCAAGAAGGAGGAATTCAAATCCTTGAAGTAGGGAGGCCAATCTGTGGCTGATTATCTTAACAAGTTTACTCAATTAGCACGCTATGCGCCAGAAGACATAGCTACGGACAAAGCTAGACAGTCTCGATTTATGAAAGGACTGAACTCCGGACTTTAAGTGGGACTGATCACCCACACATTTTCGGATTTTCAAGAGCTTGTCAATAAGGTGCTCATTCTTGAAGATAAGTGCAAGGAGCTGGATGACATCCACAAACGTCATTTGGCACAGCAAGGAGGACGCCAGGGACAACAGAGACCGAGGGTAGTACCCCAACAAGTTTACTGTGTTCCAATGAAGCAACATGAGAACACCATCGTCAGACAATGACTCCACCGGTCGAATCCACAAACACCTACAAGAGCCATCAGTCAAGCTGCAAGAAACCCATCAATGGTAGGAAGACGTTGCTATAATTGCAATGGGATGGGGCATTTTGCCAATGCTTGTCCCAAGAAGGGAGGAGTTACCCCTGTTCGCTTTAACTTGGGTAGTACACCTGCAAGAACACCAGTCCAAGGAGGAAGTAGAGCACCTGTTCAAGCGGGAGCTGCACCCCAATCTGTTGTACGAGGAAGGGTTAACCACATCACGACAGATGAAGTTTAGAATGCAACGGACGTTGTACTGGGTAAGTTTCTGGTTAACTCAGTACTAGCTACAATTTTATTCGATTCTGGAGCTTCACATTCATTTATTTCATGGGTTTTTGTTGTGAAAAATGATTTGGATATGGTCAACCTTAAGAGTACACTTATAGTCCAAACCCCTGGATCAAAACTCCGAACTAAAGTAGGATGCTCCGGTGAAATTAATAATAAATGGAATAGAGTTCCTAGCTTAACCTAATTATACTAGATACCCGCACTATAGATGTTATTCTCGAATGGATTGGTTATCCAAGCACAAGGCAAGGTTTCGATTGTGACTTGAGAGTTGTAACCATTGAGAGCCTAGATGGTCGGAAGGTAGAGATTCTAGCACTTGTCGCTCGGGATGGTCAACTAATAATCAATAGTGTGAAGATGTTAATATGGAAGATGTTTCAGTAGTTAACGAGTATCCGATGTATTCCCCAAGATTTACCCTAATGCTACCGCATGAGATATAGAGTTTGTAATTGAGCTTGTACCTGGGACAGCTCCAATAGCCAAGAGACCCTACAGGATGTCTACCGAGGAATTGGTAGAAATGAAGAAACAAATCGAAGAATTATTGGAGAAGGGATTTATAAGGCCAAGTTCGTCACCGTGGGGAGCCCCGGTATTGTTTGTAAAGAAGAAAGATGGAAGCTTTAGAATGTGTATAGATTATCGTGCACTTAATGATGTGACGATAAAGAACAAGTACCAATTGCCCAGGATAGATGATCTTTTTGATCAGCTAAGAGGAGCAGGAGTCTTCTCTAAGATAGATTTACGATCCGGATATCACCAGCTAAAGATTCGGACCGAGGATATACCAAAGACAGCTTTCTCGTCTAGGTATGGCCATTATGAATTCACCGTCATGTCTTTTGGACTGACTAATGCCCCAGCATATTTCATAAATATGATGAACAAAGTGTTCATGGAATATTTGGATAAGTTCGTCATCGTGTTCATTGATGACATCTTAGTTTACTCCAAGTCGGAGGAAGAGCATGCTGGACATTTAAGGATGATCTTGGAAAAGTTAAGAGAAAATCAGTTGTATGCAAAATTCAGTAAGTGCGACTTCTAGAAAAAGAAGGTTGAGTTCTTAGGTCATGTAATAATTGCTGAAGGAGTAACTGTCGATCCGAAGAAAGTGGAGGCAGTATTACATTGGGAACAACCAAAGTTTGTTACTCAGATCAGAAGTTTTCTTGGTATGGCGGGGTATTACCGCCGGTTCATTGAAGGATTTTCCTCATTTGCGAGACCTCTCACGCAATTACTAAAGAAAGAAAAAAAGTTTATGTGGACGCCTGAGTGTGAAAAGAGTTTCCAGGAATTAAAGAAGCGTCTAACTTCAGCACATGTCTTGGTGTTGCCGAATACTAAGGATAATTTTGATATATATTGTGATGCTTCGCGTCAGGGACATGGATGTGTGCTGATGCAAACCGGCAAAGTGGTGGCTTATGCATCAAGGCAGTTAAGGCCACATGAGCAAAATTATTCAACTCATGATTTAGAGCTAGCTGCTGTAGTGCACGCCCTTAAGATATGGCGTCACTATCTCATCGGAAACCGATGTGAAATATATACTGACCATAAAAGTTTAAAGTATATATTCACTCAATCGGATCTTAACATGAGGCAGAGAAGATGGTTAGAGCTAATCAAAGATTACAACATCGGAATTCACTATCATCCAGGAAAAGCAAATGTGGTGGCAAATGCTTTGAGTCAGAAAAGCTATAGCTTGAATTTAATGATAGCAGAAGATCAGACTGAATTATCCAAAGAGCTTCAGAGGTTAAGGTTGGAAGTTGTACCGGAAGGATTCTTAGCTACTTTGGAGGTTAAGCCGACCCTAGAAGAGTAGATCAGGGAAGGTCAAAAGGATGATGAGAAGATTAATAGGATCAAATCCAAGATGGATGAAGATTTAGCCAAAGACTTCAGAGTAGATGAGGAGGGTACCTTGTGGATAAAGAACAGAATCTGCGTACCCCATAAATCGGAATTGAAGCAGTTGATACTTGAGGAAGCACATGATTCTAAGTATTCAATTCACCCCAGTAGTGCAAAAATGTACCAAGATCTCAAGGAAAGATTTTGGTGGACGAACATGAAGAAAGAAGTAGCTGAGCATGTAGCACTATGCGATGTGTGCCAAAGAGTCAAAGCAATGCATCAGAGACCAGCCGGACTGCTACAACCACTAAAGATACCAGAATTGAAATGAGAGGAAATCGGGATGGATTTCATTACCGGTTTGCCAAGGACTCAAAGTGGATACGACTCCATATGGGTCATAGTGGATCGGTTAACAAAGGTTGCACATTTCATACCAGTAAAGACAACCTATTCAGGAGATAAGTTAGCCGAGTTATACATGTCGAGAATTGTTTGTTTGCACGGAGTACCTAAGAAGATAGTATCGGACAGAGGTACTCAATTCACCTCAAGATTTTGGGATAAGTTGCGCAGACAGCAATGGGCACCCGTTTGAATTTCAGTACGGCATACCATCCGCAAACAGATGGTTAGACTGAAAAAGTAAATCAGATACTTGAAGATATGCTAAGAGCTTGTGCTTTGTCATACACCACATCGTGGGATAAATGCTTGCCATATGCAGAGTTTAGCTACAATAATAGCTATCAAGCTAGTTTGAAAATGTCTCCATTTGAAGCTTTATATGGTCGTTCATGTCGAGCACCATTAAATTGGAATGAGATGGGAGAACGTCATGTTTTTGGACCGGACGTACTTTTAGAAGCAGAGGAGAAGATTGCTCTAATTCGAGAAAGGTTGAAGACTGCACAATCCAGGCAAAAGAGTCACGCAAATAACCGACAACGTGATTTGAGCTTTGAGCCGGAGAATTATGTTTAGCTCAAGGTCACGCCACTCAAAGGAGTGAAAAGGTTTCATGCCA
This sequence comes from Guadua angustifolia, assembly GCA_036346375.1. Lineage (NCBI taxonomy): Eukaryota > Viridiplantae > Streptophyta > Magnoliopsida > Poales > Poaceae > Guadua > Guadua angustifolia. Next base: position 52,105,952 of record CM070508.1, read on the forward strand.
AAGGAAAACTTGCCCCAAGATACGTGGGTCCATTCAAAATTTTGAGCCGCAAAGGAGAAGTTGCCTACAAGCTAGAACTGCCGCAGTCTTTAGCAGGGGTACATGATGTATTCCATGTATCTCAATTGAAGAAGTGCCTTTGAGTACCGGAGGAACAAGCACCTATCGAAGCTATTGAGCTGCAAGAGGATTTAACTTACAAGGAACATCCGGTGAAGATTTTGGACATCATGGATCGTGAACAAGAAACAAGTCAACCCGCTTCTGCAGAGTCCAGTGGAGCAATCACTCAGAAAGCGAAGCAACTTGGGAGCGCGAGGAAGATTTGAAGGAGTTTCCCAACCTCTTCTCTAGTTAAATTTCAATCTCTGGTCTAGATTCTCTAAGGGGGAGGTTTGTAACATGCCAAAAATTTGGCTAATTTGAATTTTATAACTTATTATGAATTTTTGAGAATTTTCCGAATTTATTTGGAATTAATTGGATTTTAGGAAATAGACCTTTCTTTGGAAATTAATTTAATAATGAAAGGTTTTAATAAAATATAAATGGAAATATTTTATTTGAGTTCAAAATGTCCTAAAATATTTTCTAGAATTTTTTCAGAATTTTTCTAATATTTTAGAAGCCTCAAATAATTTAAATGAATTTTTGGAATTATTTTTATTCGCAAATCAATAAAAATCCGATGAACAGTAATGGGCCGAGCCTAGGGGTGCAATCGGCTCGGATTCGGTCGGATATCACTCTTTCCATATCCTAAACCATATTTTTTATCGGATTCGAAATCGGATTCGGATAGTACTGGGATACTTAATACTGTGACGGATAATATCTACGTCATGATTCGAATCGAATATGGAGTGAAATCGGTACGGTATCGAATAATTTTTATCGGATAACGTACCAAAACAGATACCGCATAAAGCATATATATAGTACTGATTAACCAACCGTATGGGTTCAACATGCAACAAGATTATCGTAGTCTAACAAGTCATTTTATCGAGCAGTCTAACAAAGTTGCAAAAGCACATTACATTTAAACGGTACAAATATGACAAGCGGATAGTTCAGATGTTCAACTATAATGTGACACAAGTAGTAACAGACTGTGTTGTAAGATAAGACAAGTTTGTATGGTTTGTTTTATCAAAGTAATGTCTTTTATTTTCACATTCCCGTTCCATATTTCTCGGTATAGACAATAGTATACAGAAGAACTAAAATATAGACTAATTTCACATAAAAATGTATGACAATAATTACCACACACACATTATTCTTCAATTGCTTTTTTTTTCTAAAAGTCTCTGGCGTTGAGAAGCTGAAAGGAAACCGGATCCGAAAAAAAAATGAAAAAGCCCTCTGGGATCGGATTCAAGTCCGGTTGAAGGAGTCTTCTTCACGGTTCTTCGTGTCTTCGGTAGACACACAAAAAAAAACCCCTTCACGAGAAAGCTTTAAGTCTGGATCTGCTCTTCACACGTGAAAGGTGAAACAAGCTTAAGTCTTTGGTTGGTATGCTTCTTCATGCGTGACCTCTTCTAGTCGCCTGGTGCTGCTTCATGGGTGTGCCCTCTCGGTCGATGCTTTGAGCACGGCATGTGGAGGCTGGCCTGTAAGTCGGCGAGGCTCGGATGGCTGGTCACGGGGCCGGCGAGGCTCGGAAGGCTAGTCACGGGGCCGGCCAAGGTGCAGGCCGGCAGGAGGCCGGGTTACTGAGCCGGAGCGTGGAGGTTGCATCGTCTTTCCCGCCAAGATCGCAAGAAGCGCCGTATGTGGAGGGACGAGGCGATCAAGGATGATCGAGCTTCGCCCGAAGGAGGCGGCAATGGCGGCCCAAAGCCAACGGCCGGAAGCGCAAAGGACAGCCACAGCTTGGAGGCGGACGCGGCTCGGAGGCGCGGGCTGGCCAGAGGGCCGACATCCTCCTCAACCTCAGCTCGCTGTACCGGATATCCGAATAAGGTTGTACCGGATATATCCGAAAATATTTTCGGAATATACCGATCCGACGGATAGTAATCTCCCGAATCCGAATCCGAATCTGAAACAAAATATCCGAAACCGAATCCGAATCCGAAAATTATCCGAAAAAAATATCCGAATCCGATCCGAAACTATCCGGTCGGTCGGTCGGACGGAAAATATCCGATCCGATTGCATCCCTAGCCGAGCCCATTACTGTGCGTGCCGCAGGGCCACTCAGCCGGAAACCCTAAAGCCGCCGATTGTCAACCGTTGGGTCTTCATCCTACGGCTGTGATTTGCCCGTGTCGCTTGCCGCTTTTGCCTTGATTGATTGTCGCCGCGTACGCTGCGAGATGAGGGCACGCCGCCGTCTTCTGCATCGGAGGTGCCGCCGCCGTGCGTTACCGCCGTGGATTCCGCACGCCATAGCCATCGCTGTGTTCACTCCGCCGCTTCATTAACTGGCGTACGGTATAAAGCACCCCCTTCCGCACGTCTTGAGACCTTTCATGCCTTCCGAGATTCGCCGTAGACACTGCACGACCTCGCCGTAGTCCCGAGACACTCCGCCATTGTTTGCGTCGCCGTCGGTCACTCTCTGCCGTCGTCGTGACCACCAGAGTAACCCCCGCGACGAGCCGCACCCGTGGAGCCAAGCAGTGTCGCCGGAGCAGCACCGGAGCACCCACACCGCCATCGTCTTCTTTCTCTCCGGTCACCTCAACTCACCGCGTCTTCACCAGAACGTGGAGCTTCTACAGCAGTTCGATTGTCGCCCAACGTCTCCGATTCATCCACGTCACCGTTCAACAGTAAGCCTCATCTTTAAACCGTAGCCGTAGATTTGAAATGAATGGCTAGGATAGCGCCACGTGCCCGTAGTGGGATCGCCCACGTGTGCTCAAACTATGCTAGGTCATAGCCATCAGATTTGTGTTGGATGGTTTAGATTTAGCCACGTAGCTAAGGTACAGTAAACTCCATTTTCAATTATCCACCGTTAGATCTTGATCGTATGATTCCTGTGTAGCCACGTAGTCTAGATAACTATAGCCGTTAGATCTGGGTTATTAGCGTAGGATTGATTATATCTATACCGTTGGATCTTAGATGTGCGGTTCGAATTTGTCCACGTGTCGCGCACTGGGGTAGCCACGTCACCTGTTGCGCCGCGTGAATTAAGATTCAATCCGAACCATTGAATTTTGAATGAACGGTCGAGATCACGCCGCACCGATAGCCAATCCGTGCGCGCCACGTGTCACGCGTGTGCCTAGGCGTCGTCGACTGCGCGTCGGTGTGCGGTGATGTCACCCATGACGTCAACCGGGCCCGCTGTTAGGGAGAGAGAGGGATCCGAACAGTTGAATTGATCTGGGCCGTCCGTTTGATTGTGCGGTCACGATGAAGCCGTGTGTTCGGCACGAATCTTGGTGCACGTTGACTCGGTCAAGAGGAACCGAATCGTTGAGTTAATCGTGGCCGTTTATTTTTAATCGGACGGTTGAGATTAGATCAAGTCGCGGATTGATAATTCGTTGACACGTGTAACGACCAGATCGTGCCACATGTCATGCTGACGTCACCAGTGGGACCCACCTGTTAGTGCTGGCACAGTAGAAGCTGACGTCATAATTAATTTAAAAAATATATATTTCAGCCGAAAAATGGTTTCGGTGCTGACGTCATAAATGGTAATGCTGACGTCATAAATGCTGAATTTTCAGTATAAAAATAAATAAAGAAATTCGGTTTATTCTTTTTGATTTATTTTCAAATTTGAAATGGCTATAACTTTTGCGTTTTAACTTCGATTTGAGTGATTCCAATTTCTAAAAATTTGTAAAATCAAGATCTATTTATTGGTGAATTTTATGGAATTTTTAGAGTTGAGTTTGCTCTCTGAAAAATGTATTTATTGTGTATACATATGATTTGGGTAGACGTTGATTTGTGGGAGAACTTCGAGGGGAATTTCTGCACAAGAATCAACTCCGGACTCAGATCAAGAACTCTTTGAAGGCAAGTTGTCCTTGACCATGTTGTTCTAAGTTTTGAAATGTATTTTGTTTCAAATTATGCATGCTAATTCAACTAAAAATGGATTTAAATATTTTGGGTGAATTAGCTAATCAACCTAATTGTTATCAACACCTTGTTATTATCATTCATATGCCATGATTCCTTTGATAACCTAGGTTTGGTAATATTAGTTGGTTGATAATATTGTGCCAACACGGGAGGCTAGACCGTGAATAGTTACTTAGCCATGCTTATAATGTGAACAATTCTGTTTGGATTACAAAAACAATATTGACTAAAGAAATAGTGAATGCTTTTTGATAAAAGGTGGAATATTGTTGGTAATGATGTTGGAATGTAGAGACTTGTGTGGTTCTACATGAAGGATGATTACGGGCATGTGTTGCACTGTTAATAACTTGGGGTGGAATTGATTTAGACTGGGGCAAGTGGACCGAGGCTTTGTGCCAGGTGGGCCTGTGTGGAACCTGGGGGTGGGTTGAGTGTTCTGAGGGTTGTGTGCCAAAATGTGAGAGAAGGATGTCTTGCCTTGGCCGCTAAGGACCTTACCTTGCAAGCCTTTGACCCAGTCTCTCGTGACAACCACATGTCCGAATGGGAAGACCTAGTTTAGTAGGATTCGATGTCTTACCTTTGATACTCAGGTGGCATTACACGGGTAATCAGGTGGGGAGCGTGCCTGCGCTACGGCTTGGTACCCATCCAACGGTGTTCGTCAGTCCTATACTTCGGCTCTGAGTGAGGGAAGTGATAGTGAAGGAAATACAGAGAGGTTCTTAGACTGAGATAGAAGTCTCTGAAAAGCTTTGTTACGGTCAATCGCCTTTGTGGTGTACGACCGTATCTTGTGGGTAAAGTGTACAACCTCTGCAGAGTGTCAAAACTATTCGAATAGCCGAGTCTACGGTACTGGACAATGCTCGGGGATTACAGTCAAGGGGTAGTATTTGAAAATAAAATGGGGTGAAAGGCTGTGTGCCAGGGTTAATGATGAATGTTGACTAGGGACTGTGTGTCCAAAGCAATGTGGAAAACAACTTGAGACATATAATGGTTATATGGTTTTGATGCTTTCAATCTAAATAGATTGTAGTTTAAAATATTGTTGCGAAAGCAAAATAACCAGTAAAGCCATTCCTTTGTTACAAGCTATGCATGTAGTATTAGAACTGCATTCTGTGTATGACTTGTTGAGTACGGTGTGTACTCACCCTTGTGGACAAAATTTATCAGAAGAGGAGACTACGCCTGCATACAAGGAAGAGTTTGTCGAAGAGCTGGATAACTAGGGATCAGGCCTTTGTCAGGGAACCTATGGCAGGAGATGGAGCACTACGAAGATTTATTTTTCCGCTGTTGAACTTTTGTTACTTTGATTATTGTAAGCCCTACGTGGCATACTAATGTAAGGATGACCATAAGGTCGTACAATCGTTTATATACATGTTTGAAGTACTTTAATATTTTTCCGCTGTGTTTGTTATTGGTACTTTAAACCCTGTTTAGCCTGTGTGCACTAGTGTGATCCTGGACTAGTGCAAAATACACAGAGTGTCCGGATTTACAAATTCGGGGCACGACAATATCCCTAAGATATTAAATAGAATTTCGTGCTTCTGGTTGAGTCAAATCTTCTGTCCGCATAAGATTCTCGTATACCTATCTATTCTGTTCCCTCTTTTCCTTAAATTCTTTTGTTCCTCAGATGGTGAACACACGAAGCAACAATGGAGCCGAGGCTGAGAACTCACGCAGAGGGCAACAATAACGACGCACCAAATCCTCAAGCTGCACCACCCGTTGATATGGGTAATCTGGGTGCATTCTTGGCTGCTCAAACCCAACTGATGCAGACGATGATGCAACAGATGCAGAAAATGCAGAATCAGGCTGCAGTTAACAACAACAATCAGGCTGTGAATCATGGAAATTATTCTAGACTGTTGGATTTTATGATCACCAGGCCTTCGACATTTTCTGGCAACGTTAATCCCATCGAAGCAGATGATTGGCTTCGGACAATTGAGAGGAAACTGCACATATCTCAGTGTGTAGGCAACGAGAGAGTCTTGTATGCCTCTCATCAGTTAGAAGGAACTGCCGCGGAATGGTGGGAGAATTATTGTGCGTCCCACGAGCATCCTCAGGAAATCACCTGGGATGAGTTTACAGTTGCCTTCCGTCAGTACCATGTGCTGGAGGGTATGATGGAACTCAAGAAAGAAGAGTTCAGATCCTTGAAAGCAGGGAGGCCAATCAGTGGCCGATTATCTTAACAAATTTACTCAGTTGGCTCGCTATGCGCTTGAAGATGTAGCCACCGATAAGGCAAGACAGTCCCGATTCAAGAAGGGACTCAACTCTGGACTTCAAGTGGACCTGATCACCCACACGCTCCCCGGATTTCCGTGAGTTAGTCAACAAGGCGCCATTCTGAAGATAAGCGCAAAGAGCCGATGACAACCGAAGCGCGCTGGCAGCAAAGAAGGAGGACGCCAGGGTCAGCAGAGACCAAGAGTGGTACCCCAACAGCCACTGTGTTCCACCGGAAGCAGCCATGAGAACACCACTACCTTCACAAATGACCCACCGTCGTAATCCACAGACACCAGTAAGAGCAATCAGCCAAGCTGCAGGAAACCCGTCGATGGCAGGAAGACGCTGTTATAACTGCAACGAGACGGGGCATTTCACCAATGCTTGTCCCAAGAAGGGAGGAGTCACTCCTGTTCGTTTCAACCTAGGTAATACACCAAATAGAACTCCTGTTCAAGGAGGAAGTAGAACACCTGTTCAAGCGGGAGCTGCACCACAATCTGTTGTACGAGGAAGAGTCAACCATATTATGGCAGATGAAGTTCAGAACGCCACGGATGTCGTACTAGGTAAGTTTCTAGTTAACTCAGTACCAGCTACAATTTTGTTTGATTCGGGAGCTTCAGATTCGTTCATTTCCCAAGTTTTTGTTGTGAAAAACGATTTGAATGTGGTTAAACTTAAAAATATGCTTATTGTCCAAACCCTTGGATCAGAACTCTGAGCTAAACTAGGATATTCTGGGGTGAAATTATTAATAAATGGAATAGAGTTCCTAGTGAACCTAATCATACTGGATACACAGACCATAGATGTTATTTTGGGAATGGATTGGTTATCCAAGCACAAGGCAGTGCTAGATTGTGGACGAAGAGTAGTAACAGTCGAGAGCTCAAATGGTAAGAAGGTGGAGATTCAAGCAATTTATGTTCAGGATATTCAATTACTGATTAACAGTGTGAAAGCTGTTGATATGAAAGATGTTCCGGTAGTTAATGAATACCCGGATGTGTTCCCAGAGGATGTACCCGGAATGCCACCAGACAGGGATATAGAATTCGTAATTGAACTTGTACTCGGAACAGCTCCAATAGCCAAGAGACCCTATAGGATGTCTAGCGAGGAATTGGTAGAGATGAAGAAGCAAATCGAGGAATTATTGGAGAAAGGATTTATAAGGCTAAGTTCATCACCGTGGGGAGCCCCGGTATTGTTTGTAAAGAAGAAAGATGGAAGATTTAGAATGTGTATAGATTATCGTGCACTTAATGATGTGATGATAAAGAACAAATATCCTTTGCCCAGGATAGATGATCTTTTTTATCAGTTAAGAGGAGCAGGAGTCTTTTCTAAGATAGATCTTCGATCTGGATACCATCAGTTAAAGATTCGGACCGAGGATATACCAAAGACAGCCTTCTCGTCAAGGTATGGACATTATGAATTCACGGTCATGTCTTTCGGATTGACCAATGCCCCAGCTTATTTCATGAATATGATGAACAAAGTATTCATGGAATATTTGGATAAGTTTGCTGTCATGTTCCTTGATGACATCTTAGTTTACTCCAAGTCGGAGGAAGAGCATGCTGGACATTTAAGGATGGTCTTGGAAAAGCTAAGAGAAAACCAGTTGTATGCGAAATTTAGTAAATGCGATTTTTGGAAAAAGAAGGTCAAATTCTTGGGTCATGTGATGACTGTTGAAGGAGTAGTTATCGTTTAATTCAAGAAAGTAGAGGCAAGTATACATTGGGAACAACCAAAGTCAGTTACCCAGATCAGAAGTTTCCTTGGAATGGCCGGATATTACCGCCGTTTCATCAAAGGTTTCTCATCCATTGCGAGACCTCTCACGCAACTACTAAAGAAAGAGAAAAAGTTTGTATGGTCGCCTGAATGTGAAAAGAGTTTCCAAGAGCTGAAGAAGTGTTTAACTTCGGCACCTGTTTTGGTATTGCCAAATACTAAGGATAATTTTGATATCTACTGTGATGCTTCGCGTCAGGGACTTGGATGTGTGCTGATGCAGAATGGCAAAGTAGTAGCTTATGCGTCAAGGCAGTTTTGGCCACATGAGCAGAATTACCCAACTCATGATTTAGAGTTAGCCGCTGTGGTGCACGCTCTTAAAATATGGCGTCACTATCTCATTGGAAATCGATGTGAAATATATACGGACCACAAAAGTTTAAAGTATATATTCACTCAATCGGATCTTAACCTGAGGCTGAGAAGATGGTTAGTGTTAATCAAGGATTATAACATCGGAATTCACTACCATCCAGGAAAGGCAAATGTAGTGGCAGATGCTTTGAGTCGAAAAAGCTATAGCTTGAATTTGATGATAGCAGAAGATCAGTCTGATTTATGTAAAGAACTTCAGAAGTTAAGGTTGGAAGTTGTACCGGAAGGATTCTTAGCTACTCTGGAAGTAAAGCCGACTCTGGAGGAACAGATCAGGGAAGGATAAAAGGATGATGAAAAGATTAATAGGATCAAATCCAAAATGGACGAAGACCTAGCCAAGGACTTCAGAGTAGATGAGCAGGGTACCTTGTGGATGAAAAATAGAATCTGCGTACCCCATAAACCTGAATTGAAGCAGTTGATACTTGAGGAAGCGCATGATTCCAAGTATTCAATTCACCCCGGTAGTGCAAAAATGTACCAAGATCTCAAGGAAAGATTTTGGTGGCCGAACATAAAGAAAGAAGTAGCTGAGCATATAGCATTGTGTGATGTGTGCCAAAGAGTCAAAGCAATGCATCAGAGACTGACAGGATTGCTACAACCATTGAAGATTCCAGAATGGAAATGGGAGGAAATCGGGATGGATTTCATCACTGGTTTGCCAAGGACTCAAGGTGGATATGACTCCATATGGGTCATAGTAGATCGATTAACAAAGGTCGCACACTTCATACTCGTAAAGACAACCTACTCAGGAGATAAGTTGGCAGAGTTATACATGGCAAGAATTGTTTGCTTGCATGGAGTACCTAAGAAGATAGTATCGGATAGAGGTACCCAATTCACCTTAAGATTTTGGGAAAAGTTACATACGGCAATGGGCACCCGTCTAAATTTCAGTACGGCATACCATCCGCAAACAGATGGTCAGACCGAAAGGGTAAACCAGATACTTGAGGATATGTTAAGAGCCTGCGCTTTGTCAAATGCAACCTCATGGGACAAATGCTTGCCATACGCTGAATTTAGTTACAATAATAGTTATCAAGCTAGTTTGAGGATGTCGCCTTTTGAAGCTTTGTATAGTCGACCGTGTCGAAGACCTTTGAATTGGAACGAGACGGGAGAATGTCACGTTTTTGGACCAGACAAACTTTCAGATGCAGAGGAGAAGATTGCTCTGATTAGAGAAAGGTTGAAGACTGCACAATCGAGGCACCGACGCCGTGATTTGAGCTTTGAACCAGAAGACTATGTTTATCTCAAGGTCACACCATTAAAGGGAGTTAAAAGGTTCCATGCTAAAGGAAAACTTACCCCAAGGTACGTGGGACCATTCAAGATCTTGAGCCGCAAAGGTGAAGTCGCCTACCAGTTGGAACTGCCACAATCTCTGGCAGGCGTACATGATGCATTCCATGTATCGCAATTGAAGAAATGTCTTCGAGTACCGGAGGAGCAGGCACCTATAGAAGCTATTGAACTGCAAGAGGATTTAACTTATAAGGAACATCTAGTGAAGATTTTGGATACCATGGATCGTGAAACAAGAAACAAGTTAACCCGCTTCTGCATAGTCCAGTGGAGCAACCACTCAGAAAGCGAAGCAACTTGGGAGCGTGAGGAGGATTTGAAGAAGGAGTTTCCCAGCCTCTTCTCTAGCCAGCCCTGAATCTTGGGGTCGAGATTCTGTTAAGGGGGGAGGTTTGTAACATTCTAAAATTTGGCTATTTTTGAATTTTGTAATTTATCTTGAATTTTTGAGAATTTCTGGAATTTATTTGGATTTAATTGGAATTTCTGGACTTTAACTCATCTTTGTGAATTGATTAAATAATGAATGGGTTTTAGCAAAATATTAATGAAAATATTTTATTCGAGTTCAAAATGCTCTAAAATATTTTCTGGAATTTTTCTTGAATTTTTCTGATATTTTAAGTGCTTCAAATAATTAAAATGAATTTCTGGAATTATTTTAATCGGAAAAACTTAAGAAAAATCAATTGAACAGTAATGGGCCAAGCCCATTACTGTGTGCGTTGCTCGGCCTGCTCAGCCGGAAACCCTAAAGCCGCCGGTTGCCTACCGTCCGATCCGCATCGCACGGCTAAGGCTTGTCCGCGTCGCTTCGCCGCACCGAGCCGACCGATCATCGCCGCGTGTACGCTCGAGATGCGTCCACGTCGTCCTTCGGTTATCTCCGCCGTCGCCGCTTCCGTCGATGCTCCAGTTCAGCAACTGACGCATTGAATTGCCGTTTGAGCACGCACGCCGAGGCTATAAAGCTCATGGGTCACTTCGCCGGAAAGCTCTTCGCCGTGCGCACGTTTTGCCCCAACCCACACCACCTACCTTGCTGTTGTTTGCCGTAGCGCACTCGCCGTAGTACCGAGACGCTCCGCCGCTATTTGCGCCCTCTCCGGTGACTCTCCGCCGCCGTCGTGACCACCGGGGTAATCCTCAAGCCGTGATGCGTCCGTGGAGCTACTTCACTTCGCCGAAACTGCGTCCAAACACCGCGCGCGTGGTCTTCTTCCCCAGCTCCAGTCATCTGTCTCCGTCGTGCCATCGTCGAGTTCCCGAAGCCCCGTCGACCATTCGATCGCCGCCAACGCCCTCGAATCATCCACGCCGCCAAAGAATAAAGTGAGTCTCATCTTCACTGATGGTCGTTAGATTTTGATTGAATAGCTTATATTATGCCCGTAGAATCTTTAACCACAACCGTTAGATTTACTTTGATAGTGTAAGATTGAATCAATTTAGGCCGTAGATCTGTGGTTGTGCGGTTAGGATAGCACCACATGCCCGGAATTGAGACTGCCCACGTGTGCTCAAAACTGCATTTGTCTTACCCGTTGGATCCAGTAGCGAATGGCCTAGATTCACCCACGCGTCGCGCACCGGAGTAGCCACGTCGCCTGTCACGCCGCGAGATTTTGATTTAATCTGGACTGACGGTTTTTTAATCTACGGTCTGGATTGCGCCGCGCGCCGGGCCAGTCCCGAGACGATGTGTGTCGCACGGGTCGCATAGATCTTAGCCGTACGTTTTAAATCGAACGATCGAGATTAGATCAACCTCTCGGTTGATAATGTGCTGACGCGTGTCACAACCAGATCTTGCCACGTGTCATGCTGACGTCAGCAGTGATGTCATCAGTGGGACCCACATGTCAGTCGTGGTGCTGAGTCGTGCTGACGTCAATAGTGACATCATCCATGACATCAGCAGTGGGGTCCACGTGTCAGTGAGAATACTGTTCATGCTGACGTCATGCTTGCGTAATAAATTGATTTTCTTTAGAAAAATAATTCGGTGAAAATATAACTCGGTGCTGATGTCATAATTCCGAATTTCCTGTATAAAAATAAATAAAGAAATTCAGTTTATTCTTTTTGATTTATTTTCAAACTTCAAAAGGCTATAACTTTTGCGTTTTAACTCTGATTTGAGTGATTTCAATTTCTAAAAATATGTAAAATCAAGATCTATTTATTGGTGAATTTTATGGAATTTTTAGAGTTGATTTTGCTCTCTATAAATTATATTTATTGTGTGTACATATGATTCGCTTAGACGTTGATTTGCTGGAGAGCTTTGAGGGAGAATTTCCAGCACAGGACTCAACTCCAGACCAGGATCAGTAGCTGTTCAAAGGCAAGTTATGCTTTGACCATGTTGTTCCTAAACTTTGAAAATGTATTTTGTTTCAAACTATGCATGCTAATTCAACTAAAAATGGATTTAAATATTTTGGGTGAATTAGTTAATCATCCTAATTGTTAATGTCACCTTGTTATTATTATTCATATGCCATGATTCCTTTGATAACCTAAGTTTGGTAATATTAGTTGGTTGATAATATTGTGCCAATACGGGAGGCTAGACCGTGAATAGTTGCTTAGCCATGCTTATAACATGAACAATTTTGTTTGGATTACAAAAGCAACATTGACTAAAGAATAGTGAATGCATTTTGATAAAAGGTGGAATGATGTTGGTATTGATACTGGAATGTAGAGACCTGTGTGGTTCTACATGAAGGATGATTACGGCATGTGTTGCAACCGCTAAATAACTTGGGATGGAATTTGATTTAGGCTGGGGCAAGTGGACCGAGGCTTTGTGCAAAGTGGGCCTGTGTGGCAATTGGAAATTTGAGTGTTGTGAGGGCTGTGTGCCAACCTGAGAGAAGGAAGTCTTGCCTTGGTCAGTTAAGGACTTCACCTTGCAAACCTTTGACCTGAGTCTCTCGTACAACCACATGTCTGAATGGGAAGACCTAGTTTAGTAGGATTCTGATATCTCTCCTTTGATACCTCGGGGTGGCAGTTACATGGGGGTAACTGTACGGGGGAGCGTGCCTGTGCTTCGGCTTGGTACCCTATCCAACGGTGTTCGTCGGTCCTATACTTCGGCTCTAAGTGAGGGAAGTGATAGTGAAGGCAACACGGAGAGGTTCTTAGGCTAAGATAGAAGTCTCTGAAAAGCTTTGTTACGGTCAATCACCTGTGTGGTGAGCGACTGTATCTTGTGGGTAAAGTGTACAACCTCTGCATAGTGTTAAAAATTGGTCGAATAGCCGAGTCCACGGTACTGGACAATGCTCGGGAATTACAGTCAAGGGGTAGTGTTTGAAAATAAAATGGGGTGGAAGGCTGTGTGCCAAAGTTAATGAAGAGAATTGATTAGGGACTGTGTGTTCAAAACAATGTGGAAAACAACTTGAGATATATATAATGGTTATATGGTTTTGATGCTTTCAATCTAAATAAATAGTAGTTTAAAATATTGATGCAAAAGCAAAATAACCAGTAAAGCCATTCCTTTGTAACATGCCATGCATGTAGTAATAGAACTGCATTATGTGCATGACTTGTTGAGTACGGTGTGTACTCACCCTTGCGGACAAAATTTACCAGAGGAAGAGATTACTCCAGCATATGAAGAGGATTACGTCAAGGAGCCAGGGAACTAGGGAGCAAGCCTCTGTCAAGACGCTTGTGGCCAAGGATGGAACACCACGACTTTTATATTTCCGCTGTTGAACTTTGTTTACTCTGACTGTTGTAAGCCCTGTGTGGCAGACTATTGTAAGGGACCACAAGGTCATACAACTCGATTATATACTTGTTTGAAGTACTTATTTGTTATTCCGCTGTGTATGATGTGATACTTTAACCCTGTTTTGCCTGTGTGCACTAGCGTGATCCTGGACTAGTGCGAAATACACAGAGTGTCCAAATTTGCAGATTCGGGGCACGACAAAGATGCTCAAGGACTATCAAGCCTAAGGGTGCCTTGCAAATCAGCAAATGGTATAAGACCGAGAGGGCATCAACACCATGCAATCCGATTCATAAGCCAAAGCCAACCTTCGCCTATCTGCTAGAAAAATATGAAAGGAGGAATGACAGGCCACGCTATCCTGCAGATAGGCCAGATAACTTGTATTGGCCCAATAATTTGGAAAAATCTCACCAACGATGCCCCTTCTAGCAATTTTGTTAGGAGATGGGGTCAACTTTGTTGTTACCATATACATGCCCAATGAAGCACTATCCAAGTCAAGGTGACTGGCACAGGCGATGAACTAAAGACAAAATATTAAAGACAATACAAGACCTTACCGATGAGAATCCTAAAAGATCAGTTCATCAAAGGATTTTTGCATCAAATAAAACACAAGTGCAGGTCAAAGAGGGGGTAAAGTTCTATGGCCTAGGTCGATTTGGCTAGAATAGTACGAAAACCGATTGAATCTAAGCCAAGATGGTGTCCTTCGGGCCTTAGCCGATCACAAAGGAGACGATTTCAAAGGTTGAGGACCCAAGAGATGAGGGAGACTGAGTACGAAAAATAGAGAGATTAAGCTTTTAAGGAGCTCTGGTAGATTAAGACTACTAAAAAGAAGTGGAGGAGGAAAGAACCGGTTGAAGAAGAATTTGATTCAGCCAATGACTTAGGGTGTGTTTGGTAGAGCTCCAGCTCCACCAGATTCATCGATCTGGTGGTGCTGGGTATTCCTAGCTCTACTAGATCCGTGGAGCTGGAGCTGTGAGTACATTAAGAGTGTTTAGATGGATCATCTTGTTTACATTTTGGACCAAAAATATAAACTTAATTAACTTTATTTTAGCCTACAAGTTTTAGGTCTCATATGAAGCTAGGATTTGGAGCTCCACCAAACAGGCCCTTAGATTCATTTGTGGTTTGGGATGACAGTCCATCTTCGATGGACATCAACATGGTATTCACATTGCCAACTAAGTTCAAAATAAGGACTATATTGACCAAAGATATGTTTGCTCAATTGTGTCTAGGGGCTCAAGACACAGTTTTTGAAAAGCCTCAAGATGACCATTGACATCTAAAGCCATTATACCTGAAAGGACACATTAATGGCAAGTCGATATCAAGGATGCTTGTCTATGGAGGCGTAACTGTCAATTTAATGCCATATACTACTAGTAAGAAGCTAGGTAAGTCCAAAGAAGATCTTATTAAAACTAATATGGTTTTAAATGATTTCATAGGTGATCCCACTTAGGCAAGGGGGGTCATGGTGATTGAGTTGATAGTCAGCACCAAGACATTGCCAACCGCCTTCTTCGTAGTCGACGCCAAGGGTAATTGCAAAGTCTTTCTTGGGAAAAATTGGATTGACACCAATTGTTATGTACTGTCAACCATGCATCAAATGCTCGTCCAGTGGAGTAGGGACGAGGTTGAAATCATTCAGGCCAATACATTGGCTCATATTACCATGACAAGTTCAATTTTTAAATTGGGAGCATGATGAAGCTCAGTGTATATCGTGTAAAGCTCTAGATAATTGCAATTTCATGTGCATCAATAAAATTAGGCTTATTCCGATCAACGTGAGGCCAAGCACATTTGATCGGACAGATGAGATTTTGCATTGATGGAGTCCAAATCTGCAGTAAAGGCCTTGCAAGACAAAATGCAAAGCTATCAGCAAATAACGGATAATTATGTGGCCATTGAATATTTCCAAAAAATTGAGAAGTTAGGCCAATGTTTTTACATAGATTGATTTACTAGAAGAAGTCAAGATATGTGATGGTGATAGGAAAAGACCAACTTTTATTAGTTCAAAATTAGCTGTAGATTATAAGGAAAAGTTGGTAACTATTTTAAGAAATTATAAAGATTGTTTTGCTTGGAAATATCATGAAATGCCAGGATTAAGCCGATAACATGTTGAACAATGGTTACCTATAAAGCCAGGTTATTGGCTGTTTAAACAGTTCACTAGACGATTTAATCCGGCTTTGTATAATACTATAAAATAAGAGATTGAGTGATTGTTAGAGGCTAAGTTTATCAGGCCTTTCTGATATGCTGAGTGGGCTTCTAATATCGTTTCTATCATGAAGAAAAATGGTAAACTCAAGGTGTGCGTTGATTTTAGGGATTTAAATAAAGCTACATTGAAGAATGAGTACTTGATGCCAATAGCTGATATGCTTATTGATATTGCATCGAGGAATAAGATTATTAGTTTTCTTGATCGTAATGCTGGATATAATTAGATATTCATGGCAAAATCTGATATACCAAAAACAACCTTAAGGTGTCTTGTTGCCTTATGATTGTTTGAGTGGGCAGTCATGACGTTCGGCTTGAAAAACACTAGTGCAACATATCAACTTACTATGAATTTGATTTTTCATGACTTGATCAGCCATATTGTGGAAATCTACATTTGATGATGTTGTTGTTAAATCCAAAGAATACTTGCAGCATTTGGTCGATTTGGAAACAATGTTTAAAAACACAAGGGCATATGGCCTAAAGATGAATCTGAACAAGTGTGCTTTTGGCATGTTGGCTGGACAATTGTTGGGCTTTATGGTTCATGAAAGAGGAATTGAGGTCAATCAAGACTGAGTTAAGGCCATAACCAAAACTAAGTCGTCGACATGCAAGAAGGATTTACAAAAGTTGATTGGTAAGATAACTACTTGCGGCGATATATTTCAAACTTATCTGGCTGTATTAGTTCATTTACCCCATTATTGAAGCTATAGATAATCAAGAATTTATATTTGGAGTCGATCAGCAAAAACCTTTGAAAATATTAAATAGTATTTGACCAATCCACCAGTCTTAGCCATATTGCAAAAAGGTATAGCATTCAAGTTATATATATATCAGCTAAAGAGGTTAATCTTGGAGCTATTTTGATGCAAAAGGTCAATGGAAAAGAGTGAGTTATTTTCTACTAAAGTTGATGATTAATTGATATAGAGACCAGGTACCCTTTTGTAGAAAAACTTTGTTTATCATTATATTTTACTTGCACAAAGTTAAGGTATTATATTTTGGCATCGGCTTGTAAGGTTATTTGTAAAACCCATGTTATAAAATATTTGTTACCAGCTCCAATTCTATGAGGTTGACTTGGTAAATGGGCCTATACACTCATCGAGTTCAATCTAACTTATGAATCAACTAACGAAATTAAGGGTCAAGTAATTGCTGATTTCCTAACAAGACATGAGACTAATGCTGATCTAATACCTATCGCCCCTTAGCATCTATTTTTTGATGGATCGGTATGTCAACAGGGTGATGGTATCGGAGTCATGCTGGTTCCGCCAAAAGGGTTTAGTTTTGAGTTCTCATTCAAGCTAAATTATCGATGTTCAAATAATCAAGCCGAGTACAAACCGTTGCTCAAAGGCATACAGTTGCTTGATAATATCAGAGTAGATTCTGTTAAGGCCTATTGAGATTCTTTGTTAGTGGTTCAACAAATTAAGGAACAATATAACTCCCATGATGAAATTTTGGCCAATTTCAGGAATGTGAGATGATTAAAAAGATGAGTGTGTAACCACTAATGACTGGAGGGCAAAAATAATGGAGTATTTGATCGATCCCTCAAAACCTATTGATCGGAGAATTAAGTGACAAGTTTTAAAGTATATTGTCCTTGATAATGTGTTATACTATCGTACTTTAGAGGGTTTGTTGCTATGATGCCTTGAAGTTGAGGAAGCTAAGGTAGCTATGGGAGAAGTGTATGAAGGCATTTGTGGATCCCATTAATCAGCTCATAAGATGAAGTGGCTGCTAAGGCGTACTGGATATTTTTGGTTAATAATGTTGGAAGATTGTTTCAAACATTACAAGAGATACTAGACTTGTCAGAAATTTGACAACGTGCAATTGGCTACAACATCGGTTTTACATTCGATTATCAAGCCCTGGCCATTTAGAGGATGGGGAATAGATGTAATTGAACAAATATTTCCTACATCAAGTAAAGGACATAAGTTTCTTTTGGCAGCGATCGATTATTTCTCCAAGTGAGTTGAGGCAATCCCACTTAAAAGGGTTACAAGGGTTGAAACCATTGGATTTGTTACGGAACATATTGTCCATTGGTTTGAAGTACCGCAAACTATTACGACCGATCAGGGCACTATATTTATATCTAATGAGTTTCAAAGTTTTTCTAGGGGTTTGGGTATTAAGTTATTAAATTCATCGTCTTATCATGCTCAAGCTAATGGTCAACCTGAATCGTCCAAGAAAACATTGATCAAGATGATAAAAAGGAAGATTGAGGAAAAACTTAGGAATTGGCATGCAACGTTATCAGAGTCGTTATGGGCTTATCAGTTTGCATATCATGGTGCAACGAAGTTATCACCCTACCAATTAGTTTATGGACAGGAATCCGTTTTGCGTATAGAAATCAATATTGAATCCATATGAACAACCAAGTAAAATGGTTTGTCGGCTCAAGACTATAAGGATTTGTTGATCGATAAATTGGATGATTTGACAGAGTTACCCTTACATACATTGAATCGGCTTAAGAAGAATAAAGAAAGGTTTGCAAAGGCTTACAAAAAGGTAATGCATAAGTCATTCTGTGAAACCGATTTAGTTCAAAAAAACTATATTACTTATTGGCTCTAGAGATATCTGATTTGGTAAGTGGTCCCTGACATGGGAAAGGCCGTATAAGATCCATCGGCTTGTGGATAGAAATTCCTATACAATGGTACCTTAAGTTCAATGACACCATAAGAAATTTTGGTTTCAAAGAAAATGAAGTGGACAATTGTATATACATTAAGGCTAAGGGGAGCAAATTTACTATCTTAGTGCTTTACGTGGATGATATCTTATTGGCTAGCAGTGATAAGAATATGCTATATGAGACCAAGAGATTTCTTTCTGCTAATTTGACAAGAAGGGTCTTGATGATGCCTCTTATGTTTAGGGTATTGAAATTCACCGAGATAGGTCTAAAGATGTATTAGGTCTATCCCAAGGGGCATACATTGACAGAGTACTTAATAGATATAATATGCATAACAGCTTTGCCACGCCTACTCCTATTATTATGGGCGATAAGTTTGGAACATTTCAATGTCTAAGGATTCAATTAGAAGCTGATCGAATGAAGAGGATTCCTTATGCTTTAGCTATCGAAAGCATTATGTATGCTCAAGTTTGTACAGGCCTTGATTTAGCATTTGTAACCGGGATGCTTGACAGATATAAATCAAATCCAAGGTTGGACTACTGGAAAGCCGTTAAGAAAGCTTTGCATTATATGCAAGGCACTAAGCATTTCATGCTCACATATAAGAAGTCTGATAACCTTGAGATTGTGGGTTACTCAGACACTGATTGCAGGTTATGTTGATACCGAGAAATCCACATTAGGTTATATCTTCACACTTATGAGAGGAGTTATTTCGTGGAAAAGTTTCAAACAATCACTTAATGTATCATCAACAATGTAGGCTGAGTTTGTGGCATGTTATGAGGCTGCTGGGCAGGCTGTATGGTTTAAAAACTTTATCCCGGGATTAAGAGTGGTAGACAATATATCTAAGCCACTACCTATATACTGTGATAATTTGGTCGTATTTTCTATTCGAATAACAACAAGTTAAGTGATGTTGCCAAACACGTTGACATTAAGTATCATGTTATGAAAGATAGAATTTAAGATCAGACAATTGATGTCAAGTTTATAAGTACTAAGTCTATACTTGTGGATCCAAATAGTAAAGACTTACCACCCAGTTTCTTTCGAGAGCATGTTGCCGACATGGGTTTGTTGGAAAGTCTCTGATTCTTGAAATGAGGTTCATAGGTAGGGCTGGGCGTTCGGTTAAACCGATTAAATCGGTTTCGGTTTTCGGTTTAACAGACAATTCGGTTATTTTAAAAACGAAACCGAAATGTGTTTGAATGTTTTGGAAACCGACATTTCAGTTAACCGAAAATTCGGTTTCGGTTTCGGTTTTTAACCGAATTAACCAAAGTTTGACAGATTACATAAAGGTAGCAGACATTTTCACGTTTCAGTACATCACAGTGTCACGTTTCACAAAATTACAAGACGGCAAGACCATTACATAAAAGTAGCAGACTCCCAGCAATAAAAGTAGCAGATTCAAGTCTCACAAACAGTCAAACATTACAAGACCATTACATAAAAGTAGCAGATTCAAGTCTCAAGATAGAAGAGCCTTTGTTTGATTGTTTCATGCTCCCTGCAAGGCTGCAATCCCACTTCTAAGCCCTCCACTTTGACAGATTGCTTATACCAAGCAGAAGTCTAGCTGGATTAAAACAAGCCAAAACATCAAACATTAAATATTAGTGATTCTTCATGTAAGGTAAGATCTTCAATAAATTGAAGGTCAGCGTGAACACACAAACGGCATGATACAAGCCCTCAGATCTTGTAAGCTTGTCAAGAATTTTAATTTACAATTTGCATGTTCTGGTGTAGAATCACAAGCTTTTGCAGATTGGTGACAGTTTTCGACTCGATATCTATCTTTACAAAGCTGGTTTCAGTAGCTTCAGAGCACATATAGCTAATTAGCTATCGATTAATCATGCAACCAGGACAAAACTTTGTCAGAAGGGGCTACTTGCTCGGATCAGAGGTCTACAAACAAGAGTACAAACAAGGATCAGCACATGCGAATTGCAAAATATGTACAACACACAAACACAGGAAGATCACATACATTGTTGTTGCAAATCGATTGTTGCGTTGCTGCCACCATATTGGTCGGAGTCGGAGAATCGGTGGATGCCATCTCCTCGCCACCACCAAGTCGAAGTGGAGAATCGGTCAAGTGGAGTCACCGAGGTCCGAGTCACGAGTCAGGCTGCAGTTCGCAGGGAGAGGAGGGAGGCGGAGGCCGGAGGGAGGGACGGGCGGTGGCGACCGGCCCGCAAGCCGCAATGGGGAGACGGAGGCCGGGAGGGCACGGGAGGGGCACCTGGAGACCGAAGGGGCCGAAGGGGAGGGGCGGCCGGGACGGGAGGGGCCGGGATTCGGGAAGGGAAGGCGCCCGCGCCGCCGCCGCCTGGAGCCCTAGGGTGTGAGGGAGGCAGTGAGGGCCGAGCCGCCCAGGGGATGAGGGGAAATGTGGAATTACTCAGCTAGGGTTACTACTGCCAGGGTCTGAGGAATTGAGGGTTACGAGTATACAGCGCTATTCCGGTTAGTTCGGCTAATCGAAGATTAAAACCGAATAAACCGAATTTATTTCGGTTATTTCAGACTGGTAACCGAATCAACAACCGAATGCATCGGTTTCGGTTTATTCGGTTTCGGCTTCGGTTTATTCGGTTTCGGTTTTCGGTTACCGGTTTCTTTGCCCAGCCCTATTCATAGGTATAAAACCAACTCTCGTTAACAATAAGTAATTATCCTATTGAGACAGAATGTTGCACTATAGATACTGGGGTTTCAGCGGTATTTTTATTAACTGCTGAAATACTTTATCTTGGTGCACTGTTCTGTTGAGTATGAACTTATGATATTAGCCTTACGATGGGAGAATGTTGGTTGTGATTTTCAGCATAACTAACAAGACCAAAAATTTTGGGGGCTAGACCCACCATCTCGCTTGTTGCTCGAGATCGCTCCAACGTTTTTGGTTCAGTCCTGTTAGCTAGCACTATATTAAGAGAGAGAAGCCAGCACTTGTTCTATGTGTAATCGATCAAGTTCGCTTACTCCGAAAATAGACATCCGATCTGGGCTAGTCGAGGCTAACGAAGACCGCTCCATCACCGAGAGGATCTCGGTGTCTGCATCTTCTTCGTTCATCTACCGCTCCGCTTCTTCACTGTTCTACATTGACTATCGACCGACAAAGAACTAATGGCTTCCTCATCTTCTCCGGGTCAATTAACCTGACATTTATTTCCACATTTGTGATCATGCTTTAGACTAGTTTATGGTTCATGTATTAGTTAAGCCTTAGTTTATAGAAGGAGCTCGGTGAAGACGCGGTGGGACGGGGCTCTCGCTGGAGCTCGCGGTAGTGACGACCGGCTAGTACTTGAGAAGAAGCCAAAAGGCCGAGATGTTGCTATGCCGCTGGGGCGGTGTTGCGAATGGATATGTTCTAGTTTAGGCATAACTGGTAAGGCTAGTGCCTGACAGGGTGTTTCGATCGATAGTCACTGATCGAATATTTGATCGATAGGCACATCTTAGTGAGCTTCGGCGAAGACCCAAAACTGGCTTCTTCTTGACTTTCTCGTCTGTTACAACACCCTGGAGGCTATGGCCACCGGCGGAGGAGGGGTATCGGAACCGGCTGAGGGTAGGCTTAAACCTGAAGAAGCCCCATTAGATTGACCTCTGCTCCATTTGCTCGTTCCAAATTTGCATCAAAATCATTCGGACAGTCGAGAACTATATGCTCGGTTTGCACCGGACCGCAGCAATCGAAACTTCCGAGGGTCAGAAGCCACGGCTCGCCAGTTGAGAGTCGATCAGGACAATCACAAGGACATACAAAAAAGAGAGAAATTTCGAACGCATTGCCCAGTTTTTTGTAGTATCATATTACTGTGTGCTAGCCGTCCATTAAGAACTTCATTGTCAACATGTGTCATGCAGAAGACATATAATTTTCTTAATGGAGATGACGTGCTCCCTTTACGGCTATGCTGTTTTGTTTAGTAGAAGCTTTCAAGAACCGGAGAACGCGAGGGCATTAAAATAAAGCAAAAGATGTGCAATTTGTAACCATCCCATTGCTTCGTGGCTCAGATTCTGCCACTCGGTAATGCTGCCCCACGGTATGACCAGCAAGAACACTAGATAACCATGACCTGCAGAGCAGGAGCGCCAATGAAACTTCAGTTACTACCAGTGTTTCTTTCACCTTCACTTTTGACGATTCAGGAGCCAGTAAAGTGTACTAGTGTACTGCTAAGAGAGCAGATTGCAGTTGTGCACGCCAGAAGCAGATGCAGCTTCAGTCACAATCTAGTAATTCAACTTTCAGGTTTGAGCTCAGAAAACCATTGCTATTTATGCTCAACCAACACAATTTGATGATCGTCACCACCACTCATAAGCAACCGCAGCTGTGGTGATTCAGTGATGGGGCAGTAGAAGCTTACAGGCCAGAAATAAATATACACAATGCCCCGGTATTCCATCAGCGGGTGTGTTCCTCTCATGCCCTTCAAAAACAGGGCATGTCAACCTATGAAGAATCTGAGATGAGCAACTGCTACTATGTCTGGGACAAGCAGACCATAGGCGTAAACACCAGTACAGTACACGTATCGTAGACAGTATCCTGGAACGCTGCCGTTCCATTACCTTCACCTGATCAGAGGGCTCTGGTTCAGGCCCAGATTGCAAGCGCCGACATGGAGAGCGCACCGAGGAACAGGGCGATGTATGCCATCACCTGCTGGCGCAGCGTCCCTATCATTTTTCCTCCCAAGAAGTCGGCGGCGATGAGATCCACCAGGGACATGTATATGAGGATGCCGGCTGACATGGAGTCAAGAATGCCCTCCACCACTAAAGCTCTGGGGCTATTGGCATTATAGAATGAGGCTGCACCAGCCCCAGCAGTGATCCCTGCCGGTGTTGTCATGGCAAAGAAAGATGCCATTAAAGCTGCAGAAAGGGCCTTGAATTGTGCCTGTGGGAAGGAAATTTGGTAGTGTGTCAAATTTGATAATCTCGATGAGAAAAGTACCATCACCAATCCAGCATAAAGCCAACTAGAAAAAATAATGAAGCAAAGTACGAAAGAATGGTAGTGTCAGTAGATAAGCACCCCACTTAATCATCATGATCAGTTTTGTATACTTAAATCTTTATGGCAATGTAGTAAGCAGTTACATGCAAAGTAATAGCAGCCTATTTATTTAAATTGACCATTAAAAATTTTAAAAAAGGAAAACGTAATCTCAAACCAATAACAAATACATGGCATAATCATTTATATTATTGAAGTCAACTGTTTGCATTGTAATATATAAACACAATTTTCGATTAATTTAATAACTATAAAAAATGTGAACAAATGACACCAAAACTTTTGGAAACATCAAAGGATGATTCATAAGCATGTAGATCATGCGGATGAGGTCAGAACTCCTGATGTCGCACATACTGGTGTAAAGGCAAGCTATTTGGAAGCTCTGTACACTGAACAATGGAACACATGAAAACACATTAAAGACATAATTGCTGGAGATCGTATTAATTATGAGTATCAATTGGGCTTTTCCATGAATGAAAAATCTACCCAAAAGGGCAGAACACCATACAGTAGCTCCTGGAGTGTGACAGCCAACTTAAAATGTGGGGACCTAGAATCTGAGAAGGATACTGATAATAAAAGAATTTAATAGTACCACCTAATTATATGGAACAGTTTTTCAGCTAAGTGCCTCGTCACAATAGATACTGAAAATAACAGGAAAGCTAACTGCTTTAAATAAACTCAATGAACTTCGAGACAATTTCATATAGTACATTACAAATATGATTTACTCATATGCGAAATGCATGGTGTGTAAATGTCATGTCGTCAACATCCACAGTATCAAGTCATATGTTCATCAGAAGGCGTGTAAGTTAAATGGCCCGTAATTTAAACAGGAAATAACAACTGGACAAAGATTAATTTGGTTGTGAGAAATCTGATTTTTGCACAATAATTTCAACGATCTTTGACAAGCTAGTAACGGAACATCCGCAGATCACGCCTTCTGAAATATCAAACAAGTGGACCCAATACTCGTGAAGGCCAGTTCCTTGTCCATCCAATTAACAAAGGAGCAAGCCCATACCACAAGATCTTAGAGCCGCATGCAATTGAAAATCTTCTAAATAGTTTCATTTCCATTTTAGTCGTCACACATAATGAAGAAGTGCTAAACACAAATCCACTGAATTCCTCACCTGCGCAATGCACCCACCAAGCGCAAATCCCTCAAAGAATTGGTGGAATGAGAGCGCCGCCACCAGCGGCCTGATCGTGCAGGGGCTCCGTGACACCCCAAGCGACAACCCGATGATCACCGAGTGCGACACGATCCCCATCTCCAGTATCTACAAGAGACAAAATCATTATTAATGGTGATGCATTGCAGTTAACGGTTAACACCACAATGAACCCAAAGAAGAGATGGACCACCTGTGACACCACGACGGAGCGCACGTGGGTGGATACCTCCCCCTCGCCGCCGTCTGGTTGCACCAGTTCGTGCCCGTGCGATTGCGCGTGGTCATGCCCGTGGGAGTGTGTTTGCAGGAGCGGGGTCTTATGCTCCTCCTCAGCGACGGTGACGACAGTGATGTCCTCCTCGCTGGCGGAGGACGCAGCGAGCATGGCGGCGGCGGCGGCGGCGGCCTTGACACGGGCGGCCTCCGCGCGGTGCTTGCGTTCGTAGAATCTGGTGGCCAGGAAGTCGAGCACGAGCGTGGCGAGCGCGGCGGCCATAGCGACGAACCCGGGGAACGGGAAGCGGCGCCAGGGCACGGTGGGAAGGCAGGGGCTGGAGAGCGCGCGCTCGGCGTCGTGCAGCATGTGGACGAACCCCGTGGCGAGGATCACCCCGGCCGCGAACGCCTTGGCAGCGACGAACGCGGGGCCGTCGGTCCGCAGAGCGCGGCGCTTCCGGCCCACCAGCGGCAGGCCCACCCCGACCACCCCAGCCAGCAGTATCACTGTCATGGCCACCAATTTGAGCCTGAGCGCCGCCGCGTCGTCCCGGCACCCCGCCCTCTCCGCCTTGGTTACCTCGTCCGCGCAGCTCGCCGCCGACAGCGACGCCGCCATCAACCCTGCACGCACACACATCACAGCATGAACCTCGCAACAAACACCACAAGAAACAGAATGCCCCTAGGAGACGTCAAAAAGCTACGGAATTTACCATTGCTTCTACTCAAGAACTGGACAAAGTGCCGGCGGAAGCCGGCCACACCCACCATGGTTTGAGAATCCCGAGCGGAACCGAATTCCTCGAGGACAAAAAGATCAAGTAAAAGATAGGTTCTTTGACCGCTTTCCCTCCAGTTGCTGTGGTGGATGCCTTGCTCCCTTCGCACGCAAAAGAGCCGCGCTGAGTGGAGAGAGAGAGAGAGAGGGGAAAGAGAGACAGAGAGAGGGCAAGCCGAAGTCGTATGAGAGGGGACGGAGAGAGGAGATGTCGACGGAGAGAGGAGATGTCGTCATGGTGGGAGTGCAACGAACAGAGGGGGTGGGAGCGGAGGCGATGCGTCCACACCACCGCGACGTGGACGGCCGTGATTTCACCCGGTGTCAAGTCAGGGTGCCGCTGACCTGTGGGTCTGCAGTTTTTTGACGGTGGCTGTAAAGCTCACGAGGGGATAGAAAGGCACGAGGCGCGAGGGACTAGGCAGACTGGGGTCCATGCAATGCACCGGAGGATTTACCGACCGTCCATTTGGGAGGTGGACGATGGGGATCGGGCTCGGATGGTGTGGGGTTGGCCTACGGGTCCCGCGGGGTTTTGAATACGTAGTGAGGGGCCTGTGTCCGCCACGCGCTCGTCGTCAAGTCGTAGCACTTGCATGTGGGGCATTGGCTAGGTGGGCCATGTTGATCAGTGGGATATACGTGGGATCGGACAAGGTGAGGCTGGCGCGTTGGAAGGAGTCGTGGGGGCGTGGGAAATGATGTCGACATAGTGAGGAGAAGACGATCGTGGAGCCCACGCGGCGGTTGCCCAGGCTCAGCTTAAGAGAGCTCTCCTTCGTCCGGATCGTCCAATTGGGCTCAGTTTTGTAGAGCGTTCTGTGCCGTCAAATGCCCGTGGGCGACGACGGCCTGAGGCTGTCATGCACAACTCGACTATCGACCAGCCCATCAGTTGCCTGGGGATGTTCAATTGCTTTCGATGGGTGGGCCGTGTGCCGCCGACGAAGCCGAAATTAAAAGCAGCCGCCCTGGCGTCACGATTTATCTATGTTTCTTATTTCAAAGGAGTCATATATATATATATATATATATATATACACGACGGCCTGAGGCTGTCATGTACACCTCGACTATCGACCAGCCCATCAGTTTAGGGGTGAAAGTGGACGCGGTGCCCACGAGGCCGCTAAATCAGCCCACCAAAAAGCGTTACGTGGACACCGCGTCGCGAATTAACCGCCCGCACTCGCGTCCGTGAAGCCCACCTAGCCCACCTCGCGCCCACTCGCCCAGCGTCCGTGAAGCCCGCATCACCGCATCGAAGACGAAGGGCTCCTGCCTCCCTCTATGCCCTCGTCTCGCCGCCGCCTCCTTCCACGGCGACCCATTCCCATCCAGACGCCTCGACCGCCGCGCGGAGAGAAGGCGGCGCCTCCACCTCCTCGCCAAGACTACCAGGTCGCCTGTCTAGATCCTCGCCACCCCCTCCGCCTGTTCCTCTGGACAGTCCCTTGCCGCCGTCGTTTTCTTCCCAATCTTTTCTTTGCTAAATTTATCTTTTCTTTTTTGTTGTTTCAAATAAGCTTGTTCGGGTGCCTGTCGGCTCGGAACTCTGGGTAGATTTCTTGTTGTTCTTGGGAAGTTATCTGGGGTACATATGCTCAGGTTTGGGAGGGTTTTGTTCGTATGGGTTCTTGCAAGATTAGTCAAGCGCTCATTTTAGTGCCCCCATTCTGTTCTTTATTTTTTGAAATTATAGTTGTTTCCGTATGAATTGATTCGTGTGAAGATGAATCTGAGATCAGTTCTACTTTGTTTTGACCCGTACGTCTACGGAGTATCCAAGTAATTTGACCTACAAACAAAAAAATACATAAAGGAGTATTGATTAATGCTAGAAGAAGACGACACAAAATGAACGCATATGCGCAGTTAATAATGAAATTCGAGTAGCTAGGTGCGGCAGTTACATAGAAATCGAGGTGGATTTAGGATGGGGAAAAAAATTATACGAGTATCCAAGCTCTAAAAGATTTGGTGCTATCAGGAAAGTAATGCCTAATGTACCATGATAAATTTTTGTGTAAGCTTGTTAAATCATTGTGTTCATGATGAGAAACCCTTTCTTTTCTATTTCTTTTGAGTTTGGATATAATACATGTAATGCTGTATACTTACTGTGAATGAAAAGCAGCTGGTTTGTATGAAAAGCAGCTGGTTTGTGTGTTCCCCGGGTCTCATATTTTCTCTTTCTTTTACATGTTGTTATTCAAATATTTGAAAACATATTCATGGACTGCTAAATGATACTTTCTGTTGTGTATGTTTGTCAAAAAAAAATGTATTGCAGACATCTGATGACACAGTTCCACAGCCAGTCATCCTGATAGATCAAGACTCAGACCGTGATGCAACCATTGTGCAGCTCAGTTTTGGAGACCGTTTGGGGGCACTACTTGACACGGTATATATTTTCTTATGCTGGGAATGCTTTCTGTTTGGTCTGGTCCTGCGTAAGATATGTTTTATTTTGTGATTTATAAGTTTTTGTCAGGGATTGGATACACCGTACCCAATACGGCCTTTGAAGCCCGGCGCCAACCGACCATGGCCTTGCTCGGCTGTCGCGCACAGGACCGACCTTCGGGTAGCCCGGCTACCGGGCTACCCCATCCCCGAGCAGGCCAAGCTCGGGGGCTCGCGGCAGGGCGACGTGGCATTAAATGCTGCGCGGCTCGAGGAACCGCCCGCCCGGGATTTGCGCTGCCACGGTCCGCGCCGCCTTGGTCTACGCCCGCTGTTCCCACGTCGCGTGGTACCCGGCGGGTGGCGCGGCTACTGCACTGCCCACGTCCTCTATAGTAGACCGCCCCCTGTAATAACTCTCTTGTCTCCTGTAAAACCTCTATAAATACCCCCTCGCACGATGTATTGAAGGCTGGCTTTTCAAGACCACGCATACTCAGATACAGAGCTTGTTCATTGGAGTCCTTAGGCTAGTTCGAGGCTCCTCCGAGCAAGCACATTGTAACTGCTCCTTACTCATTAGTGAATCCACTGGACGTAGGGCTGTTATCTCCTCCGTGAGAGGCCCGAACCAGACAAAACGACCCCTGTGTGCTTCTTGATTGTCTTATCCACCCCGATCCGTAACTCGGTGCACCCTCAGACGTACAACCCTTGCGGGAAAGGGGGCTTAGGTTGATCCCTCATTCAACAAGTAAGCTCGGCGAGGGACCTTTGTCCCGAATCGTCGACAGTTTTGTTGTATCTGTATATTATTTTGTCCTGGTATTCACTGTTTTCAGATGAAGGCACTCAAGGAGCTGGGTCTCAATGTGATGAAAGGAAGTGTGGCAACTGATTCAGCTGTCACACAAACACAGTTCCACATCATGCGATTGTGGGTGCATGTCACTTTCTGTTTGCTGTATTTTCTTATACATTTAGTTGTTTGTTTGTATTCTGAAAAATTCATGTGTGTGATGAATCAGTGTTTGAATGCCACGCTTTGCTCAACTGCACAATGTCTGTATATTATTACTGATGACTGTAATAAGCTGCCTTGTGATCTGTTTTCTCTGTACTTCGCCATTGAACACATGCATTCATCAAAGTATTGTTTCACTAGTATCCGGCTGCGATAAAGTTTTCCAAAATACTAGGTAGGATTAACAAGTCTGAACTTTTATTTTGTACTCTATCATTTCTTGTATTTCGCGGGTTGTGGGTGCCGCATTAGTTCGCATAAATTTTAGCGGGCTACCGCATTAACCCGCATAAACTTTCGCGGCATATGCGGGCAAGTGCCGCATTACCCGCAATCGAACCCACCTTCATCCTGACATCAGTTGCCTGGGGATGTTCAATTGCTTTCGATGGGTGGGCCGTGTGCCGCCGACGAGGCCGAAATTAAGAGCAGCCGCCCTGGCGTCACGATTTATCTATGTTTCTTATTTCAAAGGAGTCATATATATATATATATATATATATATATATATATATATATATATATATATATATATATATATATAATTACACATATATATATATAATTACCATATGTAGGGGAGGTCAACTTATACAATCCTACAAAATTTGAAGATGAAACTCAATTACATTTGAAAGATATGAAAAAGACAAACAGATATATATATATATAATTACCATATGTAGGGAGGTCAACTTATACAATCCTACAAAATTTGAAGATGAAACTCAATTACATTTGAAAGATATGAAAAGACAAACAGAAAAATGAATAGTGCTAAACCGTGAAAAATTAGTATTCATGCTGAATTTGTCTTTTTTATATCTTTCAAATGAGATTGAATTTCATCTTTAAATTTTGTAGGATTGTAGAAGCTCACCTCTCCTACATATGGTCATTTTTTGAGAGTTTTTCAAAACTTTTACAGGTGATTTTCACGGAGTTATATATATATATATATATATATATATATATATATATATAACATAATTGCTTTATGTCATTCGAACGATAATTTTACGTAAATCATTCGGATTTCTGATCTTGTGATTTGCCTGAAGATTTGTGCTATGGCCTACGTGATTACCTTCTTCGACGAGCTCATCGTCGTCCTCACCGACACCGTTGTCTCTGGCTATTGGTTAGAGTCAGTGTTCATCGGAGCCACAAAACTTCGGGAGGCCAGGAGCAAAGGAAGACTAGTAGCATGTGGCGGCGAGATGGCAGTGACCCCATCGGCCATGGGCTTAGGGTGGATGGTGGGCAGTATAGGTCGGTGTGACAAAAAAACAAAAGAATATTAGGAGACAGCGAGCAGTGGTGGTAGAGATAAGAAAGAAGGGCTGGGTTGTGGCAATGGTGGAGGATGTGAAGGTGGGCGACAACAATAGTAGGGGAGGAGGAAGCGGGCAGCGGTAGCAGTCCATGCTTGGGTTTGGGCCCAATGGGAGCTAGTACATAGGAGGTAGGGCTCAGGATGCTAGAGGAGTTGGCTAGGGTTCACTTTTTTAAGGGTTGGGAGAAGATGGCCGCACTACAGGATGACACGTCTTCGCAAGCGGTACAACCGCTTGGAATTCGAGTATTCCAAGCAGTAGGACCGCTTGGAATTCTAATATCTACTGCTTTCTATCTATTGCTTGTAAAAGTATTCAGCGGTATATACATTAAAAGCGGTACTACCGCTTGTAAACCGTTTTGAAAGCGGTAGTACCGCTTGGAATACTCGAATTCCAGCGGTCCTCTTCGCTCGAATACTCAATTCAGCGGTCATCTTGCTTGGAATTGAGTATTCAGCGAAGAGACCGCTGAATTCAGTATTCAAGCGTACTATCGCTTTTAAAAAGCGGTTTTACAAGCTAGAGTACCGCTTTTAATGTATATACCGCTTGAATACTTTTACAAGCACAGATTTGGAAAAACAATTACATTAGTTTAATATATATCCACTTAATAAATGTTCAGTCAAATTTATAATAATATCAAGCACCCATAACATACAATCCAAGCACCATAACATATAATTCCTCGAGAAAGCAACGTCATTGAAAGTTTCATTATCAAAAATCATCCACAGTACAACATGTGAACATCACCAAAATTGATTACTAATAAAATTAGTTAGATAAATCAACTAGCAACTGCAATTTGGATTACTACGTATCAAAACATAGTAGGAGCATAGTCTTTCCGGTGTTTTACAACTCGGCTAAACAACGGCTAAAACCCAAACATCATTGACTCTAGTCTAGAGAGGCACACCACCTTCACCCTTCTCCACCATATCTTTGTTGCCGCTTTTTTGTTGTTAGCAACATGACTTGTCCTCCGGCCTATCTTCTAGTTTCTTATGACCAGATCCCCTAGCATGTTTGCCTCCAGTAAGAATAACACGAGCTTCCATAGATCTGAAGCTTTCCTTCATCTGTTTGCTCAAGTAAGTACCTCCGAACCTAACAAGAAAATCACATGCCAAACTGGTTCAGCTGCTCAAATAAATTGTAAGCAAGATGTCTTTGTTCGCACAACATAGTCAAGAGATGATTCATAAAGGATGTAGCCCTATTAACTCGCAAATTGCTCAAATCATAAATGCAAGTTTGATATATGCATCATCTCTAGTATGAAAATACCAAAAAATGAAGAAAAGGAACTGACCTCCTCTAAACCTAGATCTTTGTTAAATTTCAGGAAATTTGTCAAGTCGTTGCATCATTGCCAAACATTTGAAGTACTGCCGATTTGCATGCTTCCAGTTATTTATGCTTAATAGAGTAGAATGAACAACACTAGTATCTTCGGGGGTTTTCTGTGAGATCACTTGCTGGAGCAAATGTGTCACATTATATGACTGCTCCAAAAACAATGGGCTGGGTGCATCCAACACGTTTCCCCACTGAAAGTGACATCAAATTGTAATTGTCATTTTAACAGAAAAAATATACAAAATATCTAGCAAGATTTCCTTTTCAGTTACAATGTATTGTTTTCAATTTTGTGTTGCAGAATTGTACAGCTGAAAAAAATACAGAAACTGGAAGAATAGCTTCTTGCCATGACAAGTACCTCATGACCCATTGGCCTGTGCTTTGATAAACCACATTCCTCAAGTGTCTTGAACAAATTGGATAGAGCTGTTTTCTTCTGATTCTTTTTCCCATGCTTCAGTATAGGACCAAAATCAGCTGCACTACAAATCCTCTCAATAGCAGCCCAAAAGAACTTCAATCTGTCCTTGAGTTCACTTTCATCTTGTTGGTGGTTCATATCATGCACAACAATTTATGATATTCTGTCAACAAAATAATTTGAACCAAACTCACAATCACACACAGAAAGGATTGGTTGGCCTACACCAAGAATTTGATATTGCAAGTTCTTTTTCATCATACTGGTTTGTGAAACTTAAACGAGTTGCATGATACAAAGGCTGTATGAAATGAGGTGTGATACAAGGCTTCTACCAAAAAATCACAAAAATAAGAACCAAAAAACTTAGCTGGAAAATAACTAACCTCGAAAGATATGACGGAATTTCCACTCATTGCCATGAAGGTCTTTTGCAATCAACTCCTGTGCTGGAGGCTGCTGAGTGAAATCCTATAGAATTATCAAAGAAGCATTTAGAACTAGAAATGGTCTACCTCACCTGATCTATAGAAGGAACATATCTGTTCAAAAGATGCAGCAGACAGTTGTACATTAGCAACACATACCAGCGGAGGAAACACTTTCTCAGCTGCTCGGCGAGGAACAGAGAATCCACCATGTGTACTTGTGTCGCTTGCAGTTAATGTTTTGCAAAAATAATTCATTGGTTGTTTGCTGGCAGTGCCTAATTCAGCAGGTAGAAATGGATCCTTGAGCTCTTGCTGCAAAGAAAACCAAGAAAGAAAATATAAGCTTCTTAGCTACAAACATAAGTATTCAAATAGAAAGCGGTTGGTAGGAAATCGTGTATTACTAGACTGAGTGGCTGTAGCGTCATCTGTGCATAGACCTCATCTGTCTCTGCATCAGCCTGAAGGAAGAAATACAGCAAAGCTAATGAGGCACAAGGGTAACAATGATATTACTTTGTTTTGAAACAGATGCGCTATCTAGTTTCAGACTTTCGTGCATGGTCACATTATGTAGTTGGCATATAAGCTGTGGAGGCAGGTTAGGATAGTTGGGGATCTGGGACTCCATTTCCTTATTTGTTGATGCAGCTACCTATGGTAGAAAATTTATGTTAGTTCATTAACATCTCAAAATACACCACCCGACTACCAACCGCAGGCAACGAAACAAGAGGCCCAGCACAGGCATGCCACAACTCAGAATTTAGGCATTTCTGCTCTTCTGCTACTGAAAAGGAAAAATCATTTAGCATTAGACATAGCAAACATAAAGTTCAGTTAAAAACAATAGCTGTACAAATCATCCTATAAACGTGTTCACATTCATAAAATGATTTCTACATGTTATAAACAATACAGTTCAAATTGTTTCTAGGGGGGAATGATTTTTGCCAAGAAATATCTGCACAAATAAGTATCACACACTAACCATAGGGCGGTTACCCAGACCTTCAGCCTCCAGCACAAATTGGGGGATCTGTTCAACAGAACACAAATCAATACCCGGAACAGATCGAGCAATAGGACACTCACATCACAACAACCATACCCTCCTCTCAATTAAGCACAACCATACACGATAACTCAACCAAAACCTAACCAAATTACAATAGAACCAAATCGCTAGCATCTGGAACATCTCCTAATGCTACAACTCAACAAAAAAGAAGACTACATAATAACCTAAGCAAAGCATACATGGAGATGTACGGGCATAGATGCAGATATCATACCTGAGTGGTCTTGCCGCTTCCAGTTTCTCCGACGAGGATGAGGGTCTGGTTGTCGGCGCTGCTGCTCCTGCCAGTTGCTACCCCTCCTGCGGGCTGCTACTGGAGGTGCTGCTGCTGCATCGGCATGGGAGGGAGAAAGGCATGGCGCACCAGCCAGGGCCAGGGGGCAGGGCTCGCCCAGGAGAAGCCGGAGGCGACAGGGAGGAAGGCTGCGGTCGGAGGGAGGTGCGGCGCCGGCGAGGAAGAGCTGACCGGGCTGCGCAGCTGGCCGGGAGGAGGCGGGCACGGGCGGCGCCAGGAAAAGGAGTCGGGAGGGAGAGCAGCGCCAGGAGAAGAAAAATTGACGGCTGGTTGGGGAATTTTTCATTCTAGGGTTCCTCTCTTCCTTTTATACTCTACAATACTTTTCCAAGCGGTATGACAGCTTATATAACTTACTTTTCCAAGCATGAAGACTGACTTTTAATTAAAATTCTTTTCCAGCGGTATGACAGCTTATATAACTTACTTTTCCAAGCGGCACTACAGCTTTTAATTAAAATTCTTTTCCAAGCGGTATGACGACTTATATAACTTACTTTTCCAAGCAAGACTGACTTTTAATTAAAATTCTTTTTCCAAGCGGTAAGTCAGCTTTTAATTATTATTTTTAGAAGCAGTAATACCGCTTGCGCTAATGGACCATCCTGTAGTGCCGGCCTGGATGCAAAATATTCCAATGTTTCACACACGATGGGTGGCCATTTCCCTATATAATCCCCTAAACATAGTTGTTGCAGCCACTCTAGCCCACTCAGTTAGAAAACCAGTGATCTTACCCACAACTTCTAAAACTGGTGGAAAAAAAAACCCTGAGCCGGTTTTGGAGGCATGTGTATAAGGAACTTTTATATGTCATTCGCATTGGCTTCAAAGGTTACTAGCCTGTGTCGCGCCCTACGCTGCGCTGTGCAAAATTTGGTCTGATGATTATTTCTAAAAAAATGGGTCTGAGGACGTAAACGTGAATTCGTTTATTTCTCTGGGGTTTTCTAAAAAAATACGCTAGCTAGGAGCCATCAGCAAATTTGCGGCACTACGGGTCATCTTTGCGTGATGCAGAACTGTGTTTTTTTTACGTAATTTCAGTTTTCTCGAGTTTTTGTAAAAAGGGGCTGCTAGAAGACATCGGTGAACCTGCAGATTGCTAGGAGCCATCGGTGAATCTGTGGAACTACGGGTTCCCTTTCCCTGGGAAAAACTGATGCGAAAATGTGTATCTTTATTTTTGCGTAATTTTGATTTTCTTGGGTTCTTTCTTAGAAAACGGATTGATAGGAGCCATCGTCAAATCCGTGGACTGCTATGAGCCGTCGATGAATATGTAGATTTTTCTCAGAAACCGTGGAGGGATATAAACATAATTTCCTTTTTTCGTCGTCGAATCCCCGGATTGCTTTTTCGGGTCAATTCAGCAAAAAAATGTTTTTGTTATCTGAATGTTGTTTTATTTTTTTCTCGGGTCTATTCCACTAAAAACCGGCATGAGGACCTGGACACAAATCGCGGAGGGACCTAAACATAATTTTATTTTTTTGGGTCCATTTTGTTAAAAAAATAGACAGGATGACCTGAACACAATTTCAAAATTTTCGGAAGGCCTTTTCATGAGGGGGATGACATGGCATGGCCAAGAGGCCGCCGATCTCACCCACTTTAATGTAAAGTATATACATGGGTAGGGTATCTGTTTTTTCCCTCAAGTGTACTAGTTTTAGTGGTTGTAGTATGAAAGTTCAAGTAGAAAACTACATCTCTTATAACTTTGTATTGGTATAAACTTTTAAATTATTTATGAAAGTATTTGGGGGCACCCATCTAGAACATGAATTGAACCTCACTCGTGCGTTGAACTAGAAGTGACACCCATACTCCACCTATGTTTATGATCACTGCCACTAATAGTCTTGTGCACGGGATGTTAACTAGGTGGTCCACACTCAACACACGGGCCACTCGGTTGCACCGTACATGAAATTTCTGATTCTTTTCCGAATAACCATATCAGGATTGAAACCAATCCTTCTCATCATAGTGCACGCTAGCCGTCTCAGGACCTTCCTAATGCCCACACCGCACCGAGGGTTGTGCGACGGAACAGACAAGGAACAACGGTCACACCTGTCCATGCGTCGCACAATTGAGGACAATTCTGAGAATTCGGATATGTGGTCGACGCTAGTTCCTAAGATCAAAGCCTAGTGCCCACATATCCCGTATTCGAGAAGTATCATCACACACACACATTTCTAAATAGTGACATGGCATAATAGTAAACTAGGGTACTATTACATCTACTTGATATTACAAATACATGGTTGACTGGCCAAATATTACACACAAAAGTAAATTGCAACAGAAAGAGTTCATAAACCAAAAGTAAGGTGTAGCGATATGCCCATCCAAAACCTGAAGGCAACCGACTAGGAAAGACCTAGTTTACCTTTGTCTAAACATTATAAATTAAGCAAGGGTGAGTGCACGTATGTACTCGCAAGACTTATTATGTATTCAAATAAATTACATACAAGGTTTGTCTAAGGAATCAAACCTCTACACTAGGTTTTATTTTCAACATAGAGCATATTTTGTTTGTTTGGGTGTAGTTCATCAAACAGTGTTGAAATTTTTAAATAAGCATTTGATATGAAACTAATAATAGCAAGTAAAGTATTTTTAAATAAGCATTTGATATGAAACTAATAATAGCATGTAAAGTATATTTCCTTCATTTAACAACTCTCCTTGGCCATGAACAGCAAATAACCCCTAAATCATCCTTGGCTTTCAAATAATCCAACCCATTATACCATATTTTTCAAGATTTTTGCAAAGACAAATCTATACTTGATATTTTTTCTCGATTTTCTCATGATCGCGAGCACGGCTAAATACTTAGATTAAATCACTGCAAAGAGTGTGCACTTTACCTACATGTCACATTCTAGCAATCATACTAACCATGCCTCATGATACTCGAGGTACCCGATTTGCTAGATTGTAATAAAGCCATTCAATTAGCTAAACTCTAGCCTTGCACCAGTCTCCTTAGGTGTTTCACCCCCGGCCTCCCCCCTATCGGGACCCGAATCTGCAAATCCAGACCCTCTGTGTATTCAGCACTAGTCCAGGATCATGCTAGTGTACACAGGCTAAACAGGGTTAAAATATCACAATCATACACAGTGGAATAATAATAAAGTACTTCGAACATGTAGATAAACGAGTTGTACGACCTTATGGTCACCTTACAATAGTTTGCCACGCAGGGCTTACATAAATCAGAGTAAGGAACTCCATCCCGAGCATCTCGGACGAGGCAGTCGTCCGGGCCTTCAAATTGTGGTCGCGACGTTAAGCTTCACACAGACTTGGAGATCCACCCGACCTAACGACCAGCGAACTTTTCCGTATGGCCGTCGGACGCTGTAACGCCGACGAATTTGTACAATGGAAGAGGATGATCGACGAAGGCAAGCCGCCTCGGTAGAACTGGAGGGCCCTTCGCAAGAAGCGCTGGACTCGGTTGAAAAAAGGCCAAAATGAAGAAGAAATTTGGGTCGCCGACACGATCACGCCATCGATCGCCGCCGCCTCGTCTTGCGCAATGGGACGGAAGGCCGGCAGCGATCAAGCCCGGCACGATCGCGACACTCAGACCAAGACCCGACGACCAAGGCGCGGCGTTAAGGCCGTGGCGACCAAGGTCGAGACGGCGGCGAAGCCTTGGGCGCTTCGCCGGGTGCGGTTCTGTCCGTACCATCAGGCGGCGGGTCACGACCTCCGCAACTGCCGGACCTGGGCATATCGCTTGGAAAAGTTCTACGACGGTGAGGTCCCATGCCCACACTCCGCGGCCAAGCGGATAACGGCAAGGGCAAGGGCCCAGCGGAGGACGGCGACGAAGACGACGACATGGGATTCCAGGAGCCCCGAAACCACGTCGTCGTTATATTCGGGGGCTCCTCGGCGTACAAGTCCCGTAGGGACCTCAAGGCGGCGATGCGGGAGTGCGCCATATCACTCACGACAAACCACCCATCCAGCGGCTCGGGTGGTCGAGCTACCCTCACATTCTCCAGGAGGTGTCCCCTGGAATGACCGGGCCCAGATGCTCCGGTGGTAAATGGCAGACCATCGGCAACGCTAAGGTCGGCCGAGTCCTCGTGAGCGGCGGAAGCTCTCTGGACCTCATATCCGCCGGTCTGGGCGAGATCACGGTCCCTCGCTCCGAGATCAAAACATCGCTGTCCGTTCTCTGGATCGTCCGAACGCCGGTCAAGCCTGGGCGGATCGCCTTGCGTGGCGCTTCGGGCCGGCCAACCGGACCGGTGATCAATTTCAAGTCGTCGACTTCAAGTCGACCTAACGCCATCCTTGGCCAGCAAGCCTGTCCATGTTCATAGCCGCCACGCACCACGCCTACCAATGCCTAAAGGCCCCGGGCAAATGGCGTCATCACCGTCAAAAGCGCGACCGCAGGTGGCCTTGAGCTGCGATGGCGCTTCGACATGGTCGGTCGGCTACCCAGCCATGCCCGACCAGCGCCGGCTCATTCTCGACCAAAGTTACCCTCGGCCGGAGGAAAACCAAGCGGTCCCCCTCAACGAGGCCGACCGTCAAGGTCTTCCATCTGGGGTCTTCCCTATACCCCAAATAGGAACTCGAGCTCGTTACTTTCCTCCGGAGGAACGCGGACGTGTTCGCTTGCGTCCGACATGCCCGGAGTCCCAAGGGAAGTAATTGAGCATAGGCTAGCTATTCGGCACGACAAAAACCCGCGGCGCGAAGCTCGCGCTTTTCTCCAGAGAAAAAGCGATCATCCGGGATGAGCTCGACAAACTCCTTAAGGCCGGCCGTTAGGGAAGTCGAGCACTTTCGGAGTGGTCGGCAAACCCGTTATTGTAAAGAAGAAGGGGGCAAGTGGGCGATGTGTGTAAACCACACGGCCTAAACGCCGCTGCCGAAGGATAACTTATTGCGCGCATTGATCAAGCCAGTCGGCCTGCGGCGGAATCCTGTAATGAGTTTTTGGATGCCTATTGAGGTTATCACCGGATCGGCTTGTTCCGGGACGAGGAGAAGACTTCCTTCATCACCCGTTAAGCACGTTACGCTACGACCATGTCGCCCGGTCTGCGGGCAGGCGACCTTCCGCGCTTGATGCGAAGACTTTCCAGACCGAGATAGGCCGAAACACGGAGGTATATGTGGGCGATATCGTAGTTAAGAGTAAGCTCCTCGGGTCATATACTCGACCTCGAGAAACCTTTTGTAATCTCCGTAGACATAGAATAAAGCTTAATCTCGAGAAATGTGTTTTGGGGTAAAGGCGGCAAGGTGCTCGGGTACCTCATCAGACGCAGGCATCGGTGCCAACCAGAGAAAATCGAGGCCATCGAGAGGATCGCCCTCCCGGGCTCCGTGAAGGAAGTCAAACCACGACCGGACGTATGGCGCCTCGAGAGCGCTTCATTTCGGTCGAGCAAACGGCTGCCCTTCTTTAAGCGCCGCATGATACGAGGGCTTTGTCTAGACAGAAGAAGCCAACCGCTCCTTCGAGGAGCTAAAGCGTTACCTGTCCAGGGCCCCGGTCTTGGCCATGCCAAGGTCGGGGGAGCCTCTCCTGCTTTACCTCGCGGCGACACCCCACGCCGTAAGCGCTGTGTTGGTGGTAAGCGGGAAGGACACCTGGCGTCCAGTATACTATGTCGTGAAGTGTTGCACGGACCAAAGGCGTTACCGAGGTCCAAAAACTCCTCAGATTGCTCATGGCTTCGTGAAGTTCGCCACTACTTCCAAGCCCACAAGGTCGTCGTCTCCGGCCGACTTTCGCTTAGGAGATCCTAAGAAATCGAGACGCCCGTACGGACGGTGAAGTGGGCCATGGAACTCGCGAGTTCGACATACACTTCTCTGCTTTCGACGGCAATTAAGTCCCAGATCTTGGCGAGACTTCGTAGTGGAATGGGCGAACCCGCCCACCCACCACGGAGTCTCAAGAGCCTCGGGCG
This sequence comes from Guadua angustifolia, assembly GCA_036346375.1. NCBI lineage: Eukaryota > Viridiplantae > Streptophyta > Magnoliopsida > Poales > Poaceae > Guadua > Guadua angustifolia. The sequence continues at coordinate 52,146,114 of CM070508.1, forward strand.
CCATTGAACCATGTACTTCAGCGGATCCCGAGCTTTGAGCGCCGGGGTTTGGCGTTGTCTTGGTGTCCCCTTAAGGGGACCGGCGCAATATGTCATCCAACTACGCCGCGCAACCAACAACGGGCGGAGTCTGAAACCTCTTGGTTGGGCTACGAGTGTGCAAGGCGCTCGAGTCCGGCCCGAATGAAGGCGATTCACGGTGGTCGTCAACCAAGTAAACAAGGAGTATCAGTGTTCCGATACCTCAATGGCGCTTTATTTGGTTGAAGTGAGGAAGATGGAGCGGTACTTTAGAAATTTCGAAGTACTCTACATCCCCAGGAAGGACAATTCCCTGGCCGACCAACTTTCCAAGGTCGGTTGCTCGCAGTTGCCCGCCCCACCCGGGGCGCTCGTTGAGCACCTGCACAAGCCCTCCATTCCCTCTGTAGAGGAGGCACACGAGGCGTGCGGTAACGTCTCCTTCCTCGAGCAAGGTGCAGATTGGATGGCGCCATTCATCCAGTATCTTGCCCATGGGACATTGCCCGAGGAAGAAGCCGAGTGATCCCGGCTGCAAAGGCGGTCATCCGTTTACAAGCTCGTAGATGGCGCCCTGTACCGCAAAGGGGCACTCGGAATCCTCTCCAAGTGCATATCTCGAGGAGAAGGCGAATTCCTTCTCAGAGATATCCATGAGGAATGTCGGAGCCCACTCGCCCTTCAGGACACTTTCGTGAGCAAGGCATTCCGACTGGGATACTATTGGCCCACGGTGCTAGGCGATGCTAGAGGCGATCGTGGCGACTTGCCGGCGTGCCAATTCCCGCCCGTAAGTCCCACCACCCGACATCGCGCTCTGACCATCCACTCTCATGGCCATTCTCGACACAGAAGTGACATTTTGGGCCTTTCCCGTGGTGAAAAGGTTCAAATTTTGCTCGTTGCCATCGACACCTTCTCTAAGTGGATCGAGGCCGAGCGATTTCACCATTTCGCCCAAGCGCGACCAAGAGATTTTTTAGCGACAACGTGGTGGACGCGCTTTGGGGTTCCCAATCGCCTCATCACGGACAACGGACTCGATTCACATGTGAGCTGTTTCAAGCCCATCTGCGAAGACATCGGGACAAAGATCGCCGCCTCGATAGCTCATCCATGAGCAATGGAGCGGTAGAAAGAACAAAGCGGCCAAATACTCCAAGGATCAAGAAAAGGGTCTTCAAAGACCTCTCGGCAAAGGCGCGTCATGGGTGGGCGAGCTTCCTTCCAAATCCTTTGGGCGTCGCTGCATCGCAAGTCGAAGCTACGGGGTAAACGCCATTCCAGCTCGTGTATGGCGCAGAGGCCATCCTGCCCGCCGAAATCGTGCTCGGGTCCCCAAGAGTACACTTGGCCGAGGATATCCACCAAGGTCATGAGCGTCGCCTCGACCTCGATCTCGCCGAAGAAACCCGCGTAAAGGCACAGCTCCGATCAGCCGTCTACCAGCAAAACCTTCACAAGCATGCGGCCAAATCAATTCGGCCCCGTGCTTTGTAGATCGGCGACCTTGTCCTACGCCGCATTCAGGACACATCAAAGACCAACAAACTATCTCCCAAGTGGGAGGGACCATTCACGGTCGTTTGATGTCATCGCCTGGGAAATTGTCAGTCTTTGCTGCGATGGAAGATGGCGCGTGCTCCCAGTTCATGGAACATCGACCAGCTGCGCAAGTTCCATGTCTAAACTCATTTGCTGTTCTACATTATGTTGTAAATTCACGACCTTACTTTTGGGACAACACAACTTTCGTCGTTTAAAATCTTTTACCTCGCTAAAATCGAGCAGCGTGCATAATAACCAGCGTGCATGAGCAACAACACCGACCAATCAAACGCTCACCACCAAAGGCTTCGGTCTCGATAAGCCGACCTTGGTCATGATAGTATCATTGCCGCGATACAAATCATAATGACACCCTTTAAATTGGACCGAGGTTTAGCTAAACTATGCGGCGTGTTAGTCGCTCCACCTCGTCTATTAGCCATGCGCCCTCCCTTCATACGACCACACACGCAAATTAAGGGTGTGCACCCTAAGTGTCAACAAGTTTTATCGCACGCTCGTTTTTCTCTCCACCGACCTATCCGCGCATATCGCTCGCACAGGCCGGTGTTTTGGTCGGAGGGGCCGCGCGCTTTCCTTTCATCTCACCTGCAAACAAGCCCTTGCTCCAATCTTAGGCGCACGAGCATTATTCGCAGCGGGGGCTGGATAGGAGCGGATCACTGGGCTCGCGTATTTGTGTCACTTGGTCACAACTCGCCATAAAATTGCTGCTCCCTTTCGAGCATTTTCTACCTACACGAAGTCGTTCCTCCTACAACCTACTTCGGGTCTATGTCGCCCATGCATCGCTCCGACCTACATTATGTCTACCTCGCAGTTATCTTTTGCAGAATAAGCATCATCACAGACAACAAATACTCAGACAAGAAAGAGCTTACGCCCCAGGTTGTCACATCCATCAAAAGTTTTCCAAGGCCGAGAGAAAAAGAACACACAACTCTACACACCGGGCGTCGCCCCCCTAAGCGCCGCAGAAAGCTTTTGCCTATAATCGGCAATCTTGGCCTGAAGGTCGATCACCTTCCGCCGGGCTTCGCGACCTTCGTGGGCTTCTTCGCGGAGCTGCTCGACCTCTTCCTTGTCCTGGTCGGCGAGGGCGGCAGCCGCTTGCGCTGCCCGCTCTAGGTCGGTCACCTTGGCTTCAAGGGCCCGAGCGCGCTGTCTTTCTCGCTCAAGATCTTGCTCATACCCAAGGGCCTTGCCCTGGCTAAGGGCCAGATCCTTCTCTAGCTGGCCAGCTTTCTGCTTCCATTGCTCTAGCTCTTCCATGGCCTGGTGGGATCCCTCGAGCTCAGCCTCCTTGGCCTTGAGGGTCTGGGCAAGATGTTGCCCCCGCTGAAGCTCTTGCTCGGGCTCTTGGACCTTGCCCTGGCTAAGAGCGAGATCCCTCCCCGCCAGGCTAGCGGTTTGCTTCCACCGCTCCAGCTCTTGCTCGAGCTCAAGCACCTTCTTCTCAGCGGCAGCGACATCTTCCTTGGACTGACGAGAGCCGGATCTCTCCTGCCCAAGCTCTCGCTCGAGCTCGAGGATCCGTTCCTTGGACTCAGCGACGCTTCGCTCCGCCTTGCGGCACCTTTTCACGACCAGAACGTCCGCCTGCTTAAGGTCGTTCACTTTTTCCTCCAGCCTCCCAGCCCGGGCTTCGCTTTCTTCATACAATCGGGCCACGGCGTCGGGGACGATCAGCACCTCCTCAAAGTTCTCCAAGGTCTTGTTAAGGAGCTGCGAGCAGAAAAACTCTAAGCGAGATCCCCCACCGAAGAACCAATGAAGGAAAACGACTACGGCGGCGAGCATCCTCACTGGCGGCGTCGGTGCGAAGGTTTTTCCAGAATTGCTCAAAAATCTCCCCCGCCTGGATATCTTCGGGCTTCGGCAGGGGGGTACGTACAAGCCCGGAATCCTTGAAAAAGGCCGGATCAGTCGAAGAGGACGAATCGTCCCCCTGGGCATGAGGTTCGCTCCGACGAACCAGACTCCACTCCTGGGCTGCTCTCCCGCTCAAAGTCTGCTCGCTATCATCCCGAGTACGTTGTTCGCTCGAGGCCCTGACATCCACTCGAGCATGCGGTTCGCTCGGGGCGGGTGCCGTCCCGTCCTGGGCAGGCAGCTTGCCCGGGGATTTCACGCCCTCGTCTTGGGCAAGTATTTCGCCCGAAGGCACCGGGTTTCCCTGGGCGGCCCCTTCACCTGAGTCTTGAATCTCGATCATCTCTCCCCCTTGCACGCCCGTCTTGCTCGGGAAGGCCGGGGACTCCGCCCCGCTTTGGTCGCCGGCAACGAACTTTTCCACCGCCTCCACGCCCTCGGCCATCACCGCGTCGGCGGCATCGGAGAGCACGCCCGCTAAGGCATAATCAACAAGCTCGTAAGCTATTTTGCGGCAGTCCGGGAGGGCCCTACGAGCTATTTCCTCCCATGTCAGGAGAGTGGGGTTAGCCCGGGCGCGCGAAGCAAAGACCGAGGGAAACAAAGCAAGGATCAACACTCGCCTTTGGCCGGGTCCTCTTCGACACCCGCGGGTGGGTTCGCTGCCGCCGAGACCACTTGCTCGGCCTTCTTCTCGGCGGCCTGGGTGATCCTCGCCAGTTTCGGGCTGACCTCCTCCATGTCAACCCCCACCAGCGTCTCCCCCGGATGCCCGAGTTCCATGGCAATGGGCTTCGCCCGACCAACGATCCCGAACTCCCGAGCCTTGGTGGCTCGCGCGAGTTGGTCCTTCACGTCGGCGAGCTCCCTCTCCAGCGCCTTCCGCTCGATCTGCACCATTCCCTCGATCAATCTCCCCTCCGCCGCGATTTGTTCGATTTGAACTCCCAGGCTATAATTCTTCAGCCAAAGCCTCAAGCGGCTTACCTCCGCCTCCTTGCGGTCGGCATACTCCATATGCCGTTTTGGTGGATCTTGTGGGGCGGCCGCATGTCTCTTCGACGTCCGGGTGCCCGCTGGTGGCAGGGCCGGCCTCTTGCCCCTCCCCTTCTTGGCCTTGGCCGCGGGGACGAGCACCCCACCGCTACCCACCTGGGACTTGAGTTCGTCCACGAACAGCTCCAGGGCGAGTTTTTCCTGTCAAGAGAAGCACGGGATGTCATCAGAAAAGTTCGGATGTCATTCCCGTACGCAAATACTTAGTAAAAGCCTCGGATGTCCTTCCCGAGCATGAATGGCCGAGGGAGCTTACCGTATCGTCCCGCTCATGCACGTTCATCGGGAATTGGCGCTTTCGTTCAAGCTCCTTGCCCTAGGGGGTCCCGAACATTTCGCCGACCCTCTGCTCCACCCAGTCGAAGCCCGGGGCTGTCACCATGTGGCATAGGCAGTTGGCACGGTTTCAAGCGGCGTATACGAAACAGAACCGTCGCGAGTCGTGAGGCGCGACGGATCGCGGCCGGCGGGTGACGCGTCGTCCCATCCGCCGATTTTGAAGAAGGGTGCTCTCTCCTCCTCGGCGAAATCTGTTAGGAGGAAATCGCGGCGATGTCCCACCGGTGAGCCCCATGTTAAATAGCTCATGGATCATCATCGAGACCGCTCTTCATCGGGGCGGTGGCGGCGCGGTGTATCGACGCTGGCGCCGCCTTTTTGCCGTAGCGAGAAGCTCTTGGCGGCGTCCACAGGTAGACCCAATGCTCAGCCCACCCCGCTATGGAGTCCTTCAGGGTGAAGGGGGGAAACTCATACGGGCGAACGGGTCTCAAGCGGAAATACAGAGCACCGGTGGAGGGAGATCCGCCGGTGCGAAAAAGGTTGTAAAAATGGAGAAAGAGATTTGGCGTAGGAAGAGTGCCCACAAAACCCTCGCAGAGATGGGCGAAGATATTCAAAACAAGAATGGAGTTGGGGTTCAGATGGGTGAGCTCGCACTAGCATCGCTCGAGCACGCCCTTCAAAAACTCACTCTCAGGCAGCCGGAGCCCATTGACGGAGTAGAGGTCGCATGAGACTATCTCATCGTTGCGTGGCGCCGGGGCTCCTTCGCCCTCCGGGATCCTCCAGGAGAAGGCGTCCAAGTACCCGAGGTCCTGCAGCGCCCGGAGCCTCTCCACCGTCATCTTGCTCGCACCAAACCGCGCCATGGGAAGACTCAGAAAGAGAAGCGCCGCAGCAGAAAAGGGAGGTTCGAAAAGCGGCAAGCCTTTTGGCGGAGTGTTTTTTTCGCAAAATGGCGAGGGCAAAGGAAGAAAAGCGATCGAGTGTTCATGCGGTTATTTCTAGGCGGAAGCCGAACAGGTAGTAAGGCGGTTGATTGCGGCCGCGTGGCGGCACGGTCTCCGAGGCAGGCCTGACGGGGCGCGGTTCCTGAAAAAGTTGTCAGAGCCACGCCACGACGCTTCCTGAGGAAGGAACCGCCGCGGTCTTTTCCCGCGCTCTGTTCGCGGGCATTTTTCGGCTCGGGCCTCGGCCAGGTATGCCCGGTCTCGTCAGGGCGCGCCTATCCTCGAGCCCGGTTGCTCGGATACCGCAGCAGGCCTCTTTCGCTACGAGATCTTTTCCCCGAGCACAACTGCTCGGACGCCACAACGGTTTTTCGCCGAAGGGTTTCCGCCCCCGAGCATGGTCGCTCGAGCACATGATAGCTCTTCGCATGCGACCCGATCCCGCTTATGAGAATCTAGAGGCTTAAGCGGAAGCCTCGTCGAGGCCTTTTCCCCTTTAGCCTCGGGGCTGGCCTCGGGATTGGAGGTCTCAGATCTTGTAACACCCAATTTTTGAAACATTTAAAGATTAAAAATTATGTGTTTGCAATTTGTGATTTTTATGAATTTTCTGGATTTATTGGATTTTCTGATATTTATTTAAATCATTTCGAATTAAGTGTATATGGCTTTTGTTAAGAAATATTTTTAAAAAGGAAATTAAAATAAAGTCTGTCTAAAAATATTTTATTTGAGTATAGAAGGTCTCGAAGTATTTTTGGGAAATTTCTTTTTGGGATTGAACCGGATTAGGAATTAAATTGATGTTAGGGTAGGTTTGAATAAGTATTAGGCGTAGTCGAGTCAATCTCTTTTCTTTGGCGCTAAAATCTGAAGGACTCCTCCATTGCCTCCAAAGGGAAGAATCAACACGGTGACTCAATTGTTGGCACCGATTTTGGCAAGGAGTCGAAGCCTTCCATGTGGGAGGCATACGTGGCCGATTAGAAATATCCATTGTATTTGAATTCGCAAAGATCGAAGACTTTCCATCAGCGCCCAAGTCGTGTCCGTCGCGAACTCCCGTGGGACCTTGCCAAATCCGGCCGCCTCGCGCTTTATAAAGGGAGCATCGGAGCGGAGACCGCAAGAAACCAAAGTCGCAAGGCCTCTCGAGAATTGTCGCGAGCCGCTCGAAAATATCTGCGCTAAGCGCAGAAGATCTGTGAAGGGCTTCGTTTCTCCGACAGCGTAGCCGATCGAATTGAATTCCCCACGCCAACAAGACGCCGAAGCCGGCGCAAACTCAAGACTGTCTTAGGCGGAGAAGGACGGCCGGCACAGTAAGCCGACGTGTCTCGCTAACGCCAGAGCGGCAAAGGAACTCCTCCGTAGCGTGGTGATTTGGAATCGTCGGTGGCGTCTCGATGGCTCGGGGAGCGACCGTGGCCAACTCCAACTCCGGGTGTTGGCGCCGGTCGGCAGACTCGGAGTCCCGGCGGGAGAAGTACTCGCGTCGCTATTTAAGCCTTGCGCCAGCATCGCTGAGGAACCGAGCCACCAGAAGAAAAATCTCAGGCGATCGAGCAAGTCGCACCGTATCTGAGGAAGAATCGCGAGCGTGTCGCGTCGCCGTTCGAGGGAAGTCGCAGCGTCGTCAGGAGATTTCCGAGCACGCGCTGCTGAGTTGTCGCCAAGGTCATCGTCTTCGTCTCCGGTGAATTCAAGTCGCCGTCGCTTCATCGCCGATCGGGAACTTCGTCAGCCGTCGGATCTTCATCGAGCGATCGGGATTACGTCGTAACGTTTGGAATCGGTAAGCGTCTTAGATTAGATATCAATCGTCGGATTTAGATCGGACAGTTGATATTAGACCACGTAGTAGATTTACCGTAACCGTTAGATCAAGTTTATCAGTCTAGATTTTGCCACGTTTTGTCCGTACAAGCCGGGGCAGGAAAATTCGGATTTTCTTTATAAAAATAAATCGGAAAGATTTAGAATTTCTAATTCCAGAGTCTAGTTTATTTTCAAAATTTCTAGATGTTATAACTTTTGCATATGAACTTCGATTTGGGTGTTTCAAACTCCTAAAAATTTATAAAATCAAGATATATCTAAAAGGGGTTTTTATTTGAATTTTCGAGTTCATTTGCTATTGTTCTTGGTGTTTATTTGCTATTTGGTTTTGGTTTTTATTTGCTTTCCCTCTCGATTCGCGTAGATGTTGAGTTGAGCAAGGTTTCGAAGGAGGAACTATTATTTCAAGAACAATCTTCGGAGCAATACCAGGAGCTTAAGCAAGGCAAGTTGTGCTTTGATCATGTTGCACCCATAAACTAGATTGCATGCTATTTTGATTTACCTTATCACTTGTTATTTTATGTGTATAAATGATTTCAACATAAATTTGGGACTAGCTATCGTACCCTTTGAATTACACCCTACCTTGTTAAATTGTATGCCATGATCCACTTGTCACCCTAGGTTGGTCAATTATAGTTGGTTAAATAGAAAATCAACATGGGTGGTTAGACCGAATTAGAGATGCTTAGCCATGCCACGTCATCGCATGCTCATGGAATATTGTTTATTAATCTTGATTAATGGAATATGGAACTATGATAATAATTTGTGGGCTATGTGTGGTCGCACAAAGAGATTGAGTTGTTGTGACAGCGGAGTCATGCAACGATGTTGATTTGTGAAGAGCACGTGGTGTTTGGTAATCAAGCTGGGGTGGGAAAAATGATTTAGATTGAGGCAAGTGGCAAGATTGTTTCGGTGGGCCAAGGCGGCAATTGGGCGGTCGCATTTGGTTTTAATGTGGCCAAGAGTGGCAATTAGGCGGTCGATTTGGTTTTGGTGGGCCAAGAGTGGCAATTAGTGTCAGATTTGGTGGGCCAAGAATGGCAATTGGGCGATCGCATTTGGTTTTTGTGGGTGAAGAGTGGCAATTGGCTGCATTTGGTTTTTGGTTAGTCTTGCCTTGGTCAACTAAGGGTAGTTAATTAAAATAAACAATCTGGATGGGATGGCGGGATGCCATGTGGATAATGGAACTTGATTTAGGAAGAAGAACTTGGGTTTATTTGAGAATCACTGAATCTATTACTTGTTACTATTTGTTTCTTGTCTTTTCAATCTATTAATGTATGTGTTTCAAATCTTCGCTTATGCTTATGAACTATGAGCCTTCCTTTGGAATAAGCTCGCATATAGATATAATAGAATTGCATTCATGCACAACTTGTTGAGTGCGTGTTGGTGTACTCACCCTTGCCTACAAAAATCATCGGTCTTTGAAGAAGGAGTACCATGAAGAGACGAATGTTTAGGGTGCGAGCCTTGTCGGTTACTGTGGTATCTTGAGGGGTTATCTCGTCTTCATTCATTGCAGTTCAATTTGTTGTTCAGCCTTGTGAGGCATTGTTAAGTAAGTTGACCATAAGGTTATTTAGCGGTAATATTTAATATATTATGTCTTTTACCTTATTTACGTTGTGTATAATTGTGATATTCACTAATGTTGAGCTGTGTGCACTAAGCGTGATCTGGACTAGTCAAGATATACGAGGGTCGGATTTGCATATTCGGGTCCCGACATGTACCCAGACGTCCATCGAAGCCCGGCGACACCCGACCATACTCATACCAGGATAGGCCGACCTTCGGGCAGCCCGGCTCACGGGGTTACCTCTCGAATACGTCTCCGAGCAAGCCAAGCTCGGGGGCCCGCGACAAGGCGACGTGGCATTAAATGCGCAGCAGGCTCGAGGGATCGCACGCCTGGGATCTGCGCCGCCACGGTCCGCGCCGCCTTGGTCTGCGCTCACGTATACCATCGTCGCATGGTTCCTTCACGGCGGCGGCTGGCTGCTGCTTGCTGCGTCGTCTTCAACGATGATGCGCCTGTAATAAATGATCATCCTGTAAACTTTTATAAATACCCCCCTCCTACGACGGGTTGGGGGTTGGACTTTCTGTACTACACACACTTGCACACATTACTTGCTTACGGGAACCCTTAGAGTCGTTCAGGGCCCCCCGAGCAAGTGCATTGTAACCCACTATCGCACACTAGTGCAATCACTGGACGTAGGGTTATTATCTCCTCCGCGAGAGGCCCGAACCAGATAGAAAACGACCCCCTGTGCTTCACATTTGTCCCATATACCCTGTTCCGTGGCTCGGCACATTCTCAGACGTATAACCCTTGCGGAAAAGGGGCCCCAAGTTGATCCCTGATTCAACAAGTAAGCTCGGCGGGGGACCCTGTCCCGAATCGTCGACAAGAATGTAGTCCTATTACTACATGCATGGCTTGTTACAAAGGAATGGCTTAATTGGTTATTTTGCATTGCATCAATATTTAACTTACTATTTATTTAGATGATAAGCAGCAAAACTATATTAATATAATAAGTTTCTCCAATTGTTTTCCACAATTTTGGACACACAGTCCTTAATCAATTTCATCATTATCCCTAGCACACAGCCTTTTATCCTATTTTTATTTTCAAAGATCTACCCCTCGACTGTAATCCCCGAGCTTTGTCCAATTCCGTGGACTCGGCTATTCGAATAGTTTTTACACACACTCTGTAGAGGTTGTACACTTTACCCACAAGATACAGTCGCTCACCACACAGGTGATTGATTGTAACAAAGTCTTTCAGAAACTAACATCTAAACCTATGAACCTCCCCAGTATAGCCATTCTAACACTTCCCTCACACAGAGCCAAAGTTTAGAACAAGCGAATATTGTTGGATGGGTACCAAGCCGTAGCACAAATCGCTCCCCACACGATTACACCCGTAATCGCCTGCCGTCTGGTATCAAAGGAAAGATATTAGAACCCTACTAAACTAGGTCATCCCATACTGGGACATGTGGTTGTCTGAGTGACTTCGGTTCAAAGGCTTGCAAGGTAAAGTCCTTAACTGTCCAGGGCAAGACTTCCTTCCAAAAGTTGGCACACAGCCATCTTATTTCACTCAGTTCATCCCGTTGCCACACAGGCCCACCTGGCATGAAGCCCTGGTCCACTTGCCCCAGTCCAAATCATTTCCCACCCAAGTTGTTTTACGGTGCAACACATGCCAGCAATCAACCTTCATGTAGAACCACACAAGTCTCCACATTTCAACATCATTACCAACAATATTCCACCATTTACCAAAATACATTCACTATTCTTTTATTCAATGTTGCTTTTGTATTTTAAAAGATTATTCACAATATATGCAAAGCTAAGCAACTATTTACGGTCTAGCCTCCCGTGTTGACATATCATTACATCCAACTAATATTATCAACTTATGGCAACAAATGAATCATGGCATACAAATGTTAGTGACAAGGTGGTAATAACAAATGGGTTGATTAACTAATTCTCCCAAATTAATTTAATCCCATTTAATTAAATTAGCATGCATAGTTTGAATCAAAATACATTTTTAAATCTTAGGAGCAAAATGATCAACACATAACTTGCCTTCAAACAGCGGCATATCCTGATCTGGAGCTTGGTCTTGTGCTAGAAATTCCCCCTCGAAGTTTTCCGGCAATTCAACGTCTACTCGAATAAATAAACACACAATAAATATAATTTTGCAAGAGCAAGATCGACTTTAAAAATAAAATAAAATTTGTCAATAAATAGCTCACATTTTTACAAATTTTTAAGAACTGGAATCACCCAAATCGGAGTTAAAACGCCAAAGTTATAGCGATTACAAGTTTGGAAATTCAAATAAAAGAAATACCTGAATTAATGGATTTATTTTCCTACTGAAAAATCCGGATAAATTCTTCGGCCGACACGTGGCAGCACCAGAGCTAGCCGCGTCACCTCGGGTCTACAGACCGGGTTCACGGTTCCGCTAGGGTTCACCGTGGACTCAGTCCACCGAATAGTGTTACTGACACGTAGGCCCCTCGGGTGACGTCAGCCCTTACGGCTCTTACACTCACAGGCAGGACCCACTCGTGACGTCACCCGAACACGACACAGCGGCGACGCCCGCTCTCTGGCTGACACTTGGCACTCGGACATTGGTCCACGAGGTGCAAAGTTCCCGCCGTTGATTGAATCAGCTACGGCCTGTGACCGACCGCTTCGCCTCGCGGCACCATCCAAGCCAACCGTTGGATCCAACGGTCCAGACGCGATGCCGCATCGGAACCCGAGTGGCAACGTGGTGCGCTTCTACTGGCTAACAGTGCGGCCGAATCTTGCCCGCACGTTTAAAACCTGACGGCTCGGATTGAACGCAGCGACTCTTTGGTTTTTGCGCGGACACACAGCATGGATCCGTCCGTTGAAACAAGATCTAATGGCTAGGCTTGGCTTAATCTATGGCCTAAATCGAGCCCTTGGATTTAGATCCAACGGACATTATCAAACGTATCTTTAAACGGCTACGTGGACTCACCGGAGTGGCTGGACGGAGATCCAACGGTGACGGTGAGTTGCAGGGTTTCGAAGATGAGGCGGCGGCGCTTGCTACCGGAGTTGGGGAAGATGAAGTAGCCGACGGTGTTTCCGAGTGCCTCCGGTGGGATGAAGTGTTCCACACAACGTGGCTTGACACGGCGGACTCGGGGTGGGTCTCAGGTGCAGCGGTGAGCGACGGACGGTGTTGGAAAATTGCGAAAACCGAAGCAAAGGAAAGTCCTACTCCGGCGAGAGTTTCTACGGGCTAGGGAGTGTCTCGGTGCAAGCAAGAGGGTGCAATGGGTGCGGAACGGAGAGCTCTTTCCGTGGGGGTATTTCACGTGTACGGAGACGCTTCGATATACACGCAAATCGGCCACCAAATCCATGGCTGCCAACCACCTCGTAATGGCGGCAATGACACCGATGCTCACCTCCCAAGCGGCGTGGCTGTCTGGACCGTCAACCCGATGTGAGCAAGCGTCCCTCGCTCGATTCGATCGGCTCAATCACACTACCGATGGCGATCCAACGGCTCCGGGCGGGCGACGCTAGGGCTACTCCCCGTTGGGCCGAACGGCGGGCACAGTGTTGGGCTTGGCCCAACACTGTTAGGTCGAAATTTTTCAGATTTTTCGAATAAAAAACATTTACAAATTCAACTTAATTATTTAGAGCTCTAAAAATACCCGAAAAATTCTAGAAAATATTTCATGGCATTTAGAACTTAAATAAAGTATTTTTATTTATTTTTGGTAAATAATTTTCTATTATTTAATTATTTAAAGAGAAGGATTAATTTAAATTAAATTCAAATAAATCCAAATAAATCCCAAACATTCACAAAAACTCAAATAACTCCAAAAATTCAAATTAAGCAAATTTTGGGCCGTTACAAACCTACCCCCCTTAACAGAATCTCGACCCTGAGATTCGAAGCTAGCTAGAGAATAGATTCAAAAATTCCTTTTTCAAATCTTCTTCGTGTTCCTAGGTGGCTTCGCTTTCTGAGTGATTGCTCCACTGAACTCTGCAAAAGCGGGTTGTCTTGTTCCTTGTTTTCCGATCCATTATGTCCAGAATCTTTACCGAGTGCTCTTTGTAGGTCAAGTCTTCCTGTAGTTCAATTGCTTCCAGGGGTGTTTGCTCGTCCGGAACTCGGAGACACTTCTTGAGTTGTGATACATGAATGATGTTGTGTACTCCTGCTAATGTCTGCGGTAACTCCAGTTGATATGCGACTTCACCCCTGCGGCTTATGATCTTAAACAATCCTACATATCTTGGCGCAAGTTTCCCCTTTTTGTGAAACCTTTAGACTCCCTTAAGAGACGTAACCCTGAGATACACATAATCTTCGGGCTCAAAGCTTAAATCTCTGCGACGGTTGTCCGCATAGCTCTTTTGCATTGATTGCGCAATTTTCAACCTTTCTCTGATTAGTGCTATTTGCTCTTTGGCTTCTTGAAGTATATCTGGTCCAAAGACGCGATGCTCACCGGTCTCGTTCTAATTCGATGGTATTCTACAAGGTCGACCATACAGTGCTTCGAATGGTGACATCTGTAAACTGGCCTGGTAGCTATTGTTGTAACTAAATTCTGTGTATGGCAAACATTTATCCCATGATGTTGTGTAAGCTAACGCACAAGCTCTCAACATATCTTCTAATATCTGGTTGACTCTTTCAGTCTGTCCATCTGTCTGCGGATGATAAGCTGTACTGAAGCCCATGGCTTTATGCAACTTGCCCCAAAACCTTGAGGTAAATTGGGCACTTCTGTCTGATACTATCTTCTTTGGCACTCCGTGCAAGCAAACAATCCTTGCCATGTATAGCTTTGCTAACTTATCTCCTGAGTAAGTTGTCTTTACTGGTATGAAATGCGCAACCTTTGTTAAACGATCTACTATGACCCATATGGAGTCATAACCTCCTTCCGTCCTTGGCTAACCGGTGATGAAATCCATCCCGATTTCCTCCCACTTCCACTCTGGTATTTTCAATGGTTGCAGTAGTCCAGCAAATCTCTGGTGCATAGCTTTGACTCGCTGGCACACATCACATAATGCTACATGCTCAGCTACCTCTCTCTTCATATTCGGCCACCAGAATCTTTTCTTTCAAGTCTTGGTACATCTTCGCACTTCCTGGATGAATCGAATACTTGGAGTCAAGTGCTTCCTCCAATATTAACTGTTTGAGCTCCTTTTTGTTGGCTACGCAAATGCGCTCTTTTATCCACAATGTGCCTTGTTCGTCCAACTTAAATTCTTTTGCCTGACCTTCTTCCATCTTGGACTTGATTCGTTTGATCTTCTTATCATTCTTCTGACCTTCCCTGATCTGATCCTCTAATGTAGGCTTTACTTCTAAAGCGACTCTGAATCCTTAGGAACAACTTCCAATTTCAAGCTCTGAAGGTCCTTGCACAATTCGCCTTGACTCTCTCCTACCATCATATTTATGCTATGACCTTTCGGCTCAAGGCATCAGCCACCACGTTGGCTTTACCAGGGTGGTAATGAATCCCCATATTGTAATCTTTAATCAGCTCTAACCACCTTCTTTGCCTCATGTTCAGGTCAGATTGGGTGAAAATGTATTTGAGACTCTTGTGATCTGTGTACACCTCACATCTATTTCCAATGAGATAGTGACGCCATATTTTTAAGGCATGCACTACTGCTGCTAATTCTAGGTCATGCGTCGGATAATTCCCTTCATGTGGCCTTAATTGCCTTGATGCATAAGCTACTACCTTTCTGTTTTGCATTAACACACATGCAAGTCCTTGTCGTGATGCATCACAATATATATCAAAACTTTGGTGTGTGTCTAGCAAAACTAACACTGGTGCTGATGTCAAACGTTTCTTTAGCTCCTAAAAACTCTTCTCACAATCTGGTGTCCAAACAAATTTCTTCTCTTTCTTTAGCAATTGCGTAAGAGGTCTAGCAATTGTCGAGAACCCTTCTATAAATCGGCGATAATAACCAGCCATTCCCAGAAAACTATGGATCTGGGTCACTGTCTTGGGTGGCTCCCAGTGCAGCACTGCCTCTACCTTGCTTGGGTCTACTGCGATTCCTTCGGCGGTCATTATATGCCCTAGGAATTCTACTTTGCTCTTCCAGAAATCACACTTACTGAACTTAGCAAACAACTGCTGCTCTCTTAACTTTTCCAAAACTAATCTGAAATGTTTAGCGTGCTCTTCATTCGTCTTTGAGTAAACCAAAATATCATCTATGAACACAACTACAAATTTGTCCAAATATTCCATAAAAACTTTGTTCATTAAGTTCATGAAGTATGCCGGTGCATTTGTTAATCCAAAAGACATAACAGTGAACTCATAGTGTCCATATCTTGAAGAAAATGTAGTCTTGGGTATGTCTTCTATCTTAATCTTCAACTGGTGGTATCCTGATCTAAGGTCGATCTTAGAGAAAACTCCTGCCCCTCTTAATTGATCAAATAGATCATCAATCCTGGGCAACGGATACTTGTTCTTTATTGTTACTTCATTGAGCGCTCGATAATCTACACACATCCGAAAACTCCTGTCTTTCTTCTTAACAAACAAGACCGGTGCTCCCCAAGGTGACGAGCTTGGCCTGATGAATCCTTTTTCCATTAGTTCCTCAATCTGCTTCTTCATTTCTACCAACTCCTCGGTGGACATCTGATACGGTCTCTTTGCTATCAGTGTTGTCCCAGGCATTAGCGCGATTTCAAACTCTATATCTCTGTCTGGTGGCATTCCAGGTAAATCCTCAGGAAAAACATCTGGATACTCACTGACCACTGGTACATTGCTCAAATTGACGGCCACTAAACTGTTTACCAATAAATGCCCTTCTCGAACTGTCGTTGCTTGAAATTCAACTTTCCTGCCATCAGGGCTTTCAATAGATATGACTCTTCATCCACAGTCTAATACAGCCTTATGCTTAGACAACCAATCCATTCCTAGTATAACATCTAGGGTCTGGGTATCTAGTATAATAAGGTTCGCTAGGAACTCTACACCTTTTATTAATAGCTTAACCCCAAAACAACTGATCTTAGATCAAAGTTCTGATCCAGGGGATTGGACTAGAAGCGTGTTCTTAAGGTTGACAGTACCCAATTCATTTTGCATAGCAAAAACTTGAGAAACGAATGAATGGGAAGCTCCGGAATCAAATAAAACTGTAGCTGGTACTGAGTTGACTAGAAACTTACCCAGTACATTGTCCGTGGCATTCTAAACTTCATCTGCTTTGACGTGGTTGACTCTTCCTCGTGCAACTGCTTGGGGTGTGGTTCCAGCTTGAACAAGTCTTCTGCTTCCTCCTTGAGCAGGAGTTCTAGCAGGCGTGTTTCCTAAGTTGAAACGTACTGGTGTCACCCCTCCCTTCTTAGGGCAAACATTGGTGAAGTGTCCTGCCGCGTTGCAATTATAGCAACGCTTTCCTGACATCTGCTGGTTTCCTCCACTTTGACTAATAGTTCTGATTGGAGTCTGGGGGGTTTGTCCTGTTGGTTTTGGCATCGGTGGCGGTGTCCTAGCATTGTTCCCTTGCTGGAATCTGGAGAACTGCTGAGGTACCATCCTTGGTTTCTGCTGACCCTGGCGTCCTCCTTGTTGTGCCATGCGACGCTTGCGGTTGTCATCCAGCTCTTTGCGCTTGTCTTCAAGGATCAGGGCCTTGTTCACCAACTCTTGAAAATCAGGGAATGTGTGGGTAATCAACCCTACCTGCAATCCAGTGTTAAGTCCTTTCATGAAACGGGACTGCCTATCCTTGTCTGTTGCTACGTCCTCCGGAGCGTAGCGTGCCAACTGGGTGAACTTATTCAAGTAATCGGTCACTAACTGGCCTCCTTACTTCAGCGCTCTAAACTCCTCCTTTTTCAGCTCCATGATACCTTCCGGCACATGATACTGATGGAAAGCTACCGTGAATTCTTCCCAGGTGATCTCCTGTGGGTTTTCCTGCAATGCGCAGTAGTTTTCCCACCACTCAGCTGATGTCCCTTCTAGCTGATGGGAGGCATAAAGCACCCTCTCACTTCCCACACACTATGTTATATGTAGCTTCCTCTCGATGCTCCTCAACCAGTCATCTGCCTCTAATGGACTAGCATTGCCTGAGAAAGTTGGCGGATGTGTTCTCATAAATTCGGACAACCTTGAGTAAGGTCGGGGACCATTGTTGATAGCTTGGTTGTTGGCGGCTGCTTGGTTGGTGATCTGTTGCATGGTTGTCATCATTGTTTGCATCTGCTGAGTTTGTGCTGCTAGGAATGCTCCTAGGTTCTGCATGTCAACCTGTGGTGCTACTTGAGGATTTGGTGCATTGCTCTGACTGCCTCCCTGACGCGAACCACTGCCGCCGGCTCCGGTATTGCGAGTGTTCACCATCTGCTGATTGCTTTGACGGTTTAGAGATAAGAGAAAAGAGAGTAGACAAGTAGAAGAACTTATGCGGGGAACAGGTGTAGCTAAAACCCTTAAACAACAATTTATAGATAGTAGATAAGTATGGTTGCTTACAAGGGCCTAAGGGCCATGCAACACATGCCAAACATACATCAAACAACCATAACAATTCATTAAGTTCGAATCAAAGCAAACGTTCTAGGGACCGACTCGATATAACTAACTCCAACAAACGTTCTAAGGAACAACTTGATAAAACCGACTCGATTACTTGACTCAACATTTGAGTCGACTCTGAAAAGAAGAACCCTCAGTCATCGAGCCACCCTGGCTGCGGTCCTCCTCGTGGGTACTGCGGCGGGTGCAGCGGCATAGGAGCAAACTGATCTTGATGACCCACTGCCGGCGGTACAAACGAACCCACCGACTCTAATGGCTCCTAGGCTGCCTACACCTGTGCCAGTGGCTCTGGCACCTCCTGCACTAGTGCCTCCTGCACCGGGGCCTCCTGCTCTAGCTCCTTGGGGTCCGGGTCGTGCAGCTCCAGCTCTGGCTCTGGCTCAGGTCCATACAATGCCTCCTCTAGCTCACGGACCCTCTGGATGGAGTGAGCTAGATACTCCCGAGCCTCCCGCAGCTGAGTCCTGACATCCGCGACCTCGTCACGGGCCCTCTGCAGCTCCTGGATTGTCTCATCTATGGACTCCTCCTGGGCCACGACGAACCTCGCCAGATAGGTGATCGTAGCATCCTCCTCCTCAATCAGATCTCGATCAAAGTGGTTGTCCCGGCGCGGGTGATGACGGAAGATTGTGCCCTCCAGCTCCGCGGAGTAAGTGCGGGCTATCTGCCGCATCGCAAGACGCGTAGTCTCCTGAATCCCGGCCTCAAATGTAGACCTCCTGGCAGTGATGTGGATAGGACGACTCGCTCTCCCCCTTTCGCGAGCGTAAACTATAATCTTCACGTCCCAAACAATGTCCAGACCTGCTCGAACCATAGAGGTTCCCCGAGAGATCGGCCTATCGAAGCCCTCAAGCAACTGCATCATACGCCACAGCTCTGCGGTGAATCCTCCAGTGCGCTCACCGAAAGTGTGGATCCTCCTCATCTGCCAAATCACACCTTGTTAGCCCTAGATTTTTAAAATCATAAAGTAATAACAGAAAATTGCAGCATAGATACGAAGTAAGAAGAAGAAGATTAGTCAAGATTTCATTGATAATCTTGTACAGTTTTAATCTTTAGAAAATAGTTTTATCTTCCTTGGCCAGTCTACCTAGGGTCAAGTCCTACAGTCAGTATGGCTCTGATACCAACTCTGTTGGGACCCGAATCTGCAAATCCGGACCCTCTGTGTATTCAGCACTAGTCCAGGATCATGCTAGTGCACACAGGCTAAACAGGGTTAAAATATCACAATCATACACAGTGGAATAATAATAAAGTACTTGAACATGTAGATAAGCAGGTTATGCGACCTTATGGTCACCTTACAATAGTTTGCCACGCAGGGCTTACATAAATCAGAGTATCAAGAAAATGACAGCGGAAAATTAAACTTCGTAGCGATCCATCTCTTTGCCACAGGCATCTAATTAGACTTGCTCCCTAGATTCCTGGCTCCTCAACAAAATCCTCTTCCCAAGCAGGTGTAGTCTCTTTTTCTGGTAAATTTTTGTCCGCAAGGGTGAGTACACACCGTACTCAACAAAGTCATGCACAGAATGCAGTCCTATTACTACATGCATGGCTTGTTACAAAGGAATGGCTTAATTGATTATTTTTCATTGCATCAATATTTAACTTACTATTTATTTAGATGATAAGCAACAAAACTATATTAATATAATAAGTTTCTCCAATTGTTTTCCACAAAATTTTGGACACACAGTCCTTAATCAATTTCATCATTATCCCTGGCACAGCCTTTCATCCCATTTTTATTTTCAAAGATCTACCCCTCGACTGTAATCCCCGAGCTTTGTCCAATTCCGTGGACTCAGCTATTCGAATAGTTTTTACACACACTCTGTAGAGGTTGTACACTTTACCCACAGGATATAGTCGCTCACCACACAGATGATTGATTGTAACAAAGTCTTTCAGAAACTAACATCTAAACTTATGAACCTCCCCAGTATAGCCTTTCTAACACTTCCCTCACACAGAGCCAAAGTTTAGAACAAGCGAATATTGTTGGATGGGTACCAAGCCGTAGCACAAGTACGCTCCCCCACACAGTTACACCCTTGTGTAACTGCCGCCCTGAGGTATCAAGGGAAAGATATTAGAACCCTACTAAACTAGGTCTGTCCCATAGCAGACATGTGGTTGTACGAGTGACTTAGTTCAAAGGCTTGTAAGGTAAAGTCCTTAACTGTCCAGGGCAAGACTTCCTTCCAAAAGTTGGCACACAGCCATCTTATTTCACTCAGTTCATCCCGTTGCCACACAGGCCCACCTGGCATGAAGCCCTGGTCCACTTGCCCCAGTCCAAATCATTTCCCACCCAAGTTGTTTTACGGTGCAACACATGCCAGCAATCAACCTTCTTGTAGAACCACACAGGTCTCCACATTTCAACATCATTACCAACAATATTCCACCATTTACCAAAATACATTCACTATTCCTTTAGTCAATGTTGCTTTTGTATTTTAAAAGATTGTTCAGGATATATGCAAAGCTAAGCAACTATTTACGATCAAGCCTCCCGTGTTGGCATATCATTACATCCAACTAATATTATCAACTTATGGCAACAAATGAATCATGGCATACAAATGTTAGTGACAAGGTGGTAATAACAAATGGGTTGATTAACTAATTCTCCCAAATTAATTAAATCCATTTTTAATTAAATTAGCATGCATAGTTTGAATCAAAATACATTTTTAAAACTTAGGATGCATAACTTGCCTTCAAACAGTGGCTTATCCTGATCTGGAGCTTGGTCTTGTGCTAGAAATTCCCCCTCGAAGTTTTCCGGCAATTCAACGTCTACTCGAATAAATAAACACACAATAAATATAATTTCCTGAGAGCAAGATCAACTTTAAAAATAAAATAAAATTCATCAATAAATAGCTCACATTTTTACAAATTTTTAGGAACTGGAATCACCCAAATCGGAGTTAAAACACAAACGTTATAGCGATTACAAGTTTGGAAATTCAAATAAAAGAAATACCCTAATTAATGGATTTATTTTCCTACTGAAAAATCCGGATAAATTCTTCGGCCGACACGTGGCAGCACCAGAGTTAGCCACGTCGCCTCAGGTCTACACACCGGGTTCATGGTTCGGCTAGGGTTCACCATGGACTCGGTCCACCGAACAGTGTTACTCGGGTGACGTTAGCCCTTACGGCTCTTACACTGACAGGCGGGACCCACTCGTGACATCACGGTGACGTCACCCTAACACGACACAGTGGCGACTCCCGCTCTCTGGCTGACACTTGGCCCTCGGACATTGGTCCACGCGATTCAAACTTCACTTGGTTGGATTGAATCAATGGCGGTCCCCCTGTGACCGACCCGCTCGCCACGCGGCACCATCGGTAAGCGGTTGGATCCAGCGGTCGAACCGCGATGCGCGCCGGAACCCGAGTGGCTCGTGGCGCGCTTCTCTTGGCTAATAGTGCGGCGGAATCTCGCCGACGTTCAAAACGGCGGCTCGGATTGAGCGGCGACTCTTTGGTTTTCGCGGACCGCGGCATGGATCCGTCGTTGAAACAAGATCTAATGGCGGGCTTGGCAATCTCTGACCTAAGCGAGCCCTTGGATTTAGATCCAACAGACATTATCAAACGTATCTTTAAACGGCTACGTGGACTCACCGGAGTGGTTGGATGGAGATCCAACGGTGACGGAGAGTTGCAGGGTTTCAAAGATGAGGCGGCGGTGCTTGCTACCAGAGTTGGGGAAGATGAAGTAGCCGACGACGTTTCCGAGTGCCTCCGGTAGGATGAAGTGTTCCACATGACGCGGCTTGACACGACGGACTCGGGGTGGGTCTCAGGTGCCGCGGTGAGCGACGGACAGTGGTGGAAAATGGCGAAAACCGAAGCAAAGGAAAGTCCTACACAGGCGAGAGTTTCTACGGGCTAGGGAGTGTCTCGGCGCACGCAAGAAGGTGCAATGTGTGCGGAACGGAGAGCTCTTTCCGCGGGCGTATTTCACGTGTACGGAGATGCTTCGATATGCGCGCAAATCGGCCTCCAAATCCACGGTTGCTACCACCTCGTAATGGCGACGGCGGCGCATATCGCTCACCTCCCGGCGGCGTGGCACAATCGGGCCGTCCAACCGTCTGAGCAAGCGTCCCTCGCTTTGATTCTGAGCGGCTCAATCACATGCTTACCGATGGCGATCGAATCGCTCCGAATTGGCGGCGCTAGAACTACTCCCATTGGGCGAATGGCGGGCACAGTATTGGGCTTGGCCCAACACTGTTAGGTCGAAATTTTTTCAGATTTTTCGAATAAAAACAATTTACAAATTCAAATTAATTATTTAGAGCTCTAAAAATACCCGAAAAATTCTAGAAAAATTCTAGAAAATATTTCATGGCATTTAGAACTTAAATAAAGTATTTTTATTTATTTTTGGTAAATAATTTTCTCTTATTTAATTATTTAAAGAGAAGGATTAATTTAAATTAAATTCAAATAAATCCAACTAAATCCCAAAAATTCACAAAAATTCAAATAACTCCAAAAATTCAAATTAAGCAAATTTTGGGCCATTACACCCCCCCACATAGATATAACCTTTCCACGACGAGGCACCTAAAGTTGTATTAGACATACTTTGGCCCCAACGCCTTAGTGAAGGGAGCATTTATGAGCAACACTGTATCTCGGTTCATCCTTACTACTCTAGCCTACCAAAATGTAAGGGTAAACACCAGCTAATTTACTAAGCTAAGGCTATCCCATAGTAGCATATGTGATTCCACTTAATTACTTAGGTGATAGCATCAAGTTTAGTTCTTAATTAACCCCACGAGGATATCCCCTTATCTACGTGTGAGTTCCCTCCTCACACCTCAAGTTTAAATAATATCTTGCTCGCATCTAAACCATAAGTTTTCAGTTTGAATTTTACCTAAAATATCTTAAAAAATTGCCCAAGTCTAAATAAGAATGTAGCTTAATATTTACATGATGTTCTAGGTAAGCATGGCTAAGCATATAAGTAATATATCGAGCAACATATACCCAAAGTGACATTAACTATTGCCTAAAGCATACAACTAAGATTTCAACTGTAGATAAACAAGTGACAAGGTAAGGGTAACACATCTGTACAAATAGGGAGTATCTACCGGTACCCGCAACATAGCAAACTTTATATAAACATACACACATGCATATATCATTTGCAACCAAGATAAATTATTTAAAATAGTGGGAGAATATGGTCAAAGGAGGGTGCTTACCTTGCACCTGATTAGGGTACTTGTCATGCCCGGAATTTGAATTGAACACTACATGTGATACACGATCGAGGATCTGCTTGGTGCTCATAGATACAACAGAGATGAATACCATCACACATACACAATGAAATAATAACAATAATGTATTTAATTCAAATTAAACTGTTATGACCTTAAGGTCGACCTTACAATATTAAGCCACGCAAAGTGAGTTGAGTAAACAAATAACAACAGAGAATTATAAAATTATTAAATGGCGCCTCGGTTTGCCACGAACCAGGTAGTTCTTTCCTAGTTAGCCGAAGTCGTCATTCTTCTCCTCCTCAAATACTTGCGGTTCTTCATCTTCGATGTTGTGATTATGGAGGGTGAGTACATTGGTACTCAACAAGCTATGCCTGAATGCAACCTAATATGCTACATGCTAGGCTTATTCAATGGAATGGCTTAAAGGTTAATTTGCAATAAACAACATTTAACAAGTAACATAGGTAGATTAAAGCGGTAAAAACAAGTAGAATTAACAATAACTTTTCCAGAAGTTAAGTAAAAGCATTTCCACATCCTAATCCATACTTCCATCAACTTCATCTTTTAACCCAACCACATTTTTAATAAAGTCTAACCCTTGACTGTAATCCCCGAGTAATGTCCAATACCATGGACACAGCTATTCGAATAGTTTGTACACTCTGCAGAAGTTATACACTTTACCTGCACGATATAGTTAAACACCACACAGGCGAGTAACCATAACAATGTCTTTCCGAAACTTCTATCCTCGCATGCGTACCTCCTGGTATAGTCCCCACTGTCCCTTCCCTTTTGCGGAGCGGAAGTACAGGGCCAACGTATACCGTTGAAGAGATGTAAGACCGATCCGGTAAACACTACACCCTTCTTTCCACATCCACAGCTACAAAAACCACCTGAGGTCTCACATGGTAAGACTTTGGAATCATACTCAACTGGGTCTGTCCCATACCAGACATGTGGTTGTAAGTTAGGCCCAGTTCAAAGGCTTGCAAGGTTACGTCCTTATGTTGACCGTGGCAAGACTACCCAAAGTTCACAAAACCAAATTCAACAACATCACTCCCATGTGCCACATCTGGCACCCCATTAATCACTTGCCACTTGCCAAAGTATAAATTATTTTATCACCCTAGTTGGTTACCATGCACCGCGTGCCATCAATAACATCAACACACGTGTCACATTCTCAAAATGTCTTTCGTAGTTCATTAGTCAATATTTCATCTTTCTCATGAAACAGTGTCAATGAAGCGTACTGCTTGGCTAAGCATACCTAATTCGTTCTAACCATTTCCTGTTGGTGACTAATATTGACCAATTTAATAGTTTTCAACTTAGGGTGACAATGGGTTTATGGCATACAAGTACTAGGAACAAGGAATCGATAACAAGTGGTGATTTAACTAAACCCAAATTACTTTAAAGCTTTTATAATTTAATTAGCATGCATAATTTAAATCAACATAATATTTAAAAACATTAGGAGCAAGATGGTCAAAGTATAACTTGCCTTCGTAAAGCAACGAGTCTTGGTCTAGGTCTTGGTCTAGAGCTTGATTCTCAAAATTCGCATCCTCACACAGCTCGATGTCTACGTGTAACAGATAAATAACCAAATAAACACGCAAAACAACGTACAAACACACATTTAGAAACTACCACAAATCAAACTAATTCATAGCTTTATAAAAACTTCCAAATAATTAATTTAACATTTTCTAAGATTTATAAAATTTATTTTGACATTTTTGGATGTACAGTTTAAAAGTTACAAAATTCGTATGTTTGGACTTTCCGTGAATAATTTAATAGTATAAATTTATTTATAAAATCTCACAAAAATTACTATGGAAAGGTATTAATTTTTTTACTAATTAACAAAATTTATTGCATGCGATTTGGACTTATAACAAATTTGTAATGAAAATAGCAAATTTTACTATTTTCTAAAACTATTACGTACAAATACGTTTTGTGAATGAACTTGCATGGTACTGTTCAAGGCATATACGTATATTCTTCGGCTGCACATTGTTTGGCTGGACTTTGGTTATGTGAGACAGAGAGAGAACAGAAAAAAAGGCGCCTGACGGCGTCATAGGGCCGTGGCCTTGGTCGGTGATGGCGGCAACATGGCGCCAAGTAATACGTGGTCGACAAATGACGGATCGGCGGAGGCGGTGGTGGCGCGATGTCTTGCTGGAAGCAAAGCGGCGATGGCCGCCCGTCGGTTAGAAGGAGCAGCGCGCGACGAGCGGGCATACAATCTTAATATATATGTGTATACAAGCCTAACATATATATACATGCATGCGTTCTAATATAATCGTATACATGCATATAGAAAATTATATATGCGAATCATCCTAATATATATACGGGAACATGCATGCGTATTAACATATATATGCGTACAACCTAATATATATATGCAAGTTATATATCCACATGTATATATGCGTAATGTATATATGCCTACATACTAATAGCATATATATGTGTATATACATGGTTCACACATATCTATTTCCATAAAGACATCCGTTCGAGGGCCCACTAAAAGGATTGGCTGATCATGATATTTGTAACACATTAAAATGAACAGGGCGATACTACTAACTAGGTCCATTATGGTATAATCCATCTGGGTAAAAATGTAACACTTAAAACGTAGTTTGATTTTACATAAGTATACATCCTAATATTCCTACATGCATTCAACTGTATATATGCCTAAGGATCCACCTGATATATGCATGCATTCGGTTGTATATACATATATACTTGCATTCGCCTAACACAATATACATGCACAATTACACATAGGCAAGATCAACCAATGGATAGATAGAGCGCGCGCAAAGGAAAGATGAGGGAGTACTAGTCAGTGGCAGGTTGCAGCGCAGACCGTCGGCGCAGGAAGAGGCGCGGCTGGAGGATGCGCCGGCATTGGCGAAGTCCACACGAGGCGACGGAAGAAGGTACATGATCGTCCGGGCAAGGGAGTGTCGGGACCCGAATATGCAAATCCGGACCCTCTGTGTATACTGCACTAGTCCAGGATCACGCTAGTGCACTGTAACACCCTAATTTTTGCTTTTCTTGCATGTTATTGGTATTCTGAATTTTTGGGAATTTCTGGAATTTATTCGGATTTATTTGGATTTATTGGAATTATTTGAATTTATTTTGAATTAAACCATTTATCAAATTAATTATATAATGGAAAAGTTAAAATAAAGTTTTGCTGAAAATATTTTATTTGAGTCACAAATGTCCTAAAATATTTATGGGAATTTTTCGAAATTTTCACGATATTTTTAAGGCCCCAAATAAATTATTTGAATTTAGGGAATTATTTTAAATCGAAAAAAATTAAAAATTCCGATGAATAGTGTTGGACCGAAATCTTGTGCGGCCCGTCAGAAAACCCTAACGCGGTGGCGTTCGATCTCCATCAAGCGGCTCTCATCGCACCACGTCACCTGCCGAATCCTCGCGGATTCATGCTTGCCGCCGCCGTGTGGGCCTCGGTCTCCGCGCTTTCACGGACGCCGAGGGGCTATTTAAGCGCCGCCACCGTGCGTGCTCCTCACCTCGCGCCGCACCCATCCGTCGTGTCACGCCGCCGAGACGCCGCCGCCGCCGCAAGAGCTCGCAAAGTTCAAAGCCTTCCGTAGAGTTCCTTGCGCCGTTTAAATCGCCACGGTCACTCTCGCCGTCGCCGTGCCATCCCGAACTCACCTTGTCAAGCAGCGTCGGAAGCATTACCGCCGCGTCGCCGGAGGAACCCTAAAGCACCGCGCGCCGACGTCATCGTCTCCGTCTCCGGTCAAGCCGGTGTGCGCGCTCCATCACCGTCGCCCGAAGCTTCCCACCGTCCGTCGCGCACCAACGATCGAGATCTCGCCCGTCGCCTTGAAAGCGATAAACCCCATCTTCTGATCTCCACCGTTAGATGCATATCCGAGGGCCACCGTCGTGCCACGTCGCCCCTCACTGTGCATGAGACGCTGACCAGATGGACCCACACGTCCGTCTCAGCGCACGTTCACTGTGCGCATGAGTCGCTGACAAGGCGGACCCACTGTCGGCCGCCGACTGCACGCAGTTCACCGAAGTCGCCGACAAAGACGGGCCCACTCGTCGGCCGACGCCTTTGTGCGCGTGACGTCACCACTGACGTCATGCTGACGTCACGATGGGTCCCACTGCCGATGTGAGGGCCGAGTCGTCTTGGCGTCACGATGGCGTCATCTTGGCGTCATCACGGGCCGGTCAAAGTGGCGTCGGCAAAAGCCACGTGTCACTCTCGATGGCGACCGTGTCACAGATGACGCAATAATTGATTTTCGAAAAAGAAAATATTTATTTAATTCGGTATATTGATTTTAAATATATTTTGAAACTTCAAATGCTTATAACTTTTGCGTTTTAACTCCGATTTGAGTGATTCCAATTTCTATAAATTTGTAAAATTGTGATCTTTCTGTTTATGAATTTTATTTGAATTTTTGAGCACTGTTTGTCTACTGTTTATTTATTTTATTATTTTGTGCATACGTTCGGCGTGAGCGTTGAAGTCCCGACGGTTTCGAGGAGAAGTTCGACCGAGAGCAAGCTCGGGGCGAGAATCGATTACTTTTTGAAGGCAAGTTGTGTTTGATCATGTTGAACCTACTAGAGCAAATTATTTTGATTTAAACTATTGCATGCTAATTTGATAGAAATGATTTTGAATAAGTTTTTGGATTAGTTAAATGCCTAAGTTCTTTGTATGCCACCTTGTCATATATAATTGTAGGCCATGAATCTTTTGTCACCCTAGGATATGGATTAATAGTTGGACTTTTATAATTTGCCAACATGGGTTGAGTAGGCCAAAGTAGTATGCTTAGCCACCGCCACGTGGGCGTTCATGATTTTGGAATACCAAAGTGAATCTTGACTTAATGAGATATTGAACATGCTTTGTGAGCGAGACATGTGTTATTAAGTTGATAATGGCACGTGGTGCAATGGTAAAGAGCGGGGTGGGAAAATGATTTAGGTGAGGCATGTGGCAAGATTGTTTCAGTGGGCCAAGAGTGGCAGCTGGCGGTCGAATTTGGTTTTATTGGTTTTGGATGTTAAAGTCATTTTTGGTTAGTCTTGCCTCGGTCAACTAAGGACTTAACCTTGCGAGCATTTGGCTGAGTCCCTCATCTGACCACAAGCTCGTAATGGGACGGGCTTAGTGAGTAAAGCGGGAAATCTATTCTTTGGTCTTGTCGTGGTGGTGTGAGGCAGGAAGCGGATTGAGAACTCACATGGCGCAAGAGGGGCCACAGGTGTGGTAACCAGTCCCTCGGTGTTGAAACCTTAGCGAGGCGTCTTGAGTTTAGATGGAACTTTGGAAAGGCTTCGTTACGGTTATTTGCCTTGGTGGTATTTGGTGTATCTTGTGGGTAAAGTGTATAACCTCTGCAGAGTGTACAACCTATTGAATAGCCGTGCTCACGGTATTGAGCATCGCTTCGGTGATTCTGATCAAGGGTTAGATTTTTATGAAAATGAATTGTTGATGGAAAAATGCTTGGGTTGGTAATGATGAACTTGACTTAGGATGGAAAAATGATTTCTGATTGAAATATTTGTGAAAGTTATTATTCCTACTCTTTGTTTTTTGCTTTGCAATCTATTCTTGTTTATCTTGAATCTTTGTCGCTCATGAACCATAGCCTATCCTTTGTACTAAGCCATGCATGTAGAATATTAGATTTGCATTACATGCATGACTTCTTTGAGTGCTCAAAGTACTCACCCACAACAACACAACCGGTTGAAGAAGAAGCAACTCTGCTCAGAGGAGGAGTATCGAGGAGCCGACAAACTAGGGAGCGAGCCCGATCGGTTACTGTGGCAAATTGGTTGGCGCCACGAGTTTATTTTATTTCATTGCTTTTGAATATTTTAATAAGTTTTAAGCCTGCTGAATCGTATATTGTAACTTCGACCATAAGGTCGATCAACCAATCTTTTATACATTTAAGAAAAGTACTCTACTATTTAGTTGGATATATACGTGATATGTACCGATGTTGAGGCTGTGTGCACTAAGCGTGATCTGGACTAGTGCTGAAACACGAGAGGTCCGGATTTGCAAATTCGGGTCCCGACAGAGGTGGTATCGAGCCATCTTGTTGTAGGTCGGCCCTTAGTTAGAATGGTCGTAGTGAGGATAAAACTATTTTCTAAAAGCTAAAATGTGCCAAGATGATAATGCAATCTCGACTTACCCTTCTCTTCTTTCATACCCCTTGCTGAATTCAACACATATTAGCTTTGATTAAAATATCTGAGTTTCACGTGAGTGTCCTTTGGCGAGATGAGGATGATCCACTCTTTTGGTGGCGCCTTTGGAGGGTGCGCCATGAGCTTTGGCGTATGATCAGTTGCTTGGAGGATATGATGAGCCGATCTCTGGGGACTCTTGTGGATCGGGCGGGCGGATATTGCAGGATGTCACTATCACGGTTTACGCTCGGGATAGAGGCGGCGAGTCGTCGCATCCGCATCACCGCCAGGAGGTTGTCATTGTGTTGGGATTCGAGGAGACATCGCGTCTGGCGATGAGGCGGTGCTCGTACCTACCTAGGGAGTTGGATGGCACCGTGTTTCGTCACCACCCACGCAGAGACACTCGCTACAACCGAGAGCCCATCGAGGAGGAGGATGCCACGATCACCCACCTTGCGGATATGTCATCGCTCAAGAGGATGTTATCGGCGAGGCGGTTCGGGGCTGCAGAGGTCTCGTGATGAGTTCACGACTTAGGGCTCATCATTGCGGACTTGTGAGTACTTGGCCCCTCTATCCAGAGGATTGGGAGCTGGAGACGGTATTATGCACGGACAGAGCGGAGCGATCTTTGGAGCTACGACCAGATCCGGAGGAGCCACAGCAGAGCTGCGGCGAGCGAGCGAGCGGTGGAAGTGAAGTTGGAACGGTGGAAGTGAAGCGAGCGTGGAAGTGAAGCGGAGCTAGTGGAGGTTGAGCTGTCTGAGGCGCATCCGGCGGAGGATTGTTGGGATAGGTTTGTACAAAGCAAAGCACACCGCGGTGTATCCACGGAAGTTCGGTGGGGATGGCTCGAGTGGCGTTAGGATTAGCGATTGAGACTCTGCGTTGAGTCACGTCTGGAATAGGAGTCACCCTTAGGCGTTTGACTCGGAATGTTAGTTCGATTTGCTTCTTTCATGCTTGTGAGTGATTGGTATGTGTTGCAAGGCCCTTAGGCATTGTGAGCAACCATACCCAAATACTAATAAAGTAATAAAGTTGGATTTTGTGTTAGACCTTCGTCCCCGCATAAGTACTCTATTACTCGTCTATTCTTATTTCCCTCTCGTCTCTAAACCATGGAGCAATCGGCAGATGGTGAACACTCGAGGAAACCAAGGAGGAAATGGGAGCGGTTCTCGCTCACCGAAACATCAATGATGACGGGCAAGGACCCCAACCGGCACCACCGGTTGACATGCGAGAACCTTGGAGCCTTCATTCTTGCCTGAGACTCGGTTGATGCATACCATGATCACGGAGATCTGACAAATCCTTGCCAGCTGCCGCCGCCGCCGCCCACGCTAACGAGTCAACCCGGTCAGAGACCACACTCGAGGTGTCGAATTCATGAGGACACGACCGCCTACATTTTAAGAATGCCAATCCATTGGAGGCGGATGATTGGTGAGGACTATAGAGGAAGTTGCACATTACCCGGTGTGAAGGAAATGAGAGGTACTCTATGCCTCTCATCGACTTGAAGGAACCGCGGTGAATGGTGGGAAAACTCTTCTTGTTGCTCATGAGCACCCGCAGGACATCGGTGGGAGGAGTTCACGATCGCTTTCGGCGATATCATGTGCGAAGGCATAATGGAGCTGAAAAAGGAGGAGTTTAGGGCATGAAGCGGGGCAATCAATCGGTGTCGAATATCTGAATAAGTTCACGCGGCACGCCTTCCTTTTGAGGATGTAGCAACGGATAAGGCGAGCGGTCTCGATTCATGAAAGGACTGAATTGAGGCTGCGGTGGGACTCATAACCCACACTTTTCACGATTTTGAGCTAGTGAACAAGGCGCCGATATTGGAGGACAAGCGCAAGGAGCTGGAGGACAATCGAGCCTTGAGATGGCTGACGAGGAGCACGCCCGAGGCGCGGCGTTTGAGGTTACACCAAATCGGTTCTTGATTTCAGCCCAGAATGTGATAGCAGCGCCACCACGATACCAAGACTGCCGGACAAAATGTTGAACACCAACACGGTTGGGAATGCAGTTGCGAGAGCAGCGATCGGCAGTTAAACGTTGTTTTATCATCACGAGCGAGCATTTGCCAATTCTTGTCCTAGAAGGAGGAGGAGGAGTGACACCGGTTCGCTTCAATTTTGGAACCACTCCAACGAAGGCACCAGCGTCGAGAGCAAGTCGTGGAGTTACACAATCTGGAGCCGCCACACGATCGTGGTAAGAGGCGAGTTAATCATGTCACCGCCGATCGGTCAAGGAGAATACATCGGACGTCGTCTTGGGTAAGTTACTTGTCAACTCGATTACACCTGCAGATTTTATTTGATTCGGAGCTTCACATTCGTTTATATCTCGGATTTTCTTTGTGAACAATGGGTTGAAAATGGTGAACCTTAGGCATGTATTGCTAGTACAATCCGGGATCGAACTCCGATCGATGTAGGATGTTACGGGGTAAAGTTGCTTATAGATGGGCCGAGTTCTTAGCAAACTTAGTGGTGTTAGATACCCGGACCCTAGGCGTTATTTTGGGAATGGTGGTTGTCTAAACACAAGGTGGTATTAGGCGTGGACGAAGAGTCATATCGATCGAGAGTCCTTGTGGGAGAAAAAGTAGATTTCAAGCCCTTTGCCGTTCAGAATGGGCAGTTGATGGTCAATAGTGTGAAGGCGTCGGCATAGAAGATGTACCGGTTGTCGAGAGAATACCGGATGTATTTCAAGAGGATTTACAGGATGCCACGGACGAGGATATAGAGTTTATGTCGAGTTAGTCTGGGAACGACCCGATAGCTAAGAGACCCTATCGGATGTCAGCAGATGAGTGGTCGAAATGAAGAAGCGATTGAGGAGTTATTAGATAAGGGATTTATTAGACCTAGTTAAATGCGCCATGGGGAGCACCGGTTACATTTGTCAAGAAGAAGGGCGGAAGTTCTGGGATGTGTGTGGATTCCGAGCTTTGAATGAAGTCACTATAAAGAATAAGTATCCGCTACCGGGATCGATGACCTATTTGATCAGTTGAGAGGGCCGGAGTTTTCTCCAAAATTGACCTCGATCGAGGTTATCACCGGTGAAGATTCGATCGGAGGATGTGCGAAGACGACATTTTCGTCAAGATATGGACATTATGAGTTCACGATTATGTCTTTCGGTTTGACAAATGCACTGCATATTTCATGAACATGATGAACAAGGTTTTCATGGAATACTGGATAAGTTCGTTGTTGTGTTCATAGATGACATTCTAGTTTACTCCAAGAACCGGGAAGAGCATGCGAGAACATCGAGGCTAGTTACGGAGAAGTTAAAGGAACGACAACTTTTAGCTAAGTTTAGCAAGTGTGATTTACGGAAGAACAAGGTAGAATTTCTTGGACATGTGGTGACCGCTTGAAGGAGTCGCAGATTGACCCAAGTAAGGTGGAAGCGGTGTTGCATTGGGAGCCACCCAAAGCGGTGACTCAAATCCGTAGTTTCCTTGGAATGGCGGTTATTACGCCGATTTATTGAAGGATTTTCAGCGATTGCGAGGCCTCTTACGCAATTGTTGAAAAAGGAGAAGAAGTTTACATGGGCCGGAGTGTGAGCGGAGTTTCAGAGTTGAAGAAAGCGATTGACATCGGCACGGTGTTAGTTCTCGGATTTAGGCGAGCTTTGATATATCTTGTGATGCATCGCGCCAAGGACTAGGATGCGTGTTAATGCGAGCGAAGGTCGTTCGCGTATGCATCAAAGGCGATTGAGGTCGCATGAAGAGAACTATCCGAGCGCATGATCTGGAATTAGCGGTAGTGGTACCGCCTTAAAGTTATGGCGGCACTATCTGATTGGAAACAGATGTGAAGTGTACACTGACCATAAGAGTCTTAAATATATATTTACACAATCGGATCTGAACATGAGGCAGAGAAGGTGGTTGGAATTAATTAAGGATTATAATCTGGGAATTCATTATCACCCAGGGAAAGCCAATGTAGTGGCTGATGCTTTAAGTCGGAAGAGCCACACAGTGAGCATGTTGCTAGAAGCAAATCAGGTCGAGTTATGCAAGGAATTTCAGAAGCTGAAGCTGGAAGTTGTGCCTAAAGGATTTATAGCCGCTCTAGAAGTGAAGCCTACTCTGGAAGATCAGATTCGTGAAGGACAGAAAGATGATGCCAAGATTCAGAGAATTAAGTCCAAAATGGAGGAAGGCAATGCGAAGGATTTCAAGCTGGATGAGCAAGGCACATTGTGGATCAAGAAGCGCATTTGCGCATCGCACAAGAAAAGCTGAAAACAGTGATTACGGAGGAAGCTCATGATTCCAAGTACTCTATTCATCCAGAAGCGCTAAGATGTATCAAGACACGAAGGCAAGATTTTGGTGGCCAAGCATGAGGCGTGAAGTTGCGAGCATGTTGCGTTGTGCGACATATGCCAAAGAGTCAAAGCAATGCATCGAGGCCGGCGAGGGTTGCTCTGACCATCGAAGATACCCGAGTGGAAATGGGAAGAAATCGGAATGGATTTCATTACGGTTTACCAAGGACCCGACGGGATATGATTAGTATGGGTTATAGTGGACCGTTTGACAAAGGTTGCCCATTTCATCCGGTGAAGACTACCTATTCGAGGACCGTTTAGCGAATTGTATATGTCAAGGATTGTATGTTTGCATGGAGTTCCAAAGAAAATTGTATCAGACGAGGTACCGGTTTACCTCAAGATTTTGGGATAAATTGCATGAGGCCCTAGAGACCCGTCTGAACTTCAAGATCGCATATCACCCCATGCAGATGGGCAAGCGGAGAGAGTTAATCGATACTTGAGGACATGTTGAGGGCATGTGCATTGGCTTACACAACCTCGTGGGATAAGTGTATGCGCCATACGCCGAGTTCAGCTACAATAATAGTTATCGAGCCGGTTTGCGGATGTCGCCATTTGAAGCGCTATATGGAAGACCACGTCGACGCCGTTGAATTGGAATGAGGCCGGAGGCGTCATATGTTGGGCGGACGTTCTCTGAAGTCAAGAGCAGATAGCCATGATCGAGAAAGGTTGAAAATAGCACAATCAAGACAGAAGAGTTATGCCGATAATCGCCGAGGATTTAAGCTTTGAACACGAAGATTTTGTGTATCTCGAGGTTACACCACTCGAGAGGAGTTAAGAGGTTCCACACTAAAGGGAAGTTAGCACCAAGATATGTTGGTCCGTTCAAGATCCTAAGTCGTGAGGTGAAGTAGCGTGTCGGTTGGAGTTCTGCATGATCTTTAGCAGAGTGCATGATGTGTTCCATGTGTCACGATTAAAGAAATGTCTCCGAGTGCGGAAGAAGCGATCTGATTAGAATCGGTCGAGTGCAGAAGGATTTGACTTATAAAGAGTGCGGTAAAGATCTTGGACACGATGGATCGAGAAAGCGAAATAAATCGACCCGCCTGCGAGTCGATTGGAGTAACCATTAGAGAGCGAAGCAAACTTTGGGGCGTGAAGAAGACTGAAGAAGGAATTCCTAACCTATTCCTTAGTCATTACGAATCTCTGGGTCGAGATTCCGTTAAGGGGGAGGTTTGTAACACCTAATTTTTGCTTTTCTTGCATGTTATTGGTATTCTGAATTTTGGGAATTTACGGAATTTATTGGATTTATTTGGATTTATTGGAATTATTTGAATTTATTTTGAATTAAACCATTTATCAAATTAATTATATAATGGAAAAGTTAAAATAAAGTTTTGCTGAAAATATTTTATTTGAGTCACAAATGTCCTAAAATATTTATGGGAATTTTTCGAAATTTTCTGATATTTTTAAGGCCCCAAATAAATTATTTGAATTTCGGGAATTATTTTAAATCGAAAAAATTAAAAATTCGATGAATAGTGTTGGGCGAGTCTTCATGGGCCGTCAGGAAAACCCTAACGCGGTGGCGTTCGATCTCCATCAAGCGGCTCTCATCGCGCCACGTCACTAAGCCGAATCCTCACCGGATTCATGCGCGCCGCCGTGTGGGCCTCGGTCTCCGCACTTTTCACGGACGCCGAGGGGCTATTTAAGCGCCGCCACCGTGCGTGCTCCTCACCTCGCGCCGCACCCATCCGACGTGTCACGCCGCCGAGACGCCGCCGCCGCCGCAAGAGCTCGCCGAAAGTTCGAAGCCTTCGCAGAGTTCCTTGCGCCGTTTAAATCGCCGCGGTCACTCTCGCCGTCGCCGTGCCATCCCGAACTCACCTTGTCAAGCAGCGTCGGAAGCATTACCCGCGTCGCGGAGGAGCCTGAAGCGCCCGCGCGACGTCATCGTCTCCGTCTCCGGTCAAGCCAGTAGCCGCCGCTCCATCACCGTCGCCCGAAGCTTCCCATACCGTCCGTCGCGCACCAACGATCGAGATCTCGCCACGTCGCCTTGAAAGCGATAAACCCCATCTTCGATCTCCACCGTTAGATGCATATCCGAGGGCCACCGTCGTGCCACGTCGCCTCCTCGCGTGCATGAGGCGGCCGACCGATGGACCCACACGTCCGTCTCATCGCACGTTCCTTTGCGCATGAGTCGCCGACAAAGCGGACCCACACTGTCGGCCGCCTGCATGCCGCAGTTCACCCGAGTCGGCGACAGACGGGCCCACTCGTCGGCCGACGCCTTTGCGCTGCGTGGCGTCACCGGCGTCATCTTGGCGTCACGATGGGTCCCACTGTCGATGTGAGGACCGAAGTCGTCCGGCGCCACGATGGCGTCATCTTGGCGTCATCACGGAGCGGTCGGTGGCGTCGGCAAAGCCATGTGTCACTCTCGATGGCGACCGTGTCACAGATGACGCAATAATTGATTTTCGAAAAAGAAAATATTTATTTAATTCGGTATATTGATTTTAAATATATTTTGAAACTTCAAATGCTTATAACTTTTGCGTTTTAACTCCGATTTGAGTGATTCCAATTTCTATAAATTTGTAAAATTGTGATCTTTCTGTTTATGAATTTTATTTGAATTTTTGAGCAGTGTTTGTCTACTGTTTATTTATTTTATTGTTTTGTGCATACGTTACGCGTAGACGTTGAAGTCCCCGACGGTTTCGAGGGAGAAGTTCGACCGAGAGCAAGCTCAGGGCGAGAATCGAGTACTTTTGAAGGCAAGTTGTGTTTGATCATGTTGAACCTACTAGAGCAAATTATTTTGATTTAAACTATTGCATGCTAATTTGATAGAAATGATTTTGAATAAGTTTTTGATTAGTTAAATGCCTAAGTTGTTGTATGCCACCTTGTCATATATAATTGTAGGCCATGAATCTTTTGTCACCCTAGGATATGGATTAATAGTTGGACTTTTATAATTTGCCAACATGGGTTGAGTAGACCAAGTAGTATGCTTATACCTTGCGTGGACGCTTTCATGATTTTGGAATACCAAAGTGAATCTTGACTTAATGAGATATTGAACATGCTTTGTGAGCGAGACATGTGTTATTAAGTTGATAATGGCACGTGGTGCAATGGTAAAGCTGGGGTGGGAAAATGATTTAGGCTAAGGCATGTGGCAAGATTGTTTACGTGGGCCAAGAGTGGCAAGCTAGGCGGTCGAATTTGGTTTTATTGGTTTTGGATGTTAAAGTCATTTTTGGTTAGTCTTGCCTCGGTCAACTAAGGACTTAACCTTGCGAGCATTTGGCTGAGTCCCTCATCTGACCACAAGCTCCGTAATGGGGCGGGCTTAGGCTGAGTAAACCGGGAAATCTATTCTTTGGTACTTGTCGTGGTGGTGTGAGGCCGGAGAAGCGGATTGAGAACTCACATGGCGCAAGAGGGGCCACAGGTGTGGTAACCAGTCCCTCCGGTGTTGAAACCTTAGCGGGCGATCTTGAGTTTAGATGGAACTTTGGAAAGGCTTCGTTCACGGTTATTTGCCTTGGTGGTATTTGTTGTATCTTGTGGGTAAAGTGTATAACCTCTGCGAGTGTACAACCTATTGAATAGCCGTGCTCACGGTATTGAGCATCGCTCGGTGATTACTGATCAAGGGTTAGATTTTTATGAAAATGAATTGTTGATGGAAAAATGCTTGGGTTGGTAATGATGAACTTGACTTAGGATGGAAAAATGATTTCTGATTGAAATATTTGTGAAAGTTATTATTCCTACTCGCTTTTCTTGCTTTGCAATCTATTCTTTATTTATCTTGAATCTTTGTCGCTCATGAACCATAGCCTATCCTTTGTACTAAGCCATGCATGTAGAATATTAGATTTGCATTACATGCATGACTTCTTTGAGTGCTCAAAGTACTCACCCACAACAACACAACCGGTTGAAGAAGAAGCAACTCTGCTTTCGGGAGGAGGAGTATCGAGGAGCCGACAAACTAGGAGCGAGCCCGGTCGGTTGCTGTGGCAAATTGGTTGGCGCCACGAGTTTATTTTATTTCATTGCTTTTGAATATTTTAATAAGTTTTCGCCATGAGGCGTATCATTGTAACTTCGACCATAAGGTCGATCAACCAATCTTTTATACATTTAAGAAAAGTACTCTACTATTTCGTTGGATATATACGTGATATGTACCGATGTTGAGACTGTGTGCACTAGCGTGATCCTGGACTAGTGCTGAAACACAGAGGGTCCGGATTTGCAAATTCGGGTCCCGACATGCACACAGGTTCAACATTAGTGAATATCACAATCATACACAACGTAAATAGATAAAAGACATAATCTAAACACCTTTATAATTCACCAGTTAAAACTTTTTTACATCCACACAGTCATCCACACAGTTTTTTGCCTCCACAGAGAGTACTTTTCCTCTATCCACCCTAATATGTGCACCCAAAAATCCCCCTTCCTCAAAATCAAGCGCTAAGATATTTTCTCAGACCACTTCATCAAATCCGATGGTCCAAATCACTTGGTTCATCCACCTATCTGATAATCTCATGACAAATCCATAAGCTGGTCCCTCCCCGCCCACACTTACAGATCATGTGAACCCCCAATCACGCCACTTACCCCCGTCAGTTCCCCATTCGTGCCGTCATGAAGTCCTCCTCCTCCTCCCTCCCCTAATCGCGCCGCCCGCCTCCCCTCGCCTCCCCCGCCTAATCGTGCCGCCCGCCGCCTCCCTCCCTCCCCGCCTAATCGCGCCCGCACTAATCGCAATCTTTTCCTCCCCACCCCTCCGACTAATCGCCCTAATCCTCGCCCTATTGTTCCCCTCCCGTCGCCCGTCGCCTTCGTCCTACCGCCCGTCGCGGCGTCTCTCCTTTCCTTCGACGCGACGCAGCGGTTGAGGAGCGTGTGTCTTCAGGCGGAAGGTGGGGACGGAGCAAATGAGAATCGGTGGCGACAACGACGTGGTGACGGAAGGGCCGACGGAGGGGAAGCGAAGCGGCGATGGAGTCTT
Organism: Guadua angustifolia; assembly: GCA_036346375.1. Taxonomy (NCBI): domain Eukaryota; kingdom Viridiplantae; phylum Streptophyta; class Magnoliopsida; order Poales; family Poaceae; genus Guadua; species Guadua angustifolia. The sequence continues at coordinate 52,184,884 of CM070508.1, forward strand.
GAAGAGGAGGCGCTGGGCATCTGCATCACCGGCGTGCTCGGAGGCCATAGCCGTGTCCACGCGAGGTACATTTCCCCCACTTTTCCGCTCGAAACTTTTGTTGAATGTTTGATGGCAACCAGATTTTCGAGTGAATCTTTGGGCGCTGCGTGGATCTATTGTCGATTTGGTGGATTAGGGTTTTGGGCACCAACCATGTCGGTAGCTTGGATCTGTGAGTACCTCTTAAATCTGAAATTTTTGGTGAATGTGTGAATGGCAACCGGATTTTGGAGTCTGAATGGCATGGACTCGCTTGGATCTGTGACTACCTCTTCAATCTGAATGGCATGGACTGCTCCGATGTATTAGGGTTTTGGTGGATTAGGGTTTTGGTGGCCATCATCTCGGTAGCAACTAGATTTGTGAAATCTGAAAGCCTCCAATTTGAGAACTAAATCACAAATCTGAAAATGTCGATTTGTTCAATGTCGAGCTGTAATTTTCAGTAGTAATAAGCTGTGAACTCTCAAGTAATTTGACAACTAAATATGAAATTGTGTGATGAAATCTATATGTAATGCTTCTATGGATAGGCTTTACTGAATGAGCATTATTTCTGTAGGATTTAGAAAATACCGATTATTTCTATCCAGATTGCAAATCAAAACGCCAGATAGCATCGACGGTTGAACAAATGAACACGTCGAAAAGTTCAGAGTGAGTTCTTTATTTTTTCCTCCAGCCTACGGACGTTTGTTGGCTACTAGAATAAATAAGCATGTCAGTTTCTAATGTGTCTCTGCACAGATGTGCTAGCACTTCAAAGAAAAAATTGCTTGAAATGGTACTGTGTTACGCTTTGGAATGGAGGCTCTGTATTTATTCGAGAAGCACATGTAAGCATTTGGCATATCTTCCATTGTATCTTCATATTACATGTTTAAGTTTGTAATTGCCAATACTCTATGTGTGATTTTAATGTGTTTTATTTTACTCGGACCTACAAATTGCATAATGTTAATTGCTTTCGAAAGAAAGGAAAAACTATTGAATGTGTGTGTGTGTGTGGTTATTTTTCTTGGAGCAGTACCTTTCTCTTTTGGTTCATTTATTGGGCTTGAAAATTGACCTGTGGGCTGGAGTAGCATCATATGCTATGGAATTTGGTACTCTTGTGTATTTGCAATTGGTCGTTTAATATATGGTTAGTGCATAAACAAGGGACTTCTAGGCTGGTTCTTCTTGTATCAACCACCTTTAAAGGATTGTTTTGTGGGTCACTTGTGATGGAATTGGTATGTTGTGTAGAGACAAGAAAGCGATAACCAATCCACAGTTGTTAGCGATCTTTATGTTACATCGATTTTGTTATATGCATCCGCACCATTGTTGGTATTTGAGTTATTTTTGTTGCTTGCAGGATACTATGTCAATGTAAGTTTTGCAAGGAAAGAATAATGAGACCGAGTGAGTGGGAGAGACATCTTGGATCAAGGAAAAAGAATTGGAAAATGAGTGTTAAAATCAAGAGCTTTGGGAGCCACTAATTACCTTGGTAAGCCTTCCTTCATCAAATTGAATGTTCACGGTCGAACATGATCTGTGGATGTTTATATACACCTACCTTTTTTATTAAAAGACATGAAAAATCGACACATGTTTATATACACCTACATATGCATGGTTCATTCTTTGTAATTATCTGCAATGGACAATATTCTGGTGGAAATTTCAAGTCTTCTACCCCAAGTATTAATAAAGAAGAGCTGCTACAATTGCAAGGTACATTGGCTCTCGAGTTTATGTTGGGTACGTGTAGTTGTTGCATCATGACCTTATGCGATTGATTGTTTCATGTCTGCTGACAAACTCTTATAGTCCGATCTATGCTAAATGGACAACCTGAGCGTTGTGCTGTTTGTGGATGGGTTGAAGATTGGGACTACAATAAAATTATCATTTGTAATAGGTATTACCTTTTTTAAGAATTCATTGTATTTTTAAGGCTGCCTTTTATGTAAACATTGTATAGTTTCTAAATCCCACAGTGTATAGTTTCTAAATCTCAACAAGATTGATTGTTCACAAAACTCTCGCCAAAAATATTTGAAATAACTTTGAAAGTGACCTTGATAAGCCACTAAAATGTCACGATCTGTTGGTACAATCGGGAATATTGGTGAGGATGATGAAGGCTCAAGTGGCGATAATCTCTCCGGGTTATCGGCCCATCGGAGATACACAAACACCGTTGTTTCGACATTGAGCAGGTAACCCTTTCGGGGCTCTTCACACATCATGTTGAGCTCATAGCATGGATTGTCCAAAGTCTTACGTGGTGGACCAACAAGATTATTAAGCTATCATCATTATATAAACTTTTGTTTTGATTAACATTGCTCTAGGAGGATGGAAGAAAAGAACTGGTTTACGAATCACGGACAAGATAAACCCAATGAGCTTCATGATGTTGAATTAAAACCTCTTGAGAGTAGTAGTTCAATCCCCTCTGAAACTTGCTTATGGACAGTTTAGCTACTTCACAATTCACAATAATTTTTGCCTTGATGTTTGTCTGTATACCTCACATTACTTCATGTTCACCCATATATATGGGGTGCTATAAGTTTTAATATGGTTAATCATGGCTATATGTTCCTTGCATTGGGCATACCTTATGCGATTTGGAGTTGACAAGGTTCAAAATGGCAGGTCCACCTTGCCATGGCCCTCACCGTTAAGTATCAAGAGACAACAGGAGCTCGGTAGTGCACCTTAACCACATATCACACTTGCACTTGAACAAGAGCAAAAGAATTACGATTTTTACATGTGTGCACATGTTGGAATGATTGTAAGTATTTTACGCATTCGATTTTATCATTGCACTTGGTTTATTTGGTTAAGCCTTTACTTTTAGTAATCTAGAGAGCGGAACCGTCGTAACTCTTCATTAATCTAAGGCTTTACACATTGTGCTTCATCAATTGAATCCATATTTGTTGGCCAATCTACCCGAGTTTTCGTTTTATTATACCTTATTCCAACCATTAACTAATTTATTTTTAATATATAGTACAAATTGATTGATGTTCTTGAATATTTATACAAATACTAATTTATGAAAATACTAAAGTTAAGAAAAAGTGACTTTAAACTTAGACTTCCGTTTCATCGATTGGGAAATTCTTATAATTTTATTACAAAGAATGGATAATAGTGGATGAAGTAGACTGTCCAAAGCAACCACTTTCAGCTAACCGCTAGCACCCTTGGCATGTGAACAGTGGTAATAGCAAATCTAGCTGTCAAACCCCATTTCTGTTGCTCCTGCCTTAGGGCTACATTCTTTTTAGATTGAATTGGTCTCTAGAAATAATAATTGTATGAATTGATTATTAACCATTTCTCTTTCTTTTTCTGAGATAAATCAGCAATAATTACTTATCCTTTAGTTGTCCAATCCCCTCGAAGTATACCCATGAACGCAAATTACTCTTGGTGTTGTACCCATATTTTTCTTCAACGTGTTTTTAGGTCTCAAGATTACAACTCTATTATGTCTTGTCTTAAGCAGTGTGTACTAATCACACGTTGTGTTGCAATTTTTGTTTTTTCTTTTTGTGATAATTGGTGATGCATTAAATGTTCCCACTTGCGAGTTATTTGAGAAGGTTGAAGTGACTAAGCCTACAACAAGTCGTTCCACATCTGCTGAAATTTATATTATCGTATGAGATATAAAGCTCCCGCAAAGATTCAACTAGAACTTCTTGATATAAAGCACTTATCTACCGTATATAGGGCTACTCTTAGATTCTGAAGGCAAGTGTTGAAGTACTTTTTTCAAGTGAGTATCATTTCCTATGACAATTTCGTTGAAATTACGAGTTTAGTGAAATCATGGATGTCTGTCAAAAATCGGGCACTAGCAAGAAAAACATGTAATTACCAAAGTGTCTTGATGATTGATCTTCGACACCGTGTTTACCTCTCTCACTTGCAACAAAACCTTAATTGGAACTTTTAGATAGATGTTGTGGTACATCATTGCTGTTTTATATTTGTGAACAATAATAAGCAGGCTTAATTCTAACCTTCTTTTTTATTGCAATGCAATTCTTTGGAAACTCTTGAACATTTATGCCCTCCTTTGTGCATTACGTGCATACAAAACATAGTTGTCGACATATGATGCATATGCTCCACACGCACAATAGCCATTTTACAATATATGGGTTAGATGGTTGAAAAGAACATAAACTTTTTGAGTTTTTCTCGGGACATTTTAGATTAGGCAGTATTTTTCGAACTTGTTACGATGACAATTGTACCTTGATTTCCAACAGAAAGAAGTGTAATTCCACACAACTACACAAGTTGTTATTGTCAATGTCTTCATTTTTATTTGCTTCTAACTATTTGCCTCATATGGTTAATGATTGATGGTGACGTGTGGTCTTCTTGGAGTGACCCTTTATGTGATCTTGGCGGTGGTTACCCTTTTGAGGACCCCGACGACCCCAAGAATTTCAGAAAGACCATTGGGGTAACAATTCCATAACTTTTTTACGAAAGCGGTCTCAATTCACAACTTTTGTCTCTTCTTAACCTTATGCTCGGTGAATTCCTTCTATTCCCGAAAATAATGTCAATCAATACAAAATACCGAGTACGTCCATGTATCCCAGATTGCAGCAACTCCTTTCTAGAATTTTTGTCGCAAATCCTACAAAGGTACTTTTTCGCTTAAACTTCGAGATCAACTTACAAGAGCTATTCATGATCCATTTATTCCTTTTCCAAGCGCATCTGAGAGAATAACAATAAGGGAGGTCAGAACCAACCCTTGGTTCTTGAAGAACCTACCTAGAGAGCTCATGAATTTGCACAAGCAATGTACTACAAGAGGGACAATAGCGCCCCAACCTACTCTGTCGGTCAAAGTCGAGGAGATCATGAAGATCGTCCAAGAAGCACGGACACCTCCTCCTTCCTCCACCCCTGGCTGGTTTTGGTTAGGCGAGAGGAGGGCGAGCGGGAGGATAACAAGAAACAAGAGGACAGCCATGATTTCACTAAATCCTGTAATTCTTGTGTTGTATGCATTATGCAGAACTCAATTTAATCGACCTCTATATTACTTGATCATTGAATCGGTTTAATTCTTATCTGAGACATCTATTTTAGGAGTTTGACATTTCTTATGTGGTATATATGTTACATGTTGTATACAACTTAATCAGCCTCTTATATTATGTGACCATTGAATCGGTTTAATTCTTTTACAGACATGTATTTTTAGAGGTTGACAACTATTATGCGGCATCTATTTTTATAAGCATAGATGTTACACCACGTATCTATATATATACCACTTTATAATTCACCAGTTGAATCTTTTTTGCATCCACACAGTCTTACTACACTTGATTACCAAAACATATAACACCTTTTGCTTATTTGAATTGTATTACTAAATATCGCCGTAGCGTTAGCACGGGCATTATGCTAGTATATTAAATATTACCAGTTGTATGACCTTATGGTCAACTTACTTAACAATGCCTCACAAGGCTGAACAACCAATTGAACTGCAGCGGAATGAAGACGTAGGTAATCCTCGGTATACCACAGGCAACTGACAAGGCTCACACCCTAAGCATTCGTCTCCTCATGGTACTCCTTCTTCAGCACTGAAGATTTTTGTAGGCAAGGGTGAGTACACCAACACGTACTCAATAAGTTGTGCACAGAATGCAATCCTATCATAGCTATATGCAGGCTTATTCCAAAGGAAAGGCTAACAATGGTTATTTGCAACTAAGCAGCATTTATAAACAAGTACAGTATATAGATTGAAATGACAGTAAAACAAATAACAGTAATAGATAGATTCAGTATTTCTTAAGTAAACCAAGTTTTCTCATCCTAAGTCAAGATTCAACTTTCCATGGCAACCTACCATCCAACCCACCCAAGTTTTATTTTGCAAAAGTCTAACCCTTGACTGTAATCCCCGAGCATTGCTCAATACCGTGAGCACGGCTATCCGAATAGATTGTACACTATGCAGAGGTTATGCACTTTACCCACACGACATGATAATCTCTTTGTGCCTGGCCTTTAGCACACTTCCTTTGGTATGCCGGCAGAGAATCATGACAAAGCCTTTACAATGCATCATCTTAACCCAGTACTACCCGCTAAGGTTTCAACACTGAAGGAACAACTTTGTTCAAATAGGCCCCCTCTTCGCCATCTGGGTTCAATCAAAGGTGAACCACACCACCATGATAGTACTAAAGCAAAGACTTTGCAAATTAGTCAGCTAAGTTGCCCCATAACAACATGTGGTTGCATGATTGACTCAGGTCAAAGGCTCGCAAGGTTAAGTCCTTAACTGACCGAGGCAAGACTAACCAGAGATAATCTCAAATATCCAAAAACAATAAAAACAAAATACGACCGCCCAGTTGCCACTCTTGGCCCACCAAACCAAATGCGACCGCCCAATTGCTAGTCTTGGCCCACCAGAAACAATCTAAAAACCAAATGCGACCGCCCAGTTGCCACTCTTGGCCCACCAGAAACAATCTTGCCACTTGCCTCAGTCTAAATCACTTTTCCCACCCCAGTTGATTACCAAACACCACGTGCTCTTCACAAATCAACATCGTTGCGTGACTCCGCTGTCACAACAACTCAATCTCTTTGTGCGACCACACATGGCCCACAAATTATCATCATAGTTCCATATTCCATTAGTCAAGATTAATAAACAATATTCCACGAGCATGTGATGACGTGGCATGGCTAAGCATCTCTAATTCAGTCTAACCACCCATGTTGATTTTCTATTTAACCAACTATAATTAACCAACCTAGGGTGACAAGTGGATCATGGCATACAACTAGCAAGGTAGGGTATAATTCAAAGGGTACAATAGCTAGTCCCAAATTTAGGTTGAAATCATTTATACACATAAAATAACATGTGATAAGGTAAATCAAAATAGCATGCAATCTAATTCATGGGTGCAACATGATCAAAGCACAACTTGCCTTCATTAAGCTCCTGGTCCTGGCCTGGAAATAATTCTTGAGTTGCGAAATCCCCTTCCAAAGCTTCACACAATTCAACATCTACGCGAATCGAGAGAGAAAAGCAAATAAAAACCAAAACCAAATAGCAAATGAATTTGAAAATTCAAATAGAAACCCCCATTAGATAGATCTTACTTTTATAAATTTCTAGAAATTTGAATCACCTTGATCGGAATTCATATGTAAAAGTTATAACATTTAGAAGTTCTGAGAATAAACTAAACTCTGGAATTAGAAATTCTAAATCTTTCCGAATTATTTTTATAAAGAAAATCTGAATTTTCCCGTCCCGAACGTACGAACAAAACATGGCAAAATTTAGACTGATGAACTCAATCTAACGGTTACGGGTAAATCTACTACGTGACTCAATATTAACCATCCGATCTAAATCCAACGGTTGATATTTAATCTAAGACGCTTACCGATTCCGAAATGACGTGGACGAATTCCGTGTGCTTGATTACGATCCGACGGCTGACGAAGCTCCCAATCGGCGATGAAGCGACGGCGACTTGAATTCACCGGAGACGAAGATGACGACCTTGGCAACAATTCGGCAACGCGCGCTCGAAAATCTCCTGGCGCTGCTGTTCCTCGCGAGATTCCTCGAACGACGGTCGACTAGCTCGAGTGCTCTTGATTTCTTTTCTCTTCTGCCGCTAGCCCCCTCTGGGGACAAACTCGGCTCCTGGCGCAAAATCCCGATGAACGCTGATGCGACTCCTTCGATCGCTCACGAATTTCTTGCGGCTCGCTTGTACTCTTGGCGACGCCCATACGGGGTTTAAATACCCGGCCGACGACGTGACTCGCTCAAGCGCCCGAGATTTCTTGACGCTTGCTCTATTCGGCGACGCCTGCACGGGACTTAAATAGCCAGCCAAGCGTCCCTTTCCCGCTCGAACACGGCTCCGTTTCCTTGTTTGCTTCGGCGCTAGCGATGGAAATTCAAGTCGGCTACGCGAGACAATCCTTCGCCCGGATGGAACTTCTGAGCCTTGCCAATTTTGGCGCCAACTCTGGTGTTTGAAGCGGCCACGTTACGGAGGAATCCCTGCGCTACGGGTCTACACGTTGGCGCCATCGTAATCGAATCCGCCACGTGCTGCTGCGGTCCCGCCCGGATGGACTTCTGAATTCACATTGTTTTCAGTGCCGACACAAGAGCCCAGCTCGGTCACGCACTGGAGAAAACGGAAGAATCCTTCGCGCGTCTGGACTTTGGCGGAAATGCGTGTAGGGGACTTAACTTAATCCGCATCGTCAGTAAAACAATTTCCTAATCCGGTTCAATCAATCCGATTCCTATTCCGATTTAATCCCGGAGAGGAAAAGAAATCTCCGAAAAATACTTCGAGACCTTCTATACTCAATAAAATATTTTTGGGCAGTCTTTTACTTTAAATTTCCCTTTTATAATTATTTCTTAACAAAAGCCATATATTAATTCAAAATAACTCAAATAAATCTCAGAAAATCCAATAAATCCCAAAAAATTCACAAAGATCATAATTTGCAATAAAATAATATTTAATAATTGAAATTTCAAAAATTGGGATGTTACAAACGGGAGGCAGGAAGATGTGGATGTAGAGGAGAAAAGACAGGAAGATCTCTCTAGTGTATGCGTGCAAGAGGAAGAGATGGCTGGAAGGAAGAAAGGCAGGACCTTGAGTCATGCGCTCAAGAAATGAAGGAAACAGCCGTGTTAAGGGATTGCTGTTACTACATGCATGGAAGTAATGACCAATTAGCATGCATGTGCGTTCATGGGAGGAAGGAAACGACTACATTTATTAATGTAATTCATGCATACAAGAAGTTCCGTTACTAGTTCATTTGCATTACTAATTCACGTGTATAGGAACAGAAACTGACGTCATCAATGGGTCACGTTACGTTTTTGAAAAAAAAATCAGTTAGCCGGTTCATTTTTTAGAAATTAAATAGTATTGAAACAAAACACGATTATGATAAAATAACAGAAAGGCTCTAAAAATCTTAGAAAGATCCCCTAAAATACTTGGGAATATTTGGAACTTAATGAAGTTTGTTTCGTGATTTTTCGATATATAGATTTTCCACGAAAATTCGTTCAGTAAGTTAGATACTTGTACAGATTTTTGTAAAATCAACAACTTAATTTATAGATCAAGTTTTTGAAAATATTTGAAAGGAACATTCTTATTTTTCAAATGTCGTTATTTTAAACTAAATTTTGAAATTTTATGCGCACGTGACACACATGATCTTTATTTTATATGATTAATTCAAGAAGGCTTAAATTCGGTTTAACTCCAAAATTCCAAATACATTCCCAAAAATTTCTAATAAATCAATAATACCATAAATATACTAAAAGAAAATTTTGGGATGTTACAGTACTGCTCCTGTCCCTGCTAGTCAAAGGTTTCGTAAATAGTGTCATCTAGGCAAGGAAACATAAAGCTGGAAATAAATACCAATAAGACCATAGTATGCAACATACTAAAAAATTCACAAAATTTAAAAAAGACGATAGAGATTGATTTATCATAAATTTTGCAAAAGGTTTCACTAAATTAGAAATGTATTTGCACTAGTTATGAGCTATTGAATATTGAATGCATTGAAATTCATCTATTTACGCATTTAAGTTCAAATCATAATATTTTTACATATTAGGGATTCTTATGGTCTCAAGAATACATAAAAATTTGTTTTATGAAATTTAGATTTAATTTACAAAAATTTTACATGGAACACATTCTTGACATATAGCTCAAATTTTGAATTTATTTCCTGCAAAGTGACCAATTTAAAATATTTTTGTATAATTAGACACTACATGACTTTACACAAATTTAGAAACTTGTTCCACTAGAGTTGGGCCTATATTGCAAAAGTTATTCAAGTTTAAATATTGTCAGTTTCGCAAAATAGCTGAAAATGACAAAATACGCTTTCTAATTAGCAAAAGTGCCTTTTATCTTTTTTGGGTTTTATTTGAATTTCACGTGGCTGACATGTGGGTCCCTCGCTGGATGACAGTGTGGGTGTGTGAGCGCAAGAGAGTGACAAGGCCAGTGTAACATCCCGAAAAATTTAAAAATGGAAAAATTAAAATTTTAAAATTTTAAAATAATATTGAATAAAATTTTTTTTGGAATCAAAATTTTAATTTAAAATATCATCTTTGTCATCATTTTCTTGAATTTTAAACCATAAGAAAGGAATAAAATTGCAATATTAAAACTTTTTCTTTTTCTTGAATTATGGCTTTTAGGAAAATCTTTTATATTGATTGTTTACTTCTCATTAAAAATATAAAACCCAAAATCCTTTAAGAAATAAAAATCTAAAAATTCATATAAATCCCAAATCATGTCCTAAGCCTTCTCAAAAAATTTTAAAGCAATATAAATTCATTTATTGCTAAAAAGAAATCAAGAACTATATAATGTGATTGTGAACCACATAATGTCAGAATTATTAATTTTTTTTACAAAAGGTTTCACGTCCTTGAAAATTTCCCACATCATCTAAAACACTAGGAAACTTGCACAAAAATATTCAAAAATAATAAAGTTGATTTCACTATTTTATAAAAAAAAATATTAATTTAAAAATAACATTATAAATGACAGAATTTTGTAAAAATAAATATAACTGACAATCATCTAAAATTTTTATGATAACTTCAAATAATCATTATGATTACACAAAAAAATTTCATATAAAAGAGAGCATATTTATTGTCTAAAAAAATAAAAACAAGGAAACAAAATTTTAATGCATCTGTTTTTCAGCATTTTAGTAATTTCCACATAAATGATCTTTGGCTAAAACTTTTACAATATGGTAAAAACTTTCTTTAGATTACTCAGAAATATTATCAAAAAGTTTTAGCCATGAATAACAGCTCATTTATTGTCTTCACCTATTCATGTTTAGTCTGTTAAAGTTGGTACAACAATCTTCTCAGAAATTAATAAAAATTTACAGGTAAAATCTTATATTGAGATTATGTACAAAAATTTTCAACCACTTTAAACAATGAATAACAGCCGCCATCCCCTTGCCATTCCACACCCTATCCTCTACCAACTCCAGCCAAACCAACCACATTCTCTTTTTCTCCCCTTTGTTCTTTTGCAGATCTCCTGGCAGCAAGTCTCCCACGCCTCCCCACTCGGCCATTCTTCTTCCCCCAACCAGTTTGCTCTACAAATAGGAAGAACATCCCTCTCCACAAGAGCACCTTCTCTCTTCACAACCACCCTAAACCATAAAGAACCAGCTTGTGCATGTCATGCCACCAATTTCATCATCACACAACCATTCCATTTTCGTGACTAGTTTCCCACATGCATGTTAGTTTGTGTGAATTGAAGAGAGAGAGAGAGAGATGAAAAGGTGGCTCTGAGGCCACTACACAGATGGCTAGACAACAAGGTGGTTGGTAGGTGCTAGGCCAAGATAGCGCAACACGCAGCCTGGCATGGAGTCAAGTACACTACTGCAAAAGGGGCTATATTAGACACATCATCACAGACGGTTTTAAGAACAAACCATCTGTGATGTGTTTCTGGCATATCGTAGACGGTTTGTGGCTGCAACCGTTTGTGATGTCTGATTATCACAGACGGTTTGAAAAATGAACCGTCTATGATGAAAGGGAGAAGTTCACAATCGGTTTATGGATAAAACTGGCTGTGTTGAGGGAAATATCATAGACTATTCTATCGATAAACCGACTGTGATGATAGGTATAACTTCATAGACGGTTTGTGGATAAAACAATATGTGATATTGCCCTCATCACAGACATGTTTATCCACGAACCATCTATGATCATCAATTGAAAACAGCAAATATGTGCCTTACAAAAAAGAATACTGGATTGAGAACTAGATTGCATTTTATATATAAGAAGATCATTATAAAAGTCTTTGATGATTTTGAGAACTAGATTGCATTATATATATGAAGAAGCATTACAAAAGACTATGTACAAAAGTACTTTAATTAAAAAAGACTACTCGTCGTCGGAGGAGGAGGAGGAGGCCGGAGGGGCGTCGGAGTCGGCAAAGTTGGTGGAGTCCTCGCTGCGGTCGTCCGGGTCCTCGCATGAGCCGGCTCGGTCTAGGTCATCTTCCAGCTCTCAGCCGTCGTGATATCCCTCCGACGAGTCATAGCTTTCGTCGTCGTCGGAGAAGGAGGTCGGCGTCGGACGCTTCTGCCCGGCGCGGGTGGAGGCGGAGGCGGTCGGAGGAGTCGGAGGAGCCGTGGAGATGGCGCCGGCGTAGCGCCGCAGCCATTGGCATAGGGGCATGCCGGCGGGTCTGGTTGGAGGTGCAGTCGAAGGTGGCGACATCAGGTGGTGGAGCCATCAAAGGAGGAGCTATTTGGGTTGCTCATGGTGGTGGCGTCGGAGGGGATTTTTTCTGCTGATGATCGAGTATAGAGGCGGTCGATAAGCCTCTCTGTTCTTATAAGAGCGGAATTGCATTGGGGAAATGAAACACTGCCTGGAATTAACGATTTGTATTGGGAAAATGAAACGATCACTGAATAGACTGCACGCGTCTGCATTGAGAGGACGAAACGATTAACTCGAATGAAAGACTGCGCGTGTCTACATTGTAAAGACGAAATAATTAACTTGATTGAAAGATTGCGTGGGATTGCATTGGGAAGACAAAATGATGAACTCGATCGAAAGACTGCACGCATCTACATTGGGAAGACGAAACGATGAACTCGATCGAAAGACTGCGTGAACATCACAAATGGTTTGTAGATAAAACCATCTGCGATGTGATGACATCACATACGGTTTGTGGATAAAACCGTCTACGATGACGCCATCACATAGTAGATGGTTTTATCTACAAGCTGTCTATGATGTGATGACATTGTGGACGGTTTTATCTACAAACCATTTGCGATGTTATCACATCGCAGACGGTTTTATCTACAAACCGTCTGCGATGTCATCACATCACAGACGGTTTGTAGATAAAACCATAGGTGATGATATCTATTACCTGTAAAAAACAGAGAGCCTCGACCGCCTCTGTATTTTTAGGTTTTCTTCGATATTTCTGAGGTGGCTGCTATTGAGAGACGTTCTGGTGAAAGAGACCCTAGATTTGGAGATTTAATTGCAGATTCTTGTGCTCTTGGTCATCCATGGTTAGTAATTACTTTTAATCTGCATTGGTCCAAATTTGCATTATATTTAATATCTATCTTGGTGAAGAAGGAAATGAAGCTGGTTAATTTGTTCTTTGTGATGTAAAGTAGATACATTTGCTATACCTTGTGTAGATCATTTGTACATTTTGATCTAAATTCGTCGTTTAACACCTATTGTTACATATGTAGCGTAGATGGACCGAAGCTGGATGTACACTGAGAACCATGCGAGCGCCGAGTACATTAATGGTGTCTCCGATTTTAGAAGAGCTGCAGAGGAAGATATGTCGAACAAGGGGGTGGAATTTATGCCTTGTCAATGCATTGACTGTGAGAATCTCCAGATGTTTCAAAACCCAGCGCAGATTGAAGCACACATGATTCTACGGGGTTTCAAAAGGTGTATACATGTTGGACCAGTCACGGTGAAGAGCAGATTACACAGGGACCAAGTAGTACTACCATCGTGGACGAAGTTGATGATACTCTGGATATCATCAACTGTAAGGATCCGAATTCACCAATTTGAATCCACCATGTTTACCGCATTAGTCCCAGGATCAACGCTAGTGCACACAGCTTAACATCGGTAAGCATCACATCATACACAATGATAAGAATAGTAAGACTTCATTTATTAGCATAACTAGTGTATGATCTTATGATCACTTACATTATTCAGCCACGCAGGGCTAGACTAAGAATAAACTAAGAAAAATGCAGCAGAAATAGCAAAAGACGTGGATGACTCATCAGTACACCATAGGCGATTGACAAGGCTTGGCCTAGTGACTCGTATCCACCTGGAAGTCCTCCTCCAACAAGGGTGATGATTTCTCCACTGTTGATTTGTTGTTGATGGCAATGGTGAGTACAAAAGCACTCAACAAGTTGTACACAGAATGCATTTTCTACCATAGCTATATGCAAGGCTTATTCCAAAGAATGGCTATGTGGTTTATTTGCAGTAAAGCAGCATTTATGAACACATACATTGCATAGATGGAAAAGACAGTAAAACAAATAATAACAATAGATAGACTCAATGATTTTCAAGTAAACCAAGTTTCCATCCTAAGTCAAGTTTCATCATACACATGGCAACCTGCCATCCCACTCAGTTGTCCAATTGATTAACTGTCGGGACCCGAATCTACAAATCCAGACCCTCTATGTATTCTGCACTAGTCCAGGATCATGCTAGTGCACACAGGCTAAACAGAGTTTAAGTACCACAATCATACACAGCGAGATAATTATAAAGTACTTAACAACAATAGTAAAAATAAACTGTTGCACGACCTTATGGTCTCCTTACAAAGTTTCGCCACACAGGGCTACAATTAACAAAAGCACATCAAGTTCAATAGCGGAAGCAAAAGTAAGTCGATGAACCCCTCGTATTGCCACAGGCAACTGATGAGGCTCAACCCTAATTTTCTGGACCTTCGTTGAATTCTTCCTCCCAAGCTGGCGTAGTTTCTTCTTCTGAGATTTTGTTAAAGCAAGGGTGAGTATACAACATACTCAGCAAGTCATGCACAAATGCAGTTCTATTACTACATGCATGGCTTATTCCAAAGGAAAGGCTTAAGTGGTTATTTTGCATGAAGCAGCATTTTTAATCAGATATTCTTAATTAGATTCAAAAGCAGCAAAACAATATTTAGAGTAATAACAAGTTCTCAAATCTTTTTCAGGGGTTTGGCACACAGCCCTAAGTTCAAGTTATCTGCTTTTGGCACACAGCCACTAATCCTATATTTTATTTCAAAAATCTAACCCTTGACTGTAATCCCCGAGTAATGTCCAATACCGTGGATGCGGCTATTCGAATAGATTTAACACACACACTCTGCAGAGGCTGTACACTTTACCCATAAGATACAGTCGCTCACCACATAGGTGATTGATCGTAACAAAGCTTTTCGGAAGCTTCTATCTATCCCTATGAACCTCTCCAGTATTGTCTTTACTACTACTTCCCTCACTCAGAGCCGAAGGGTAGGAACGACAGATACTGTTGGATGGGTACCAAGCCATAGCACAGGTATGCTCCCCCACACAGTTACCCGATGTAACTGCCACCCCGAGGTATCAAAGGTAAGATATTAGAGTCCTACTAGACTAGGTCTGTCCCATTCTAGACTTGCGGTTGTACGAATGACTCAGTTCAAAGGCTTGCAAGGTGAAGTCCTTAGCTGCCAGGGCAAGACATCCTTCTCTCAAATCTCGGCACACAACCCTTACAATACTCATTCCATCCCGTTGCCACACAGGCCCACCTAGCACGAAACCTTCTTGCCACTTGCCCTGGTCCAAATCATTTCCCCCCGGTTCACCATTATGCAACACATGCCGATGCTCACTTCATTGTACATGTAGAACCACACAGGTTACTACACTCCAAATCCATCACATGACATCATCACGTTATTCCAAAATACATTCCATAATTGCTTAGTCAATATTCTTTTGCGATTTGAAAGTCATTCAGCGCATTCAAGTAGACTAGGCATCTACTCATGGTCTAGCCTCCCGTGTTAGCATCATAATAGCATCCAACTCAAATAATAACTTTAGGATGACAAGGGTTTCAGGGCAAGTAATATTAACAAGGTGGTATAAACAAGATAGGTGTATTATCTACTTTACCCAAATTAATCAATGTCATTTTTAATTAATATAGATGCATAATTTGAATTGAAATACATTTTAAAAATCTAGGAGCAAAATGGTCAAAGCATGACTTGCCTTCGAAAAGTGGTTCATCCTAATCCGAAGCTTGAGATGGGTCTCCGAATTCTTCCCCGACAGCTTCTGGCAACTCAGAGTCTAATCGTAATAAGCACAAATACAATAAATACACTAAACAGACAAAAAGATCAACTCTAAAAATAAAATAAAATTCACCAATAAATAGTCCACATTTTTAGAAATTCTTAGGAACAAGAATCACCCAAATCGGAGTTAAAACGTAAAAGTTACAGTGATTACAAGTTTTGAAATTCAAATAAAAGAAAAACTCGAATTAAGGGGTTTATTTTCCTACAGGAAAATATGGTTAAATCCATGGCCGACACATGTCAACACCACAACCGGCCACGTCGGCACTAGTCCATGCACCAGGCTCATGGTACGGTTCGAGTTCACGGTGGACCCAGTCCACCAAACAGTATTCGATCTGACCTGTGGACCCACGGTCTATGGACCAGGCCCAAGGAACAGGGGTGGTCTACGGAGGACTCGGCTCACGGCACAGTGCGGCTGCCAACTGGGCCCCTCGGGTGACGTCATAGGTGGCGTCAGGCCTTACGACTCCCACGACTGACAGGTGGGACCCAATGGAACAATGCATGGCTGCGACTTTTCACCTCCGCCCGACACGTGGCCCAATAGTATTGGACCACGCGTGAAGAATCCCGCCCATCGGATTCAAAAGCAACGATCAGATTCCTTTCCCTTGCACGGTCAGCCCACCGCTTTGACTCTCGTGCGGCCACGCGGCAGCATCTGCACCGTCCACTCCAATCGACGGCTGGGGCACGGGCGTTGCCCCAGATTCCACATGCCACGCGGCACGGCGCTAATGGCCCAAGCGCTGTGCAATCTAGGCCATTAAAACACAATCCAACGCTCCGAATTTGCTCCAACGGCTGGTTTTGACCTAATGGTATGGACGGTCCCGGCGAGAGATGCTTGACCGCATCCCGACCGGTCATCCATGATCAAACGGCTAATACTAGATCTATACTGATATGACTCGATGCAACGACCACCACCCGATCCAGATCTAATGGTTGGAAATCTCTCTAATCTTTAACCAAACAGCACTGCTATGCGGCGTTACCTAGTTTGCTTGATGAAGATCCAACGGTTGTCGGTGCTCGTGAAGCCCGACGGTGGCGCGCGGCGCTTAGTCATTGGACTTGAAGAAGACGCTGAGGCCGACGGCGTTTCCGAGCGTCCCCGGTGAAGTGGAGCACTCCAATCGACGCGGCTTGACACGATGGACTCGGAGTAGGACTCGGATGCAGCAGTGAGTGCTGAATGGCGGCGGAAAATGGCAAAAACCGAAGCAAAGCAATGTCCAACTTCGGCGAGACTTTCTACGAGCTAGAGAGCTTCTCAGCGCACAAGCTTAGAGGGAAATGGAGCGGACCGAGGTACACATTCTAACGGGCTATAATACAGAGTAGATGGTGCTTCGATATGCGAGCACAGCCGCCGTTAATGCAACTGTCTCCTCCCGGCGTAATGGCGGCGGCGGCGCCTGACTGCTCCTCTCCCACGAGACGTGACGCCATCAGGAGCGTCTGAACTACCAAGATCCGACGTCCCTCGTGCCATCACGATGTGGCTCCATCACAACCCTCCGATGATGATCGCACGGCAGGGATACGACGCGATTAGGTTTTAAGTCGGACGGGCCGATCGACGCGCACAATGTATACTGTAGCAAGGAATTCCCAGGGTTTTTCCTAATTAAAATAATTCCAGAAAATCAAACTAATTATTTAGAGCACTAAAAATACCCGAAAAATTCTAGAAATTATTTCATGGCATTTAGAACTTAAATAAAATATTTTTTTATTTATTTTTGTTAAATACTTTTCTATTATTTAATTATTTAAAGAGAAGGATTAATTCAAATTAAATTCAAATAAATCCCAGAAATTCACAAAATTCAAATAACTCCAAAAATTCAAATTAAGAAAATTTTGGGCTGTTACATTAACTAACCCTTGACTGTAATTCCTGAGCATTGCTCAGTACCGTGAGCACGGCTATCTGAATAGATTTGCACTGTGCAGAGGTTATGCACTTTACCCAGACGATACAACCATGCACCACGCAAGCGAATGATCATAACAAAGCCTTTACAATGCCCTGCCTTAACCTAGTTGAAAGGACAGGGGATGTCGCCTAGAGGGGGGTGAATAGGCGAATAAAAAAAATTTAGTGGAATAAATTAATCCCGAGGGAGTCAACCCGGATACTCCGAACTTTACTTCGGATACTCCGGTATGTCCGGACTATCCGGATCAAGTATGCGGAATGTCCGGACTAAGCTCCCAAGGGGGTCAACTCGGATACTCCGAACTTAACTTCGGATACTCCGGTATGTCCGGACTAAGCTCCTCGAGTTGCAATTTCAAATCTCTACGACTTTTAAGAAATCTACTTGAATACAAAGAATCTAAATACTACCAGGTACCAGGAACAAGTAGAGATCTAGCGGAAAACTTAATAGAAAAGTAGATCGGGCAATTTCAAGATTCAAAATCAAATACTAAAGCAAGAGTAAGAAGCAAACTTGGAGACGATGATTTTTCACCCGATGTTCGGATCCTTGAGGGGATCCTACATCTCCGTTGAGGCGGCTCGATCACACTTGAGCCAGGGTCTCTCTCAACCATTTTCCTCTCGGTGTTGCACAAATGCACTCGCCGATGCGGCTCGGTCACACTTGAGCCGAGGGTCTCTTTCAACCCTCTTCCTCCCGGTCTTGCACAAATGCACTCGCCGGACTTCACTTCTTTGATTCCTTCCCTTGCGGAGGCGGAATCGGCCTTCACAAACTTCCCACGGCCAACCACACAAAGCTTCGGTGGCTCGTAGGCGACCTCCTAGCCGTCTAGGAGTCCTCAACCTCCAAGAGTAACAAATACTCATGAAGAACAAGTTTGGAGATGACATCAAGTGCTCAAACAACTCAAATCTCACTCAACCTAACACCTCACTCCTCAAACCCTTCCCAACCTTTCTCACAAAGGGGATCACTTAGATCTAAGGGTAGAGGGGTGTTTAGGGGGCTCAAGAACAAGAGGAGAACCCCTCAAAGCTGCAGGATAACGACCACTTTTCAAATGGGGAAGAGAGGGCTTTAAATAGAGTTTCCCAAAAAACTAGCCGTTTGAACTGCGCAAAGTCCGGATACTCCGGACTTAACCCCAGATACTCTGGAAAACCCGGATACTCCGGACTCACCCGGATACTCCGAATTGACCAAACCGAGAGTACCAACCCGGAAACTCCGGACTTAACCCCGGATACTCCGGATTGGACTGAGCAGCCTGACGAAAACGAGCATAACTTTTGACTCCGGACTCCGATTTCAGTGATTTTGGACTCTACTGAAAGCTAAGAACGAGGGCTACACAACCAACAAGGTCTCACTACCCAAATCTCAAAGGATAAATACAGATTTCACCAGGAATCCAAGGGAGACCTACAATTCTAACTTTCCGGCACCACCAACACCACTCTCTCTCTAAGTTTCACAAGGATGGATCACTTGAGCACTTGACACATCTAAAATTCATTCAACGTTGCATCCCTCTTAATAGTACGGCAATCCTTAGACTCAATTTAAATAAAAGATAATACAAGTCTAGAAATAGTCACTTGCCGTGTTCTTTCTTAATACCGGTGCATGAAAACCTTCACCATACAATTGATGACATCTTCGCCTTGTCCAACTTGACTCGATTCACCTCATGAGACTCTCGTCCTATCAACCTTGACTTGATCATCCTCTCCGACGATCTCCACGCCAAGTCGATCTTGACTTAGTCCTCAACTCTTGGTGACACCACCGTCTTGTTGACCTCGGCTTAACAATCATCCTCCACGATACCTTGGTCATCATACACACACGGGACCTAATTCTTTCCAAACCACTCATGAAAAGCATTAGTCCCAAAAGCTCAATAGATATGAAGAAATTGATATTTGTGAGCAGTTGATTACCACAAGTGTTTCATATAAAGAGGCACAATATAACTGGAAACACTTGACATAAGAAATGTTCTCTACTAAGTGCATCATGATGAATATGTAATTGATCTATATGAACTAGAGAGATAATTGCCGATATGATGAATCAATTAAATAATGGCAAGGATCACAGTCTTTACTTAAATGAAGCACATAATAGAATATACAAGAATTGTACATGTGCAACTAATATTTCGAATAAGAGTAAATATGTGATCCAACACTAGATTAAACTTTACTAAGAGAATTGCATAAGAAGATATACAACTAGAACATGCATGCATCAAGTCAATTTATAGCAATATGAAGTTTAACTCTAGTTAATACATGCCGTCTAAAAACAAAGCACATAATGAACTCAAATGAATATATATGCACAAATAAATATGACATGAACCAATGTGCATATATATAATCAACATGCTGCTTGGAGTTCACTATGCATTTGCACAAAAGGAATGCAATAACAAATATTGAAGAGATACCAAAATTGCATACCTTAACTTTGCTTAACCATTCCACTTGATTTTCCTCTAAATAGATGAGACTGATACTCAACTAGGCAATGACATGTTAGTCTCATAGCAATATAATCATATTAGAGGTTTGTCATTTGTTAAGCACTAAGTTAAGCATTTACTGAATTACATAGATTGTCATTATATGCGTTTGTCATTAATCACCAAAATAATATAAGTGCCTAGATGCACTTTCAATCTCCCCCTTTTTGGTGATTTATGACAAACCTATTATCAATCGCACGAAATGACAATATTAAGATATTTAGGATTAAAACAAGCATGAAGAAACAATAAGAGATCATACTTACAAATTATCCCTTTTTGTCAATCGATTAGGGGACAATTGATAAATCCATAAATTCTCCCCATTTTGTCATTAATCTCAAAAAGGTGCTTAATAGATCTTTATTGTTCATTCAAGTCTGTTATCCCCCTTGATTGCACACTCAATAAAAAGATTAAGGAGAACAAAATAAAAATAAGGAGCTAAGAATAGGGCAATGATATTAAGCTCCCCCTAAATCTAGGCAAGATATGATACCAATTATATCCAAGATTTAGGTAATGGATGTTTCTAATGATACCAATTTAAATGTAGTCATGATTCACAAGATGTAAATGGTGCTTAAACATGACACATGAATATGATTCCACATGGAGAAGATTTATTCTTCAACATCAAGATCATATAGCAAATTTATATAATTTAAGCACATGCTCATGATCAAATTAAATTCTAACAATCAAGATCATATAGAGAAGATTACATAAGAAGGAATTGCTTATATGATCACAAGATGTATACAAGATCATGAATCAAAATTGTAAAATAAAGATGCGCTTTCATGATAAAAAATTTCACAAACTTATCAAGGGCATACCTCTTTGCAATGTGTCACCCATATATACCTTTTAATTCTTGATAATGCCAAATGCAAGTTAGATGACACTTCAAAACAATTTAGGATTAGAGGATACCTCTTGAAAGATACCAATTGAAGGTACAACACCATTTAAAATAAGACAATTGAGCATAATGGTGTGCAAAGACATTATTGAATATGGTCAAAAAAGAAACACGTTCCTTTGTCAATTATTGTCTACCGTATGTTCGAATCGGTCATGATTACCGTGCCCGGCCTTAGATCCCTCGGACTATGGAGCTTCTCTCCATTTCCTTCATCCCACCGTCGAAGATGACCCCTTTTCCAATACCTTGAATATCAATAGACAAGCACACGATTTTCGGGAACAAATATCTCTCAACTTGACCCAAGTTAGGTTGATAATGTCTAAGTACAACATGCATGATATAGATGATAAACATGAAAATACTATTTGCACGCAATTTAAAAGGTTCAAGATATCAATTGAAGATTTCATTATACCAATTTACAATAAAAACATTTGAAACTCATTCAAATTTAACTCTTGAAATCCACTTGTAAAGGTTATCTTGCATAAGGATACCAATTTTGAGAAAAAAATATTTATCTTTGTTTCAAAACAAGATCATTTTCTCAAAGATCAACACTATATGTCAATTTAAGATTAACTTGATACCATGACATAACCAAAAGGAGATTCCGCTTCAAACATACAAAACTTGATTAAACAAACTCCAAAAGGATTATTAGGTATATCATGGAGCTAATACATTTAAATATGATCAAGTTTTGTTTTGAGAGGTTCTACCAACTTGAAACCACTTTCAAAACATGAAAACCACATAGAGTTCACAAACTGAAATTTCAGGTTTTCAGATTTTGACATTTCATTTAGGATTTAAATGAGAGCTGAAAAATTGCTCAAATTAGGTCCAAAAAATTTGATAAAATTTGACGTAGTAGACTAACTATTGAGAATAAAATCTTACAGAGATGTTTTCACCAAATTATGCTCTGATTTGGAGATACAAAAATCACAAATCAGCTCAAAAACATGCAAAAGACTGAATTTTCAGCATTTGATCAAAGAGAGAAAAGGCCATAACTTTTTCAAATGAAGTTGAAATTATTTTAAAAATTGCAAAAACATACTTTGGACTCCTGAGAAACTTTTCCAAAAAGAATTTTTCAAAAATAAATCTCCAATCAAAAGATATGCCAAATTTTGCTTTGTAGGAAATATTTTCAATTAAAGAGAAGAAAAGTCAAAACTTTTTCAAATTAAGTCCAAATGATTTGAAAATCTCCAGAAATGAACTTTGGATTATTTAGAAGGTTTCTCAAAAAGAATTTCCTCAAAAGGATTTTTCTTTTAAAAGATATGGCAGATTGCGCTTTGTAGGCATAAAGAGAAGTTCGATTTGCTTCGAATGCCCAAAATGCAATCCGGCTTGGATTTCATGGAGATTTCCACTTTCATAGCTTTGTATGAGTTAGAAATACTATTTCAAGCCAAGGAACATGAAGAAATCCAACTCGAATAGCAAAACCCACAATATGCAAGAATGGGTCATCTTTGGTCAAATGAAGAATTTTGGCTAAATTCAAATAGCTATAACTTTTGAACGGTTGGTCGTTTAGAAAAACTTTGAACTAAAGAAATGCTTGAAATGACCAACCCTACGAGTTTTGTATTGACCACTTTTTCAAAAACTCAATAGATTTTAACTTATGAAAATATTTCATTTAATCCAAAATCAAGATCCTATAAAATCCATTTAAGGCTAAATTTGCTATTTTGTTTCTAAAATAGAATTTTTTACTCCGAAAGCATTGTAAAACATTTGAAATATATATTTGAGAACTTTTATAAAGATTTTCATAAATATTGGCCTTTTAAACAATATTTTTGACTTTTGGACCAAAGAGGCTCATATGAAGGATATGCATGCATATAGTTTTCAACATTATTCGAACAAGTATCAAATGAAGTCAAATAGCTATGAGATTTTGCAAAAATAATCCATGGACATCCAAGAGACTTTTTGTCGTGCCCCGAATTTTCACGGATTCGGACACGCTGTGTATTCCGTACTAGTCCAGGATCATGCTAGTACACACAGGATAAACAGGTTGAAGTACCACAATCATACGCAGCGGAATTAATAATAAAGTACTTCAAACATGAGTATAACGAGTTACACGGCCTTATGGCCACCTTACAATAATTCGCCACGCAGGGCGATAAATATCATCAGTACCAAGTTCATTCAGCGGAAGCAAAATACGATAGCGGAACCACTCCTAGCCACAGGCTACTGAGTGCGGCTCAACCCTTAATCCTCCGGCCTCGATTTAACTCTTCATTCCAAGCTGGCACGGCTTCTTCTTCTTCTGAGGTTTTTGTCGATGCAAGGGTGAGTATACAACATACTCAGCAAGTCATGCACAATGCAGTTCTATTACTACATGCATGGCTTATTCCAAAGAAAGGCTTAATTGGTTGTTTTGCACAAAGCAGCATTTCTTTTAATAGGTAATCCTGTTAGATTAAAAGCAGTAAAATCAATATTATTAATAATTAATTTCTCAGTTCTTTTTCCCAAAGGATTTGGCACACAGCCCTAATTTCATTCTTTTGGCACACAGCCACCTAATCCACATCTTTTATTTTTGAAAATCTAACCCTTGACTGTAATCACCGAGCAATGTCCAGTACCGCGGACACGGCTATTCGAATAGATTCACACACACTCTGCAGAGGCTGTACACTTTACCCACAGGATACAGTCGTTCACCACACAGGCGATTGATTGCAACAAAGTCTTTCAGAGACTAACATTTAACCGTTGAACCCCTCCGGCACTTCCCTTCTAACACTTCCCTCACTCAGAGCCGAAGTTTAGACAGAGCAAGTACCGTTGAATGGGTACCAAGCCGTAGCAGTGCACGCTTCCTCTGATTGCACCTTGGTGTGCTTTGTCACCCCGAGGTTTCAAAGGAAAGAGGTCGAAACCTACTTAACTAGGTCCGTCCCATTCCGGACAAGTGGTTGTACACGGAACTCAGTTCAAAGGCTCACAAGGTGAAGTCCTTAACTGTCCCGGGCAAGACATCCATTTACACAACTTGGCTCACAGCCTGTTGCCACACAGGCCCACCTGGCACGAAGCCTTCTTGCCACTTGCCCCGGTCCAAAACATTTCCCCACCCCATGTTACATTTAAGCAACACATGCCATTATTCATATCAATTCACGAATAGTACCGCACAGGTGACTATTCCAATTCCATCATATGACATTATCGCACTTTACGAAATGCGTTCCATAATTTGTTAGGCAATATTCATTTACTACTTGAAATTCATTCATCGCGAACAAGCTGGCTAAGCGACTACTCACGGTCTAGCCTCCCGTGTTGGCATCATATTAATATCCAACATATTAAACATCTTAGGTTAACAAGGATTTTAGGGCATACATTGAGTATTAACAATGTGGCATAACAAGATAGGTATTTTAGCTACCATTCCCACACAAGCAACATCATTTTTACTTAACATAGCATGCAATAATTGAATCAAAATATATTTTCGAAATCTAGGGGCAACATGGTCAAAGTATGACTTGCCTTCAAAAGCTGTTGGTCCTGGTCGAAGCTCTGCGACGGGTCTTCAAATTCTCCTCCGGCGAATTCTGGCGACTCGGAGTCTACTCGAATCAAGCATACACACAATAAATACACAATACAGACAAGAAGATCAACTCTAAAAATAAAATAAAATTCACCAATAAATAGTTCACATTTTTACAAATTTTTGGGCACTGGAATCACCCAAATCCGAGTTAAGATGCAAAAGTTATAGCATTTTCAAATCTGCTGAAATTCAAATAAAGAATAAACGATTTAAATGATTTATTTCTATACTGAAAATCCGGATTAAATCCCTCGGCGACATGTGTCGGCACCAGAAGCCTCCACGTCACCCTCGGCCACTGATAGGTGGGCCCGGATGGCGTCATGCTGACGTCAGCATGACCGGTGATTCACCTACTGAAATGTGGGTCCGGTGAACAGTGCTAGGACCAACCGAGGTCGACACGCCATGAAAAGCGCCCGCCACGCGCATTTAATCCTGGCCGTTGGATTCAAATCCAACGGTCGGTCGTTACCGAGCGACGCACTGCTACAAGGCCTACGTGGCGCAATAGCGACGGTTAGATTAGAGATCTACGGCTACGGTTAACCGAGCGGTTTACTATTCTCTAACATACGTGGCCTCATCTGAGCCGAGCATCCAAGCATCGACGGCCATTTTCAACGCAACGGCTACGGCGACGTGGACACACAGATGCGGTCGGATGAAGATCCAACGGCTACGGTTAACCATACGGTTCACTATTCATTAGCCTACGTGGCCTACGCAGAGCTGTCCGATTAAGATCTAATGACCATCACTAACCAAAAGCATCCAAACTCAGCGCATCTGAAGGAAATCGTGGCGTTACGTGGTCGTCCGATGGAGATCTGACGGCTGAGACGAGTTGCGAAGCTCCGAGGGAGAGGCGGCGTCGTTGGTCACCGGACTTGGAGAAGATGCAGTGGGCGACGGAGTTTCCGTGTGTCTCCGGTCAGAAGAAGTAACCTAGCGGGTGCGCCTCGGCTCGGTGAACTTGGTGAGGGTCTCGGCGACGGCGGGGAGTGGCGACAACGACGGCAAGCGAAGAAACCACGCGGGATGTTTGCTAACGACGGCGAAGCTCTAGCGGCCTACGGTGGCGAGAGTGCACGAGAGGTGGCAACAGAGCGGGATGGAGTCTTTGAGTGCAACGGCTTTATCTCCCGCTCGGACGAGCCTCGACACGCGTGCAAATCCCTGACAAATCCTCGGTGGCCAACGAGCGACGGCGGTGCACAGTGCGCTCCGTCCCGAGAAGCTCCGGTCACATCCAGCCGTTCGATCGCGAATCAACGGCGTGGATTGATCCTCAGCTCGGCGAAACGGTACGCGATTGCAGCCGTGCGATCAAGATCGGACGGTTAGGATCGGGCGACGATTAGGGTTTCCCGGCGTGCGCAGTGTTGGGCCGGCCCAACACTGTAGCTAGCCATTTTCCCTGATTTTAGCAATAAAAATAATTCCAGTAATTCAAAGTAATTATTTGGGACATTAAAATATCCGAAAAATTCTAGAAAAATTCTAGAAAATACTTTAAGGCATTGAGAGCTTAAATAAAATATTTTCATTTATTTTTGATAAATACTTTCTCTGGTATTAATTAATCAAGAGAAGGATGGTTTAAATAAATGTTTATTAAATCCAATAAATCCTCCAAAAATCCAGAGAAATTCAATTAAATCCAAAAAATCAGATAAATTCAATTAAATGCCAATGATTTCCAAATAATTCACAAAAATTCAAATAACTCCAAAATTTAAAATTCGGCTAGAATTTTGGGATGTTACACTTTTCCAAAAAGAATTTCTCAAATATCACCCTCCAATCAAAAATAGGCTATTAGGAGATGTCGACGATCGGGATCGCCAACCGCAGAAATGAGACCGGGGTCAGTAAGACTTGGGACCCGAGTGGGGTTTGGCTCAATAAGGAAAAGAGCTCGACTTGCCAGAGGTCGGAGCTAGGCGACAACGAGCGTGAGACGGGGATTTATACTGGTTCGAGCCCCTGCGAAGGTAATAGCTCTACTCTAGTCGCCCTGCGGCGGTGATCTTTGTTACTATCGAGTACAGATGTGTATTACAGCTCGATCTCAACAATGGCGATGTCTAATGCTCGTGTTCTTGTGTGTTCGTGTTTTGTACATGCGCCGTGCACTGCCTTATAATCACTCGAATGTTGCCTGCAACGGGCGGGAGAGATTCCCGGGGAAGTGGCTTCCGTGCGCATTGAAGGTGGGCTGCAACTGCCCCGGAAATGCCGCCCACTTCCATCTTGACGCAGTCACTCGGATCTTAGTAACCGTCGAGTAAATGCACGCCCAGGTTCAGGTCGAGGTCGAGCGGGGATAAGGCCTCTCACCGCTCGAACTCGAGGTCGCCCGGGGCCCAACAACACCCAGGTCGCGCGGGGCCCAACGACGCCCAGGTCGTGGTCGGGGCCTCCCGAGCCTGGGAGCCCGCTGACCGGTCAAGGGACGCCCAGCCCTCGTCAGCTAGCCCCCGAGGCTTAAGGTCGGGGCAGGGACACGGGCCGACCTTGAGCCTCCACAGACGGGGCCGATTTCCCGAGCCTTCGCGCTTGAGGTCGAGGTCGGGCGGAAACGTAACGCCAGGCCGTGACGAAATGACACCTGGCGCCTCTTGATCTCCGAAACTCCAGTACGGCCGGACAGCGGAACCGTTCGCGACGCCTCGATTCCGCCGCGTGGCCTTGAACTGCTCCTGTCTCATCACCTGACCGGCGCGCCCTTCGAAGCACCCTCGATCTGCGGGCCCGTAGTGTCTTGGCCCTATAAAACTTGCGACCGCCGCCATTCTCCAAACTCTGCTTCCTCGTAGCCTTTGTCTTCTTGCTTTGAGCCCCCCTTCTTCCTCCGACCAAAGTTCCCTCTCGATCGTCATAGCCAAACTAAGGAAAAGCTCTCTGACGGTGTCGAGGATGAAAGAGCTCGAGAGCCTGGGGCTGCTGGATAAATATTCATGGAAACTGCCGGACGGAGAGACCAAGCCGCAGCCACGGGACGACGAGCTCGTCAGCACAGAGCAGTACATGCTCTTCGGCCTTCGGACGCCGGAGAGCGAGTTCCTCGCAGACGTCCTCACCATCTGCGAGATCGAGTTGATCAATCTGGTACCCAACTCCATCCTTCTGCTTTCCATCTTCTCTCACCTATGCGAGGGGTTCCTTGGAATCCTTCCCACCCCCTCGCTGTTTTTTCGCTTCTTCTCCTTTTCCTTGACCGGGAAGGACCCCGTGGTCGGGTGCCTCTACTTTCAAAGAATGGACGGAATTCCGTGGTCCTTCCGCAAAGCTGCTATCATGACTCCCGGCACCGTGGTCCGAGCGATGGTTCTATCTGAAACGGGGCGAGGGCGGCGCGCTGGAGTTCAAGGGTACGCCCCTCGGCGGGAAGAAGGAGACCCCGGAGTCGGGTGACCTGGACGACGACCAAGAGGC
Organism: Guadua angustifolia; assembly: GCA_036346375.1. NCBI lineage: Eukaryota > Viridiplantae > Streptophyta > Magnoliopsida > Poales > Poaceae > Guadua > Guadua angustifolia. The sequence goes on from CM070508.1 coordinate 52,213,484, forward strand.
CATCGCGACCATCCACATCTGCGCCACGCGAGGCCTCACCGGGCAGGCCATCGCCAACGACTTCCTGAGAGGTCGGGTGTTCCCCCTGCGACGGAGGGAGCACCCCTTTTACGAGATCCAAGGTCGCGATGACGTGACTCGCGAAGGGACGGTCGGTAAGTTGTGTTGCCTCAATATTTGCTGCGGATTTGCTCCCTGGCTCCTCTTGACGACTTGGTCTCTTTAGCAACACCGAGGGAGTCCTGGATCGCTGCCCGAATGAACGAAATGTTCGCGAAGGCCGCGAACGACTATACCCTCGACGAGCCCGTGCCGAGGAATGTATTGCACCGCAAAGACGAGGTAGCCCCCCCCCCCCGACCAAGAACTCAGCTCGAGTGTCCAAGAGGCTTTTCCTGAACCACGCATGCTCGCAGGATCACCTAGAGCTAACCGAGATGGCCAGGAGGATGCTTCTGCTGCCCCGTAGCAAGAAGGGGAAGAAGAGGCCTCTCGCGCCCGGGGCAGACCGCCAGGTGGTGAAGACACCTCACGTCGAGTGGGGTGATCGCGCCACGGTAAGGATTCCCATGGCCGAGCCCCCAGGTTCCTTGCTCGTGCTCATTCGCCTTCTGATTTGGGTCCCCTTCGCGCAACAGAGCTGCCATCGCCACTCAGACCTTGAGCCCCCAACCAGCCCAGGACGCCCAAGGTCGGGCTTCCAGGTCTGCCGCCGCGGATGACGCAGACCCGCGCCGAGCCCGAGGTCCTGAGCGATGGGCGCGAAGCAGCGCCTGCAAAGATCGGGCAAGAAGACCTCCACGCCGCCCTTGACAAGGCGGAGGCTGGTGACTCATGTGAGTTTTTTGGCTTTTCAGTTCACTCTGCCCCTCCGTGTCTTTCCTGCTTAGTGCCTGTTCTTGATCGCAGACCTTGAGCGCCCGCGCTCGAGACTTGCCCGTTTTGACGATGGCTGTTGTCCAGGGCGAGTCCAAGTCCGAGGAGGAGGAGAACGTCTTCGTGCTGGCCCCGCACCGACCTTCACGCCTGACGCGGACCCCCTCGGGGCCTCCAAGTCCGGCCCCGGTTGGTGAGTTCTACCAAGGGGTCGACGACCCGGGCGAGGAGGAAAACCAGCCCGCAACTAGTGAGGATTACAGCACTGGCGAGGCGGGGGCCGTCGCAGCTGCTGACCCTCCTGAGGTCGGCGCGGGGAAGGGCACACAGAGTGCCACGGTCACTGCCGCGGAGTCGCCCCAGGCTCACCCGACCACGGCCGCTTCGGGCGCCCAAGTCGCGACGCCACCGGCCACCGAAGACGGCACCGCCGCAGGAGCGTCGCAGACCCGCGCAGCCGCGGCCATGCCGGGCATCGATGTCGGGGCATCCCAGGCAACGAAGGTTGTCCGCGCCAGGATGCCTTATGGCCGAGCCGGCCATCGCTCTCCTCGAATCGAGGCGAAGCGGAGCTCGACCACGGAGGTAGGGGCCAACGTTGTTGTCGCCCCCTCCCCTGCCGGTGAGCCGAACCCTCTGGAGGAGGCGACGGAATCCCAGGTCGCGCCCGGCGTGGAGCCTAAAGATCTTGGCCCCAGTGCGCCGGTGGGGGCTGCGGTCGACCTCACCCCAGGAGTAGTGGGCGACGAGGAGGAGGAAATCTCCCGTGACCGTATCGACGATCACGAAGAATATACCCGCTCACGCCTGGAGAATCGACTTCGCGGGGTAAGGGCCCCTCCGCACACCCCGTAGCTTGTTAGCCTGAGTTCCCTGTTTCCTTTCTTAATTCGGGCCACCTTTTCTATTGTGAAGGCGATCGACCATGTCTTCCTGGGGCTGCAAGGCCTTCAAGAGCACGCCGATGTGCTGAGGGGCCTCCTGAACGTGGTGGAGGTGCGGGAGGCTGAGCGCTCAAGGCTCATCAGGACCATCGAGGTCGATCAAGTGGAGCTTGAGCAGAAGGCCGGGGAGCTTGTCGATCTTCACCGAACGATGAGGGCACAGGAGGTAGCCCACGCGGTCGAGCTCTAGCAGACCAGGACCTCTGAGCGCGAGCATGGCTTCAAGGCCGTGGAGCAAGAGCGCACGCGGTCGGCCAAGGTGCTCGCGGCCAAGCGAGCCAAGGTCGAAGCGTTGGAGAAGGCTGCTGCGGAGTAGGCATCCTCCCTGGCGAAGGCGTCCCCCGAGCTTGAGGCCAAGGTCCTGGAGCTCGAAGAGAGGCTTGAGCGCGCCAACGAGGCGGTCGAGGCCGAGCGGGCCAAGGTCGAGGTGATGGAGAAGGCCGCTGAGCGGCGCCCTCCACGGCGGGCGCCCCGAGCTCGAGGCCAAAATCCTCGAGCTTGAGGGGAAGCTCGAGCGCGCCAGCAAGGCGTTCGAGGCCGAGCGGTCCAAGGTTGAGGCGTTGGAGAAAGCTTTTGCGGAGAAGGCATCTCCCGGGCTCGAGGCCAAGACCCTGGGGCTCGAGGAGAAGCTCGGGCACGTCAGCAAAGCGGTGAGGAGCGCCCTGGCCCAACTCGAAAATGAATGGCGCCGAGCGACGGATGCCTCCACGCGAGCCCTCCAGTACCAGAGTGAGATAGCGACCTTGAGAGCCAAGGTAGCCGAGCTCGAGCAGGAGAAGCTTGCCTGCGAGATGGCCGACCTGTAAGAAACATTTTAGAGCAAAATGTTCTAACAGAGCCAAATTCCTTTTGGAGAACAAAGAAAGACTTTTGTCCTGGTATAATTTCATAGTCGAGGATATTTGGAGTTCGCCCTTGTCGTTCTTAGTCCGAGGCTTCTTAGGTCGTGCGTTGATGTGGTATCCTCATCCAGCCCCCGTTGGGTCCAAGGTCGAGCAGCGTCGGCCTTGGACACAAGACTTAGACTCAGGCAATCGATCACGACATGCAGAGTTGAGGAAGGGTTCGCAGGGAAAGAACGTGACAAAAGCGAGTTCAATAAAGAGATGGTCGCACCCAAACTAACGTTCGAATCACGACCACGACCACGCACACTACGGTCAAAACCGCGAGGCTTTTGGCTCGAGCCCGGGCACAGGGGAGAGCCAGATTGCGAATAGATTCGGCTTACGCTTAGCTCGACCACTGGGGGTGAACGTTAAGCTCGTGGGGCTTTAGACCAAGAGCGAGTGCGCAGTGCACGAAGGTCGTGCTCGAAAGAGTATCGGGAAACAATGACAGTGTAGTTACAAACGAAAAAGTTATAAAGGACGAGAATAGAAGAACAGCTTTACTGAAAATTTAAGGTATAGAGGTTACACATAAAACTTCCGAAGCTGATCTATGTTCCACGAGCTAGAGAGCTCTCTGCCATCGGGCATCGCTAGCCGGTAAGCCCCCGTGCTATCTGTTGAAACGACTCTATAGGGGCCCTCCCACCGCGGGGATAGCTTGTTGGTGTTGGACGAGCCCTAAATCCGTCTCAGGGCTAGGTCCCCAACAAGGAGTTTTCTAGGTCGTACCGACCGGGACGCATGTCTGCAAAGAGCTTGCAGGTAGTGCGTTGATCGTAGCAGTGCACGGCATCTTACTTCTTATGCGAGGGTAAGGTCGAGAGACCGTTCATGCTCGAAGTCGACACGTCAACTGCCGACCTGGCAGAGCCAACAGAACCTCGGGAGGCGGGGCGGCCGATCACGAACACGAGCTGGAAAGGAGTGGACCCTGTGGCTCGGCTGACTGTGGTACGAATAGACCATAAGACGGTGGGAAGTTCGTCCACCCAGGTCTTGCCGTAGCGTTCGAGCTCATCTGCAACTCGTTTCTTGATGCCCTCGATGATTTGGCCGTTGGCATGCTCCGCCGCCGTTGCTCGGGGTGAGCCACGAATAAAGCACACTTTGATGCCGAGGCCCTCGCAAAACTCCTGGAACAACTCACTGGTAAACTGAGTACCATTGTCAGTGATAATCTTGCATGGGACCCCGTACCTGGTGACCACGAACAAGCGGAAGAAACGGACGGCCGCCCGAGCAGTGATGGTCGAGACCGGCTCAGCTTCAATCCACTTGGTAAAAGTGTCCACAGCAACGAACAGGAACTTCTTGCCGCTGACCACCTGAGGAAAAGGGCCGAGGATGTCCATCCCCCAGGTCGAGAAGGGCCAAGCAAGCGGGATAGTCTGAAGCGCGTATGCGGGTTGATGCGACTTTCGGGCGTGAAACTGGCATGCTCGACAGGTGTGGACAATGTCACGAGCATCCTGAAGCGCCGAAGGCCAGTAATACCCCATACAGAATGCCTTGCCGACCATCGTCCTGTACGAAGAGTGCGCTCCGCAGAGGCCTGAATGAATGTCATTTAACAGGTACTTACCCTCCTCCGTAGAGATGCACCGTGTCAGAATGCCGGAAATGTTCCGCCTGTAGAGCGTCCCCCCGACGAGCGTGTACAAACTTGCCCGGCGCTTGGTCCCGCTCCTCTCGGCATGGTCGGCGGTAGGTCGCCTCTTGCAAGGAAGTTAAGGATTGGTTCAGCCCAGGAGGGAGTACCTTCGACCACGGCGAGCAAGACCTCCTGGGAAGAGATCGAGGGAGCCACCATGGTCTCCAGGATGACATCGGGCGGGACCTCATCGTCGGAGGAGGCGAGCTTGGAGAGGAAGTCGGCACCTGTGTTGTCTCTCCTTGGTATGTGCTGGAGCTACAGGTTCTAAAACCATTTCTCCATCTTGCGCACCTCGGCTAGGTACTTCGCCATTGAGTCGTCCGAGCACTGGTACTTCTTGTTGTATTGATTGACGACGAGCTGGGAGTCGCCTTTAACGACCAACCGACGCACTCCCAATGCTTTGCAAGCTCGTAGGCCCGCCAAGAGAGCTTCATACTCGGCCACGTTGTTGGTCGCTGGAAACTCAAAGCGAACTACGTACCTCAAGTGGTCGCCGCGCGGGGTGAGAATAAGAATTCCAGCCCCCGAGCGCTTGAAGGACCTCGAGCCATCGAAGAACATGGTCCAGGGCTTTTCTTCCTCGACCTCTGGATCGGGCGTAGGTTGCGACGTCTGCTCGACCACGAAGTCGGCAAGCGCTTGCGACTTGATGGCCGTTCGGGCTACGACCTGGATATCGAATGTCGCCAACTCCATAGTCCACTTGGAGATTCGCCCGCCGCCTTCTGGGTTCCGCAAGATGTCCCCGAGCGGAAAGTTGCTCGAGACGACCACGAGTGCGCTCGAAATACGTCGGCTTGCGCTGGCCATGAGAAGAGCGCATGGCAGCTTTTTGTACTGCGGGTAGTGTTCTTCGGCCGCAGTCGCAGACTTCACGACATAATAGATCGGTGCTACCGATCCCCGCCGCCACCAGGGCGACATCGACAAATTTTGAGCGGTGGCCGCAAGGTAGAGCAACAACTTCTCGCCGGGTTGCGGGGTCGTAAGCAGGGGTGGGGTCGACAGGTATACCTTTAGCTCGTCAAAGGACCGTTGTGCCTCCGGCGTCCACTCGAAGCTCCCATGCTTGCGCAAAGCTTTGAAGAACGAAAGCCCGCGCTTGCCGAGCCTCGAGATGAACCTGCTGAGGGCGGCCATGCGGCCTGTGAGGCTTTGCACCTACTTGACCGAGGTCGGGGGCACCATCTTCTCGATCGCCTTGATCTTTTCTGGGTTCAGGCCAACCCCCGAGCCCCCGATCATGTAGCCGAGCACCTTCCCTGACGTGGCACCGAACACGCACTTCTCGGGGTTGAGCTTGATCTTATGCCTGTTCAGGTTGTTGAAGGTTTCCTCGAGGTCGCGAACGTGGTCGCCCTCGGAGGGGCTCTTGACAATGATGTCGTCCACGTAGACCTCAAGGTTGCGACCGATCTGGGCGTCGAACGTCTTGGTCATCAGACGCTGGAACGTGGCCCCCGCATTGCGCAGACCAAACGACATGGTCGTGTAGCAGTAGGTGTCGAACGGGGTGATGAACGACGTCTTGCTCTCGTCGTCAACCGCCAACTTGATCTGATGGTACCCTGAATAGGCGTCCAAAAAGCTTAGCATCTTGGCGTTTGCGGTGGAGTCAACGATCTGGTCGATGCGCGGGAGCGGGAAGTTGTCCTTCGGGCAGGCCGAGTTCAATCCCGTGTGATCCACGCACATTCTCCACTTTCCGCCCTTCTTCTGGACGATGATCGGGTTGGCCAGCCACTCGGAGTAGTCGATCTCGCGAATGAAGCCGGCCTTCAAGAGCTTGTCAAGGTTGTCCTTGATGACCGCGACCTTTTCGGGGGAGAAACGACGCAGCTTCTGGCGCATAGGTCGAGAGTCGGGTCTCACCTGCAATTTGTTCTCGATCACCTCCCTCGAGACTCCAGGCATGTCCGCAGGCTCCCAAGCGAATATGCCCTTGTTGGCGCGGAGGAAAGTGATGAGCTCGAGTTCCTATTTGGAACTCAGCTCGTCCGAGACATGGATGCATCTGGCCGGGTCGCCTTCCTCGAGCGGCACAACCTTTGTCCCCCCACTGGGCTGGATTGCTGCCTTTTGACGAGTGCTCTTCACCATCGCATCTGGGCCTCGCTGGGGCAGCATGCCGGCGAGGGCCAAAGCCTTGGTCTCGCACCAGTGTGCCGCCTGTAGGTCACCCCGCATGGTTATAATGCCATTGGGGCCAGGCAACTTCATGCACCGATGGCCATAGTGATTGGCCGCCATGAACTTGATTAGGGCGGGCCGCCCAAGGATGGCGTTGTACGGGAGGTCCCCCTCGACCACCTCGAAGGTTATCAGCTCGGTGCGGAAATTGGCCGAGTCGCCGAAGGTGACGGGCAAGACCACCTACCCCAAAGGGACGGTCGAGCTCCCGCGGACGATCCCGAAGAAGGGGACGGCGATGTTCTTGACCTTCGACCGGGGAATCTGCATCCGGTCAAGCGCTCCAGCCTGTAGCAAGTTAAGGGAGCTACCGCCGTCGACCATGACTCGACCGACCGCGGTGTTGCTAATGGTCGGGGTCACGACCAGGGCGGTCTTCAGATCTCGGGCCATACCTTGAAGTGCGTCCTCTGGAGAAAAGGTGATGGTGGCCCCAGCCCACTTGCAGTGCTGCTCGATGGGCCTCCCGGCGGCGACCTGGAAGATGGTTCGCGAGGCGGCCTTGAGCTCGCGCCGGGACTGGTAAGCCGACGAGCCAACGAAGATAACATCGATGCGGTGCTCGCCCTGTTGGAACTCCAGGTCGAGGTCATCCTGGTCCGCCCCAGCGTTCACCGTGTCCGGTTGGTCGTCTTCTTTCGGCAACACGGTTATTTCTCCCCGACCATCGTAGAAAGCTTCCAGCTTGCCTTGCCAAGCCCTGTAGGTTCGCAGGTCGTGGCCAGCCGCCCTATGGAACAAGCAAAACTTCGCTTCATCGTATCCTGGACGCCCCTCGGCCCCCTGCGGCCGAGCATCGGTCCACCGGGGCCCAGGCCGTCGGCCCTCCTGCTGGGGCTGGTTTTGTGCCTGACGAGCTCGAGGCCGACCTTGGCGAGGTCAGGACCCCTCCCGAGCTCGATCTCGGACTTCAAGGACCTCGCGCTGGCCGTCTGTCGAGACGATCACTCGTGGCAGTCCTCCGCCGTTCCTGCGGTCACGCTTCTGCTTCTTGGCAGCGGCGCCGTGGTCGGCACCCTTGGAGTTGGATGGTCCAGCCTCTGTGGGGTTCAGACTGAGCTTACCTTGATCGTAGTCATGTTTCCAGCGGACAGCGTCGTCGGCATCTGCGTACCGCTCTGCCATACAGAAAAGCTTGTTGACGCTGAGCCTCGAGGTAATCTCCAGGTCCTCGGTGAGGTGCCGATCGCGGACGCCGAACTTGAACGCCTTTATGACGGCCTCATCGGAGATGCTCGGGATCAGGTTCCTTGTGCGGATAAATCGCCACACGAAGTCGCGAAGCGGCTCGTTCTTTCCCTGGATGACGCGATCCCGGTCCTTCTCCCTCCCCGGCCGTTCGTAGCAACTCTGAAAGTTGGAGCGGAGGGCGCTCTGAATCTGGCGCCACGACCTGAAGGAGCCAGGCTTCTGGTTGAAGAGCCAGGTCTGCGCGACGCCGTCCAGGACGGTCGGGAGGTAATTCACCATCACGAGCTCATCGCCTCCGGCCGCCAGGATGGCGGTCGAGTAGATGGATAGGAACTCGTCGGGGTTCTTGGTCCCATCGAAGCGCTCTATCAACGCCGGCTTGAACCGAGCCGGCCAGCGCACGCGGCGAAGGTCGTCGGAGTACGCCATGCAACCGTAGGCCGGGACAGGCGCACGCCAGGTGTGGTCATCGTCGACAAGGCCCTCGCTGCCGCTGGACTCAGAGTTGAGGCTGCCTCGGCGGCCCGACCTTTGGCGAGAACGACCATGACGCTGCACGCGGGAGTCACCTGGGAGGTAACGCAGACGATCCTGGACCCGGCGGCGCCTGGGCGGAACATCGGGGGAAAGGCCTCCCGACTCGCTGCTGGATGTCGTGGAGCTCGGGGAGCCCGGTTCGCGTCTGACCTTGTTCGGGTTGGTACTTGCGGGACGGAGACGTGGCGGCGTCAAAGCCACGTCCCGAGACGGCTACTGGCGAGAGGTGCCCCCTGCGTGGGTGGCGTTCGGCGGGTGCGCTGGCGGCGGTGCGATGAGTTGTCGTCACTTCGTCGAGTGGGTCCCGAGTCTTGGCCGGTGCTACGGTGGCATGGCCTCGGTCGCGCCCGTCGAGCTTTTCGCCGTGGCTCGCCAAAAGCTCCGAAGCTCGCTTATCGGGATCAACCATGACCCGGCGATAGCGCGAGGCGCTCTCTGAAGAAGGAGCAGGATGGCGATGAGATGCGCCGCCCTCTCTGATCTCTCACGGAGGGCGGTTATGGCTTGGTTGATGGCGGCATTGACCATCCGGATGGCGTCCTCTGGAGTCTGTGGGTCACGGCCATCCGTAGCTTCTCTCGCGCCATGACTGTCTGCCATCGAGACGTGTCGTTCGCGTGGTGGTGGCGAGGGTGAAAACAGGGACACGGAGTCAGAGTCCGCGCCCGAGCCCACGCTCGAGGAATGTCCGTTGACGAAGCGCGCCATGCTCTCAAGATCTTGGAGTTTTCCTGCAAATGAGCAAAGCCAATCGGGCCCCACGGTGGGCATTAGCTGTCGACGATCGGGATCGCCAACCGCAGAAATGAGACCGGGGTTAGTAAGACTTGGGACCCGAGCGGGGCTTGGCTCAATAAGGAAAAGGGCTCGACGTGCCGGAGGTCGGAGCTAGGCAACAACGAGCGTGAGACGGGGATTTATACTGGTTCGAGCCCCTGCGAAGGTAATAGCTCTACTCCAGTCGCCCTGCGGCGGTGATCTTTGTTACTATCGAGTACAGATGTGTATTACAGCTCGAGCTCAACAATGGCGATGTCTAATGCTCGAGTTCTTGTGTGTTCGTGTTTTGTACATGCGCCCTGCACTGCCTTATAATCACTCGAATGTTGCCTGCAATGAGCGGGAGAGATTCCCAGGGAAGTGGCTTTCGTGCACATTGAAGGTGGGCTGCAACTGCCCCGGAAACGCTGCCCACTTCCTCCTTGACACAGTCACTCGGATCTTAGTAACCGTCGAGTAAACGCACGCCCGGGTTCAGGTCGAGGTCGAGCGGGGATAAGGCCTCTCACCGCTCGAACTCGAGGTCGCCCGGGGCCCAACAACACCCAAGATTTGAGTAATATACTTAAATAGGTTATTTTGGTTCAAACCAAAGCATTTTGGGCTAAATTTGATTTCAATATAGAATTTTCATTTTGAAAGCTTGTAAAACATTTGAAGTACATAATAGAATACTTTTATAAAGCTTTTCACAAATTTGAGCCTTTTAAATATGAATTTTGACTTTTGACCTAAATAGTCCTTTTGAAGAACCAATAAAAAAGCAAAGCCAAAATCCAACAACACAAAAATTCAAATGAAGCAAGGGATAAGATATAGAGATTTGAATTTTATGTATAAGTCTAAAATACCATTTTGAACCAAAATACTACACAAGATCCGGTCCAAATGAAGAAACTCACTAAGTGCAATAATATGTCCATTATGGGTCAAATATAGTTTTTCGGCGAGTTTCAAAATCAAATAACTTTTGCTAGGTTGGTCTTTTGAAAATCTTTTGAACACAAGAATTGTTAAGAATGACCAACTATAGGATTTTCATTTTGTAATTACTTTCAAAATCATTTTACATTTAATTCTATGAAAATTATAAGTTTAAATCCAAAACAAGATACTACTATCTAGATTTTGGGGCATGAAACTCATTTTCTTTTCAAAATAGATTTTGTAAAGCCAAAACCTTTGAAAAACCTTTTGAAAACATTTTTATACATTTATCAACTAGTTTTTCAAAAGATTACTAATAGAGTACACAAATTTTGAGTTTTGGCAAAAAGGCTTGATTTTGAAGATATATATGCACTTATATAAATATGGGCACATGTAAGGATGTAATATACATGGATATGAATTAATACTCCCCCTTAATGTGCCACAATTTGACTTGCTCAAGATTGCAATAAGAGAATAGGTAAGAGGCAAGAGCAAGTACTCACAATAAGCAATTAAATCAATTTTTTGCATGATACTAATGCATCTAAACCTGCACAAGGCTAGAAGCTAAATAGTAATCAATTTAAATTGCTTGTTACCGAGATGGCATTGGCTCATGATGGACTTGATTATCTTTATGCTTGGTTCCAACTTGTAATTGATGAAGTCCTTATATTCTTGAAGAAGCCAAGCGTCCAATCCATCCTATGTTACCTAAAAATCTTTTAGGCGGTTTTTGGTACCCATTTCTTGTTGGGTCCAACAACGTTAGTCACAATAGATTTAGGAACCCAAATGGCCCTAATTTGGATATTATTGAATTTACTAATACAATTAGAAATAGGTTTGCAATAATTATTCCTCCTAGGCAAATGATTGGCATTTTTATGAAAAGGCTTAGGAGGGCAATGATACTTTGCAAAACTATTTCTAGTTTGATCTCTTCTAAGCATATGATAATTGAAATTGTGCATTGGCTTAGAGGATCTACCATATCTAGAAAATGGTTTGCTATTGTTATTTTTCCTAAGCACATGATCAACATGATTTTTCTTGGTCTTAGGAAATCTAGCATTTTGAGAAAACACATTTCTAGATTTATATCTCCTAAGCAATTGATTGTCATTATTTTGCATAGTCTTAGGAGAATTGACAAACTTGGCAAACACATTACTATTTCTGTCTTTCCTAAGCAAATGATGATAATTGACAATAATAGACTTAGGAGTGATACCTTTGGGACAATCCTTACCGATGTGTCCCTTTTCCCGACAATTGTAGCAAGTAGGCTTTGAACGTCTGTTCTTTTTGACTTGCTCTTTGCCGGTTTACCTCATTGTTGATGGTTGTGGCTTGATCTCCACCTTGTTAGGGCACACGGAGGCAAAGTAGCCCTTCTTGTTGCAAGCAAAGCACTTGATAGTCTTTGAGTGTCTTGCGTTGTGCCTTGTCTTGCTAGTCTCCCTCTTGGAGATGTAGCCGAGTCCTCGCTTATCTTGAGGTGCCCTTGGCTTGCTCAAGATCTCATCGAGAACGGCTTTACCCTTTATGCTCCTCTTCAAGTCATTTTCTAATCTAATGACTTGGGCCTTGAGCTCTTCATTTTCCTCTACAAGGTTAGTCTCAACATGCATAGAGGAAGTAGTAGCAATAGAATTTGAGCAACAAGGTAAATCATTGCTAGAGGTGGATATGCATTTATTTGATGAATTGTTTGTAATAGAAATTGGGCAAGGCAATTCATCAACTAAATTACATTGAGTAGCAATATCCACTCTAGACTTAGTGAATTCCTTGAGAAGGACTTTTTCATGATTTTCTTTTAGAATATTATAATCATTTTGAAGTGAGTCATGCTCCAATTTCAAAATTTTATACTTCTTTTTCTCCTTCCCAAGAGATTCATTGAGCTCCTTTAACATATTCATAAATTCATCACAAGAGAGCTCATCATCATCATCATCATCACTTACCTCAATTTTACATTTTGCCATGTAGCAACGGATTAGTGATGGGAGTGAATCTTCATCGTCGCTTGAGGCGGAGGTTGAGGTCGATGGAGATGTCGGTTCTTCATCACTTGATGTGGAGCTTGAGGTTTCATCTCCCGACATCTCTTTCTCAATGCAATCCTCAATGGAAGTGGATGATTCAAATAGATCTTGAAGCTTTATCCACATTTCATGAGCACTCTTGAGATTGTATATCTTATCAAAAATTTCATCGCTCACAACACAAAATAAAGCATTAGTAGCTTGAGCATCAAGATGTCACTACAAGAAACAGGAAAAAATTCATGGGTTTTTTTAAATTCGTGGGCCAAAAAAAACCCCACGTATTTATATATTTAAATTAAATGGGTTTATAAAAACCCACGATTTAATTAAATTAAATGGGCCCAAAACCCACAATTTATATTTTAAATTGCCGGTTTTTAAATTAGCGACGATTTAATTAAATTCGCTTTCGCCCACGAATTTAAAGCTGTGTTTTAACCTAGCGCGCATCTCCCTCTCTCTCTCTTCGCTCGCCTCTCACGGTCTCACCCACCCGCGCGTTCCCACGCTGCCGCCGCACCACCTGCCCGCGCCCCACCCCGCGACACCACGCCCCGAATCGCCCCGAATCGTAAGGACACCACGCCCCTTCCTCGCCTTTGCCCGCGTAGGATGCGAAAGCGGCAAGACGGAGGCGGCGGCGGCGCCTTCCACTCCACGGTCGCATCGCTCTCCAAATCCACGGTCCGACCTAAACCTACCCCTATCCTCCCTCCATCCTTTCTTAATTTTTGTCTAAATCAAATCACGCCTCCAGTTCTTGGATCTTGATGCTAAATCTTGGAACGATTTGTCTCCTAAACAGAGAAATGAAACCGCCTAGTCTATAAAAGAAGAAGCTTCACTACATATAGCACGGCAAAATGATAATAAACAAGGACATCGCGATGTTAAATAAGCACTAATTAGTGATGCATCCTTCGATATTCGCACATCCACGCTGCAATTTCAATATTTAGCCACCGGAAAGGATTGAGTGAACTCTTTTGTGCAATTCATTCATCGGTTGGTGCGCAGCTTTTCTCGACAATAGAGTACCAATTATGCTAGTTCTCGCCATCGAGCTTAGGGTTAGAGTCACAATAGTCTTGTTATGTTTGTAAAGTTGTGCACTTTAACATCTAAGCTCTAGTGTACCGCATTATTTCAGGTTTAGTACAAAGTTCTTTTAAATAAATATGTTGTTGTAGAAGATGTAACTCGTAACTATGAGCATGAATGTCAAGCGCTTGCTAAACATTATAGCATTTGTATTTCTTCAATTATTTGGGATTTGAGTTTAACAGATACGGAACTATTCTTGGGCAGCCTCATATTCGATTTGCCATCCGTGAAAAGCGTCTTGATGCAAAGAGTGCTCTTAAGAACCTTCTACTTAATGGCAGCCCTTATCGTATATCAGAACCATTTTCTTACATTTTGTTTACATCCAAATTTGTGAACTTGTCTCAGAATAACAACACAAAATGAGTTACATTATCCTCGTAAATGGGCAACAATGCAACACCGATCTCCTTGACTACAATTATTTCATACCAAATGTTTGTTGTTTCACCATGCCGATGGGCAAATCGGATATGCCTCAACAACTATGAAATGCGGTTTAACACTTCTTTATTTAATTTCTTTGAAAGCATTGCCTCCACGGTGAAAAAGGATTAGAGTTTGAAATAGTTTTGAACATTGTCAATAGGAAAGCAGAATAAACAAATGAGGCAGCAGAAAGTTAGTGGCAAATCAAAAGTCCCGCGCCTGCTCGAAAAAATCCACATAGCAAAACCAACCGTAAGTTTACTTTCAAACTTTTTACATTTCAAATGCTTTTGCAGAATAACTTGTATGTACTTGAGCACCATTTTGTATTTCCGATTCCCAATTAACTAGATCAAGGAAGCCTACCCCAACTTGTTTGGGACTAAAGGCTTGGATAAATACGCAATTAACTAGACTGAAGGAGAGTGCATATGGAAATGTGCAAGTGTGAGCCTATTGCTAAACTCCTTCATGTGTGCATTGGTTGCATTTATTCTTCATTAACATTGCCATGAGGCCTAGACTACCTTCTCACAATTTCTGCTTCCATTTTTTAATTAAATTGTGAATTTTGTCTTCCTAAGGTTTGTTCTGTTATGTTCTTCAAATTGTACTGCAATCACATTGACTTTAATGTACACAAACCATTATTCCTATTATCTTCATTGTATAACTGTTTTTGAGGCATTATTTATATTTCTCTACCTTAAAACCATACACAAACAATTATTTAACAATTATTTTCAGTATATTGGGTGATAAAAAACTGCACCATGATGTTTTATATAGGTGGGCAAAACTAGAGAAACTTTGATGAAGATGACTACAGTGATACCCCTTATGGGAGCTTTGGCGGTAAGAGGTCTTTTACTCGGCATCGGCTCGGGAGAATGATGACCTTGGCAATTCTCCTAGTGGATTTCAATGGAGAGATGACACTCAATCGACCAAATCGAGGGAAAGAGTTTGGAACGAAAGTGTTGTGGATGAGGAAGAAGAGTCTTGTCGTGATGATTTGAGAAGCCATAGGATCTCTCTTGGTTTGCCGCCTCTTTAGGTCCCTTAAAACTTGATCATATTAAGTCCGCGTAAGTGTTATGAGCATTATCTACTGAGATTCTATCACTTTGGGTCTTGGTTATTTTAGAAGTCGTGCTGTTCTTGAGTCCCTACGATACCAGATTCGTTGAATTGCCAAGAAGTGGTACTAGGAAAAAGCAAAGACGATGACTCCATATAACCACGCTTGTTGATGTCATATTAAACATAATTGAATCAAAGTGCCTACATGCAACATAGGTGACATAGAGCTATTAAGGATATAGCGGATTGAACTATATCTTTTTTCTTTTTGAGTTGTTGAGCTATAACTTGTGTAATGGTCTCGATTATGAATATAATCGTAATGCAGTCAAGCAGAGGAAAAGTTCAAACGCTGTAGAAGCATACAAGGCGCTATGGTGCTTTCAAATCGAGTGGTTCATGACAAGATGCAAGAGTAAGTTATTTTTTTAGAACTTGTAGTCTTTGAGGAACTGGAGTTACAACGCACCAAGAGAGCAAGTATTTGTTGTTCAAGAAAGTTTAGTAGTTCGAGTTTAGGCTTCATATGAATAACGAAATCTGAAGATGAATCTGTATCAGAACATAGAATGGATCTGTAGATGAATCTCCTTTTCCTTGTTTGTTTGCACTTATACGGGGGGTTTCTGCAATCACTAAGCACTTTTGTGATGCTTCTTTCGTATTCAGACATATGGCAATGGTCAGAGATGACCGGCTTTGGTGATTTGCCGCCATGCTGGAGTTTTCTTTGCTTCACCATAGGGAATGAAAAATTGTCATGTAGGTTTTTATTTGATACAAGGTCCCTGTCATTCATCGGGTACAATTGCTTGCGATTTGTAAAGAACATTCTGTTCATCTTTATTCAGGTATGGTGGTTGGGATGGCAAAAAGTGGCTGTCTGATGTATATATCATGGACACAAGCGAGCTAACTGTTTCCTTTATTCAAGCTATATTGAGCATTAATTTTGTTTTTTGATGGTAACAAAAGTTGAGCATTCATGTTTATTTTTAAATTCTCTGTTGGATAGTGTCACCATGTAAGAAATTTGCATATATGCTTAGTTATTCTAGCTACTCTCGGTCTCTCACTGTTTAATCTGTCCTTATATATTATAACTGCAAATGTTTTTTTGTCTGCTGAGTGGATGTCCTTTTTACTAGAGAGGTCATGCCGAAATTTTGTACATTTCGGTGACTTCGTTTGATTTGCCAAATGAGGTAGCATGGATCCTAATGATAGAGCCTATATCCAGAGGCAATGGAGTATGGATAAGATAAACATAATATGTGCTACAGTTGCATTTGGGATGGGTAACTTGATCTTTCAAACATCTGTACATATTTATTTATTGGTGCACTATGCTAATGGTACAAATTGCAGGTATTAATAAACCCGATGTTCGTTTTGTTATTCATCATTCCCTGCCCAAATAAATTGAAGGATATCATCAGGTATTTCTGATGACATAATTTTCACAATGCGTATGCGAGGTGAAATTGCATAATTTAAGTTGTTTCATGATCACACATTCTTTTAGGAGTGTGGACGGCCGGTAGAGATGGGCAACTTTCATCTTGTGTGTCAGATTACAATTATTCATTGTGTAAGTCTAGTGGTACCTTATATTGTCGACTTCATACTATCTTCATCTCTCATCATAAACAAGTAATTTTCTTGCAAAACTATGTAGATTCGTGTCAAACACATGCTTACACAAGGAGTTGTAGAACAAATCGCATCAAGACCACGAGGAGGCTCTTCGTCTTCACATGAGCAAGCACTTGAAACACATAAGGAGAATCTATTGCGCATGGTATATATAATTCTACATGCATGCTTCTTGTTGCGTTGTAGTTAGGAAAGCATCTTAGCTTGTCATATTTTCTCTTTCTATAGGTTAGTTATCGTGAAAATGATGTGGACCGCAGACGCCTACTACAACCGATCCACTTTGGAGAGATGTTTGATCCTTCACATTGTGCAAAAACATGTGATAATTGCTTGAAAGAACCGACATGGATTGAGAAAGATGTGACTATGATTGCTAGGCGGTTGGTAAGTGGACAGTGTGTACCTCCTCCAAAACACCCCAGTTACTATTTCAACCTGTTGTAACGTGTACAAACTAACTAGGTTTACATGAAAATGAAACTTCAATTTGTGATGGACGATGTACATAAGTACATAATTAGTTGATTCGATTAAATAGCGGCTTCAACCTCTTGTGATGTTAATTTGTCTTTGTTTTGTGCAAAGCATTGCTTTAGTTATGCATTTAAATACGTGATTACATCAAACTCGCCTAGGGTCTTAGTCTTTGTTTGTCACTTTGCATAGTTTGCGGTTACCATTCAGTTTTGAAAGTCTGCACCCATCCACACACAAAAACTCTTTTTGTAGTTTAATATGTGCGCTATGTTTCAATTTACAAAGTTCTGAAATTCTGTTGGCGGAAGAATCCTTTGGTGCAACCATCGGGATTACTCTAAGTTAATTGATCTTCACTCTAAAGCAAACCATGTGGAAGATGCAGAAAGGATACTTGGTAAAATGAAAGACAATGGTATTGCACCTGATATCCTCACATCCATCACTTTAGTCCACATGTATAGCAAGGCAGGCAATCTTGAACAAGCTAAGCAGGCTTTTGAGTTCATTCAGAAGGAGGGTTTCCCATGGAACTTTATATGTTTTACAGTTACGAACCTGGGATGAGTTGAAAATTTATATAATAGATTATACTTTGCAGATATTCATAAACTGCAGAAGTAGAAGTGAAGTCACCATGTAAGAAATTTGCATATATGCTTAGTTATTCTAGCTACTATCGGTCTCTCACTGTTTAATCTGTCCTTATATATTATAACTGCAAATGTTTTTTTTTGTCTGCTGAGTGGATGTCCTATTTACTAGAGAGGTTATGCCGAAATTTTGTATATTTCGGTGACTTAGTTTTTGTTGAATTATGATCCAAATTCAGAAGAAGGCTAACTTCTGTCGGAGCAGAGCGGAAGCCCGTCGCTGTTATTCTTGACCTAGGTCATTGCCCTTAAACACTCTTGAAAATAGTGAAGTTTGCCGGTCGGTGCCCGTGGTTTTTTACCCTTCACATTGGAGGGGTTTTTCCACGTTAAATCCGGTTCGTATATATGTTATTTACTGATTTTCGTGTTTGGAAAATGGGCTAGTGCTTCCGCTATAATTTGCGTATCAAATTACTAAAATAATGATCGAGCTGACATCAATGAAATACAAGCTGGATGGGTGGTCAGTCACTAGGATATATATTTTTTTTTTTGTATAATGGCTAATAAATTCGTGGGCCACATAAAACCCACGAATTTAACTGTTAAATTCGTGGGTTTTATTCAGCCCACTAATTTAACTATTAAATTCATGGGTTTTATTCAGCCCACGAATTTACTTAAAAATTGCGGGTTTTACACTACGCCTATTTAATTTAATTAAATTCGTGGGTTTTTTACTAAATTTCACGAAATTAATCTGTTAAATTCGTGGGTTTTTTCATTTTACAATTTATGATTAAATCGTGGTTTTATAGTAACTCACAATTTAATTTAAATTGTGGGTACCACTTAATTTAATTGATTAATTTCGTCGAGTTAAATTTGTGAACTAAATTGACGGTTTGCCCACTAATTTAACTTAAATTGTGGGTTTTTTCAAATTGTGGGTTTTGGCCCACTAATTTTTCCTCGCTTGTAGTGTGTAGGCATTTCGTCTCTCCTTCAGTTGGATTAACTTCATTCAATGGAGAGGAAAAACTGACATCTACGATCCACCATATTTGGGGGCTCATGAATTTAAAATGAGAAGTCATAATTAATTTCCAATGAGCATAATTTGAGCCATCTAGCACAAGTGGCTCATGTGAGTGCACAAATTCTCTAGTCAACATCCTTTACTCTCTAGACGGTTAAGTCTAATAAAATGAGAGACCAAACTCTGATACCAATTGAAAGGATAGGGGATGTCACCTAGAGGGGAGGTGAATAGGTGAATTAAAAAAAATTCAGTGGAATAAATTAATCCCGAGGGAGTCAACCCGCCCGGATACTCCGAACTTTACTTTGGATACTCCGGTATGTCCGGACTATCCGGATCAAGTATGCGGAATGTCCGGACTGAGCTCCCGAGGGGGTCAACCCGGATACTCCGAACTTAACTTCGGATACTCCAGTATATCCGGACTGAACTCCCCGAGTTGCAATTTTAAATCTCTACGACTTTTAAAAAATCTACTTGAATACAAAGAATCTAAACACTACCAGGTACCTGGAACAAGTAGAGATCTAGCGGAAAACTTAATAGAAAAGTAGATCGAGCAATTTCAAGATTCAAAATCAAATACTAAAGCAAGAGTAAGAAGCAAACTTGGAGACGATGATTTTTCACCCAAAGTTCGGATCCTTGAGGGGATCCTACGTCTCCGTTGAGGCGGCTCGGTCCCACTTGAGCTGGGGTTTCTTTCAACCCTTTTCCTCCCGGTGTTGCACAAATGCACTCACCGATGCGGCTCGGTCACACTTGAGCCGGGGGTCTCTTTCAACCCTCTTCCTCCCGGTGTTGCACAAATGCACTCACGGACTTCACTTCTTTGATTCCTTCCCTTGGAGGCGGAATCGCCTTCACAAACTTCCCACGGCCAACCACACAAAGCTTCGGTGGCTCGTAGGCGACCTCCTAGCCGTCTAGGAGTTCTCAACCTCCAAGAGTAACAAATGCTCACGAAGAACAAGCTTGGAGATGAAATCAAGTGCTCAAACAACTCAAATCTCACTCAACCTAACACCTCACTCCTCAAACCCTTCCCAACCTTTCTCACAAAGGGGATCACTTAGATCTAAGGGTAGAGGGGTGTTTAAGGGGCTCAAGAACAAGAGGAGAACCCCTCAAAGCTGCAGGATAACGGCCACTTTTCAAATGGGGAAGAGAGGGCTTTAAATAGAGGTCCCCAAAAAACTAGCCGCTTGAATCACAAGAAGTCCGGATACTCTGACTTAACCCCTGATACTCGACAACCGGATACTCCGGACTCACCCAAAGGACCCAGATACTGGATTGACCAAACCGAGAGTACCAACCGGATACTCGGACTTAACCCCGGATACTCCGGATTGACCGAGCACCGATTTAAAACGAAAGCATAACTTTTGACTCCGGACTCCGATTTCAGTGATTTTGGACTCTACCGAAAGCTAAGAACGAGGGCAACACAACCAGGAATCCAAGGGAGACCTACAATTCTAACTTTCCGGCACCACCAACACCGCTCTCTCTCTAAGTTTCACAAGGATGGATCACTTGAGCACTTGACACATCTAAAAGTCATTCAACGTCGCATCCCTCTTAATACTACAGCAATCCTTAGACTCAATTTAAATCAAAGATAATACAAGTCTAGAAATAGTCACTTGCCGTGTTCTTTCTTAATACCGGTGCATGAAGACCTTCACCATATAATTGATGACATCTTCGCCTTGTCCAACTTGACTCGATTCACCTCATGAGACTCTCGTCCTATCAACCTTGACTTGATCATCCTCTCCGACGATCTCCACGCTAAGTCGATCTTGACTTAGTCCCCAACTCTTGGTGACACCACCGTCTTGTTGACCTCGGCTTAACGATCATCCTCCACGATACCTTGGTCATCATACACACACGGGACCTAATTCTTTCCAAACCACTCATGAAAAGCATTAGTCCCAAAAGCTCAATAGATATGAAGAAATTGATATTTGTGAGCAGTTGATTACCACAAGTGTTTCATATAAAGAGGCACAATATAACTGGAAACACTTGACATAAGAAATGTTCTCTACTAAGTGCATCATGATGAATATGTAATTGATCTATATGCACTAGAAAGATAATTGCCGATATGATGAATCAATTAAATAATGGCAAGGATTACAGTCTTTACTTAAATGAAGCACATAATAGAATATACACGAATTGTACATGTGCAACTAATATTTGGAATAAGAGTAAATATGTGATCCAACACTAGATTAAACTTCACTAAGAGAATTGCATGAGAAGATATACAACTAGAACATGCATGCATCAAGTCAATCTATAGCAATATGAAGTTTAACTCTAGTTAATACATGCCTACTAAAAACAAAGCACATAATGAACTCAAATGAATATATATGCACAAATAAATATGACATGAACCAACGTGCATATATATAATCAACATGCTACTTGGAGTTTACTATGCATTTGCACAAAAGGAATGCAATAACAAATATAGAAGAGATACCAAAATTGCATACCTTAACTTTGCTTAACCATTCCACTTGATTTTCCTCTAAATAGATGAGACTGATACTCAACTAGGCAATGACATGTTAGTCTCATAGCAATATAATCATATTAGAGGTTTGTCATTTGTTAAGCACTAAGTTAAGCATTTACTGAATTACATAGATTGTCATTATATGCGTTTGTCATTAATCACCAAAATAACATAAGTGCCTAGATGCACTTTCACTAGTACTACCCACTGAGGTTTCAATACTGATGGGCTAAACCACCACAACAGGGCCCCCTCTTGCGCCATGTGAGTTTATTCGTACACTCGGACTCACACCACCAAAGCAGTACTAATGCTAAGGCATTGCAAATTAGTCAGCTAGGCTGCCCCATGACAGACATGTGGTTACATGATTGACTCAGGTCAAAGGCTCATAAGGTTTAGTCCTTAGGGTGATCAAAGCAAGACTTGCACATACCCTCTGCCCATCGGGCCCACCCTGGCACACCTTCCCTTACCACTTGCTTCAATCTAAATGATTACCAACCCAGTTGATTACCAAGCACCACGTGCTACCCACAAATCAACATCATTGTGTGACCTTCTCGTTACAACAACTCAATCTCTTTGTGTGACCACACATGACACACAAGTTCACATTATTGTTCCATAATCCATTTGTGGAGTATATGGACCACGGGTATCTGCAAGGCCTAGCCCCGTTTTCATTATTGCCAACAACAAACGTTGACAGTTGGCGCGCCAGGTAGGGGGTGCGTTAAGGTCAATCTCATCAAGCTCGATGGCAATCCACAGCGAAGTCATGGCCACCTTCGCTCCCGCCTAGGAGTTCCGTTTCGGAAGTCTGGACTTCATCGCCATGATCTTGGCAAGCTTATCCTTTCGGATTCGAATCAGATCCAATCTGGAAGTGATTCCGCTGTTCTCCTGACCAGGCAGTCACTTGGATCAAGGAAGGCTGTGGCCATCTGTCCCCGAATAGTAAGCCAGGAGTTTGTTCCCTGATCTGGATGAGGTCCGGTCAAGGACGAGTCCCGCATGGTGAGAGGCTTCAGTAAACCACTCGGATCCAAAGATCAACCCAATTTGTCTTATTGTTCTTCTGACTCAGAGAGCAGGATAGGAGGCTTTCAAAGCTTTCACGGCATCTACGTGATCGAAGATCCATGGACTGAGTCCCAGCAGCAGAAAAATGCCACGGATGCTACAGAAGCAGAGCGCCTACATCGAGAAGCGCAGGAGGAACATGCGCAGTCCCTCCAAATCAGAGGACGCAATGTTAATGAGGACATCTTGCAAACAAGGATGGGGAATGAATCAGTTTTTCATACCCCTCAACAAAATATCGTCGCCTCAAAGACACTGCTCGATACCCTAGGACCAATGCTCGGTTTTGATAGTCCTGCTACCCCGATCGTGGCCCAAGTCAAGGCCATGGTGACGGCGGCGGCGATCCAACAACAATAGGAAGAACCAGGGGAGAAAGAATACTCTCGTGCCCACACAATCACTCAGACTGCAAGAAGCGATACTGCCTGCAGTTGGTCTATGCGCGGCCGACTTGAACTTCGTCGGGGCGAGGACGCTCGCCGGAGCATCAGTCATGACCTTCGCTTGGATCTGGATGCCAAGCGACGAGAGCGTGAAAATGAAGAGTACCGCCGGCGCAAAGATGACTACGAGCATTTCGGCATCAGTCATGATGGCCAGGACGACCGCAAAAATCCACACCGACGCGACAGGGGTGAGGACGAGGACCGCCGAGTTAGATCTCCACCTCAGCACTCCCCACGACGGCGAGGTGATGGGCCTATTGATTGCATCCGTGCCTTCACTCCCAGGCTTCGCCTAGTGGTTTGGCCTAAAGGTTTCAACCCTAAAAGCATCACGAAGTTTGATGGAGGGAGAGATCCAGAAGCGTGGTTGCAGGTTTATTCCCTTTCAATCACGGCAACCGGGGGCGACCACAACGTGATGGCAAACTATCTGCCAGTCACGCTTACCCCTTCGGCTCAGGCTTGGCTTACGGGACTTCCAGCGAACTATATAGATTCCTGGGGAGATTTATGTGATCAGTTCATTACCAACTTCCAGGGCACCTATGAAAGACCTGGGACTCAATGGGACTTGCATCAACTTCACCAGAGGAAGGACGAAACCCTCTGGGGATTATTTGGCGCTTCATGTAGAAGAAAAACACGATACGAGACATCTCGGAAGCTACGGTCATTGCAGCATTCCAAAAAGGTGTCAACGACCCTGACTTGATTGAGAAGATGTCCCGGAAACCGCTGACCATGGTAAGAGAAATGTTTGAATTGGCGGATCGTTATGCAACAGCCTCGGATGCCTTAGCCGAGCGTCAAGATGATCGCCCACGGCAAAAGGACAAGAAGGAACACGCCGAGTCTTCCAAGCAGCGGATAGGAAGCGAAAGACCGAAGAACTGGTTGCGGTGGCCGAACGCGGCCGACCTCAAGCACCACGGACGGACGATTGTGACGCGGTAATGGACGCAACTTGCCCTTTTCATCCTAAGGGAAAGCATGATGCGAAGGATTGCTTCACTCTGAGAAGGTTCGCAAAGGAGAGTAACAAGCGGCCGGGCCCGGACAAGGGCAAAGCAAAGAAAAAGCAAGATCCCCCTGAAGTTGACGAGGGTGACTACCAGAAGACGGAGCGTGAGCTCAACTACATATTCGGGGGCTCGGCTGTTTATGAGTCCAAGCAAAAGCAAAAGCTTACCGCTCGGGACATCAGTGCGGTTTTGCCGGCAACCCCCAATACCTCAGATGGTCTGAAGTCCTGATTGCCTTTGATTGCTCAGATCATCTAGATCACATTCCATATCCAGGTAGATATCCTCTTGTTTTGGATCCTGTGATTCGCAGTGTTAAACTCAAGAGGGTGCTGGTTGACAGAGGGAGCGGACTCAACGTCCTCTTCTCCAAAACTTTCGATGACATGAAGATTCCACGCTCGGAGCTAAAGCGGGGCTCATCGCCATTTCATGGGGTAATCCCCGGGACCTCTTCGGTTCCACTCGGGCAAATCACCTTGTCGGTCACGTTCGGGACTAGGGAAAATTATCGGACGGAATATCTTAACTTTGAGGTGGCTGATTTTGAGATGGCATACCATGCCATCTTGGGAAGGCCAGGCCTGGCCAGGTTATGGTTGTGCCCCATTATACTTACCTCGTATTGAAGATGCAAGGGCCGAGGGGAATTATCTTGGTCCATGGCGACGTCAGGCAGTCTTTCGCGTGTGATAGGGAGAACTGCGAGATGGCTGAAATGCAAGAAGTGGCGGCCGACAGGGAGAAGATCTGACAGGCAACCGCACATCAAAAAGATGAGGGAGAAGTCCCAGCAAAGAAGCAAGTCAAGACAAGCATGAAGCCTGGCGAAGGGACTAAGAAGGTAATCCTCGACCCGTCCAACTCGGCTCAGACAGCTCTGATCAGGACAGGCCTCGATCGTAAATAGGAAAATGCGCTCGTCACCTTCCTTCGGGCAAACCGTGACATTTTTGCATGGAAACCTTTCGACATGCCCGGTGTTCCTAGGGAGGTGATCGAGCACTCTCTCAGTGTTGACGAGAAGGAGAAGCCCATCAAGCAGCGGCTCCGACGATTCGATCAAGATCATCGAGAGGCTATCAGGGAAGAAATCACTAAGCTTTTAGCCGTAGGCTTTATAAAAGAAGTGTATCATCCCGACTAGTTAGCGAACCCAGTTCTTGTTCGGAAAAAGAATAAAAGCTAGCACACGTGTGTTGATTATACTGATCTTAACAAAGCATGCCCTAAAGATCCGTTTGGGTTGCCTTGCATCGACCAAGTGGTAGATTCAATTGCAGGTTGTGAGCTCTTAAGCTTTTTGGATGCCTACTCGGGGTATCACCAGATCAGGCTAAAAGAAGAAGACTATATCAAGACTTTGTTCATCACTCCGTTTGGAGCATTTTGCTACGTCACAATGCCGTTCGGTCTGAAAAACACTGGCGTAACCTATCAGCGCGCAATATAGCGTTGTTTTCATACTCAAATCGGACGCAACGTGGAAGCATATGTAGATGATGTCGTCGTCAAATCTCGCGCAGAGGAGGACCTCATATCCGATTTGGCCGAGACATTTGAAAGCCTAAGGGTGTACAAAATGAAGCTCAACCCTGAGAAGTGCGTCTTTGGAATACCCTTAGGAAAACTATTTGGATTCATAGTGTTGCAGTGGGGCATCGAAGCAAACCCAGAGAAAATCAATGCCATCCTGAAGATGAGGCCACCGACTTGCTAGAAAGACGTCCAGAAGCTCACGGGATACATGGTGGCACTCGGCAGGTTCATTTCCCACCTGGGATCGTGGGGGATGCCTTTTTTCAAGCTTCTGAAGAAGCAAGGCAATTTTCAATGGACTTTCGAGGCGCAACAAGCTTTCAAAGACCTCAAGGCATTCTTGTCCTCGCCGCCAGTATTGGTCTCACCGATGCCCGAAGAACCCCTTCTGCTTTACATTGCTGCAACGACTCATGTATCCTCAGGTACAGAAACTGTTGTATGTTGTATTGCTTACCTCTCGCAAACTCAGCATTACTTTCAAGAGCATTCAATTTCAGTGGTCACCGCTTTTCCGATTGGGGACATACTCCACAACCGGAAGGCCACCAGGAGAATTGCCAAGTGGGCAGTTGAACTCAAAACTTTTGAAATCTCCTTCAAGCTGCGAACAGCTGTAAAATCTCAAGTACTCGCCAACTTCACCGCCGAGTGGGTGGAACAGCAGACTCCCACGACTTCTAAAGAACTCGAATATTGGATAATGTATTTTGATGGCTCCCTCATGCTCAGCGGCGTGGGGGCTGGCGTGGTGCTCATCTCTCCGATGGGGGATCACCTGAAGTACGTCCTTCAACTTCATTTCCTGGCATCAAACAACGCCACCGAGTATGAGGCACTCATCCACGGACTCCATATTGCCATATCTCTCGGTGTCCAATGACTGACAATCCGCAGAGACTCCATGTTGATAATCAACCAAGTGCAGAAAGACTGGTCATGCGTTGGTGACAGCATGGATGCATATTGCTAGGAAGTGCGGAAGTTCGAAGACAAGTTCGACGGGCTGGAGCTCGTCCATGTACTTCGCCCTGACAACGAAGCGGCAGACGAGCTCGCAAGGCTAGGCTCTAATCGGGCAACAGTACCGGATGGAGTATTTATCGATGAGCTCCACAAACCTTCAATAAGCTGACAGCAGGAGTCAGACAAGTCAGAGGAAAGACCGGTCGAAGAGGAAGTTTTAGTCATTAACCCTGACTGGACAACTCTATTCTTAAACTACCTGTTTGTAACATCCCAAAATTTGGGCTTTCAAAAATTTATATTAAATTAGCTTTCCAAAATTTTTCTTCAATCTTATTTGATTAAAGAAGCTTATATCTCACTGAGAATTTTATTATGTCTTCCTCATAACATACTTAACTCATGGCAAAAAAAATATCAAAAACTAATAATTACTTTTATTGCCGTTTAAAATTCAAAAAAACAGATATCACTTAAATCTGAAATCTGCAATGTCAGAATTTTTATTAAATAATGGAGTAAGGTTTTGAGCTGAAAATTTTACAGAAGCATCCTTAGGTCAAATTCATTTGAAAAACAATGTTTCAGAAATAATAAACTTTATTTACTCTTAAAGAAAAATCAAAAACAGTAACAAGGATTCAAGAAGTCATTCTTTAATTGCCAAATCCAATACCTTAATGAAACTCAAAGAAAACTCAAACAACATGCTATAGCAAATAATTTTGTAAAATACTAGAGTCCAAATGGAGAATAAATATAATTTTTCTAGAATTTGTCAACACCATTTAGATATCTCGAAAATTCAAAAACAGTATGAAAAACAGCCAAGTTTGATGAATTACTGCTCTTAAATGACAACAGATATTGAGATGAAACCAAAGAAAATGGAAAGTAGAACCTTTGCACTACTTACTAAAAAATTGCAGAATTTTTCAACCAAGTCTTCACCCGCTTCCCAAGTCCGCCTAAATGACATGTCAACTCAGCCCTTAAAATCGCCAGCTGCTGAATTCAGCCGATTCACTTGATGAATCCTCAGGCTAAGCCTCTAGCAGGTGGTCCCCCATGCGCCTGGGCCCGCTGGCCAGCCCCTCCTTCCTTCTCTCCTCCCTTTCTCCTCTCCGGCTCTCGCCTGAGTCTTTGCCTGTCTGTTTTCTTGCACCGAGTGGTCTCTCCTCCTCGCGCCATTGGTTGGTCAGGCGGTGCCCCATTTGCATGCTATGCCCAGCTCACCTCTCAAGATCGCCATAAAGCCACCAAGCCTCTCCTTCTCCCCTTTGCTCATTCTTTGCTTGTAACGTCCCAAATTTGGCCGATTTTAAATTTTGGAGTTATTTGAATTTTTGCTAATTAATAAAACCTTTAATTGCATTTTATTGAATTTATCTAATTTTTCTGGAATTTATTGGATTTACTTAACATTTATTTAAACTACCCTTCTCTTGATTAATTAATACCAGAGAAAGTATTTATCAAAAATAAATGAAAATATTTTATTCAAGCTCTAAATACCTTAAAATATTTTCTGGAATTTTTCTAGAATTTTTCGGATATTTTTAGTGCCCCAAATAATTACTTTAAATTTTCAGATTTATTTTTATTGAGAAAATCTGGAAAATGGCTAGCTACTGAGGCCGGGTAGGCCCAACACTTGTGTTTCGCCCGGGAAAACCCTAATCGCCGCCGTTTCTCAGCCGTCGGATCTGGATCGAACGGCCTGCAATTAAATACCGTTTCGCCGAATTAAGGTTTAATCCGCCGTTGATCGAGATCGGACGGTGACGCGACCGACGACCTCGGGAGGGCGCGATCGGCACCGCCGCCGTAGGGGGTCAAGATCTTGTCGAGATATTGCGCGCGAACTCGAGGCATGTCCGCGCGGATGAAGTACCCTCCGTGCTCAAGACTTCACCCCGCCATTTCTCCTCATCTCTCGTGGCGCTCGCCCTCAGAGCCCCGCAATAGCTCACCGGAGTAGCCACACTCTTTCCCTCGGTTCTTCACCGTCTTGCGCCGCCGTCCGCCGTTTCGTCGTCACCAAGGACCTCATCGAGTTCCGTGACGAGCCGCGTCTTCGCGCCACCTCTTTCGACCAGAGACGACGACGAAGCGCCGTCAACCACATCGTCTTCCTCGGCCCGACGTCAAGCACCGCCGCTTCTTCGCGAACTCTTGCGACTCACCTCACCGTCGGATTCCATCGGACGCCTTCGTAAAGCCACGCCCTTCCCTTTTTAAATGCAAATCGAATCGGAGAAATAGACCTCGCCGCTGGATCTTCATCGAAAGATTCTCGTTGGGCGCGAGGCTTAGGAATAGTAAACCGCTTTCGGTATAGCGAGCCGCCGGATTTCATCCAACGGGCGACGTTGCGCCACGAAGGCTTTGTAGCAAAGGCATCGCCGATAACGACCGATCGCTGGATTTGAATCCAACGGCCGGAAAGAATTGTGTACGCGTGTCTTGATGCTTTTCCGCCGTGTCGACCACCTGGTTGGTCCAAGCATCGTTCATCCGGGCCCACTGTCGCTTGGTCGAGGGCGACGTGGTTTCCCTGGTGCCGACACGTGTCGCCGGTGAATTAATCCGGATTTTCAGTAAGAAATTAAATAGAATAATTCGGTTATTATTTATTTGAATTTCAGCAAACTTAGAAATGCTATAACTTTTGCATTTTAACTCGGATTTGGGTGATTCTAGTGCCCAAAAATTTGTAAAAATATGAACTATTTATTGGTGATTTTTATTTTATTTTTAGAATTTATCTTGCTGTCTGTATAGTGTATTTATTGTGTGATTGCTTGTGCCGAGTAGACTCCGAATTGCCGGAATTCGCCGAGGGAGGATTTGACGATCCATCGCAGAACCTCGACCAGAACCAACTCCTCTTCGAAGGCAAGTCGTGCTTTGATCATATTGCTCCCAGTTTTACAAAATTACTTTGATTCAAATTATTGCATGCTAGTTCAAGATTAAAATGAATTAAATTAATTTGGGAATTACTTATTCAACCCAATTGCTAAATATCACCTTGCCATGATTATTTGTATGCCATAATCCATTTGTCACCCTAGGATGGTTGATTATTAGTTGGTTGTTATTACTTGCCAACGTGGGTTGGTTAGACCGTGTATAATTGCTTAGCCATGCCACGCAACTCATGTCTTTTGAAGATAAAAGGATAATACTGAATAATGGATTATGAAATGTGTTTGTGAATGGTGTGACGTGTTGCCACACGATGATGTTGATATGTGGAACCGAGTGGTTCTACATGGATGTTGAGTTGTTGTTGGCATTGTGTTGCTAATAATCAACTGGGGTGGTAAAATGTTTTAGACCGAGGCAAGTGGCAAGAGTGGCATCGGATATGTCACTTTGGTATTTGGCGGTGTTGTTGGTAAATTATGAGATGGTACTGTTGGTGAATTATGTGATGGTAATATTGGTGAATTGTTTGGGGTAGTCTTGCCTTGGTCACCCTAAGGACTTCACCTTGCAAGCCTTTGAACTGAGTCACTCGTACAACCACATGTCTGTTATGGGACGGACCTAGTTTAGTAGGATTCCGATATCTCACCTTTGATACTAGGTGGCGATCACCGAGGGTGATCAGATGGGGAGCGCACTGTGTTTGCGCTTGGTACCCATCCAACGGTGTTCGTCGGTCCTATACTTCAGCTCGGAGTGAGGGAAGTGATAGTGAAGGCAACACGGAGAGGTTCCTAGGCTGAGCTAGAAGTTTCGAAAGGCTTTGTTATGATCGCTCATTAGACATCTTGTTGTATGGCGATTCACTACCGACGTGGTGAGTTGATTGTATCTTGTGGGTAAAGTGTACAACCTCTCGCAGAGTGTAAAAACTATTCAATAGCCGTGTCCGAGGTATTGGACATTGCTCGGGGATTACAGTCAAGGGGTAGAGTTTTGAAAATAAAATGAGGTTGGGAATGTGGACATTGTGATATGGAAATTGGTTAAGGATGAGAAATGCTTTACTTGAGATGATTACAAAAATTATTATGGTATTATTTGTTTTATCGCTTATCTACTATGATTATTCGTGAATGCTGCTTTATTGCAAAAGAACCATTCAGCCATTCCTTTGGAATAAGCCATGCATGTAGTAATAGAATTGCATTACATGCATGACTTGTTGAGTACGGTTGTGTACTCACCCTTGCTATAACAAAACATCACCAGCTTGAGGAGAAGTCATTGTCTTGAAGAAGGGAGAAGTTCGCAAGAAGGCTTAATATCTAGGAGTTGAACCTTGTCAAATGCCTGTGGTATATTGATGGGATTCACCGACGTTCTTCGTTCATTGCTCGCTTTTACTCGAGTTGAAGCCATCTAGGTTTCACAATTGTAAGTTGACCTTAAGGTTGTTCAACCTGTTATATTAAAGATGAATACCTTATTTATTATTCCGCTGTGTATGTTTGTGATATTCATCTTTGTTAACTGTGGGCACTAGCGACTGATCCTGGGACTAGTGCTGAAAACACAGAGGGTTTCCGGATTGTGAATTCGGGTCCCGACACTATTAAAGGATGAGCTTCCCGAAGATCGCGTGCAGGCAGAACGCGTCACACGTCGATGCAAAAGCTACGTGGTAGTCGGGGAAGAACTCTTCTAGAAGAGTGCCTCCGGAGTCCTAAGACGCTGTATATCGGAGCAAGAAGGGAAGAACCTTCTCAGAGAAATCCACTCGGGAATTTGTGGGCACCATGCCGCGTCAAGTACCCTTGTGGGCAAAGCTTATCGTCAAGGCCTCTTCTGGCTGACTGCTGTATCGGATGCAGAGGATATTGTTCGCACCTGTGAAGGTTGTCAATTCTTCACTCGTCAAATACATGTGCTGGTGCAGGAGCTACAAACTATTCCGATCACCTAGCCATTTGCAGTCTGGGGGCTTGACATGGTCGGACCCTTGAAGAAGGCTCAAGGTGGTTTCACCCATCTCTTCGTTGCCATTGATAAATTTATGAAGTGGATTGAGGCTAAGCCCGTCGCCACGATCATGGCGACCAAGGCAAAGAATTCTTCCAATAAATCGTGGTAAGGTTTGGTGTACCAAACAGAATCATCACAGATAACGGTACTCAATTCCGCTGTGAAGAATTTCAAGACTGGTGCGACGAGCTCGGCATCAAAATTTGCTTCGCTTTCGTGGCTCATCCAAGAAGCAATGGCCAAGTGGAGTGAGCCAACAGTATGGTGCTGCAACGGCTAAAAGCAAGAATTTTTGATCGTCTCATGCCTTATGCTACGCAATGGGTAAAAGAATTGCCTTCGATGCTCTAGGGGCTGAGAACCACTCCTAGCAGGGCCACCGGCAGTCACCTTTTTTCCTAGTATATGGCTCAGAGGCGATCTTACCTACCGAGTTGATGTTCGGATCCCCACGGGTTCGGAGCTACAAGGAGGCCGAGTCGGAGCAGAACCGGATAGAAGACCTCGACCGACTAGAGGAAGCTAGGGAGATCACAGCAATCCAGTCAGCCAAATATCTCCAGGGCTTGCATCGCTACCACGATCAGAATGTTTGGGGCCGTGCCTTCTCCAAAGGAGATCTGGTCCTAAGAAGGAATTAGAAAAGCGAGCATAAGCTCTCCCCGAGCTGGAAAGGCCCCTACATCATCGATGAGGTGATGCGCCTGGGGGCTTATAGGCTCAAGCATGAAGACGGTGTGGTTATTGGCAAAACATGGAACATAGAGCAGCTACGTCGTTTTTACTCTTAAAATCTTGTACATTAGTATTCATGAATAAAGTTTTCTTGACTTGCTACTCAATTGATGCCCAATTAAGCAGTAAGTCGGGGGCTACACCTAATAGTGTTGTGCATGCGCAACCCTTCTTACGAGTAATTTTTACTTCTCCCTAATGATTGCGACCGAGCTCGAGTGCGTTAAAATCCAAGTCGTGAAACTCTGACCCCACGATTGAGGAACTCTAGTTTCTCAAAGTGCATGCCTGGGAAAAATGGCCATGAGCCAACTCTTGACGCCCGGGGGCTAGAATAGTCGGGTAGAGTGGGCAAGCTCTAAAATCAATAGGGAGGAAAGAGTAAACAACATTAAGTTTCCATTAAAAATACTCAGGTCTGGATACATCAATGCATTACATGAGAATTTTGCAGGAACCTAAAACCTAAGCGCGGCGAGCGCGTCCTACTACCTCGATAAGAGCGTCCCTCGCCTCGACAAGCTTTGGGATGGCTTCGATCAGCGTGTCAACGAAGATGACGTCGCAGAATACAGCCTCTCCCTCCACAAGCTCGGCCAATGCGAGCTCATAATCATCCCAGAGTTCAGCGAGGAAGGCCTCCTCTTCATCTGGTGCCAGCAGAGCCTCATCTTCAAAGTCAAAGATTGGCTCCTCCACTGGGGGAGACGGTGGGGTCTCATCGTCAGACGAAGAAGATTGGGATGAAGAAGCCATTGAAGGTCTAAAGAAGAATGTCAAAGGTTGCAGAGAAGGACTTAGAGACGGGTGATCGCTCGAATAGCGGTGACACCATTATATAACCAAAGCGTGGAAACCGAACGGTTTTATGTAAATGCTAGCGCGGGAAGCCGAAGCGCCCTGAAGACATGCTGGTGCCAGAACTCGAAGCGGCCGAGAAGACGTATGGCCGCAGGACACTAAACGAGACGTGGCGCATGCAAGTGTTAAGTCAAAAAAAGCCTCTGAAGATACAATGAAGCAATTAAAAGCCAAACATGGCTTAGTTGCTAGGCTTTTTCTACCAAGGCATGAAAGAACAGTTACAAATCAAGTCTCAGTAAATGTATATCTACACGGGACCGAAGTCTAGATTCTCTGCTAGGGCGGTGGAAGTATCCCTAACCTCGTCAAGTAGGGCGGCAGCTTGGTCGTCATCAACGGTGCAGGCAAAGCCCTCCTTCATAGCCTCGAGCTCCACCTAGGGATATAAGGACTTCACGATGGCCAAAGCTTGACTGGCGCTCATAATCGCCGTCTCCTTCTGGTGTGCTACCAGCTTCTTGGGCCCTTCCACCAGCCGCTAGATTGTGGCGTCCGCATCGCTGGGCCCAGCTTCACCAGGATTCAAGATTTACAGCATTGCTTCGGAGCCTTCCCGAAGCTTGTCGACTTGCGCTTCAGTTGATTTGATTCTCTCATCAAAGACGTGATATTGAGCTAGCGACTTAACCCGGTATTCTGCAAAACCAGTCAGATTAGCCCGAAGATGCTAAAAAGCACAATAGGCACAGAGGACAAGTCGGGAGCAAACCTTCCAGCTCTCGGCTCAGCTTGTTTGACTTCGTCTGGGCCTTGTCTTCAGATTCCTCTAATTCCTTGATTCGCTTCTGGGAGGTCTCAAGCTCTCCCTGAAGGCATGCAACGACGAAGACCGAAACCAGGACAGGAAGAATGAGTTAAGATACGGAAGACTAAAAAGGTGTTCTAAGGCAGTCGAACAAGGCGGTTACCGCTAAGGAGCTCGCTGCTTAACTTGTGCGCCTCGGCACTCAACTCCGCCCAAAGTATCAGAGCTCGCTTGGCTCTCGCTCAACCCCGCCCAGCTCCCTCGAGTCCAACGCGGACCCGCTTAATCTCGTCCTCATAACCCCGCCGCATCTTGGTCATCGGGAGTATCTCCCGGAGAAGGGCGTCCCATTTCTTGGCACGCTTTCCCAGACTCTGAAGGCAACAAAATGAATGATAAAGCTACGCTATGCACTGAAGATAAAAAGGAGAAAGCTTCCAATCTATTCGGCATAAGAAGCTCACGTGGGCCAACCAGGCGCAATCGAAGGCACGGTCGTAGAGCTCCTTCCACTCCTCCTCACCCTCGTCATCAAAACCGGTCCACTCACTGTCCTCGCCGATGAATGCGACCCGCAGTGGAGATTTCGGGTGGGGGGCCGAGGAATTTCCTCCAGCAGAGGTGAAGGGCGGTCAGCGGGCTTCAGGGCCACCACTTGGCCAGCCGGCCTAGGGGGAGTACGCGGCGTCCTGAGCCGTAGAAGTAGTCGGAGGAGTCAGCGCAGCCTGCTTCGGGATCACTTTAGGGGTAGTAGGCGCGGCATCAGTCGGCGCCTCAGCTCCTGGCTGGCTTGTGACACCTTCGGTGGCGGCCTCCTGGAGCTCCTTGGGTGGCACGTCCACGGGAACTTCATCAACAGACTTCCTAGAAAAAGAAAAAGCAGTTAAGACATGATCCGGAAGAGCAAAAAGAAGAGTTGACAAAGGAACCAACCTATTGGATCTTATTATTTTTATCCCCGAGCCCTTCCGAGTGGAGGGTCTGCCTGCAGAAGAACCCGGCTGTGCACTGGGCGTGGGGGACGAAGGGTCTCCAATCGGGCACGGGGCGCCGAGTGCCGGGCTGGGGGCTCAGGAACCTTTGGGCCCTCAAACCGACTCGATGATGAGGTCGCTGGTGAGGTGCACGCGGCTGCCGAGTCCCAAACCTTTGGGCCTCCAATCGGGCGCACGTTAGCCGCCGACTGCCTCCTTTTCTCCTTGGGCACGTAGACGGCCAGGCGTTTCCCTTTTCCCATGGGGTCTTCAGCCTCTGCCGACTTGTCCTTCTTCGCACTCGACGCCGAGGACGAGGCGCCGGCAGGGCGTTTTCATTTGGCACTCTTGTGTTGAGGGAATTCGGGCAGAGGCACAACAGAGAAGAAGGCGTCACGACCCTGCAAGTACAAGCAGCAAACATATGCTTGATCGCAGTTACTCAAGAACCAGAAAATCCAACCTTGGGAGATAAGAAAGAATCTTACTAGAGGTGGAGGACACGTTCTATTGAAGGGCTTCGGGCACCCATTGTTGACGATTTGGGTGCCTGGGGCGAAAAAATCATCCAGACGTCCAAGGAGTACGCCCTTGAGAATCGGCTCAGGAGCTTCCCTTGTAGGATCGCGCTCCCCTTTATATTCATATCCCAGATCTACTTGCTCCTTGAGGGGCTGCACTTGGCGAAAGCCAAAATTGAGGATGATCGCAACTCCAGTTAGTCCGTCCTCCTTCAATTTTGCGATCATTCCCATGAGCTCCTCCACTTGATCCAACCCACCATCTGAGGGGAGCGAGGTCCAACTTAACGAAGGCTTGGGTGGGGCACCGGAAAATGAAGGAAGAGAAGGCTTAGGGTTGGCATAGTAAAACCACTCCTGGTGCCAACCTTTGTTTGAGATTTTGAAAGGAATGCCGAAATAGGATTTCGTCAGGCCGTCTCTATGTGTTTATGCAGTATGAGGAGTTAGGAGGAAACAGATTAGGTTTCTATGTTTCTATGTGTTTATGCAATCTGAAATGGCGTTAGGAGGAGATAGATTAGGTTTTTGACCTAGTGTTTATGCAATATGTTAGGATGCAAGTGGGATGCATTGTGGGTTAACTTCACATTGCCCACATTGACCGTAAACATTTATCTTAACACCATACTCTGCACTAACAAGGCCATCACATACATTACGTATTTGAATCTCACCCTGCTAAACTGATTTGGCCATCAGTTGGTCAATCTTTTGACCACCGAACTCGACACAACATGATGGAATGAGTAGTAGACTAGCAGTAGAAAAATAGGAAACAAAGAGCATTATGAAGGAACAGATCATTTTCACTGTACAGAATGACATTAACTTGCAATTTGCAAATGCTAATTAGTGCACTCAAAAGTTTAGACTTCAGGGTAAAAAAATTTAAGCATTTGGCTTGAGAGATAGATTAGACAGTCTGGCAGTTTTTAACTGTCCCTTTGTAGCTTTGCCTGTATTCACGTACATAAAGGTAAGAGAAGTGCAAAAGTGAATATTTGAACATCTACAAGGAAGTAGCTTAACTTGAAAAATGAGAAAAGGAAAGAAAAATAAATGTGTTTATTGCATCCTAATTTTGCAGACAGAAAGTAGAAAAAGGCACCAAACAAATCTCTACAAGTAGGCATACAAAATATGAAGAAAACATATATGGAAAACTTCAGAAATGTAAAGCAAACTCTGAAAACACTTAAAAATGTAAAGCAAACTTTGGAAAGAAGTTAGCAGACAGCAATGGCTGGCCATCTCTTCACTGAATTGGCGTTGTCGCACTAACGACTAGTTATTTGCTAGTCACGAAGCCTTCTAGCGTCGCTGCATCAGTCTTCTAGATTAGAATGGGAATTAGACAGGGATGTGGGCTATATGTGGGCTACGTGGGTCATCGTTTCCAACATGCATGTCCCATGATTACCTTTGTATAGTTAGGCGATTACGCCTTATATATGCAAAACATTTATATTAGCAACTCTAATGCACGAAAACGGTGATTACACCTTATATATGCAAAACGTTGATATTAGCAACTCTAACGCACGACAAAATAGTGATTACACCTTATATATACAAAACGTTGATATTAGCAACTCTAACGCGTGACAAAATGGTCATTCAAGTTGTGTCAAGATTCATCTCATGACTTTGTTAATTTAAAATTTCAGATAAACTTGCTGCACATAGCCTCTAACCAAGGACAAGTGCCGGATGGCGCTGAGCCCTTGAACCAAAGCCCGGAGCAAAGCCCAACAAGTTTCCTCAACCTAGAGCAACCCGAGGCGACAAATGTACACAAGGTAATTATTTAGTAGGATGTACTTCCTGATGAAATTCTTCACGTAGATGGGGTAATTCTCTAGCAGGGCCAAACGACTAATGAAATGGTTAAATGCAGTGTCAGACATCAGATGAACGAAGGCAGCGTCGTGGTCGAGGTCCCAGCAAGATGCACACAAGTGAACGAAAGGTGATTGTGGAGCTTAATGTAGTCGGAGAACCACCTATACCACTACAAAATGACCCCCCTTTAGCAACGCATATATGCGTTGCTAAAAGTCCGTATATGCGTTGCTAGGGTCTATACCAACGCATAATTATGTGTTGCCTAAAGTGGCGTTGCTAGGGTCTACTGCAACACTTAATTATGCGTTGGTAAGTCCTATTAATAACTGTTGCTAAGCTGCAACGGATATTGATGGGCTATGGCAACGCTTATATATGTTTGTACAACCTATGGACGAATAGCCTTCTATAGCTTGTTGCAACATATAGATTGTACTTGTGGCAACGCTTATATGCGTAGCAAGGAATAAACCATCTAAGCAACAATATTTGTAATTATTTTTATTTGGAGCCAAATAAATATATTATGCATGTGCAATGTATTTGAAGAATTCAAGATAATTTCCCAAACACACATTGCAAATAAGCGCAAATCAATACTATATTAAAAAAATTGTCGCATTACAGAGTTCCATCCACCACTTAGTTATCAAATTGTTGCATTTCAGAGATACTACATCTACCACTTAGTTTGACACAACCATGTCGTACTGCATATCTCTAAGCTCATAGAGGTTCCTTATATGTATGCGAGCTCACTAGCCCAAGACACTGCGACTAGAATTGCACCCATGACTTTAGAATTCAGATCAACCTGCATTGTGGTGATTGAACAATGATTAGTCGAGAAGGATCATATCACCAGAAATCATCAACAGGAACGGCAAAGTGAATTATTGTAGAAAAAGGAGCACAACTACCCTAATTATTTTTTTCGGATACGGGTACGGATACGGGTAGTGGAAAATTGGGTAGGATACGAATACGGATACCGGGTATTTACAAACAGGTAGAAAACAGATACCGGATATTATACGGACCGGTACAATACAGATAACGGGTACTTAGTCGAATAGTACGCAAACTAACTAGGATCAAAGTATATGATAAAAATAATTTAACTAACACACATGGTCCAATTATCACACATAATTCAACACATAGAGCCAAATTAAGATATAAGACAACAAATAGAGTTGAATAAACATATGTACTGCAACATAAAGTCTAATTAATATATAACTAATACATAGAGTCCAATAAATACACATAATTTAACATAGAGTCTAATTAATACATAATTCAACACATAAAGGCCAATAAACATGCATAGTTCAAAGAGAATGGAAGAAACATGATCTATCTTTCTTATCAAAACAATACAACCAAATCAATCTATCTTAATTATATTCATATTCCAACATGTCAGAAATTGAAGGATCAAGTAGTTACCATTGTGTATGAATCACCGGATGGTTGATCAAGCAGAGGACAAGAGGCGGTTCCCACTTTAGTTATTCGCCTGTAACAAGAGGGCATCATCAACAGAGAAATTTTTAGCATTATATTTAAGTGCAAAATAAGGGAGAAAAGCTATCGATGAAAAATGTTTTTTTCAAAAAATGAAATCTGAGTTCCAAAATTTTTGGTCATTAATTACTTCACACTTTAGTATATGAGCTGCTGAGCTCCAATATCAATTCCCTTAGAGATCAGATTTTTAACATCGGTATCTGCTCTTTCAAGTTTCATGTTATACTTTGATAACTTTGCAAAGAAAAACTGTTGATATGATGGTGAATCAACAAATCTCAGCAAATCCAACAGATGATCTAAGATGTACCCTTTCATTTCTTGATAATGCTCGACAAAGCTTCCTCTCCAGAGACCAATACTCAATGCCGATTTGAGTTCTTTTCACAATCTAAAAATAGGAAAAATAAAGAATTAATTCAAACAGATATAGTGAATGTTTTACATATTTACAAGTGCATAGAGGAGATAGTTCCCAACCGATTTGTCATCAACCCCGACATTGAAGAAGATCATCGGGGATCAAGCATGTCGACAAGGATGTTTCATTGAAAGCTCCTTTATTCCTTTCCAAAGACTGTGTTGGTAATACAATAGTAATTGAGAAGAAAGACAAAAATACCAAGTAAATAAGATAGTCAATGTACACACTATAATCCAAGACACGTGTTGATTAGATTCACATAGATCGTTTCCATATCATATTTTAAACAAATCAAATGTCCAAATCTTACTGTTGAAGAAGCGCTGTTGTCTGGAACTTGGTGCAAACTGTGTTCATTTGAAGCATTTAACTGCAACAAGAAAGATTTAGTTTGAAGAAACCATAAGAAAGAATAGGAACAAACTTGAAAATGGATTGTAGTTTGTTAACATCCAAACCACGAGACATAAAAGTATGACCTGCACTGTCGGATAGTACGCAAACTATCTAGAATCAAAGCACATAAACAAAACTTGCATAGGGAAATATGTACAGTTTATCGTCTAACTCTATCAAATTTACATAGATAGGGGACATTTACAGATGATAAAGAGAATGAGAATATCAAAACAGAACTTCTGGTGCTTGAATCAGCTATCACTAATGTATTATGAAAGTTTTGAATTTGGTTTTCAACAGAATCGATGTGAATAAATTTTAGGACTTTATACCTTGATCTCGCTTCACAAAAGGAACAGGATGATAAATTCACCTACATCCCGATCACCAATTGATCTTGATAGGCATAAACCACCGCCAACATCTAAGGGGCCAATCTGGATGAACAATGATGGAAACAAGGGTCAAGAAAAGAGGTGTGGATCAGATCTACAAATAAAATGAGTTGACAAAAGCATATAGTATAGAATCATATGATGCATGTAATCGAGCTCGGTCGAGCACTTCATGCGTTATTATAATATTTGTCCTCGGCTAAAACTCTAACTAACGGATCGTGGAAAGTAATATTGTTAGGCCCACATCACCTACAATATTCTAGACCAGATTGTATTGCGCCCATGGGAAAATTAAGCTCAAATCCACATATGGCTGTATTATAGTATTTGTCTTTTGGATATCTTGGTCATCATCTCGAGGCAAATCATGCCGACACCAAAGATGAGCGATGAAAATTCATTCTCAGATCCTGTTGCCTTTGTGCGAGAATCACAAAGTCACAAAAACATAGTGTAAAATATGTGACTACAAAAGCATATGTTTGTATTGAACTCAAAAGTGTAACTCTACAAGCATGACCGATCCTATGCACTTCCCTAATGAGCTAACATTGTGTATATATCCAATGGGCACACTTTGTTTAAGCATTATACCGTCAGTATTAGTTGCCCAACTGCATTTTTTTGGGGTGACAACAGAGTCCGAAGATGGAGGCTATCTCATTACCCAGAAAAAAAGGTCGCCAACTACATCGAGCTTATTCTAACCTCTCCATTTTCAAATAACCATGACATCAACAAGCATTACATACGTAGAAAAACTACTAAACCGCTCATCACAACAAAATAAAATCACCAACCTAGCAGGCAGATCATATGCATTGGTCATCTTCGCCATACCAAAATAACTTAAATCCTGCTCCCCTTCTACAATTATGCATAAACTAAAGAGCACATATTTAGTTAAACCAAAATCCCAAAGAGCCCACCCATCACCCATCGTGAGAAAAATACAATCTTTTCCTATCCCAATTGCGACACAATCGGGCATGGAAACCCCCAAAATTCACAAATACCGATATTAGAAAAGAACAAATCTCTAAGCCCCGGGCTCAGATTTCATCAACAAAGACCAAAGACACCATTTCCACACTTGATTGATCTGAAACCTCCATTAACCAAAGCAAGACGTAATCTAAGAGCAAGAGCAGAACAGATCAATCACAATCGGACCGCCCTACCCCGGATTCCTCCATGGCTGGAACAAGAGGCGAATCGGTGGCCCTCCCCGAGCAAGATTTCCTAGCAACTCCTCGGGGAGGAGGAGAGGAGAGAGATGAGAGAGAAGATGGGTTACACCTTGAAGGAGACAACCATCCACGCATGCGACTTACAGCAATCCTCTTTATCTTGACACACTAGTGGAGAATTAATGCTATCTAGAGCTCTGCATGAGAGCACAACTCATAAAACCTACCCGAGGCGGCAAATGTAGTAGTCGCCCCAACCGCGACCTCGATGGTCCGGAGCGGCCTGACTCCACGCCGAGGTTGACGAGTGCTTTCACCAAGTCCGCCGAGGCGGACCACAAACACTGGCTGCGCGACATGTCGACGACCGCGCGTCTAGGAATCAAACGAAGAAAGACGAAAAATTAAAGGCGCCCGAGAATGGGATTGATGTTACCACGGGATGGGCGAGATCGGTGATGAAGACGGTGCAGAGCGGCCGGGCAGACGTCGAGTCGTCGTGCAGAGTGGAGGTCAGCCACGGCGTGGTGGGGGCGGGAGGTCTCAGATTTTAGGTCACCACCGAATGACGCGGTGGAGACTGAGGCAGAGCGCCAGCCGACGGGTCACGAGTCACGGTTGGAGCGAGTGGCCGACGGGCCGAAGCGGGGACTCGGGGAGATGGGCGGCTCCGTCGGGTGCTCTGATAAAGATAGCGGTACCGAACAAAATACCCGTTAAGTACCCGTATCTGACCCGTTTTGGTTGGGTATTTGCTATCCTGTATCCGACCCGTATCCGAACAAAAAATATTCGGGTAGTACCTGAATCCATACCCGAATCAAAATTACCCGAACCCGTACCCGAAATTTCGGATAAATTTTTCCCGGATACGGATACGGGTCGGGTATTACCTGACCCGTTTTCACCCCTAGCGATGGGCCGGGCAACAGCTGTTGGGCTTGGGCCATGAACCGGATACCCGATTTTTAGTATTATCCGGGTACCCATATCCGACCCTAAAATCCGGGTATTTACTGGGTATCTGCTGTCCCGTATCCGAAACAAAAGTATCCGGGTAATTACCCGTATCCGACCCGACAAAAAAATACCCGTATCCGTATCTGAATTTTCGGGTAAAATTTTCATCGGATCCAGATACGGGTCGGGTATTACCCGACCCATTTTCACCCCTGCACGCAATCAAAAGAACAAAGGTTCACACCGGCAGAAACAAAAGGGTCTAATACGGATCCGGCCAAAAAAAACAAAGCGATCTACAGATGATTCTTGCAACAGTTGACAAATATTGCCACTGTTGTTTAACCCCACGGATGATGCTTGCAACGCTTTGCAAGCGTTGCCACCCTGTTGCTTGCAACGCATAACATTATGTGTTGCTATGTATCCGTTGTTAAAAGGGTGTTCCTGTTGTAGTGTACCCGCATCATTGCTTGGGCCATATCGAACAACATGCAAGGTCCTGGCTAGAGATAATGTGCCCATCATCTACAAATCATATACACACCGTGGCAATTGCCCGTCATATGTTTCCAATGATATCAAAGAAAAATTGTGGACAAAGTTGACAGTCCAATTTCCTGAAGATTAGTTGGAGCTTGCCAAGAAATGTACACTAACCGTCATGGGATCCGTATGGAAGAATTAGAAGACAGAGCCAAATAAAGAGTATGTCAAGAAGGATCAAACGCTAGATTTTAATAGATACCCGAGGTTAGAGCAATTTTGGGATGAATTCATGCAGTATAAGAATTCTAATGAAGCCCAGGCTATTAGCCAACAGAACAAGGCAAAATCGGATAAGAACATTTACCCTCATGTGCTAGGCACCGATGGCTACGTGAGAAAAATACCTAAGTGGGATGCACAGGAAGAAGAGCTAACTCGTAGTGGAGTTATTACTGTGACATCCAAGATGTCCCCAAGATCAAAGTACTGGCTGCTTACGAGGGGAGCTACTCTGTCGGATGATGCTAGCTTAAGCTTCAGAAGCGAGTGAAAGACCATGTGGTGGTCTATACCTTTGTGTGATGAGTAACTAACTAGATTAAAGGTTGATCCGATGAATAAAAGTCTAGATTAAAGGTTGATCCAAATTGAATTTGTGACTTAGAGCATTTTGATAGGTTTCCAACCAAGTCGTGTTTCTTTGCTGAGTACTTATAGCTTCTCGACTGGTTTTCTTCCTTGGCTGAGTGCTAAGTGTCGAGTGCTGCAAGCCTGTGCTGAGTTTCTCTAGCTTTTCGACTGGTCTCTTTGCTAAGTACTATGTTCCGAGTGGTTCCTGTCTTTGCTGAGTACGTTTAACTTTTTGATTGGTTTTCTTCCTTGGTGAAGGCCAAGTGCCGAATGCCTCCAGTCCTTGCTGTCTGGTTTTTAGCTTCTTGACAGGTTTCCTTCTTGGTTGAGTACTCTGTTGCAGACAAGGGTTTTGTCAATGACTCAGTAAAGTTCCCATGCCTGGGTTTCCAAGGGTTCTCTGTCAAAATCTTTGGGATGCTGGTAGTAGTCCTTAGGGCGTTTGGTGGTTAGCCGAGTGGTTAACCAAGTGGTTAGCCGAGTGGTTAGCCATGTGGCTAGCCAAGCGTTTTAGCCGAGTGGGCTAGAATATATGGGTTTGCCGACTGGTTGGGGTTAAGTTGTGTTTGACTATTTTGAGATAATTAACAAATATGTTTGTGGGCATTGCTATGTGTAAGTTTTCCTTGTCTTTGATGGTTGCAGGACGACGGTGCTGGGTCATGGTGAGGCAGAAGTTGATCGGGACTAGGCGAGGTGCGTCGGAGGTCTAGAATGGT
This sequence comes from Guadua angustifolia, assembly GCA_036346375.1. Taxonomy (NCBI): domain Eukaryota; kingdom Viridiplantae; phylum Streptophyta; class Magnoliopsida; order Poales; family Poaceae; genus Guadua; species Guadua angustifolia. The sequence continues at coordinate 52,256,924 of CM070508.1, forward strand.
CGGGAGATCACCAGAAGATGACCAGAGACGGAGTTTGGGCAAGCTAGGAAGGCAAGGAAAGGAGCAGATACTAGCTAGATGCTACGCAGATCAATGAGGACTGTCGGAGTATGGTCTAGTTGATAGGAATAGCTGATCTAGTAGTATGCTTTGAGAGCCGTGTAAGAAAAACCCTGTGTTAGTGTATTTAGGGTTTCACCTTGTAGGTTGTGTGAGTGGGCTCTTCCTAGCCCTTAGATGAGATTCTAGAGTTGAGGGCTACATCTAAGGGTGGTAGGTAGCCTAAGAGTTGTATAAATAGGTGTGGAGGGGTTGCCTTCCAGATGAAGGATCCCAAAAGGGTTTTAGAGGTTTTGAGCGCTCTGTTGAGCTTTGCCAACTTTTGTGTGTGTGGTTGTGTAACCTCCCTTCCACAAATACAAGTTACAACTCATAGATTTCAATACTTGCATTTTACTTCTTGTCATTTACTTTATGCAAGTTACTTTTTGCAATTTAAGTTACGCAAATTTACTTTACACAAGTTGATTCACCTCCTTCTACATGCTTTCCTTCTTGTGTCTTTTGCGATCTTGAATTGTTGATCTTATGTTTCAAATATGTGCATTTTTTGCTTGCTGTGCTAAGTTTCCAGATCTTTCTATTTCTCAAGATCCCAAGAGCTAGCCTTGAACCGGATTCCCTGTTCTTTCTCCTCTTATTTTTTTGCTCTTGCTTCCCGAGCAAAAAGGTCAAAACTTTGGGATTAATCTTAGAAATCAGTTTGTGAATCAAGTTTCTGGCTATCCCAAGTCGCATCTACCAAGTTTCTTGGAGTTTTGTTCAGCCGATCAAATGTTGTTTTGGTTCTTGTTCTGTGTTGGACTGTCTATTCTTCAGGGTCTAGTACTTCCACCTACTCTAGAGGAGTACCACCAACTTTCCTTTTCAAGAACCTCGTCCTTCCTGGGTGATCTTTGGTGTTAGTCTTTTGGCATATTGTGAGTTGGGAAAATCTTATTGCGACCATTCACCCACCCTATATTCGCCATCCAGATCCTTCAATTGGTATCAGAACCGGTTCTGCTCTTTTTATAGATCTTGACCAGTCTCAAGAGCCATGGCGATAGATAAGTATTCCACCAAGCCTCCCATTTTCTCCGACATTGATTTTCCTTTTTGGAAGTCGAGGATGGAATCATACATCACTGCCCAGGGCTTCCTGATTTGGCAGAAGGTGAAGCTCCTGTATGATGTTTCTACCGATGAACACGTCACAGCCGGAAATATGGGTGATGTGGAGGCGAATGCTAAGACAAGAAATATCCTCATACAGGGACTTAGCTGTAGTGAGTGTGACAGGATCTCTCACCAGCGACCTGCTCATGAGATTTGGGTGACCCTCGATGCTTATCATGAAGGTACTACCCAAATCAAAACCGTGAGGCAGGATCAACACAAGCGTGAGTACAACAAGTTTGAACAACACACTAGTGAGAATCTTGATGAGTGTTTCAATCGATTTTCAAAAATTTTGAGCGATCTCTGGGTAGTTGGTTGTACATACCCTAACTCGAATAACGCTCGACACTTCTTGACCTCATTCGATCTTCGCATTTGGGAAATGAAAGTGACCACCATCAAGGACACTACAAACTTGTCGACCCTGACTTTTGATGGGCTTTATTCCCGACTCAAGACCCATGAGATCGACATCATCTCTCGCATGACGAAATCTCAGTTGATGTCCTTGGTCACTGATCCCATTTGTTCCTCTTCTTCAGAATCTGCTACTAGTTTGTCTCTCTCCGCTCTTTGTAAGCTAAGCGATGACCGACTGGACAAGTTTCCAGAAAATGAGCTTGCTCTGTTAGCTTGCAAATTTTCTCACACCTATAAAAGGGTGAGAGAGAGAAAGAAAGGAGGTGTGATCACTTGCTTCGAATGTGGTGGCCCCAACCACATTTGTACGAATTGTCCCAAACTGGAGAAGAGCAAGATCGACTCCGACGGTTCTGGAAAGAATGACTACACCGACAAGAATCATAAAAAGAAGTCTTTAGTTCGTGAGCCGGCGTACAAGAAGAAGTACCGCAACTTCTCGAAGAACAAGAAGCTCTTCCATCGTGTCCTCGCTGCCCTCAACGACATCAACCTCTCCGATACGGAGACATGGAGTGACAAAGGCAAGGATGATCCGTAAGAGAAGAAAGGCGGTGATGACTTCTCTGGCATGTGCTTCATGGCGGACACTAATGGCATCAGTGACTCCGAGCTCTACAGCGACTCGGACGAGGTACCTTCCTATAACTAGCTCAATGAAGCTTTCTGCAAATTAGAAAAATTTCATGCTAAAACTAGAGCTAGGGAGCTTAAAAAATAAATAGGTACCTTGACTCGGGAGTTAACTTCTCTTAAATCTTCTTCCTCCCGAGTCACTGTTGACTGCTCTTTGTGTGATGCTTTGCTTGTGGAGCTGGAGAACATAAGGACTTTACATGATAGTGTGCAAATTGAACTTGAAAGTCTTAGGTCAAAGAATGCTAGCACTCGGACTGTTGATGCTTCCTCTCTAGATGCTAGTTTTCTTCATGCTCATGCTACTCCCTCATGTGATAATTACTTGCTGAAATAGATGCCATGAGCGTTCACCTTAGGAAGCTGTCTTGTAGAAACTATAAAGTTCAAATGTAAGTTTCTAAGGACCCTGTCAGCTCATGTGAGGGCTATAAGCAACTAAATCTTGATAATGAAGCTTTAAATATGAAGTGTGCTAAACTTGATAAGGAGTTACTAGATAAGTCACTTAAGAGTTGCTTGCATTGTTCTGTGATTGAGGGGGACTTGGATAAAATCCAAGTTGAGCTTAGGAAGAAGTTAGAAAACCAAGCCCATAGGATTAGAGAAGCTCCTTGCATTTCTTGTGAGGCCCTCAAGATTGAGACAGCCGTGCTGAGGGAGAAAAATGCATGTGCTGGTGTCTCTACTTCTCTTTTCGATTCTTCTTCTTCCTCTCACCCTTATTCTTTGTATGCCTTTCTTTTCCAGGAGTACAACTATTTTTCGGTCTGCTGGGGTTGTCCATGAGACTTCTGAATAGAAGAGTGCTTCTCCTGTTACTTCTGTCTTTGATAAGGCAAAATATTAATGCACCTTCTATAAGAAGGATGGTCACCTAGTAGATTTCTATTTTAGGCGCGCCAAGATCACGAGGCGTGAGCGTGTTGCTGCTCTGAGGGGTATTCAGAGTCATTCCCAGAATCTGAGTGCTCCTAAGGCACACACTGCTACTAGACAAGTTAGAAAATCGCCTGTCTTTGGGCAGCGTCCAAGACTCGGTATTCATGTTGTTCAGTCAAGTTGTAGTCCTAGAGTTGCTTGTGTTTAGTCTTTCTGCCATTCTCTTGATACTCCTTGTGTTTCCCATCGAACTGGTTATCAGCGGCGTGAAGTGTTTAAAGGTAGAAGGTTTAGGCAGCCTCATTTGGATGGTTCAGCTTTTGCATCTTGGCAGACCGGACGAATGAGGACTCCTAGATCTTCTATCCGAGTTGTTTCTCCTGATTCTGTGAGAGTTGAGCGACAGAGACACACTAGAATCTAGTCGTCTTCCATGACTGGTACCTTGAGATGTCGTGTGATTCAGTATTGGGTTCCTAAGTCTTTACTTTATCCCAGTACTGAGTCTTTTTCTTCTCTCCTGACTTGATCAGGTTTGTCGGATGGGAAGGGAGATGTATGGATTGTCGACTCCGATTGTCCTCGCCATATGACTGGAGACTCTCGGTGGTTCTCTTCCCTAGTCCGAGTCTCCGGTGATGAGTTGATCACTTTTGGGGATGCTTCATTTCTTCAGGTAGAGTCATTGCCCAAGGTACTGTTTGCATTAATGAGAATTTTATTATTAAAGATGTAGCCTTGGTTAGTAAGCTGTGTTATAACTTGCTTTCAGTCCCTCAGCTTATTGATGACTCTTCAAGGTAAGCTTCAAAAGTAATGCCTGCAAAATCTTTGATTCTTCAGGAAAGTTAGTTTGCGGGATTTCTAGATTTGGGAGAGTCTTTCATGCTAATTTCTCTTCTTCTGGAGACTCTCTTCATTGTTTGTTTGCTTCCGAGTCCCATGATCTCTCTTTCTGGCATATGAGACTTGGTCACATTGGTTTTGATCATTTGACTAGAATTAGCGGTGGTGATTTCATTCATGGTTTGCCTAAACTCAAAATGGTCAAAAACTTAGTTTGCTCTCCCTGCCAACATGGTAAGATGGTTACTTCTTCTCATCCCCTTGTCACCGTAGTGATGACTGATGCACCAAGAAAGTTTTTGCATATGGACACTGTTGGTCCGGCTAGAGTGCAGTCGGCAGGTGGGAAGTGGTATGTCCTTGTCATTGTTGATGATTTTTTGAGGTTCGTGGGTGTTTTTCTTGGCCTCGAAAGATGAGACTTTTTCTCACTTCAGAGGATTTGTTATTAGGTTGTCTTTTGAGCTCCCAGGTGCATTACGAGATATACGCAGTGATAATAGCACAGAGTTCAAGAATTCCTACTTTGAGAGATTTTGTGTAGAGTCTGGTCTAGAGCATCAATTCTCTTCTCCTTACGCCCCACAACAAAATGGCGTAGTGGAAAGAAAGAATAGGATCCTGGTTGAAATTGCTAGGACGATGTTAGATGAGTACAGTACTCCTAGGAAGTTTTGGGCTGAAGCTATATCTACTACTTATCATGTTTCCAATCGTATTTTATTGAGAGCACATTTTCATCGCACATCTTATGAGTTGAGATATGGAAGAGTGCCCAGTGTTTCTCATTTTCGCATTTTTGGCTGCAAGTGCTCTATCTTATAGTCTGGTAACCTGGATAAGTTTGAATCTCGTTCTTTTGATGGTATTTTTCTGGGTTACTCTGCTTCTTCTCGTAGCTATAGAGTCTGGAGTTGTTGTAACGACCCCCGTTTTAGCATAGAATGCCAAAACAGAAATCTAATGTGAATTCCATACGAGTCCATGGATCAGTAGCTAGTACGCACATTTACAACAATTGGAAACATGACCATACATCAAATTATTAATGCGGAAGCTATTATTACAATTTATTTTACAACTCAAAGAATTTAATATAGCACAGAAGAAACAAAATCTTGTAGTATGCCCATCTGACCCTCAGGCAACTGTCAAGGCACAAATCCCCAGAAAGAATGCTTTACTTGAAATTCTCACAACCTACGATAAATGGTATTCTTCGAAACTTCGCGATTACCTAAAAATAGTAAAATAAGCAAGGTTGATTACTTTCGTACTACGCAAGACTTAAGGTGGTATTTGCAAATGCAATGAATGCAAGCCAAGACAAAGGAGGCTTCTAGGTTATATAATTTTTTTGCATAAAGCAGATATTATTTTGTAAATCAATTTGCAATTTCTTAAACGGAATTTATAAGAACAAGATTGTTGATAAGAAAATAAGTAAAGCATAAGAGATACTCACAACTCTTCCCAAGCATTGAATAATCCAATGATCTAGTAATCCATTAATCCAATGATCAAATTCATAATCCAAGCATGAAGTCCAACAATGTCAACCCATTGACTTAAAGATATAATCATTCGTCAAATAATTCAATTCATGAAATCCAACAATATCAACCCCCATAGATATAAAATCATAACCAGTTTCAAAACAAGTTTCAACCCAAAACCCATTTTTAGAAAATATCAAATCTAACATTGGAATGACTTCACCAAGCGCCCATGACCGCAGGCGCGGCTAATCGATTACATTTATACTCTGCAGAGGTGTACAGCTTTACCCACAAGACATGACTTAATGTTTGTGCAATCGATAATTAACACACTTCCTTTGGTGTGCCGCAGAGAGTCATGACATAACCGTTACATTACATAGACCTAACTTTGCACCAACGATGGTGACGGGAATCCTTGCTATCGCAGAAGAAACATAAATAGCAGACATACCCTGTTGTTTGAAAATGAAAAATGAGCAGTACCCCTGCAATAAAGGTTTCTTCCTATAACAAGGCGTACACCGTTATATTGGCAAATGTTGTTCCCAACACCTCGGTGTGGGCACCCCTTCGAGCAAATCTAAAATGGATTGCCCGTACTACTTTGGCCTACCAATGTGCAAAGCCAGATCTAAGCAACTTAATAAGTTAAGGCTGCCCCATCCCAACACCTGTGGCTGCACGGATTTCTTGGATCAATAGCGTCTCATTGTTCGGTCCTTAATCTGACACGAGCAATACTTCACCCTACACTACGTACAACTTCTCTTGTACATCCGGCTATTACCAATAATTGCCCGCATTCAAAACCATAGTTTTACTTTGGATTTTTACCCAAAATACCAATAACCAATAGTATCATACCCAAACACATTTTCCATTTCTCAAGAAACAACTTTTGATCTGATCATCATCATCGTTGATTCTAAAGCATGGCTAAACATGATTATTAAATCGCTTATACCCAAATTGACATTTTATATTGTCTAATCCCTTTTCTATGGTTATCAAGGTTCACATGTTCATACTTATCAAGGAGATTCCATGAAACAACAGGTATAACTACCAGAACCACAAAATAACAAATTTACTAAAAATAAACGCATGCATGAAATCATTTGATAAAACAAAAGAAAAATAAACTCTGGGATCAACATGATCAAAGGGGTGCTTGCCTTGCTTATTTGTCGTCTAAGATGATGTCGTGGTTGCAGCTGGCAGCGTTGACGACGAAGTTTGTAACGTCGAGTTCTACACGTCGTCCCAGCGAAAATATAGCAAATAATAAACTTTAATAAGGGCAAAAAAAAATAGATAGAAAAGCAAATAAAGACTTTCTATAAATAGCAGGATTGTTTTAGAGTTGGTTTGAATAATTTTATTATTCATAATCTCTTTCTCGTATCCTTATTACTTAAGGGTTTTGCAATTACAGGATTCAGATTCAAAGCAAGTTAAAATAAGAATATTTTTCTAAATTACTGTAGATCATATCCTAAGGATCATTTCTAAATTATTGTACAAATGATCATGTTATTAACGTTAAATCAGCCAAGATTCATTTTAAGTTTGCCACTACATTATACATGATCCTTGATTTATTTTTCAGGTGTTAGTAGGGTGCAATCCTAGGAATGTTTTAAAATTGGTTTTGCATTATTTTGATTTTGATCGCGATGGACTATCTATTTACTTAGTGTTGTAGATAACATTTCTTTTTGTTAAAAGAATGCAAATTAAGTATTATTTTAAACATTTTTACATACCTGGGTTCCTACTGATTTCAGGAACTTAATACAAATTATTTCATTATTTTATGAGCTATTATGTTTTTATTTTTATTAATGGCCAGATCAAGGATTGCTAGCAAATAATTTAAACTAAGTTCAAAAATTAAATATTTTTGCATATTTCAGTTTATTATGGTTCCAGAGACACATGAAAATTTATTTAATGATTTTAGGAATTATATTTTCCATGTGTGCAATAAAGTCCATATTAGGGTTATTAACGAAATTTAATTCAAATAATTTTTTTGAATTTCAAAAATTAAATATTTTTGTATATTTTGAATCTTCATGATTTTATATAAATATATAAATTTATTTTATCTCATTTTGATTAAATATGCAAAAGATATTCAAGTTTGGTCATTAATCGGTTTGGAAAATGAATTGGAAATTGGAAGTACGCTTTCATATGGAAGGAGGCATCTTTGACCGAATGGTCTGAAGCCTCTCACACCAACTGACAAAGGGGGCCCGCTTGACATAGACCCGAAACAGAGCAAAGGCTAGGGCCCACCGGCGAAGGAGCTCCGATGATCTTCCGGCGAAGGCAAGTGCACGAGGAGTAAGAACTCGATGAGACGACTCCAACGGTGGAACCGATTCAACTGGAGATGAACTGGAGCGAGCTGGCGCCAAGCTTCAGTGGCGACGGTAATGGCGGTTCTGCCGGGAACGAGAACCAAGGCGCGAGAGCTTGAATGGGTAGTAATTATAGCATCTAATGGTCACAGTAGTTCTGTTTTTTGGGTTGGTTCGGTCAGATAAGTGCTGGTTTGAGCTGCCAGCATCGGCCGGCCATGCAGAAGATGAGCTCACGGTGGCAGCGACATTTCACATGAGGGAGCTCAATTGTTTTTGGGGGCTTTTGATTAGTAGAGCTTAGTGATGCTCTAGCTCGGAGGAATTTGGAAAGAAATGATTGTATCACAAGAATTTCGTGTGGCTTTAAGCTTCAGTGGGTTCGGCCATGGCGGAAATGCAAGGAAATGAGGAGGTTCCGGTTGAGAAGAGAAAGGGGAAAGATGAGGGGAAGTAATGAGCGGCACTTTGCGATCACTGGACGCTATTTATATGTAGCGTTGATGGGGAGATGAGGCCGGCTCCAGTTGCGACCATGGCGAGATGAGTTGCAGCTGCTCAGGAGGAGACATGATGGCTTTGCGGGAAGCACAGAGGAGGTGGCCGCGTGGAGGATCGGTGGTGAGCTCGGATTGGCTGGTCAGCGCGCATGACTATGGGGATGACGCGAGAACAGGAGCTGCTCGGAACTTTTGCTCGGGGGCTCAAGACCAGAGGAAGAAGACGATAGGGATGGGAGTCTGGCGCATGGGCCTGAACAGGAACTCGGGCCCGCTTGCCAGTGAAGGGAGAAGAGCAACGAAGCAAAATTCAGAAGTGAACAGCAGGATGAGAAGGGTAAGGCTTTAATGAATCACTTTTGCGTCACTTCAACATTTATGAAAAATTTTCTGTGCAATTTCTTGGCAGCTATATTTCTACTGTAGAAATTTCAGATAAAATTACTGTTTACAGATTTTATAAAAATTCTGACGATCTGCTCTGCACAGTTTTTCGATTTCTGTTTTTGATTTATCAAACAATATAAATATTTTCAAAACTTTTTTAACATTTTTATATGAGTTTATATTGACTACATTATCCTTCAGTAAAATTTTTAGATTTATATAATTTTTATTTAATTTATAAAAATTCTGACATTCAGAGTACTAGTTTTCAATTCTCTCTGTTATCGAATTTTCAAATATTACAAAACAATTTATTAATTTGTAAAATTTTTACTGTTGGTTCATTTATAGCTTCAGAAGATAATATAAAATTTTTATCTGGAGATAATTCGTAATTAGTTTTATTTAATTCTGACAATACTACTGTTGCTAGTCTTGGTTCATTAAATGACTTTTTATCTTATGCATAAATGTTGGATAAGAAATTTTTAAAATTTAAAATTGGGGTTATAGGGTATTCTTAAGATTTTCCATGATTTTGGAATTTTATTGACTTTATATTTCATTTTTGTTATTCTTCTATTGCTCAAAAAGATTTTTCTAATGAAGCAAAAATCAAGAAAAATCCAGAAAATTCAGGAAAAGCAACAATAATTATAATTTAATTTTGAATTTTAATTTATTACTTTATTTTAATTTTCAGGATATTACAGTTGTGAAGCGAATAGGATTATAGAGACCTGTGATGTAACCTTTGATGAGGCTAGAGCTAGACCTGATATTTCAGGCTCTTCTTATCCCTCTGAGACCATCTTTGAAGAGGAAAAAAATTATTCTAGTAATGTTTCACCTAATCCAATCTCCTTTTCTCCTGAGGTGCTTTCTTTTTCCATTTCTGCACCTCGGGAAGACCAACCCTTGCCATCCGGCTGCTCCTCTGCAAGTGGCTCTGCTCCTACCTCCTCTACTCAACTACTCAAGAGGTAGAGGCCAGTTCTAATCCTTGTCCTCCCTATCACATTCAGTGCAATCATCTACCTGATCAGATCATTGGTGATCTGTTTGAACGAGTGACGCGTTCAAAATCAGGTTTATCTTCTTTTTGCCTTCACTCTGCCTTTGTTGCCTCCTTTGAGTCAAAGGATGTTTCTCATGCATTATCCGATGAATCATGGATTAATGCTATGCATGAGGAACTTGAAAACTTTAAGAGGAACAAAGTCTGGCAGCTTGTAGAGCCCCCATATGGTCATAATGTCACTGGGACTAAGTGGGTGTTCAAAAACAAGCAAAGTGAGGATGGGATTATCATTCACAACAGGACTAGACTAGTTGCACAGGGCTTCACTCAGATTGAGGGTCTTAACTTTGAGGAGACCTTTACCCATGTGGCTAGACTAAAAGTAATTAGGATCATGCTCGCATTCTCTGCATCTCAGGGCTTCAAGCTCTATCAAATGGATGTCAAGAGTGCTTTTTTCAATGGCTTCATTGAGGAAGAGGTCTATATCAAGCAACCTCTAGGATTTGAGAACCCCGAAAACCCAAACCATGTCTACAAACTTTCCAAAGCCTTGTATGGACTTAAGCAGGCCCCCAGAGCATGGTATGAAAGGCTTAAGTCCTATCTTCTTAGTCATGGTTTCAAAATGGGTTTAGTAAACAAAACTCTATTCATCAGACACCAAGATTCTCATTTCCTTTTCGTTCAGATTTATGTGGACGATATTATCTTTGGTGGCTCATCTCAATTTCTTATGTCTCATTTTTCTAAAGTAATGAGCACATAATTTGAGATGAGTACGATGGGTGAGTTGAGTTACTTTCTTGGCTTCCAAATCAAGCATACTCAGGAGGGTACTTTTCTTCACTAAGGGAAGTACACTCGGGACCTTCTGAAATGATTTGATATGTCTAATGGAAAACCTGTGATGACTCCTATGGTCACCACTGCTGTCCTCAAGCTTGATAAGGATGGTGAGCCTGTTGATCAAAAGGAGTATCGGAGTATGATTGGCTCTCTCTTATATCTGACTGCTTCTCGGCCAGACATACACTTTGCTTTGTGCATATGCGCTCGATTTCAGGCATCTCCTCGTGCCCCTCATCGCCAGGCGATGAAGCGTATCTTCAAGTATTTTCGAGCTACCATTGATTATGGTATTTGGTACTCTTCCTCTTCATGCCTATTTATTAGAGTCTTTTCTGATGCAGATTTTGTCGGCTGCAGGATAGATAGGAAGAGCACTTCTGTCACTTGCCAATTCATTGGCACTTCTCTTGTTTCTTGGTCATCTAGGAAGCAGTCGAGTGTCGCATAGTCCACCGCTGAGGCTGAGTACGTAGCTGCAGCCAGTTGTTGCAGCCAAGTTCTCTGGATAAGATCGACCTTGCGGGACTTTGGGTTAGAGATAGGGAGTGTTCCACTTTTTTGTGGCAACACTTCTGCTATCTGCATTGCAAAGAACCCTATGCAGCATTCCCAGACCAAGCACATAGATGTTAGATATCACTTCCTTAGAGACCATGTGGTGAAGGGAGACATAATACTTTCGTTTGTGGAGAGTAACTGCCAATTGGATGACATCTTTACCAAGCCTTTGGATAGCTCCAAATTTGTTGCCTTGAGGAGTGAGTTTTGAGTCTTGTGCCCTTATGGCCTTTTCTGAAGGGGAGCTGATTTGGATACTGTTTATTATATCATACTTTAGTCTTTCCTTTCTTCTGGGTGCTTATGGGTTTTTCCCTGCTTTATCTTGAGTTCCTTTTCCTTTGCTCTTTTGCCACCCAGTTTGCACCTTCTTCTCTTCTTCTCTCCATTCTGTGTTTCTAGTTTTTGATCAAATTATTTTGGATCCTTCAATTGATATCCTTCTTGAGTTTAATCTTGCTAGTAACTCAGCTTAAACCAGATTTGTGCTTAAAATTGAATCACATGTTGAGGGGGAGTTTAATAATCTATCTCATGCATTGTATATAAACTTGATTTTTCATTCTATGAGCTTTGTCTATTATTCAAATGATCCATGGTTCATTTTATACATCTTGCTATATTATGAAGAAAATTGCTTGCTTAGATATGTCCAAGTTCATTTATCGTGCTAAGCTTGCAAAATTAAAAAAATATAAGCTTTAATAGAAAAACTCGATAAAACATGTTGCGTTCACTTGCTAAGTTTCTTCTCTAGGTGTATTTACCATGATTTATGAAATTTTGGAATTCTCTAGAGTCCCTATGGCAACTTGGGTGAATCTTGTTTGATCCATACTTGAGTCTTTCACTAGCTTAAAAATGCTAAAATAAAAATGAAGCAAAATTGACTCTTTTTGTGCGCATTAGACTCAACACCTCACATTTACAAGATGGCTTCTCATTGCCCATGAGATGAACTTGGACTGTGTTGTGTATGACCAAGATTATTCTCTTAAGAGTCCCTCTTGAGATGATCGAATATGGCTTTAGTCAATTGCTTTAAAAATGCAAAACAAAAAAATCAACATATGTGGGTAAAGAATGCAAATAATGTCAAATATTTGCACCCCGCTATGTCTTTCAAAGATTCAAAGAAAAACTTGCATACAATGAAAAAAAAAAGCTTGAAGGACCTTGTATGAACTTCTAGATTTCCCAAAGTGTTGAGTAGGTTGAACTCTAGGTTTTCCATTTGATCCTTTGCATGGCTTTGCTTCTAGTTTTGAAACTAATAACAAGTGTTGCTCATGATCACTCTTAATGACACGGTTTCAATTAAATCTTGCTAGCAAAATGTCTATTTGCTCTTGAACATGCCTTAGCTTAGTCTATTTTTGCCATAACTTAGCTTGGTGTCATAACTTGTCTTGTTGGTCACTTGGATAATCCTCAAAGCTCCCTTAGGCTGCATTTCTTGCATAAAAACAACAAAAGAGGGGGAGAAAAGAAAATGCCATCTTGATGCCTATATTGCCAAAAGGGGGAGAAGTTGTTCAATAGGCATATTGTTCAAAGGGGGAGAAATTGTTCAAAGGGGCTTCTTGGTCATAGTCTTTCTTTTTCTTTTTTCTCTTTCTCCCTGGTCAAGTTCGGTTTTGTAATCAAAATACTTTCTTTGTTCAAACTCATCTCGATGCCTTTCTATGTGTTTGTCAATATACTCATCAAGGGGGAGATTGAAAGACCAAGTGGTGGTCTATACCTTTGTGTGATGAGTAATTGACTAAATTAAAGGTTGATCCGATGAGTAAAAGTCTAGATTAAAGGTTGATCTGAATTAAATTTGTGACTTAGAGCATTTTGATAGGTGTCCAACCAAGTCGGGTTTCTTTGCTGAGTACTTCTAGCTTCTCGATTGGTTTTCTTCCTTAGCTAAGTGCTATGTGCCGAGTGCTTCCAGCCTGTGCCGAGTTTCTCTAGCTTTCCGATTGGTCTCTTTGCTAAGTACTATGTTCAAAGTGGTTCCTATCTTTGCTGAGTACGTCTAACTTTTTGACTGGTTTTCTTCCTTTCGTGAAGGCCGAGTGCCGAGTGCCTCCAGTCCTTGCTGTCTGGTTTTTAGCTTATTGATAGGTTTCCTTCTTGGTTGAGTACTCTACTACAGGCAAGGGTTTTGTCAAGGACTCAGTAAAGTTCCCATGTTTGAGTTTCCAAGGGTTCTCTGTCAAAATCTTTGGGATGCTGGTAGTAGTCCTTAGGGCGTTTGGTGGTTAGCCGAGTGGTTAACCAAGTGGTTAGCTGAGTGGTTAGCCATGTGGCTTGCCAAGCGTTTTAGCCGATTGGGTTAGAGTATATGGGTTTGCCGACTGGTTGTGGTTAAGTTGTGTCTGACTATTTTGAGATAATCAGCAAATATATTTGTGGGCATTGCTATGTGAAAGGTTTCCTTATCTTTGATGGTTGTAGGACAACGGTGCTGGGTCATGGTGAGGCATAAGTTGACCGGGACTAGGCGAGGTGCGTCGGAGATCTAGAACGATCGGGAGATCGTCGGAAGATGATTGGAAATGGAGTTCGGGCTAGCCAGGAAGGCAAGGAAAGGAGCAGATACTATCTAGATACTGCACGGATCAATGAGGACTGTCGGAGTATGGTCTAGTTGATAGGAATAGCGGGTCTAGCAGTATGCTTTGAGAGTCGTACAAGAAAAACCCTGTGTTAGTGGGTTTAGGGTTCCTCCTTGCAGGTTGTGTGAGTGGGCTCTTCCTAGCCCTTAGATGAGACTCTAGGGTTGAGGGCTGCACTAAGGGTGGTAGGTGGCTTGAGAGTTGTATAAATAGGTGTAGAGGGGTTGCCTTCCAGGTGAAGGATCCCAGAAGGGTTTTAGAGGTTTTGAGCGCTCTGTTGAGCTTTGCCCACTTTTGTGTAGGTGTGGCTATGTAACCTTCCTTCCAGAAATACAAGTTACAACTCATAGATTTTAATACTTGCATTTTACTTCTAGTCATTTACTTTTTGCAAGTTACTTTCTGCAATTTAAGTTACGCAAATTTACTTTACGCAAGTTGATTCACCTCCTTCTACATGTTTGCCTTCTTGCGTCTTTTGCGATCTTGAATTGTTGATCATGCGTTTCAAATCTGTGCATTTTTCACTTGCTGTGCTAAGTTTCTAGATCTTTCCGTTTCTCAAGATCCCAAGAGCTAGTCTTGAACCGGATTCCCTGTTCTTTCTCCTCTTCTTTTTGTGCTCTTTATTCCCGGGCAAAAAAGTCGAAACTTTGGGATTAATCCTAGAAATTGATTTGTGAATCAAGTTTCTAGCTGTCCCAAGATCGCATCTACCAAGTTTCTTGGAGTTTTGTTCAGCCGATCAAAAGTTGCTTTGGTTATTGTTCTGGATTGAACTATCTGTTCTTGAGGAAGTTCTTGAGTCTGGTACTTCCACCTACTCCAGAGGGGTACCACCAACTTTTCTTTTCAAGAACGTCATCTTCCTGGGTGATCTTTGGTGTTAGTCATTTGGAATATTGTGAGTTGGGGAAATCTTATTGTGACCATTCACCCCCCCCCACTGTTCGCCATCCCGATCCTTCAGCGAGAAAGACGAGGAAATCTCAAAGAAGACCGCAGATGCCCACTCCCAAGCTACTCAGGGCTCTTTCCAGCCAAAAAGGGAGAACAATGAGCTAACACGCGCCTTGGGTAATAAAGAGCACCCTGGTCGCACCAGAGGGTTCAGCTTGGTGTCCTGGAAAGTAACATTCCTAGAGGATGCCAAAATTTATAAGCGACCAAAGAAATCCAGAAAAGAACAGTTGGATGCACATATACGAGAAAAAGAAGACCAGATGCTCAAAGGGAAATCAACTTAGAAGAAAAGATGCAAAGGATGTAAGAAATGCTAGCACACGTCCTTAGCAAACATCAGTCACATGATGTCGGCCACTAGCTCCAAAATCCCGCCAGTGCTCGTAAAATCAGCCAAGCATCCGTGGGCCCTCCTGAAGAGGACTCAGCATGTAGTTTTCCTGTGGACAAAATCATAGAGCTGACACGCTGCAGTCTGCACCTGCCCGTAGCGAACATTACCATCAAGGTAGCTGAAGGGGTGGCTTGGCCATGCATCGAGCGGCAGATGTTGCACAATCGCCCAATTCCTTAGGGATACACCAATGTATCAGTTGACAGCATGGTTGACAGATACCGCAAAGTTGAGGTTAAGATCCCGAGTGAGGAGGGGGGAAATAATCTTGGACAAAGCCTAGGCACATTCATCGCGTGGCGCAAGCGCTACATAAAGTTTGGCTCAGATGATGACGACGACGATGATCATAATAATGATGACGAGGCAGACTCTACACCTAGGAAAAGTCCTCCTCCGGCGCCACCCAAAAAAGGTCCTTCTCCTTCTCTAGCGCCACAAGACAGTAATCAAATAGCACCGCGATCTCAACATTCTACATGGTCAAAAGGGAAAAGTTTCTTATCTGTGAAGCCAGCACAAACTCTTAGTAAGAAATGAGTATATGACCTAACCGAAGAAGAAACTAGAAGGGAAGTAGACGCCAGCGTAACAGCTCACTTCAAAAAGACGCCACCACTTGATAAGATTGTAATCGAAGCTACCAAAAGGGATTCCTTAGCAAACGATCAGACAATGAGCGCATCTCTAGGAAGAAATCTAAAGGAGATGGTGGTAAAGCAGCTGTTGCTGGAGACCAAAGGGGTGCTAAAGGGCAGGAGCCCCCTCTAAGGTGGCCATTCGTTAATGGGGAAGCTTTGGTGGATCTAAATGAGGAGCCTAGACTGACAACACAGTTACAAGATCTACATCAATGCTACCAGCAGTTTGTCCAAGAGACAAAGAACGATGCTTTCCCTATCAGATACAAAGATGTGGATTTTCACAACATGGACGACGTTTTCCAGGTAGAACACCGAGAAATATATTAGTTGTACCAACGAGACGCCCTGGACGTGTCTATATTAAGAATGTGGACTATGTAAGTCTCTTGTATAATTCATGTTGTACATTCACGTACTCTTAAACTGAGGGTCTGACTTCTTTTTTTATGTAGAATAGAAGTAGTGACACTTAGAGCGGACTTAAATGAAAGGGTAGGATTCCTCGACTTGGGCCTTGTTAATTGCAATCTTATTCTAGATCCAAGAACGATAAAAGAGGTTGAGGAGTACGTACTCAAGGCGCTGCTAAAGCTACAAGACAAGACCTACGTACTTTTACCCTACAACTTTCAATATGTGTTTCCCTGCCTACTAGTCTTGCATATTTAATGCGCAACATTATGTGACGACTAATTGGCTTCTACAGCTTTCACTGGATCCTCCTCGTTATCATGTTAGACGAAAGCAACATCACTATCTTAGACTCAATGAGGAAACCGACAGACGATTACAAAGAATTAATAGAGTTGCTAGACAGGTAAACTGGGTCGTTGCATTATTGCTCTAGTAATCTTCTATTTCATTGCACCTAATTAATTTTAATGATTACTCGAAACCATACACAGGGTGTACGCAAAATAATACAAGAAGAGACAGCGGTATCGTCCATTCACAAAGAAGTTTGTAATAAAAACTGATTTTCCATGCCTGAGACAGGCCCAAGGGAACAATTTATGTGGATACTATGTAATGACACATATGCACACGTTCATCACTAACAGTATGGACTACAACGGCGAGATGGTATATCATTACATGTTGACGCATACTTTTCTTTATAAAGATGATGACAATAATTAATGCTTCAATTTCTCCCATAACAGCGTGTGAAGCTAGGCACTAGCAGCCTGCTCGACAACGAAATTGAAGCCCTTCGAGAACAGCTAGCTGGGTTCATCGTTCGAGAAGTTATCAACGCGAATGGCGAGTTTTACGAGCATTTGTAGCTTAAGTGAGATGTCAACGATTGTGAATGAACAATGTAATAATTAAATATTATGATGCTTCAATGTATTTGAATTACGCTTTAGCGATGTTTCATTAATATTGTGCATAACGTATACCGTACAGAATACATCTACTGTACAATCACTACTACAGCGAGGCTTATATCAGACGCACGATCACAGACGGTTTTGAAAAACCGTCTGTGATATGGAACATCACAGACGGTTATGTACTCAAACCGTCGATGTAGATATCATAAACGGTTTTATATTACGGTAATGCGTGATGCAAGAAATATCACAGACGGTTTCTAATATAACCGCTCAGTGATAGCTCTGATACTCATTATAGACGGTTTCTAAGTATAACCGTGCGTGATGCAAGAAATATCACGAGCGGTTTCTAAATATAACCGCTCGTGATATCTGATACTCATTACGAGCGGTTTCTATGTATAACCGTCGTGATGCAAGAAATATCACAGACGGTTTCTAAATATAACCGTCGTGATGAGGTGAACACCACAAAGTGTTCTAGCCTAAAATTGTATGTGATGTTCACCACATCACGCATCGTTTTAATTTGAAACCGTCACAAATAATAAAAATAGAAAATTTTAAATATTGATAATTACCTCTCTTGCCTTCTAATTTGAAAGAATTGAAATTAAATAATATTATATTTGAAATAATTGGAACTAATATTCCATTTGCAATAATTAAAAAAACGGCCGAAACAGATTCAAAACTTCGGAGGCCATTTTGAGGCCCTAAACGACCTTTTTTTGAAATTCCGCCACCGCGCACGCACTCGCACAAACCAGCAGGATCCAACCATCTGATTTTGGCACCCTTATGAAATTCGGGTACTACTTTTCCTTATTGAAGGATCGAGATGGCGAACAGAGGGGGGGTGAATGGTCGCAAATAAATTTTCCCCAAAAATACTCCAACTAAAACCTTAAGAAGATCGCGCAAAGAAAACCGGTGCTCCTCAAATTCGCAAAACTCGCAATAACCGGAACGACTAGACAACTATGTGTATCCCTAGCTTACATGGATGAGATGCATAAATATGTGAGGGATTTTTCAATCACAATCCTAGTTGTCAAGTGTCCAAATAAAGAGGAATCAATTCAAATACTTCTTTTCTAAAAGAGATCAAGCCAAGACACAAAAGTCTCTTTTAGAAAAGCAAAAGCAGATATTTCCAGAAGCTGTCATTAATTTGAATAGGAGGTTGGTGGGTTTCTACTACTCACAAAATTATGAGAAATTTTCTCCTTATGATTAGATGAGTCTTTAAGCTCTCTACGAAATTTTAGATCAAAAAGCCATGTAGAAAAATCATCATAAATCTATGAACACAAACAGTCAGGAACTTCAAGCAGAAAATTTAGGGCTCGGTTTTCACCTCATGGCGCCCAAACGGTGCAACAAATGAACTCCAAAATTTTTCTACAGATGGATATGGGAGTCCCGAACAATATCCAGTAGGAATCACGCAAAAAGGATTTTTCTATATTTTTCTAAAAATCAAATACTAACTGCTGCGCGAAGAACAAGTTCTGGACAGAACTGGAACTTGAAAGAAAAGATGATCTCAACTTAATCGAAGAGTGCAAAAGAGATGTAAAATCATATGAACACACTCAAAACATCCAAGATCGGCATTTAGAAGGAGGGGAGGCAAATCCAAATTGCATGAATGTAGATTGCGGGAAAGTAAATGCGTAACGTAAATTCTGAATTTAAATTGCGTAAAGTAAATACATAATGTAAATGCGGAATTTAAATTCACAATAATGTAAAGAAATTTCTTTGTATTTCTGGTGGGAAGGTTTACAAAGCCTCACTTCGTGTGGGCAAAGCTCAAAGGAGCAACTCAAACTTTCAAGGGGAGGAGGCCACCCCTCCACCCCTATTTATACTACTCTTGGGCCACCTACCACCCTTGGATGAGTCCCTCAACCCTAGGACACTCATCTAAGGGCTAGGATTAACCCACTCACACAGCCATGCAAGGGCTAACCCAAAACCCACACACATACCGGGTTTTCTTGCACGGTTTTCAAAGCATACTACCTAGACCCGCTAACCTATCAACTAGACCGCAATCCGACGGCCCTCATTGATCCACGCGGCATCTAGCTAGCATCATCTCCTTTCCTTGTCTTCTTGACTTGCCCGGACTCCGTCTCCGGTCATCTTCTGGTGATCTCCCGACCGTCTGGACCTCCGACGCTCCTCGCCTAGTCCCGGTCATCCTCCGCCTCACCATGACCTAGCACCGTCGCCCTGCAACCATCAAAGACAAGGAAAAACCTTTCACATAGCAATGCCCCACAAGGATATTTTCAATGATTATCCCACAAACATTAATCGATCATAATTGCGCCCAATGGTCCAGTGCTACTGCCCCCAGGCCGGTAGCACTAGGAAAAGCAACCAACACTCAAATTGCTTCAATTTGAAGATCCAATTCAAATCAAACTCAATTTCAAATCAATCCAATCTCAAATCTTGTCAATTACTCATCACACACAAGGATAGACCTCCACGTGGTCTTTCATTTATCTTTCAAATGAGCCAAAGAACGCTCCGATCGGAGTTACGAGTTAAAAGTTATGAACATTTTAACAAAAGTGCTCGGATTTCTTATTTGCAAACTAGAATCGGTGCTCAAAAGAATATAATCGGAGAGCTCATCGTGTGATGATTCCGGAAAGCTCAAGAACACCAAAATCGAATGTACAGTCAAAAGTTATGGTGTTTTTACAAGTTCGGTGAATAGTAAGAGCACGTATATTGCAAGCATCATTAATTGTCAAAAGTATGGAAAATAAATTTGAAAGCTTTAAATTTTGCTAATTACCTCCATAGTTTGCTAATTTGAAATAATTGGAAATCGGTGTTCGGGTACTTCACGGGGTTAAAAGGATGAGGGAGGCATAATATGTCAGATGTTATCATACCACCACTAAAATACTGGATCTTATAAGAACTCTAAAGTTAAGCGTGCTTAGACGAGAGTAGTAATAGGATGGGTGACCTCCTGGGAACCACACATGTGGTGTTAAAAATGTCTGGGAAGACCACATGAGTAGTAATTAGGCGAGAGTAGTATTAGTAGTATTAAGATGTGTGAAGTTAAGCGTGCTTAGAACAGGAGGTCTAATTTAGTATTTTTAAATTACCAGTTAAAACAGTGTGTGATGAGTTCTTATCACAGACGGTTCTAGTCTAGAACTGTCAGTGATAAAGGCTCATCATGCATCTATTCTAGCCTAGAACCGCTGTGATGAGTTTTATCACGCAGCGGTTCTAAGTTAGAACCGTCTGTGATGTTAATTTTTACCGACGGTTCAAAAACCGTCTGTGATGACCTATTGCCATCACTGACACTTTGATACAGACGGTTCACAAAACCGTCTGTGATGTGTTTTGTGAACCGTCTGTAATGTGGTGTTTTATAGTAGTGAATATATATATGCTACAACATTACATAATACATATATTGCAAAATATATATAATATATATAAAAAGATTTAAAAAAACCCATCACTACTAGTTTTGGAGGAAAATGGGGCAGAGAGTTATCACTATCGGTTGCCGAGGGAAATGTGGCAGTGATACTACTTGTCACTGCCGGTTATTGACAAAAATGTGGCAATGATAATTACTTATCATTGCCGGTTATCAAAGATAATTGGCTGTGATAATTATTATCACCGTCGGCTGTACAATATGAACCGGCAATGATAGTGATTATCACTGCCGGTTTACATCCAGCAGTGATAGTCCTCGACTATCACTGCCACTTGGTAGTGCTGGGTCCACATTCGACAGTGATATCAATGTGGACTCGGCAGTAAACACTATTCTGTAGCAGTGCTAGATCTTGAATATAATGCGATTAAAACCCATTATTAACCTTAGCTCACCAAGAACACATGGATCTACAAGCTAGATCTAAACAATCTTCAAATTCTCTCCTTACCAAGTAAGACCTTGAATATAATGCAATTAGAACCCATATCATTGACTTTAAATCAAAAGGAACACATGGATATACAAGCTAGATCTAACAATCTTTAAATTCTCCTCACTAAGCTAGATCTTTAATATAATGCAATTAGAACCCATTACTAATCTTAGATCACCAAGAACACATGGATCTACAATCACCCTTCAAAATCAATTGTCTTCTTTCACACAATCGCCACACAACCGAAGCCACCTTAGAGATAGATCCTGAAACCCTAAAAAGGACTAAGTGGCTTGGGTCTTTGTATTATATATCACTGGGAGATATCACAAATGGTTTTATTTGTAAGCCGTCAGTGATTTACATAGAATCCTATGTGGTTTTAGTGGAAAACCGTCAATGATATTACTAACGGTTTTCTACTAAAACCACCGTCGGGGATATCATAGATGGTTTTAATTTAAAATTGTTTGTGATAAAATCACTGACGGTTTGGTATTAAAACCGTCTGTGATATTGCTGTGTATCACTGACGGTTGCAATATAGAACAGTCTGTGATAATATCACTGACGGTTGCACTATAGAGCCATCAGTGATGCTCCTCATTACAGACGGTTTTTCTAAACCGTTTGTGATGAGGTATCTAATATATGCCTTTCTATAGTAGTGATTATTCGGTATTTGTCATTCAAATTTGATTTCTGCAAAAATAAACGTAGTAGCATTTCTCTTGCTACAAGCCTGCATTTATTATAGGTTTGCAAAAGTATTGCAGAGTACGTAATGTCCTTAACCTTGCTATTATTGTAATTTTTATGCGAAGAAACAGAATACCTTGAAGAATCATACTTTGACGCAAGTTATGGGGACATCAACGATGAATTTTATTAGGGTTTACCTTGTTAGTTACCTGTGGGAATGTTGGGCTAAAAAGGTATACTACAAGATGAAAATGTTTCCACTTTAAGTTTCTTTTGGATTGTAAGAACATTATGTATAAACTGCTTCCGCTATCGTATGTAACAATATGTGTCTGGATGTGTTATAAATCTGTAAGTGTGCATACTAGCCACTAATCGTGGGACTAGTATTGTATGCACATGAAACCCATTATTGGTATTTAATATAAGAAATGGGGGCCTCACAGTTTCGTATTTGTAAAGAGGACATGGCTAGTGTGATTCCTGAGGTTAGCCATAAAACTAAAATTATGTATTAAAAAATACATATCACAGTCTGTTATTTATCCTTTAGCGTAGACAATTTGTAATTAAAATTGTCTGTTATTTATCATTATCATATACGATTTCTTATGTACTAACCGTTCGTGGTGTATAACTATCACAAACTTTTTTTTAATCGTCTGTTATGTGTACCTATCCTAAACCATCTGTGATGATCCACTCATCACTGACTATTTTTTTAGACGGTTCCATAGCCATCTATGTTGACTGTTTGTAACTGTCTGTGATTTTCTTCTATGTGGTAGTGAAGCTACCTACCAATTAGGGGAGCACAACAGGTTTTTTGCCATAGTGGGCCACCTGCTTATGCCACACGACTGGAGAGGTGCTGCCGGTACATGGGTATGATAGGTCACACGTATCGCCTGTTGCTGCTTTGTGATTAAAAAAAGAGTATTTTTGTAATTTTATTTGCATGTACACCATTTTTTTTTTAAAAAAAAAAAGCAACATGGCCAAACAAACCAAAGCTTCCTACAAGTCCACTAAAAGTCCACTAACCAATCCATCCAGAGCACAAGTAGCACGCACACTACTCGCAAATACAACAAGATAGAAACAAGCACCGGATGCTTCTTGCTGCTGCTGCTGCTGCTGCTTGTTTTCTTTTGCCTCTCATTTAGTTTTTTGAGGTTTTGTCCGAAGTTGAGCCCACCCATCAATCTTGCGTTGGTGGGCACGTACGCAGCAGTACGCACGGGAGAACAGTAGTTCGTGCCTCGGGCAGCACGACGCGCGCATGCAGCAACACACGCACCGGAGTTAAGCCGCCGGCCGGCACGTGCACACCTGCAGCTCGCTCAGCTCCCTCGCCTCTCCGCGCCAATGCACATGCATCCTCTGTCTTGCCATGCTCGGAACCACACCACCGCCGCTAGGGGCAGACAGGGAAAAAAAATTCATTCGGATCATCACAAACTATATAACGCTAACTTACAATTTATAATATAAAAAATCAATCATTATATACTAAGGGTTATACGAAAATATCGGTGTCACTTGACCCAACTCAAACACAGTGATCTGATGGTGACCCTACCCCACACGCATCTATCTATAGCTTTTTCCCTTATTCTTCCTCTACAGAAAGCTACAAAGTTCACTAAAGGTTCATTAAATCATATGGCAGTAAGGTAATGTAATTATTCTTCCCGGTAGATCACGACGCTAATTAATTGCTTCAAGGCTGGAAATGGATCTTAATATGCAGAAACTGAACAGCCTTTGTTACCTATCAGCAGCTCAGCCATCTTTTGGGTCAGGGGTGACGTCCACACCAATACCATCACCCACGCTTTATACACATAGCTACATATACGTGCATGGTTTGTACTGCACGAATAAAAGATATCTATTAAGCTAAAAAAGGGACCAAATTACAGACAAGACTACGCAGCTGCATGCGTAACGAGAAAGCAAGAAGAGAAGATTGGAATTAACGGCCGTAAAAAAAGTATTAATTACATTTAGACCCAGATATTTCTCAGACCCTCCACTTTCATCCAACCCTAAACCACGGGTAGCAGCACAAGTGTGCAACGTCGTCTTCTTATTCACCGTGACATTTTTGCACACGAACCCCCCAGCTTGATCTAAATTACGTAACGTACGGTGTATATACAGAAACTTAGAAGGGACACGACGGAGCAGAGCACCGGCGCTCGCGCCACGTGTCCGGCAGGCCGGAGAGGCGAGGATCGGCTAGCCACAGAGGGCGCCAACCTCCCTGAGGCGCGGGACGAGGCGGCCGCTGAGATGGAGCCCCATGAGGCCGTCGAGCCCGCCCACCGGCGCGCCGCCGACGAACAGCGCCGGCACTGCAGCGGCGGCTGCGGCCGACGCGGCGGCCTCCTCGGCCGCCTCCTCGAGCTCGATGACGGTGGCGTGTGCGCCCACGGCGGCAAGTAGGCGCCGCATGACGTGGCACATGCAGCACCCGCGCCGCGCGAAGATTACCACGGGGCTCTCGCGGACCAGCCGCCCGATGCGCTCTGCGGGGGCCTCCCGCCAGCCGGGCGGGTCGATGGTGAGGCCCAGTAGCCCCGGCAACGGTGCCTTGCCGACCACCGCGCAGCTCACACCTCCTCCTCCCTCCATGTGCTCAGCCGCACGCGCGGAGGAGAGATGCGTGGCAACGTGGGTGCTGGCTGGGTGGGAAGAGACCTGACCGGAGAGGTGTGGTTAATTGACGGCGTTAAGTAGCCAGCTGCTTGTAAAGACTAATGGTGTGGACTGTGGACAGTGTGGTCGCCGTCAAGATCCAGGCAGGAGGACGGGGAGGAATCGTGGCGTATATATAGGGGAAAGTTTGCTGTACATTTCAAGGGAGACTGTATATTAAGTTATCTCTATCTATCTGCACCGTACAATTAAGACAATAAACAGTTTGAATCGCAACAGTTTGAGCTAAAGTGTTGCTATAGCGTTAGCTACAATATGAATCGGCACATTGTTGTTTAAATAGTACTCTGGAACTTCTGATTTGTTAGAGATAACTTAATATCTCTAACTATTATATCTTTTAGTTCTATCTAAATTGTTGTTAGTCCAAATCTCCCGTAACTAGAACTCTTTTAGCTATACAAGCCAACCCTTTTTACTTGTGATCCTTGAAGCATTGTAGCGGATTGTTTTCTGTGGTTTTTTTCTAGAAGGATTTTTCTACGTTAAATTTTTGTCTCTATTATTTTGCCGTGCTATCACTAACAGTAATATCAGAGACCTAACATGGTTCATAATTTTTTGACCCGATGGTCCAGCTATAACTGCCAAAGTTACCGTTGTTACTCTATTGGATCCCTTCCCATATATAGGAGGAGGCACACACGGTGACCTGACGTAAGGCACAAGGTGATTAATTTTTTGCGTTTTTCCCTTACATACTTTTTTTTGCAAATTTGGCTGCAGTGCAAATGAATTTGCAAAACCAGTCTCATTCTTGATCACGGAAGAAGTGGGAGGTGACATGTGTCACCTTTCACTAAAAAGGTAATCAGTGGCGGTTCGAAACTGTCATCAGTGCCGGTTTTCGAACCGCCACAGATTTAGTGCCACTGATAATCGAGGATTATCAGTGACGGTTCTAGAACCGCCACAGATAATATTATTTGTGACGGTTTTGGCTAGAACCGTCATCGATATCGAGATATCGATGGCAGTTCTATCCAAAACCGCCATCGATACTAGCACTATCGATGGCGGTTTTGGATAGAACCGTCATCGATATCGTTGATATCGATGACGGTTCTATCCAAAAACCACCACTGATATACTCGGTTTTTGGTTAGAACCGTCACTGATAGTCCGACACAGGAAAATAAAAAACTGGCATTTGTGGCTAGCCTTAGGCAGTGCTAGCCATGCCCTCTGTACAGAATAAGCTAACAATACAATATGAACAAATGAAGGATTGAATGATATACAAGGAATTATGGAAGCTTAAATTGCAAGCGGAATTTAACAAGGTAGAATCTAACAATGTTGGCAACCAGGCAATTCCAGGAGCATGACAAAGTAACTTAGTAACTAATATATAGAAATTTCAGGACTAACCATCTCATCTTGTCATTGTAACCACCTACTGAGACATTTAAACATATACAATTAAGTGTTTGAGTTTCAATTCAAAACTGGCCTAATACCAACAATTTCATAATGCATGAAATTACAATAGACAGTATGAATATTTTACAATGAGTGAGCAGCCGTGCAGTTTAGCTGTCTGAAACACGCATAGGGGTGAGGCTGCTTGAGTCCTTGGGATATCGATTAAATGTTCCTTGATGAACTCTTTCAACCTGTTCAGCAAAATTCTCGGATAAGCATTTGTCTTCCTTGTAGCCCTAAACCACAAATTATAATAGTAATAATGGAGGAAGCCATACTCCAATGTCAAATATTGATCCCCTGATGCAACTGTTAGCCGGAGTTGAGTTCTGTCTTGTGGATCTGTTTCGACTCTGACCTGCAAATGGTCAAGGATATCACCAAAAAGGTAGCAATCATCTGGTTAGAAACCTACATCTAAAAGAAAAATAATAATTTATGACAAAATTGTAGATGAAGGTTGGTTGGCCTTCAGTTCGGTTGCACTTAGTAATTAGAAGGCATATAATGCCAGAATAGCTCAGAAAATGAATATTAGACAACTTAGCTGCATTCCAACGGCATAATTTCTTCATAGAAGAGAAGTTACCAAGAATTCAAAGGGCAGTTCAACACCATACTTACCAGACAAAGCATGGCATGGATTGTTTCTGAAAAGAATGTAGTGCACGCCACCAGATTGTTTGGGTTATTATCCTAAAAAGAACAAAGAAGATTAATAATTAGAAATAAAAAGGCTCAAAATGAGGAGAAAAGTCACAGAACATACGAGTCCAGGAGTAACTGCCAGGTGAAGGCTCATGAAAAGACTAGCCATTTCAGGAAGAGATAATGGCTTCACACCTTTAACCTGTATGTTCACATAACAAGACGCCATTAGAAAAACTGTTACACTAACTACTTAAAATTCATTTTTACGTTATATAGAAGACCTATTCCTTTGCAATTAAATAATCCTCCACAACACAAGAAAAACCTTACCACTTCTTGAACCTTCAATGAATGAACAGTCAATGCTTTCCATTGGGGGAAAAATTCTTCAGGTCAAAGAGTTATAGGTTGCAAGAATTTATTCAATACAACAGGGAGTCGAAGTTTGACATTCACCTGGATAAGCAAAGCAAGGACACTACTGTTACCTTATGAGAAAGAAAGTGAATATCTGGACATTAAAAAAAACATGATGACATTGACATAAGATAGTCACCAGTGCAGTTCCAAATTTATATGAGAAATCAAGAACAGCAACATCTCTACTTGCACGGAGATTCACAACCTCAAGTGGAATTTGCACCTAGAGAACATAACAAAATGAAGATCGAATGAGATTAGGAAAGGAAACAAGAAAAATGTGAAAGCATTATACTGGATTGCTAGGTACCTGTGCTCTTGGAGGAATAGTATTAGGAACTGATGAGATTTCCATTTTTAAATGGCTACGAGGCAAAATCAGAGGCCGCACTGATACAAGAGCTAAAGTATTTTTGTTTCCCAGGAAAAGAACAAGGCGGCCATGATGAGCACGCCACTCTGCTTTTAAACCAATCTAGAAACGAGGCCCAGCAGGAAAAAGAAATTCATGCAGATGGTTAGGGCAAGAAAAGACATACATTCTAAGATTACATATACACTGAATACCATTCCGCCTCCAAAAAGACATTAGAAATTTAAGCACTAGAGAAAGATGAAAATAACAGAAGAACGGTACTTGTTCTTATGATATCAAGCCCATAAGAACAATGTCACATAAGAACAATGCCACATGTGCTAAAATATGTCAATCACTACTGCGATCGGGTATCCACAAGCGGTTCGAAACCGCTTTCAGAAGCGGTTTTAGAACCACTTGTAAGTAACCGCGTGTGATAACCCTTTAGGTATCACTCACGGTTCCCCCAACCGCTTGTGGTTCGACACCACAAACGGTTGGGAAGGTGTCCAGGTAGGCTCGAGTAGCCACCACATGAGGGCCCTCCACAAGCGGTTTGTGTTACCAACCGCTTGTGGAGAGGCTGTCAGTCAACGATAGGGAGGTGCCACGTGTGCACTCTCCACAAGCGGTTGGAGTTACCAACCGCTTGTGAAGAGGCTGACAGCACAGTGTTTTGATTATATTCAATATAGAATATGTTTTGAGAGGGGTTTTCGATATGGATTTTGACAATAAAAATAAATAGAACTACAGGAGTTTTTTGACACAATTAAATATATATTATTCATGCGTACTCATTCAGACAATTACAGGTTCATTTACACAAAAGTACAAACTTAATAGACTAAAAAATGGACAAGTTGTTGAACACATGAAATAATTATGAGCACACAGAAGCAACTTTTACAAGTTTGAAAGAATAAAAGGGTGAATCTTGAGCTCATTTCTTGCGTGTGTCGCTCTTTGTGTCCTTGGTCGACGTTGATGTCAATTTACCTGTCCTTATAGAAGGACAATCTCTCCAACCCTTTGTGTGGAACTCGCCTTTGGTGGATACAATCTCAACGACAATAAAGATGATGAATTGTTCTTGCACATCGATGTTGGGCTGGCAAAGCGGGAAATAAATAAATATTTGGACATGTAATTAAAGTGTAAGTACTAAGAAATTGACATATGCACACTACCTCGGTGTTGCTTGTCGGCACATCGCCGTAGGTAATATTTTGCATATGGTGGCACACATAATAGCCACATAAGTTGTTTCCAGCCGTCTGTTGTAGAACCTGCGATGAAATTTGAAAAGAAAACAATTATTGGGATGAAAAAGCGTTACGGCATATTAATATTCATAATTTTTTTATTTTTTTATTTTTCAACCTTTCGGTTTTTGACGGTTTTTGAGTGGTTTTTGCGAAAACCATATCACGAAAACCGAACCGGTTTTCGCGGCACGATTTTGTTAACCCTGATTTACATGCATACCAGGTGCTAAATTGACTAAGATAAGTTAGCTTCTTTGTATTGTTTTGTACTTGTTCGACCACAAAATTTTTAGAGGTCATATTGGTTTAAACCTCTGCGCTCTTTACAACAAAACCCTTCCAAATAAGTCTAATATCAGAAAAGTTGTGTGTAAAAGAATATTTGGTGACATGGAGACCCGCACGTCATAGTCCTGCTGTCAAAAATTTTGTACGTCGCATATCAATAATTGTAAGGCTAGCTTAACGATATTAATTTGGTACTGACTTTTTCATGAAAGGTCACTTACATGTATAGGAAACATATATGTACTGTATGAGATTCATTTCTTCAAACAATAATATACTAGAAACCAACTTGATTGATCTCATCCACACAACAGGTACAAAAAATCAATATTACTGAATATAAGGGAACATATTCAAGTGCAAATTTTGTGGAGTATTACATCACATTCAACTCTTGCTATATATAGTAGAAGCATTCAACTCTTGCACTATATCATATATCATGATCTCATCAATCGTCATCCAAATGAGCACAACATGTAAGATATATCATGATCTCGTCAATCGTCATCCAAATGAGCAGCACGTTGATAGGGCACCATGGTGAGCGAACAGAGGAAGCACCAAGAGAAACATAGCGATATACATTGATACAGGAAGCGTCGTTGGGACATTTAGCCGAATACCTTGTGGGCATCAGAATAGAGAGGGAGGAGGAGGACGTGCACAGCTATTCCTCGGTCCTCCAGGGTGGAATGGCGGGGTGGCGTCGGCGCGGTGGCGGAGGAGGCGTCGGCGCTGTGGCGGAGGAGGTGTCAGCGAGGTGGCGTCGGCGCGGTGGCAGAGGAGGCGTCGATGAGGTCAAGTGGTGCGGGGGTGGAGTGGCGCCGAAGCGATCGGTAGCGGAGGAGGGCGACAGCATCGACGAGGACGGCACGCTAGCGAAGGAGAGCGAGACGGCAGCGTAGGGTCTCGACAGAGGCGACGGCACGCGGTGAGACATAGGAGGCGATCGAGTGGGGACTTAGAAAATTTGGGGTGTGAGAGAGCGCGGGGAGTATAAGTCTATAAAGAGAACCCACTTCTACAAGCAGTTGGTATTACCAACCGCTTGTAGAAATAAAAATTAGAAGTGGTTGGTATTACGAACCGCTTGTAGAAGTGAGCGGTTAGTAATACCAACCGCTTGTAGAAGTAATCTATTCAAGCGGTTGGTAGTACCAACCGCTTGTAAAAGTGCCGACCAGCTAATATTCAAAAGAATATGGTGCCCTTACTGGTTGACAAGAACTCTTCCTTCCCCCTAGCTAGCGCATGGCGCTTGAGTGCAGGCTCGCCCACGTGGTCACGGGTTCGAGCCCCGCTCGCGCCCCCTAGCCTTTATTTCTTTTTTTATTTACTGTTTTAAGATTTCACGTCTACAAGATCTATTCAAGCGGTTGGTAGTACGAACCGCTTGTAAAAGTGTCAACCAGCTAATATTCAAAAGAATGTGGTGTCCTTACTGGTTGACAAGAACTCTTCCTCCCCCTTGGCTAGCGCGTGGCGCTTGAGTGCAGGCTCGCCCGCGCGGTCGCGGGTTCGAGCCCCGCTTGCGCTCCCTAGCCCTTCTTTCTTTTTTTTTATTTACTGTTTTTTGATTGTTTCATTTCAGAATTTGTAAAAATGCTTTTAGCACTTTAGTTTCATTTCAGAATTTGTAAAAATGCTTTTAGCACTTTAGTTTCGTTTCAGAGTTTGTAAAAATGCTTTTAGCACTTTAGTTTCGTTTCAGAATTTGTGAAATGCTTTTAGCACTTTAGTTTCATTTCAGAGTTTGTAAAAATGCTTTTAGCACTTTAGTTTCATTTCAGAGTTTGTAAAAATGCTTTTAGCACTTTAGTTTCATTCCAAATAAACACATAATACAGTAGAAGACCCATGTTATATATACATAGTTCATACAGTAGTGGTACATCTTAAGTAGTCACGTACTTTGTCTTTATAAGTGTTCCTTCATTATGATCGCGACGTATGAAAGGAGCATCCACGTCTGTGTCATTCAGAAGGCTTATGTCGACATCCACCGCGAAAAGAGGGAGCTCGTTGAACTGACTATACTCTTCCTCGTCTGTGACGTCCTCAACTCCAACAATCACTACAAGAAACAGTGAAAAATTCGTGGGTTTTTTTAAATTCGTGGGCCAAAAAAAACCCACGAATTTATATATTTAAATTCGTCGGTTTATAAAAAACCCACGTTTTTAATTAAATTCGTGGGCCAAAAAAAACCCACGAATTTATATATTTAAATTCATCGGTTTATACAAGACCACAATTTACTTAAATTGTAGGCAAAAACTCACGAATTCTTGGATAGGAATTTAATAACCAGTGTCTCTCTCTCTCTCTCTGCTCCTCTCATCGCCCGCTCGATCCTCTCCGCTTGCGCCCGCCCTTCGCCCTTGCCCGCGCTGTCGCCCGCCCGCCGATCCTCTCCTTGCTTGGTGCCCGCCTCGCCCCGCCCACTGCATGACGCCCTCCCAGCGACCCTCCCAGACCAGCCCGCTCTCAGTGCGCCACAAGAAGAATGATCGCAGAGTTCAGCCGCCAGCCTTCGACCTCGCCGAGCACCCCAAGGCCATGAGCTAGGCGCTCGTCCTCGCCGCCAAGAAGGTACACCCCCACCCCCACCCCCAAAAAACACCCAATTACTCTGCGCGCCACACCGCCGATTTAAATGCTGAATGCTTCTTGGCTCTTGACTCTTAGGGCAGGCTACCTTCAAGAGACAGTTCTGACTTGCTAGTATGTCACCACAGATGTTAATATTCTTTTGTGGTATTTCCAAGGCTCCCATATTAGGGAAGGGGAACATAAATAATTGAATTTATCTATTCTTACCGTTAAGTTGATTCTTGCTAGGTACAAAAATTACACACAATCACTCACATATTGAATTAGGGTTACATAATATTCAAGAACGCTCATCTCGAGATGCGATTACTAATTGGAAATTGTTATCATGGCAAAATAGTCTGTCAAAAAAATTAATAAGAGACCAATTCTATTGTCTCCTATAAACAAAAGTGAATCTAAAACCAACATGCAAACATCGGATTAAAGTATTTGATTATAATTTCGGTATTGATCAAGATACCTACTTTAGTTGATCAAATATTTCATCAAGAGAACAATGTGTGTATACCTTCAATAAATAATTGCTCATTCTACTAAACATGATTATTGCTCATCGAGAACATGCATTGAAAATTTCGAAAACAACTAAACAAAGACAAACACGACTAGATTAGAAAACCTATTTGATTGCATGTGTACCAAGGCGGAGTATGTCTCTTGATCTCTTGGTCAAGCTACACTCAAGGACCTTTTTCACCAAGTAAGCCATTATCCCTAGTTTACAAATGCATTCCGAGTTATAGACCATAGATGAGAAAAATGTTGATTCCAGAAAATGGGGACAATTGCAACATGAAAGGGGTAGGGGCTAAGATGTTAACAATAGGGTGATTTGTCTAGTAGTAGACTAGTACTGTTTAGAGGGATACTGCAGGCATGCCATTGGTCCTAAATGTTCTTTTGTAAGCGGACAGTACAGGCTGAATAAAGTAAGAAGGGAAGAGAAATTGGGGGAAAACAGATTTGCGACCTATGTGTAGCTTAATGTATGCTTGCATGCAAACAAGATGTACTTTACACAAATTCGATTGAAGCAGAGAATCTTCACTCCCAATAATTGGATAATTAGCGAATGAAGATTTACATTCTTTACAAGAAAGAAGTTTGTTGAATCCGAGATATTTATGTTCAACAGTGTTGTTCGAGAAGTATCTTTTCAACAGTGTTGTTCGAGAAGTATGATAAGGTAACTGCATACAAATCAATAGATATTTCTAAAACTAAACCTACCTGGCTAGTAGCTTCTTAACCAACATAGGGCTAAGTCTAGAACCCAGCATGTAGATCAACGTAATTAAATCCTTCCAAGGTTATGACACATGATAAGATCCAAGGTTAGAATGGGCCTAGCAGTAGAACTATTTTATCGTTGAAAAGAACCTTGATAAGCTTTAGAACTATTTTATCGTTGAAAAGAACCTTGATAAGCTTTATAGATTTTGAGGTGGTGGTGGTGGTTGTTGTTGTTGTAGTAGTGTACATGTATTCCTCAATGAATGAATGTGTTACACACCTATATTGAGTACATGAGGAACTAAACCTAACTAATAGTAAATACCCCTGACAGAAAGAATATAAATAAAGTATCTACTTTGGTTACCTGCTTGAGAAGGTGCATTTACTGAACTTTTTAATTTTGCAAGATCCACGTGATGATCTCGGTGGGATGGATGTGGCTAGAAAGGTTAGAAACCTCACAATTTTCCATTCAATAGCCTCATGCTACTCATCAATATTTACAAAATTATCACTTTTCTCTTCGTCGCCTCCTAAGTGGACCGATGTGTATTCCATGAGCTAACTCATTGCGTTGTGTTTAATTGTGTCTGCTAAAATTTATTGCATGAAAAAGTGGATGATTAGTTGTAGTGTGCCATTTAATAAGGGCATGCAGGTCCAATAACATTAACTTTTTCTTAGATTTAGTGTTTCTTTGATCTATGTGTATGGTGGGCTATGGAGGGAGTACAATGTTTCCCTACCTAAATTAATGCTGATCTACTTCCTTTTGAATTCTGAGTGGATAAATCAAGATGGATGCTAAAAGAATTGTTGCTCTTTGTATTTTGCTGTTACTATAGGGTTGTGAAAATATGGTGATATTTTTGCTATACTTATTAACGTGTCTTTATTCTTTGCCTTTGGTGCATGCATTTGAACAGTTATCTCATATGGTTTTTTGTCTTCTCTCTTGCAGTAGCAGAGGTCCTAATAAAATAATCGAGCTTTTAAGGTGAATTCGCCGGAGTGATGATGAAGATTATGGAGCTGCAATTGCGAAACCAAAGAAGACAAAAGAAGAAACCACTAAGAAGGATGTAAATATGTTATATTCTCGAGTGGAATCATTGTGTAGTTTACAAATTGCCGTTGGATGTGTGATTGATTATCTAAGGATCTGCTAGAATGTCTTCTTTTGGTTTGAGAGATTGATATATATATTATAAATGCAAATATTTTTTTGTCTCTGAGTGGATGTCCTATTTACTAGAGAGGTTATGCGAAATTTTGTATATTCGGTGACTTAGTTTTTGTTGGGCGGAGTTCCATTCAATTCAAATAACAATAGATGAAAGCATATTCTCGTTGATTCGAGTTTACCATGGAGATTGCAAAAGTTTGTGGATCCAATTGGCAAAACTGAAAGCATAGAGACACATCTGAAGTTTCAGATAAAGTTTGGGGACCAATAGTGAATTTTAGTCTTATTTTCCACAATTGTACATCCTCATAAATTTGGACAAGCAACCTCCCTTTTATATTTTTCTAGGGCCATGTTGTCAATGATGAGTGATCTTGTAAGAGGTACTTGACAAGTTTAAAATCGCTAACTATCTAAGACGTGAACTTGCAAAATTACTAACTGTTTGACCATTATTCCCACAAATTGCCGACTTTGCTAATCTAACAGATCTTGTAATATTGATAGCTCAATGAATTTCAAGACTTAAAACTTGATTTGTTTTGTGCAACATTCTTTTTTTCTTATAAAAAATCCAGAATAATAAATTTGTCTGATGTGGTTGCTTGTATTGGTATAGAAGCAATTTCCATACATAGGATCATTCTAGCAATTTCCATACTTAAAACTTGATTGGGTAATTTTTGTTTCATTGTTCATTTCATAGGATCATTCTAGCGTTATACTGGGCCCAATGGGGAAACAAATATATATGTTGCTTCTTCTGACTTAACATTGATTTCTCACCACAGCTACTATATGGAAAGACATTGATACAGGGGAGCACGTTGATTATGATCAGAGGCCTGATGCTCAGTATATTTCGATGACTTAGTTTTTGTTGAATTATGATTCAAATTCAGAAGAAGGCTAACTTCTGTCGGAGTGGAGCGGAGGCCCGTCGCCGGGGGTTGAAATGGTTGAAGTATGAACTTGATCTGAATTTTGAACTAACTTATTGTCAGCTTGCCACTTGTGATTGTCAGCTCTCCCTGAAAAATAGTAAGATTACAATCCTCTAGTAGTCTAGTTATAGTAATATTGCCTTGCATATATCGGAAGACAATGCTTGTCATTTCTCATTTGGACTTTTTGTGTGATGGCACTTGGTGCTGCTTGTGATTGCTATCTAGGTATCTGTTTCGCGCATTATGTATTGATGAGAGCATGGGGTTCAACCATTCAGGGAAGAAGTTTGTTCATCAATCAAGCTCAAACCTCATTTATGATGTGAAAATGCTGTACAAGATAACAAAGTACAAGATGGTCATGTTGTGTACAATTCAACCGACATATCAAGGTCACTCAGTCACTCTCACTCTAAATTGACATTTAGCGTGAAATAATTTCACTTTTTATATTGCTCTTCTTCAGGGTTAGCACTACTTGTTTATTGGCACTTCTCTCCCGGTTGTACTTGTGCAGTAAATGAAAGCGATTAGCGAGCACTTACATTGTTGTGTCTTGAATCTCAATACCTTTCTTACTTTTCTTTGCATACCACATTGTATCTTGAAAGCAATCTGTTTGCAACTTGCTTTGCAGACCTGGCTTAGTTTTCTTGATGTTGCTTGGGTTGGATATTACAAGCCACTGGTTTCAAATGTACAGGTTTGTTTTCTCTACCATTTTTGTTCAAATCATGCCAGTTTTCTGTATGCACCTAATCCTTTTTTCAGAAGGTATTAAAGGGATCAGAATAGATAAAAACACCAACTATGCATAAGATGAGTAGATGTTTTTGTTTGACCAAAAACAAACCAATGGACGAACCCATTATGCATCTGCAGTTTTGCACATACAACCGATGTAGAAAAATCAATTTTATACAGCCATTCAAACACATACATCTGCAGTTCAGTGCATCTGCTGCCTGAGAATGGAATGGCTGAACCTGAACCTATTACCTATGTCTGCATGACTGCATTATATGTATTCGGCTCGCAAGCCAACAAGCCGGCTCGAGCCTTTCCCCGAGCCCGAGCCGAGCCAAAGCGGCATAGGGAGCATCTTTTAACAACTGGATGGAGTTCATTTGTCAATAAAAAGAAACTTGTCTCAGGGGATGCAGTCTTATTTATCCGGTAAGCATATGAACAATGTGCTAACTCAATAACTTTGTGTTTTATATCTTTATTCAGCAAATTGTTTTTTTCCCTTCGCAGAGGTGATGATGGTGAACTAAGATGGGTGTAAGGAAAGCCATTCACTTAAAAATGAGGCTCTTTTAAAGCTTTCGAGAGCAATGACTCAAAGATACAAACTCGTGTGCCGTGGCTAATTCCTTGAAACATAGAAGTGTTTTGCACATTTGTTGCAACCCAAGGTTTGTTGATTAAAGCATACAACATTCATTTTATGTAGTCAAGGCTGCTCCAAAGGTTTTGCGGTGTGTTTTGCGGTTGTAATGTGTTGTACGTCATTGTGTAGTTTACAAATTACCGTTGGATGTGTGATTGATTATCTAAGGATCTGCTAGAATGTCTCCTTCTGGTTTGAGAGATTGATATATATATTATAACTGCAAATATTTTTTTGTCTGCTGAGTGGATGTTCTATTTACTAGAGAGGTTATGCCAAAATTTTGTACATTTCGGTGACTTAGTTTGATTTGCCAAATGAGGTAGTAGATTTTTCACGATGGCTGCACTTTTATAGTTGAATTTAATCAGATAATGAAACTTTGATAGGCTATGTAAATTCCAAGTGGTTAGCATTTGAATTTAAGTTGTTTCATGATCATACATTCTTTTAGGAGTGTGGACGTGCTGGTAGAGATGGGCAACTTTCATCTTGTGTGCTGTATTACAATTATTCTGACTATGTAAGTCTAGTGGTACCTTATATTGTCAGCTTCATACTATCTTCATCTCTCATCATAAACAAGTAATTTTCTTGCAAAACTATGTAGATTCGTGTCAAACACATGCTTACACAAGGAGTTGTAGAACAAATCGCATCAGCACCACGAGGAGGCTCTTCGTCTTCACATGAGCAAGCACTTGAAACACATAAGGAGAATCTCTTGCGCATGGTATATATAATTCTACATGCATGCTTCTTGTTGCGTTGTAGTTCGGAAAGCATCTTAGCTTGTCATATTTTCTCTTTCTATAGGTTAATTCTTGTGAAAATGATGTGGACCTGCAGACGCCTACTACAACCGATCCACTTTGGAGAGATGTTTGATCCTTCACATTGTGCAAAAACATGTGATAATTGCTTGAAAGAACCGACATGGATTGAGAAAGATGTGACTATGATTGCTAGGCGGTTGGTAAGTGGACAGTGTGTACCTCCTCCAAAACACCCCAGTTACTATTTCAACTGTTGTAACCGGTACAAACTAACTAGGTTTACATGAAAATGAAACTTCAATTTGTGATGGACGATGTACATAAGTACATAATTAGTTCGATTCGATCGAGAAATAGCCCGCTTCAACCTCTTGTGATGTTAATTTGTCTTTGTTTTGTGCAAAGCATTGCTTTAGTTATGCATTTAAATACGTGATTACATCAAACTCGGCCTAGGGTCTTAGTGCTGTTTGTCACTTTGCATAGTTTGCCGGTTACCATTCAGTTTTGAAAGTCTGCACCCATCCACACACAAAAACTCTTTTTGTAGTTTAATATGTGCGCTATGTTTCAATTTACTGAGTTCTGAAATTCTGTTGGCGGAAGAATCCTTTGGTGCAACCATCGGGATTACTCTAAGTTAATTGATCTTCACTCTAAAGCAAACCATGTGGAAGATGCAGAAAGGATACTTGGTAAAATGAAAGACAATGGTATTGCACCTGATATCCTCACATCCATCACTTTAGTCCACATGTATAGCAAGGTGGGCAATCTTGAACAAGCTAAGCAAGCTTTTGAATTCATTCGAAGGAGGGTTTCCCATTGGATTGAAGTTGATGTGAAGTGATCATAGCACCTAGTAATGTGCATTTTAAGATGCTACCTGCCTTGTTGGATACTTGTGTGTCCATGGAACTTTATATGTTTTGCGATTCTGAACACAGGATGAGTTGAAAATTTATATAATAGATTATACTTTGCAGATATTTATAAACTGCAGAATGTATGAAGTCATCACGTAAGAAATTTGCATATATGCTTAGTTATTCTAGCTACTCTCGGTCTCTCATTGTTTAATCTGTCCTTATATATTATAACTGCAAATGTTTTTTTGTCTGCTGAGTGGATGTCCTATTTATTAGAGAGGTCATGTCGAAATTTTGTATATTTCATGACTTAGTTTTGTTGAATTATGATCTAAATTCGAAGAAGGCTAACCGGTCTCGCTCATGGAGAAGTCTTGGTAAGCCCCATAATCTGAATCGATATGGTTATATGTATTGAGTGTGATATCGATATGGATATATATTTTTTTTTGTAGAAATGTCTAATAAATTTGTGAGCCATTTAAAACCCACGAATTTAAGAGTTAAATTCGTGGGTACCCACGAATTTAAGTTAAATTTGTGGTTTCTTCAAACCACAATTTATGATTAAATCGTGGGTTTTTTTCACCACAATTTAAGTTAAATTCGTGGGTTTTTAAACCATTTAATTTAACTATTAAATTCATGGGTTTCTCAAATTTATGAATTTAGTTGTTAAATTCGTGGGTTTTTTCAACCCACAATTTAATGATTAAATTTGTGGGTTTTTTAGTAACCCAATTTAATTTAATTTAAATTGGGTACCTACTAATTTAATTGATTAATTTAAATCGAGTTAAATTCGTGAACTAAATTGACGGTTTGCCCACGAATTTAACTTAAATTCGTGGGTTTTGGCCTAAATTCGTGGGTTTTTGGCCCACGAATTTTTCCTTGTTTCTTGTAGTGAATCTTTCGTTTGCCTTGGAGAACCACGTGTCACTTTGTCTTACTACTACAATCTTTTTGCTTGTCCTTCTACTTCTTAGGTTTGCTTGACATGTCCATTACGTAGAAGACCTATCTCACATCGTTCGCGAGGACGAACGGTTTGCGCCTATAGCCGACTTGTGTGAGGTCCACGATTGTCATGCCGTATTTATCGACCTTCACACCGCTTGAAGTCAGTTTGACCCATTGGCACTTAAATAGAGAGACCTTCAAAGGTCCATAGTCGAGCTCCCATATCTCTTCTATGAAACCATAATATGTATCCACCTTGCCTTTGTTGTCTTCGACGTCTATACGGACACCGCTATTCTGGTTGGTGTTCTTGTTATCCTAGGATCTGGTGTAGAATGTGTAACCATGTATCTCATACCCCTTGAATGTCACGATTTCACTAGATGGTCCCCGAGCTAAGCGTTGCAACTGTTCATTGTCTGACCCTTTGAAAAGGATGTAGTTTTGTAACCAAGCGCCGAAAGAATCCATATGCTTCAATGTTATCCAATCCTCAGACCTCCCCGGGAAATCGCGGCGTAGAATACTCATGTGCTCAAGGACATACGGGGCCACTACAGTTGATTGATTCAAAATCGTAAAATGTGCTTGCTTAAATGTAAGAAGATCATTGCATGCAATTGCTTTCCTTCCTAGTGTCCCTTTTCCCCGTAGCCTTCCCTCATGGCGTGATATAGGGACGCCGATCGGATTTAGATAATTAATGTAATCCACACAAAACTCAATCACCTCCTCTGTCCCATAACCCTCGGCATGCATCCTTCCAGACGAGAACTGTTATGGACATACTTCTTTAGCACACTCATGTACCTCTTGAAAGGGAACATGTTGTGCAGATACACGGGTCCGAGAATACCTATCTCTTTGACAAGGTGAACAGTAAGATGAACCATAATATCAAAGAATGCAGGAGGAAAGATCATCTCAAGACTAACCACACTTTGTACCACGTCATCCCTGTAGCTTACTTAGTTTATCTGGGTCGATGACCTTCTGTGAAACCACGTTGAAAAAAGAACACAGCTTTGTGATTGCCCCCCATACCCACTTGGGCAGTATGCCTCTTACAGCCACTAGGAGCAACTGTGTCATTAACACAAGACAGTCATGGGATTTCATGTGTACGATTTTATTGTCTTTTGTGTTTATGAGTCTCTTTACATTCGAGGAGTATCCGGAAGAGACCTTCACACTGTTCAGGCACTCTATCATGCTTTTTTTCTCTTCTTTGCTCAGAGTGTAGCTCGCAGGATGTAGGTAATGTTGTCATTTCCCTCTCTTTTCCGGATGTAGGTCGTTTCTCAGTTCCAAGAGTTTAAGGTCCTTCTAAGCTTGCAGTGTATCTTTCAATTTGCCGTACATATCTATGTACCCTAGCAGGTTCAAGCAGACATTCTTCGTGATGTGCATGAAGTGAAGTGAATGACGAACCTCCATGACTTCCTAATAAGACAAGTCCCAAAATATTGACTTCTTCTTCCACATGGGTGCCTGACCATCCTCATTCTGCACATGTTTGCTTCCAAGACTCTTTCTAATTACTACTTTCAAATCCTTTATCATAGCAAACACATGTGGCCGACTACGATGCTAAGGCCTTGCACGAAGGTCTGGCTGCCCGTTAAATTTCCTACCTTTCTTCCGCAACGGGTGACTCGTAAGAAGAAACCTACGGTGACCCATGT
Organism: Guadua angustifolia; assembly: GCA_036346375.1. NCBI lineage: Eukaryota > Viridiplantae > Streptophyta > Magnoliopsida > Poales > Poaceae > Guadua > Guadua angustifolia. The sequence continues at coordinate 52,297,513 of CM070508.1, forward strand.
ACACAACCTTCCGAGAGTTTTTCAGGTACATGCCATCCATTTCATCTAAGCACTGGATGCAGGCACTATATCCTTTGATAGTTAGGCCGGACAGGTTACCGAGAGCAGACCAGTCATTGATTGTTACAAATAACAATGCACATAGGGTGAAATACTCCCTTTTGTACTCATCCCATACCCATGCACCATCCTCCCACAACGTCACAAAATCTTCAACTAATGGTTTTAGGTAGACATCGATGTCATTTCCAGGTTGCTTGGGGCCTTAGATCAACAACAACATCATGATGTACTTTCGCTTCATGCATAACCATGGAGGAATGTTATAGATACATAGTGTTACAGGCCAGGTGCTATGGCTGCTGCTCAATTCTCCGAAAGGATTCATCCCATTGGTACTCAACCCAAACCTTATGTTTCTCACCTCATCTGCGAAGTCCGGGTACGTCCGGTTGACTTTCCTTCACTGCGAGCCATCAGTAGGGTGTCTAAGCATCCCGCGTCCTTACGCTCTTCTTTGTGCCAACGCATCATCTGGGTATGCGCTTTGTTAGCAAACATACGTTTCAATCGGGGGATCACAGGGAAATACCACAATACTTTAGCTGGAGGTCTCTTCTTCTTACACTCCCCATCTATTTCACCTGGATCGTCACGCTTTACCTTATACTGTGATTCTTTGCACACTGGACAAACATCTAAATCAGCATACTCATTGCGATACAGGATACAATCATTAGGACATGCATGTCTCTTCTATACTTCCAATCCCAAAGGACAGATGACTTACTTGGCTTTATATGTAGATTCGGGCAGAGTGTTATCTTCTGGAAGCAACTTCTTTATGAGTGATAACAACTCATCGAATCTCTTATTGACACACCATTTGTGGCCTTCCATTGCATGAGTTCTAGTGTGGTACGCAGCTTTTTGTGGCCCTGCCCACAGTTTGGGTACAAAGGAGTTCTGTGGTCCTCTAACATGCGCTGGAACTTCTTGAACTCTCTTTTATCTGTGTAGTCTCCCTCTCTGTCACATAGCATTTGGTCTAACTCATCATCACCAAAGTCACCAAGTGTATCTTCCGCGAAACAGTATTGCGTGCCGTCTGGGATACTGTTGAATCCACCTTCCTCTTCCTCGCCTTCTTCATCGTCTTCCTGGCTAATCGCCTCTACTTTGCCATGGTTAGTCCAACAGGTATAGTTTGGCATGAAACCTCTCATGATCAAGTGGTTCATAACTTGCCATCACTAGGAGTGCTCCTTCTCGTTCTTGCAATCTACACACGGACAACTTATGAAGCTGCCTGGAGACAAGAATGCAACGGCCGCATCGAGAAAAGCCTGCACGCCATCAATGAACTCTCTCAAGCGACGGTTTGCATTGTACATCCATTGTCGGTTCATCTACACCAAGTTATAATTTCATTAAAATTATAACAAATTTCGTTACAAAAATTATAACCTAATTTATAGTTACATTTAAAAATCTAAAGCTCATAGGCACTTAGATCTACCTTTTTAATTACTTTTTTCTTCTTGAGTCTACAATTAATGACCATATTTTTTCTTCTCCAACAAAAAAAAGCTCCACCTACACCTTCATCGAATTAAAGACCTACCTTTCTAATTATTTTTTATCCCTTTCTACCTTTGTAATTATTTTTTTATCCTTCTACATGTTTTTCTAATTTATTTCATACACTAATAATTATTTCCTTGCAATGTACCTATATCTCCCCAACTTATTGTGATATTTAAGATTCTAAAGCTAACAAGCACTTAGATCTAAAGCTTCCAATCACCTTTACCATGTAATGTCATATTTTGAACTAGATCTCCACCCTACATCTTCGTACAACAACAAAAACAAGCATACAAAATAAATTTTGGGGTACAACTCCCTACAATTGATCATGGTCTTGCTTAAAAAGTTCTAGAGTGAGCTAGCTAAGAAACACCTTTCAACAAGAACAAATCAAGATTTCTCCACATCCATTGAAAAAAATAGCAATATCTAGGTGAGAAGGATGTTGGCATGATATTACTAACTTTGAAACACTTAATTTGGAGCTAATCACCCGCAATTAAAAATTTGGACAGCACCTCCCCCCAAGAACAGCGCTGGGCTGGCTCTTCTCTGATTGATCACCTCTGCTGGCTCGTGGAGGAAGAAGGATTTAAATGCGCTAGCGGGAGGGCTTCCAGAAGCGGTTTAAGACACGATCCAGTTCTGGATATTGCGTTCTAGAACCGGTTCTTGTCTCAAACCGCTTCTGAAAATCTAGAAGCGGTTTGAGACAAGAACCGGGTCTAAAACGTAAAATCCAGAACCGGTTCGTGTCTCAAACCGCTTCTGAAAGCCCTCCCACCAATGTATTTAAACCCTTGCATAAGCCAGCATTTAAATGCGCTGGCGGGAGGGCTTCCAGAAGCGGTTTGAGACACGAACCAGTTCTGGATATTGCGTTCTAGAACCGGTTCTTGTCTCAAACCGCTTCTGTATTTGTCTCAAACCGCTTCTGTAAATACAGAAGCGGTTTGAGACAAGAACCAGTTCTAGAACGTAAGATCCAGAACCGGTTCGTGTCTCAAACCACTTCTAGAAACCCTCTCTGGACCATTGCCTACGAACCGTCTCTGGTGCGAACATCACAACGGGTTCGCACCAAACCGCTTCTAATAGGCCGGTTGTGATGCCCAGTTCTGTAGTAGTGAATCTGCTGCAATCTACTTGGATTACAAATGCAGAAGAATTTCAGGCCCGTAAGAACATTGTCAAATGTGCTAAAAATATGTCAATGTGCTACAATCTCGATCTACTATATAAAGCAAGAGTTTCTTTCCGCGTCACTTTATCAAAATTACCCACCTTTGCCACTGCTCTTTAATTACCCACCTTTGCCACTACTCTTTAATTACCCACCTTTGACATTGTTAGTGCTCTTTGCAGATAAACTTTTTATTGCAAATTGAGTTTCCGTTGCAACGCACGGGCACATGGCTAGTCTACTTGTAAACATCAGTGAGATTACAGATGCAGAAGAACAGCGTTGTTGTTCTTGATGTTCTGATAGGTGCTTAATTGTTTCTTTCCCTCCCCTCAGTCTTTCCCTCAGCTATGTTCAATTTCATCAACTTGGATTCCATGAACTTGTATTGTTTATTTCCTTCTGCCTATTCTCTACTGATAGGCTAGTTTATGGTTGGCATGCTATTAATTTTGATATTGCTGTAAACAATTAGCTTGTTTCACAAGATTTGAATGCATAAAATTATTCCAATATTAGATTAGGCAAAAACTTTGGTCATAATATGTAGCTACAATCTACTGAAATCTGGAATTTCAGTCACATTGGGTTCCTATGCACTGTTCATTTGTCAACTACCTGAAGCTGTGAGAACTAAGAGCTACCTTTTTGAGAGAGGGAGTGAGAGAAAGAACTATCAGGCACTAATATTAGAACTTGTGTATTTATCAACTAAAGAGCAGAATGAATGTCTCCTGGATATGATTCTTTTTTAGGAAAAGAAAGTTGTGCTGTCTAATTGGGCAGATGCATCAAACTTTTAGTTTATTTTGTGGATGTAGCAGAGCAGTAATCTAAAGTGTTGTTTTTATTGTCTCTGAAGATTGGAATAGCAGCTTGAATGGTCCATGTTTGATTTATATTTGTACGTGGTATCTGATTGTGGAACTCCAAGAAATAATGATGTGTCTGCAATATGTAGAAGTGAGGAAATGTTGAGGCAGACATCTTTTTTATTTCTGCTGTACACATATGCACTCATATAATCTTTAGTTAGATATTCCCGAACTATTTTGCGTGCTGTAATTGTGTACCAAGTGCGAACATTGCATTTACTCTCTTAATGATGCAAAAGAAAAATCATGTCGCTATGATACTAACTAATATGAATTTTTAACTCTCATGCAATTATAGCCTTGACAGTTCAGAAGCTGAAAGAGAGGCAATTAAGGCCCAAAACAGGTATAACAGTTTTTATATTTATATTTATATTTATTACTTTTCTGTTCTTCATGCTTAAATGCATATACTTCCCTAGAGTTCATCAAACAAATTTCACTGTAAAAATTAATTAAGTGAAATAATTGAGTAATCACATTTCAATTGCAAACAATATTTATACAAGTTAGATATTTTTTACAATGTATTTTCTCCTTCTGATCAAGTTGTTGATTAAACAATTTAATCAGGTAACTGACTATTAAACACAAAGCACTTCATGTATGTGGCATAAGAACGCAGCAATTTATCCAAAAAATTTTAGCTAAGAATGACAGGACAACTTTCTTAGCTTCTTGCACAAAGCTCAATTTATAACTTCCTTGGACAGCTTGTGCTTACAACAACTGTGCTGTTTTTATCACCCTTCAACAACCAGGTTTCACTACATCTTTTATAACAATACAACTCTTCATCAGCATAAATATTCATTAACTCTTTTTGAATTTCAGCTATTCTAGACATCTATTCACAAGACAAATTATTACTTTCCTCTTCCAGATTACTCAATTCATTCTACAAGTTATGTTTTGTTTTCCTGTTTCTCCCATCATATTAATACCACAACCTTCAAATTATTTCTTGATTCTATGCTATTAGCTTGCCAGTTCTGTGCTTCAATCCAAACATTTAATAAATTGAGATCAAGCGACGACTCACCGTGGTGGGGAGGCTATGATTAGGGGTGGCTCGATGGGGGCATTGGTGGGGGCGGTGCAGTGGGGCTGCCTGTCGAGGGCCACCGATGGGGCGGTCTGTGGAGGCGGTGCGCTGCTGGCCTCTGGTAGGGGCGGCATGGTGGGGGCTGCCAGTCGGGAGCGGTCTGGTGGGGGGTGGCGCCACTGCAGCCTGTGGGGGAGTCGGTGGTAGTTTCAGAGCCGGCGAGCGGGAGGAGTAGGGTCACAGCAAGGAGGCGACGATGGGATCAGCCAGAGGAGGTGGCGTGGGGGGAGACACTAGCTAGAGAGAGGCATTGAGGCTAGGGTTTTTAGCACGACAATGGGGAAGAGGTGGTGGCGGGTCGAGTTAGGGTTAGGGGGTATATATAAGGGGGTATCCATGCGGTTTTGAAGAAAAACGGCCACAGATAATATTATCAGTGGTAATTTTTTTATTAACCACTATAGATACCCCATTTATCTGTGACAATTTTAATTAAAAACGCCGCTGATAATAGTATCAGTGGCGGTTTTTCTTAAAAACCACCACAGATACCCCTATCTGTGGGGATAAGGTTTCCTTAGGCATTTAAAGGGCTAACAAATCTAATTAAAATATTTTTAATTTTTTTACTAGGTTCAAATGATAATTATTATTATCCATAAAAAGTTTTGGACTAAAATTAGTTACATAAAAATTATAAAAATTGTAACAACGCTGATTGCTTTATTTGCTTACTTCAGTTTTTATTTTTATTTGAGGATGAAAATGAAGTCAAAAATTTTTAAACTTTTTGACAGAGTTTGATATGGGCTATTTTTTATTATTTAAAATTTTTAGATCAAAATTATGCATATTTATTTTCTATTAATTCATATTTATTTTATATTAATTACGATATTGTAGTTTTTAGATTTTCTTATTTTCTATTTTTGAATTTTAAAAGTAATTATATGTGATTATTAATTTATATTTTTACTCTAATTTGATACTATTTTTTGAAAGATATGGTAATATTTTTCAGCTAGAGAAAATTTCTAAGATTTTTGTAAATTTTAACATGCCATTTTTTTGTAGTCAAAATGAGTCATATCATATTTCATTTCATTATTTTATTTTTCACATCACATTCACCTTACTCCATATAAATGCATATTTTTTATGTCACAATTCCATTACTCCGTATAAATGGACACACAATACCATTACTTCTAGCTAATTATTTTCTTTCACAATTTGGCTTTTCTTTGTGATCATCACGATGATATGTAACTTCCTGAGTGGTTTCTTCCTCGAGCCTAATGCTGCCATCTACAAAAGAAGGTAACTCATCAAACTGGTTGTACTCTTCCTCATCCACAACATTCTCAACTCTGACAATCTTTCTTTTTCCTTGAAGAAGTACATGGTGCCTCTTATGTGCCGGATCGATTACATAGAAGACATGTGCTACTTGCTTCGTACGTACGAATGGTTCGTCTCTATATCTAACATGTTCGATGTCCACTGTAATGAAGCCATACTTGTCCACCTTGACACTCTTTGGGAGTTGAACCCAACGACATCGAAATACCAAGATCTTGAAAATGTAGTAATCGTGCTCCCAAATCTCCTCTATGAACCCATAGAAGTTGCTCTTCTTACTGCCTATGTTGTCGTAGGCATCTATATGGACACCACTGTTTTGGTAAGTGCTTTTGCTATCCTAAGCTCTCGTGTAAAATGTATATCCATTTATGTCATATCCTTGCCATGTTACAATTATACATGAAGGCCCTTTTGCCAACCACCTCAACGTAACACTCGTTTCTTCTTTAGACATGTGCTCCCTGAACCAATGATTGAACAAACGATTGTGCTCTTTTGTTATCCAAACCTCTGACCATCCACGGTTTTCCCTCCGTAGGTTATCCTTGTGTATGTCCATATACGGGGACACCTCAACTAACTGTTGCAAGATTGTGAAATGGCTTGTTCAAACAAAACATGATCATAAGAATTTATGGATTTTTTTCCTATTGCACCTTTCTTAGTTAGCCTGCCCTCATGGCGAGACAGTTCAACCTCATCCATGTAATCGACACAGAACTTAATAACCTCCTTAGTTGCATAACCTTCTACAATGAAGCCTTCCGGCCGAGATCGATTACGTACATATTTCTTCAGAACGCCCATATACCTTTTGAACGGGTACATCTGATGCAGGGGCCACAAATATTTATCTCATTCACAAGGTGAATAATGAGATGAACCATGAAATCGAAAAATGATGGAGGAAAATACATCTCTATCCGGCACAATGTCTAGACCACATCAGCCTGCAGTTCATAAAGTCCAACAGGATCGATGACCTTATGTGAAATCATGTTAAAGAAGAAACACAATCTCATGATTGCCTCTCAGACCTTGTCAGGTAAAATACCTCTAATTGCAATAGGTAGCATTAGTATCATCATCACATGACAATCATGAGACTTCATGCTAGTTAACTTCAAATCTTTCATCAATACCAGTTTCTTAATGTTTGCGAAGTAATCGGAGGGAACTTTTACACCATGCAAGCACTTGCGGAGGTCTGTTTTTCTCTTACTTGGATAGAGTGTAGCAAGCTGTGGGAAGGTAAAGTTAGCCTTTCTTAGTGTCTTGAGGATGTAGTTCGGCTCTGATTTTCATATCTTTTAGGTCCCTTCGTAACTTAGATTCATCCTTTATTTTGCTAGGAATATTCAGTAAAAGATCAAGCACGTTGTCACATACATTCTTCTCTACATACATGACGTCGATGTAGTGTCGAACTTCTAAGTTCTTCCAATAGGGCAAGTCCCAAAATATAGATCTCTTCTTCCACGTGGTCTTCTCAGTACGAGACCTCGATATATTATTAGTACCCCTTTCTAAGTACAACATTAAGATCCTTAACCACATCATGTACCTCTTCCCTAGGAAGAGGCCTTGGAGCTAAACCATCCACCTTTGTCCTATCGAATTATTTCTTCATATTGCGGTATGGATGATTCCTAGGAAGGAACCTACGATGATGCATGTACACTGTTTTCCTCGAGTTGTTGAGCCACACACTAACGGTTTCATTCAGGCATTGTGGGTATGCTTTGGCTCCTTTTATAGTATGACCAGACAGGTTATCTAGGGTAGGTAAATCATTAATGGTGCAGAACAACAATGTGCATAGAGTGAAGTACTCTTATTTGTACTTATCCCATACCTGTACACCTTCGTTTCACAGTATCACAAGATCGTCCACCAATGGTTGTAGGTATACATCAATATCGTTGCCAGGTTATCTCGGCCCTTGGATAAGTAGCGACATCATAATGTACTTGCGCTTCATACACAACCAAGGAAGAAGGTTGTACATACAGGGAGTCATGAGCCAAGTGTTACAACCAAGGAAGAAGGTTGTACATACAGGGAGTCACGAGCTAAGTGTTATGTTTGCTGCTCATGTTACCGAAAGAGTTCATTCTATCCGTACTCAACTCAAACCTTATATTCCTCGGTTTATTTCTGAAGTTCTCCCTAAAAAGCCTATCGATGGTTCTCTATTGGGTAGAATCAGCAGGGCGTCTTAGATTTTTATCCCTTTTATGCTTCTTCGAGTGCCATCGCATCAATTTAGCGTGCATTTTGTTTCCAAATAAACACTTGAAATGAGGTATTACTAGCAAATACCACACCACTTTAGCGAGAGCTCCTTTCTTCACCTTGATGCCTTCGCTGTCATCACCCTTATGCTTGTATCGCGATGCTTTGCACACCAGACATACATGTGTGTCTGCATGTCTTTGCGATAGAGTATACAGTCGTTTGGACATGCTTGTATGTCCGCTAAGAGATGTAACAAAGCCATGAAACTCCTGTCGGACCAACCATTGCTTGCCTTCAATTTTAGCAATGAAAGTACGGTGTGTAACTCCGAGTCCTCTGTCAAACACTTGAATTGATTAAACTCTTTCTGACTAGTGTAGTTCTCTTCTGCATCGCGCAACATTTAAGCCAGATTATTGTCATCATCGACGACCAACCTATCCTCATCGGATCCATAACTGATGTCAGCTGCCATATTGCCGACTCCGTCGTCATTGACGTTATCACGCCGAAGTATGATCTCCTCTTCATCATACCTTGTACAAAACCCCTCCGAATTAAGTTCAAGTGGATGTGGTCTTTGTCTGAAAATATCTTCTCATTCTTGCAATCAATACATGGACAATGTATGTAGTCCGTCTTCTTTTGCAAGGTGTTTTCCTCAGCGGCTCTTAGAAAAGCAGATACGCTATCGATGTATTCTCGGCTGTAACAGTTCGCATTCTACATCCATCTCCGGTTCATCTACAATTAATTAATGTAAACAATTATTAATATCCAATAATCTTAATTAAATAAATTATTAATCCAATATCCGACAATATCCACTAATAATACAAAATTAATGCTAATTAATTTTCTAATCTTAATTACTTAATTTAAATATATGCTCATACCTAATTAAAATTATATTTATCTTTTAAACGAGCTAGATAATAAATTCATCATCTCAAAATTTAATGTTTATTAATATCCATGTGGTGTCATGGCAACGGACAAGGAGATTGCTATGCCAGCCCCACCCTAAGGTTTAAAATCCCGATGAAATTTCAAAAATTAGGCCGGGGAAGAGATTCCAAAACCTGACAGAATAAAACATTTCTTAAAAAATTCAAATTGCTATAGTGAATTTAGAAATTTTGATCGGATTTCAACTTTTTTAGACTAGATTTAGGCAATACTTCTTAAGAATGTCATCATCCATGAAACTTTTTGGAAAACCCAAAATTTTGAGATATTTTATAAAAATAGTTAAAGAACTTTTAGATTTTCAAAAAATATACAAGTTTGATCATACTCTAAGAAATTTATGGTACCATGTTTAGCAGTCTAGGATCATACAAAAAAATTTGTAAAATAATTGAACTTCATTTGTAATGTTTGAAAAAACAAAATTAGAAGGAACAAAAATGAGACAGTAAGCATGTTAGAATTTTATAAATTCGTTTGAGTGTGATTATGATCCAAAATTTTTAAGGGAACTTAAGCATTGCCTCAAAAACGTTCTCTAAAAGTTTCAAAAAATTCCAAACATATTTTAATTGCTATATCAAATCTATGAAAGCAATACATGTACTCAGCTTTTATCAAGACAGTAGCAGTATCAAAATTTTTGAAAATCCTCAGGCTTGATCATCATCTAAATATTTTATGGCAATATTAGTGATGCATCAGGACCATCCAAAAAATTTTGAAAATTTTATAACGTGATTTGAAATATTTTTCATTTGGTAAAAATTAGGCAAGTGCTGAAATCTCGAAAATCCTGGTCTTAAAAAATCCGGATTTGAATTTTGCTTTTTGAATTTCATCCAGATTTCATTCGACATTCTAAAACCTCGGTGAAATCTCAAATTTCGATCGTGACTACAATATAATCTAAAAATAAAATTTGAAACCTTGCGCCACCCTCGACGCTTAGAACTACACAAGGAGGCAAGTGCAACGAGGGGAAGTTTAGGGCTGCCAGCAAACACCCCTAAGTGAGCAACTTGAGCTGAATATTTTAGCGTTAGTAAAGTACCGATTTTTCTTTTTTTTTTGTGAGAATGCAATCCCTTGGAATCACGTAATTTACCAGAACTATTCCCAGTACAAGAAAACGAATAATTCTTGTGGTCGCGTACAAGTGTACAGCCGAAGGAAGTATCCCCGGCAAACGTAGCGTCAGCAGCGGGGGCCACCCACCGCTCCCGATCCGCCCAGCCAGTGTATCCCGTGGGCTGATGTTGCTGCTGCAATAAGAGGTTTACGTCACCCTGTTGCGCTGTCGGCCCCACCCATGACGTGGCGATTAACTACTCCCGCCACCAGGATTGGCGAGGCCGCCCGTGGCCGGGGCCCCACCGGGAGGCACACGTGGCGCGCGGGGCGTCCGTTGACGTCGCTGTTCCGGGGCGCCAGGGCGCGCTAGTGGTGAGTGATGGCCCTGGTGGGCCGTCCATCTCGGCGATCACGTCATCGGCCACCACTGGGAAACCGACGGCCCGGATGCACCTCCGGCAGCTTCAGCGACCGGATCTTCTGTGCCAGGTACCAGCCGACCGGCGCTATGGGCTGCGTGTTCTTGCATAGCCAGCCATCATCCCGTGCCAGGACGAGTGTTGAAATATAACCGAATTCTAGAGTTTAGCGGGCGAATTTCAAAACTATCGCTAAGGGATTTTAGATATAAATATAGCATCATATTGTACAAGAGAATTAATTTACAATTAATAAGAAGAAAAGAGTTGTTATTCCCTATATCATGTGTTCATCTTTTTTTTATTGTTCTTCATGTATTCTTGATCTATAGTGATTAGTTCATTATTCAATACATTATCAGCATGAAAGCTATTCAAGACCGAATAGTGTGCCATCAATCTCATGCTATTAGATTAATCTTGTAGATTAAATCTTGTTCGGGTTATTGTTCATGCTAATTGTAGATTAATCTCATGCTAATTAGGGTTCTAGATCGATTTATTTTTCATGGCTTAAACCATATGCAGCTGCTGTTGCGTCCCATTGGGCACCGTCCTTACCGGCCACCGCAAGCGTCGCCACTCCAAGGTGCATCACGCCCTCGCCGACGCCAACATGCTACCCCGTGTCACGAACACCCACGCGCTGTTCATGCCCGCTGTGCATGTTGTAACATTCCATTTTTGGCTTATTTGGATGTAATATGGTTTTTGTGGATTTTCCAAATTTTTGAGTTTTTTAAAATTAATTTAGATTTATTTATTATTATTGAATATGGCTTATTATGGAAATTATTTAAATTATGAGAAATTTTAAATAAAGTTTTGCTAAAAATATTTTGTTTGAATTCCAAATGTCCAAATATTTTCTAGATTTTTCCAGATTTTCCTGATATTTTTACTATTTTATTTGAATTAGTTTATTTTTAGGAATTATTTTAATTAGGAAAACCTTGGAAAATCCAAAAGCAGTGTTGGGTTGAACCCAACCGGGCCCAGCCCATCTTGCTCAACTAGCCTATTCTGCCCGCCAGCCGATGTCCAAGGATCTACCGTTTGATCATGATCAAACGATGGATGGGTGTTATGTAACCCTAGCTAGTGCATTGTAGCCATCCGATTTGAGTGGACAGACGTGATTAATCATGTCAGATTCGAGCTCCATCTAATCTCATCCGTTTGTTCCGTCAATGACCAAGATTGATCCACGTTCGTGCACATTGAGCCGTTCATCGAGCATGCCCGCCACGGTGTCTGTGCTCCTCTCGTGCATGGCGCAGGCGCTTAGGCCCTTATAAGGTGAGCACCGGCTGCGTTTCAACCCATGCGACCAAAACCCTAAGCCAATAGTAGGAATCATGCCGCTGTTTTGCCAAATTTTGTGAAGATCACCAGGTGCCACCGCAATCTTGACAACATTGATTCATCGCCGTTCGTGGGATCTAGGCTTTGAGTCAGTGCCGTTCACTTTGTTGTCACCAAAGCCAGCTCGTGCATGCCTTGAATCAGCTAGAGTATCGCCGTGTTACCGTCGCACCGAGGAGATCTTCACCACTAGAGTAGAAAGAGTTGCCGTTGTCGATTCCATGCGCCAGAGGAGAAGGTAAGCTCATTACTAGTAATGCGATAACGAGAGCTAGCCGTAGGACCTCACCTTGCTTGTTGGCGATGACCCTAGGTCGTTGCGCTATTGTTGCTGACGTGTCATGCCCCAGTGACACACAAGAATGCCACGTTAGTTAAAAAGTCAGTGCAATGTCAGATCTATTCGCTAATGTGTTCTGTTTGATCACCATTCGCATGGGCTCACCTATCAATTTGGTGAGCTACTGGTGCACTAGGTCCATGGTAGACCAGTGGATTTGATGGACCAAGTCCATAGACTCAGGTGACGTGTTAGCTTTCGATTGGTTTAGATCGATGCTAAGTCATGCTAATGCAATAAATGGATTTTCTAGTATAGATTTAATTCAGAAAATTATTTAGTTAATGTTTTCTAATTTTCCTATTTACCAAATCTTTTGAGAGCACATTCTTCTCACACTTGAGATCTATTTAATGGACATTTTTTTTATTTTTAGAGTTTGTTTGCTCTATGTTTTAGTATTTATTTGGTATTTTCTCTCGATACGCGTAGACATTGAAGTGCTCAGAGCGTCCGAGGAGGGATTGTTGAACCAGATCACGTCGCGGCGAACTTGATAGTGCAACCCAAGGCGGCAGAGATCAAACGATGATGACGGAATCCCACAAAAATAGTTGCAGTGCACACAAGCTACTTCGGCAAGCTTGAACTCGATGCTGGTGGCTCCTCATGCGACAAGCTCTGGGTCAAAAGGTGCGGCGAAGAGTGATGAGTCCGGGGCGGGTGCTAATATGGCTTATATAGCCCTCGGCTTCCATGAACGAGTCGAAAACCTGCGACGGCTATGACACACACTCCACATCCTCGCCGAAGACGAAGGCAGAGCTCGGACACACTTTGTGTCATCCACGTGGCAAGATGCACGCTTGAGATTCACTCGAGCCTGCCTAATTCGAACCGCACACGCTTTGAATCCTAACAGCCCAGATCCAATGAGTCCTGAACCATCATGACGCATCCTGATCGTTCATCAAGGATCCTATGGCTCACATGAACTATGGTTCCCTAACCACATCTACTAATCCTAGCTGTTCAATTAACATGTGACAGTGAACAATCGCCGAGGCGCATCTAATTGAAAATGACCATTAGATTCTCAATCGACGGTTGACGATCCATCTTCTCAAAATAGGCCAACGTGGTGGTCCATTGGGCTGCACAGTGGTGGACCACACGCAAGCAGCATGGGCTCCAACCCAATACTATTTAACCGATTTTTCCAGAGTTTTCTTTTTAAAATTAATCTAGAAATTCATTATTTATTTTAAGGCAATAAAAATATAAGAAAAATTCAAAAAACACTTTGAGACATTTTGAACTCAAATATAATATTTTTAGCCAAATTTTATTTTAATTTTATTTATAATTAATTACTTTTCATAAAAGGCCAAATACTTAGATTAAAATAAATTCCAAAAAAATCTAAATAAATCAGAAAAATCATAAAATACATAAACAAGACAATAAATTAAATAAAAGGCAAAAATTAGGATGTTACAAACCTCTCCTTTTACAAAATCTTGACCTTGAGATATTGGGTGTAACTAGAGAATAGGTTAAATAATTTTAACTTCGGACTCTCTTCACGCTCACAGGTAGCTTCGCTTATTGAATGATTGCTCCACTGCACTCTGCAAAAGTAAACTGACTTGTTTCTGGTCTTATAACACTCCATCACATCCAAGAACTTGATCGACTGCTCTTTCTACGTCAAATCTTCCTGCAGTTCAATTGCTTTTAAAAGTGTCTGCTCTATTGACACTCTAAGGCACTTCTTAAGCTGTGACACATGGAATACATTATACACTCCCTCCAATTACTATGGCAATCCTAACTGATATGCAACCTCTGCTCGATAGCTTAAGATCTTGAACAGACCCACATATCTTGGCGCATGCTTTCCTTTAGCGTAAAACCTTTTAACACATTTAAGAGAGGTAACTCTAAGATACACATAATTATTTGGCTTAAAACTCAATTCATGATGATAATTATTGACTTAGCTCTTCTGTCTTGACTGTGCGATTTTCAACCTCTCCCTGATCATAGCATTTGCTCTTTGGCTTCCTTGAGAATATCAGGCCCAAACAGCAAACGCTCTTCCATCACATTTCAATTCAACGGAGTATGATAGGCATGACCATTTAAAGCCTAAAATGGTGACATTTGCAAACTAGCCTATTAATTGTTGTTATAGCTGAACTCTGCATATGGTAAACACTTATCCCATGAAGTAGCATAATCTAATGCACAAGCTCTTAATATATCCTCAAGAATCTGATTAACTATCTCGGTCTATTTATCTATCTGTGGATGATACACTGTATTGAAATTCAAGCGAGTTTCCATTGCTTGATGCAGCTTACCCAAAAACCTTGAGGTAAATTGGGTATCTTTATCTAACACAATCTTCTTATAAACACCATGCAAGCTAACAATCCTTGACATATACAGTTTTGCTAAGCAATCTCCAGATTAAGCAGTCTTGACCGGTATGAAGTAAGCGACTTTAGTCAAATAATCAACGATGACCCATATGGATTCATATCCTTTCTAAGTTCTAGGAAAATTCAAAGTGTGATCGATTTTTGTACTGGTTTGCCTCGTACTTCCACTTAGAAATCTTCAACAATTGTAACGAATCACAGGTCCCTAGTGCATTGCCTTCACTCTTTGGCCCACATCATATAAAAGCAACATATTTAGCAACTTTGCACTTCTTCTAAGGCCACCAAAAACTTTCCTTAAGATCTTGATACATTTTATTACCTTCTCGATGAATCGAATATTTGGAATCATGAGCTTCCTCTAGAATCAACTTTTTGTGCTCCTTCTTGTTTGGTACATAGATTCAACCCTTAAACCAGATAGTACCTTGCTCATCCAAAGTATAATATTTAGCTAAGCTTTCCTCATTTTTGGACTTGATTCTGTTGATCTTTTCATCATACTTTTGACCTTCTTTGATCTCGTCCTCTAGTGTTAGCTTTACTTTCAAAGCTGCTACAAATCCATGTGGAACAATCTCCAACTTCAACTTATGAAACTCCTTGTACAACTTTGGTTGATCATCTAATATCAGCATATTCGCACTATGCTTTTTCAACTCAAGGCACCGGCTACAACATTAGCCTTGTTAGGATGATAATGGATTCTAACATTATTATCCTTAATCAACTCTAGCCATCTCCTTTGCCTCATATTGACATCTAACTGAGTAAATATGTACTTTAGACTCTTATGGTATATATATATATCTCACATCTGTTTCCAATGAGATAATGACACCATAACTTCAAAGCATGCATACTATGGTAGCTAACTCCAAATCATGCGTAGGATAATTCTCCTCATGTGGCCTTAACTGTCTTGACACATAGCCAACAACCTTGCCATTCTACATCAACACATATCCAAGATCTTGTCTTGAAGCATCACAATATATATCAAATTATTCTGAACATCTGTCAATGTTAACTTTGGTGTTGTTGTTAGCCACTTCTTCAATTCCAGAAAATTCTTTTCGTACTGTGGTGTCCATGCAAACTTATTCTCCTTTTCAGCAACTACGTAAGCGGTCTAGCAATTGTCAAAAATCCTTCAATAAATCAACATTAATACCCTACCATTCCTCGAAAACTACGAATTTGGGTAACAACCTTTGCTTGTTTCCAATGCCACACAGCTTCCACCTTGCTTGAAGCAACAACTTCCTTAGCAGTCATCACATGGCTAAAGAATTCAACTTTCTCCATCCAAAAGTCACACTTACTAAACTTAGCATACAACTATTGCTCCTGTAGCCTTTCCAAAACCAATCTCAAATGTTCTGCATGCTCCTCCCTTGACTTGGAGAATATCATCTATAAAAACAACAATGAACTTGTCCAAATATTCTATGAAAACTTTATTCATCATGTTCATAAAATATGCAGGAGTATTGATCAATCAAAAAGACATGATGTAAACTCATAGTGTCCATATCGCGTAGAGAACGCAGTCATGGGAATATCCTCTGCACGAATCTTCAACTGATGATATTCTGATCAAAGATTTATCTTAGAGAAAAGTCCATCTCCTCTTGACTTATCAAACAAATTATCGATACTGGGCAACGTATACTTATTCTTGATCGTCACTTTGTTAAAAACACAATAATTGATGCACATCCTTAGATTTCCATCTTTCTTCCCAACGAACAAAATAAGAGATCCCATGGTGATGAGCTCGGTCTCTTAACAACCTCTCTAGTAACTCCTCTATCTGCTTCTTCATCATTACAAACTCATCAGATGGCCTCCGATATAGTATTTTGCTATAGGTGTGATACCACGCACTAAGTCAATATCAAACTTGATCTCTCAATCTGGTGACTGACCAGGCAAATCCTTGAGAAATACATTCAAAATTTCTCTAACATCTAGCATGTCTTCCAAGCTGACATATTCCACACTATAAACATTAACTGACCTCCACAAATTGCAGCCACTTGAGACTTTTTTTTACCTTGAGGGCTTTTCAACCAATACAACTTTTCGCCCACAATCCAAAACAGTCTTTTGTTTAGACAACCATTTAATTCCAAGAATAACATCTAGGGTCTGATTATCCCACATAGTATGATTCTCTTGGAACTCAACTCCATTAATAAGCAATTGAACTTCCTAACATCCTAGGTTAAATCGAGCAATAACTGAGTATTTCTTGACAACAGCAATCTTCTGGACTGGCAAGCTTCACACTGAATACTACCGAATAGACCATCATTGCACACGCCTCATCTTCAGGTGAACCATCCACACCAGTGAATACTCAGGAAAACAACTGACCCTTTATTTATGATAATGCCTTCATTACAAATCTTCACATACCAACACATCAACCACCTTTATTTTTTTAAACTAAGAATCTTTACATGGATTTCATGACTAATCACTTTCCTTTATAGGCGAAGATATGACACTTGCACGGGGTAAAATTATTGATCTAGACTTCCTCAATTAGCATTGACCCTGGGGTTTTGACAGGGGTGGTGCTAAGATTGAAATGAACTAGCACGATTTCTTTCTTCTGAAGGCAATTGTTAGCAAAATGCCTGAGCTTGTGGCAGGTATAACAGAGTTTAAGGTAAACTCTCTTCCTTGAGCATTTGTTGTCTGGGACATTGTCTTTGTTCTGATGCCTTTTCTTCAACTAGTTCTCTAGGCAAACTTCTCTTGAAACTTTACCGCTCTCTCCTAGCGTTATGTACTCGACAGAGGTAATTTCTGGTATGACCATGGGTGCAGGAGATAAATTTTTTCCAAGCGCAAGTAGAGACCCTTTTTGGCAATTGATGCCAAAGGGGGAGACTTTCTGTAGCTAGTTCTCTGGGTTGTTTAGATATAAAGGGGTTTGGTTGAGGGACCTTGTGTTTAGCATAGAGTTATTTAAGTAAGCCTTATGTGCTACTATGCTTGCACTGTCAGTTGGCCTTTCAGTTGGTCTAATATGCTCTCTAACTCTGTGATCTTATTCGATCTAAGTTATTTATGCTCTCTTTTTAGATAAACTTGTATCCTGAATGTGCTCATAATGCTGTATCTTGCTTTACTCTCTTGCACATATTTAGGGGGAGCATAAAGTTATTTCTGCAGAAACAACACATATTCTGTCAAGCTAACTCTGTTTTGCAGACTGTTTAAGACGTCATTGACCAAGAAAAGGTATGTTGTCATCAATCACCAAAAAGGGGTAGACTGATAGCATTTAGGCCCCCTAATTTTTCATCTTAAGTTATTATATGATTTTGGTGTTGATGATTAATTCAATGACTACTAAGCAATGAGGACTTTTGTTCGGGTATCCAAGAAGGCATTAATCAAAAAGTCAAGATTAAGGATCCTTTTATTAGTTTTGGCTTGGGAGATGATTCAAGCTAAGTAGTTAAGATATTTCTTTCAATAGCCATACTATAAAGGGAGATTATGCATAAATTCTAGTTTTGGTTCACAGGATAAGACTAAATAGACAGCTTGGAGTCAAAGTCATACCAAAATACTTTCCCAAAAAATCAATCCTTTTCTTGAACAAATAGTACATGTTGAGCTGGACTAAAATATTTTTGATCTCTCCTTAAGACCAACGCAAACTAAAGTCTACACCGGACCATTCCTTTTTAAGTCTAGGGTTGAAATCTGCTCAATCAATCATCAAACGGAGTGCATTCCTTTTGCGATGGACTAACCCTGTATTCTTAGAAATTTAGTCTGGCACAAGTCAAATCCTCGCCCGACCATGCTTTCATAAGTCTGTTGTTGAAAAGCTCTTTGAACAAAAGTTTAACCTAGCGTACGCCATTCACGCCGGACCTACTTCCGCTAAGACAAAATTTAGTCTGACGTAGATGTATTCCTCTCGGTTGATTATCTCTTATTTTCAAAAAGTCCATTGATGCAAACTCTTTTAAATTCCTTCTTCGTCGGATCAACTATTTTCGGTTCGTTGCTTATGTTCAAACTCACATTTCCTCGCCGGACCTAATTTCTCTTGGAACCCATGTACGGCGGACCACGCTGGTTTAGTCTGGCGCTAATATTCTTTCCATCTCTATTGGTCTGGAGCATAAAGAACTGTTTTGGAAGCCTAATCTTCCTAAGTCTGTTGTGGTTGTGCTTAGGCTGTTTTGATAGTCTAACACGTTCCAACGGCTACTGTGGTAGGTGTAACGGCTAGATACAGTTCAAATGGCTATATAAGCATTACATGAGTATTCCTTTATACAACCTTTTGATCTCCATAACATTTTAGCATCTTAGAGCTTTTCATTCCTTCAAGGAGACCGTGCTTCAACCTTAATCTCAAATTCAACATTTTCTAAGTGTTTTAGGATCCAAGCTTAGTCTAGTTGGTGTTGTGCTTATTGAACCAAGAGACAGGACTTGTGGATAATCTGTTACTCTTGGAACAAATTGTTCCTAGATGGCTTGGAGAAGGAGTTAGTGTGACCTGTCCAAAAGTGTTTATGGAAGGCCACCACTGGTTGTAAGAGGTTTGGACTCACCTCACCAGAGTGGTGAAAGAGTCATCTTAGTGGAGACCAAAGCTACTGTGACTAGCTTTGGAGGAGCTGTACTTCGTGAGAAGTGCTCTAACGTGGAGTAGGAGTTCGGCTCCGAACCACGAGATAAATCTTTGTGTCTCTAACTTATTTTCTGACAGTTGACCTTGTTGTGATTCTTTCTTGCTGGTGTTGTTGCCTATGCCTTTTGTTGATCTCTTGAATTTTCAATAGTTAAGCTCTCAGGTTGACTTTTACTAGGGACTAGAATCTGAAATTTTAAGAGTTGCCTATTCACCCCCCTCTAGGCTAACTCGATCCTTCAGCATTTCAAATAGAGTCTTAAGTGTGCACCTTCCGCACTCCACTGTAAACTCACCGAGGTCCCACAACCAACTTTCCTTGGAGCTTATGCTTTGGTAAGCAGCCATCCTTTCAATATACTCCCTCCAGTTCACAAAAACATGTTGGTTTCGAATACGTGTAATCAAACTTTTGCTATCGATATCTTTTTAAATATTCAGATTGGATGCATAAAAATCACATGTGTAGATTGTCTTGAAATGTACTTTTATAATATTATAATTTTTTAGAATTTTAAAATATATTACAACAGAAATTAGTGGTCAAAGTTGAGTTTTGAAGACCGTATTGATGTTCAAAATGATAATTATTTGTGACCGGAGGGAGTACTTTCTACACATCATTCGGTATGGACATAATGAGCATTTTTTTCTTTGATAAAATATGGAGTGATTGCTAGTAAAGTTTTTGTGTGTTTGGGGTTGTCTGTTTGTTTGCACAGAAAGTATGAGTGACTGAGTGAGTGTACTCACCTCCAACAGTAGTGGGGGAACCGAGGGACAAAAACTGGTTGAAAATCTTTTGCATGGTCCAATGGGTGGCTTGGTTGGCCCCCAAAACTAATGGCCGTAGTTTTCTTATCCGGGGGCGACATTTGGTGGAAAGGAGAGCCATTTGCACTTAGTTGGCTCCATGCTGCCTGCAATAATACTTGAATCCCACACACGTCTCGTGTTGTTTAATCACGCCATCTGATGTATGCCTTTTGTAGTTTTTGTTGTCGTTGATACTATGCATGACATACATATAGTTCAAACAATATTTCCAAATATTTTTTTAGCAGTATATCATTGTAGAACAGAATATAACATATGCCCAATCTTTGCAATTTCTCGAAATAGTTTGAAGTAGGTAGCTCACGATATCTGGATGTTTCTTTCGCGAAACGGTGGCACACGCATGGATATATTTTATTTCTTTTGTCTTGATTTTTGTTACCGGATTTTATGATATCTTACAATAGAGCTCGATTACTATGTATATGGCAAATGTTTGCTTGAGTTGACACTACTACCGAATACGTGTTTACTGTCGGGTCTACATCAGCATCACTGTTAGATGTGGACCCGGCACAAGTCACAGTGATAGTCGAGGACTATCACTGCCGGTTCAGACTTTCCACCCGGCAGTGATAATACTTATCACTGTCGGTTATCAATCATAACTGACAGTGATAAGTAACTATCACTGCCGCATATTCAATAATATGCGGCAGTGATAATAATTATCACTACCGGTCATCTTTTATAACTGGCAGTGATAAGTAACTATCACTGCCTCATTTTTATCAATATCTGGTAGTGATAAATAGTATCACTGCCCCTTTTTCCTTGTTAACCGGCAGTGATAACTCTCTGTCATATTTTCATATCCAAAACTGGCAGTGATGGGTTTTTTAAACCTTTTTACATATATATTTGTTGCAGTATATGTTGTAGCATATATATATATTGTATAGTAGTTGTATTCTGTACGGTATACATTGTGCATAATAGTACTGAAGCATCGCTAAAGTATAATTCAAATACATTGAAGCATCATAATATTTAATTATTACATTGTTCATTCACTTTTGAAGCATCATAATATTTAAGTATTACATTGTTCATTCACAATCATTGACATGTCACTTAAACTACATATGTTTGTGAAACTCGTCCTTCGGGTTGATAATTTCTCGAACGATGAACCCAGCTGTCTGCTCTCGAATGGCTTGAATTTCGTTGTTGAGCAGGCTGCTGGTGCTCAGCTTGACGCGCTATCATGGGAGAAATTGAAGCATTAATTATAATGAAAAGTACGGGTCAACATATAATGATTGATATATCAGCTTGCCGTTGTAGTCCGTACTGTCAGTGATGAACGCGTGGATATGTGTCATTGCGTAGTATCTACATAAATTGTTCCCTTGGGGTTGTCTCAGGCACGGAAAATCGGTTTTTATTCTGAACTTCTTTGTGAATGGACGACACCGTTGGCTCTTCTTACGGTATTTTGTGTACACCTTGTTCATGGTTTCGAGTGGTCATTAAAATTAATTAGGTGTAACGGGATGGAAGATTACTGGATCAATAATGCAACAACCGAGTTTACCTGTCTAGCAAGTCTATTAATTCTTTGTACTTGCTTGTCGGTTTCCTCATTGAGTCCAAGACAGTAATGTTGCTTTCATCTAACATGAAGACGAGGACGATCCAGTGAAATCTGCAGAAGCCGATTAGTCATCACATAGTGTTGCGCATCAAATATACGAGACTAGTAGGCAGGGAAACACGTACTGAAAGTTGTAGGGTAAAAGTATGTAGGTCTTATCTTGTAGCTTTAGTAGTGCCTTAAGTACGTACTCCTCAACATCATTTATCCTATCTTTTCATTTTTGTCCGCTCTAAGTGTCATTGTCTCCATTCTACATAAAAAAAGAAGTTAGACCCATAGTTTAAGAGTACATGAATATACAGCATGTATTATACAAGATACTTACAGAGTCTACATTCTTAATATGGACATGTTCAGGGCGTCTCGTTGGTACAACTGATATAGTTCCATGTGTTCTACCCAGAAAATACCGTCCATGTCGTGAAAGTCCATATCCTTATATTTGACGGGGAAAGCATCATTTTTTGTCTCTTGGACATACTGCCGGTACCATTGATGTAGACGCCACAACTGTGTGGTCAGTCTGGGCTCCTCATTTGGATCCACCAAAGATTCCCCGTTAACGAATGACCACTTTGGCCTCCAGCAACAGCTGCTTTACCACCATCTCCTTTAGATTTCTTTCTAGAGATGCGATTGTAGTCTGATCGTTGGCTAACTTGAGAAGATTCAGTTGCCCGTCCTATCTGTTTAACCGTCGCTAAGTACAGGAAGAAATCCTGTTTGGTAGCTTCGATTTCAACCTTAGTAGGTGGTGGCGTCTTCTTAAAGTGCGCTACTACACTGGCGTGTACTTCTTCTCTTGTTTTTTCTTTAGTCAGTTCATATGCTCATTTCTTGCTAAGTGTTTTGGCTGACTTCATAGATGAAAAACTTTTCCCCTTGTCCATGTAGAATGTTGAGATCGCGGTGCTTTTTGCTTTTTGTCTCGTGGCGCTGGAGCAGGAGAAGGAGGTTTCTTGGGTGACGTCGGAGGAGGAGGATTTTTCCTGGGTGGAGAGTCCGCCTCATCATCGTCGTTGTCATCATATGAGGCAAACTTTATATAGCGCTTGCACCACGTGATGAATGTATCCAGGCTTTGTCCAAGATTATTTTCCCCCTCCTCGCCTAGGATCTCAACCTTCACTTTGCGGTATCTGTCAACCACACCGTCAATTGAAACTCTGGCGTATCCCTGAGGAATTGGGCAGTTATACAACATTTGCCCCTTGATGCATGGCCAAAAGCCATCCCTACAGCCACCTTGATGGTAATGTTCGCTACGGGAAGGTGCAGACTGCAGCGTATCAGCTTTATGATTTTGTCCATGGAAAAACTACACGCTGAGTCCTCTTCAGGAGGGCCCGTGGACGCTTGGCTGCTTTTATGAGCCCCGGCAGGACTTTGGAGCTGGTGACCGCTGTCATGTGACTGACGTTCGCTAAGGACCTTTGTTACCATTTCTCGCATCATTTCCATCTGTTCTACAAATTTGATTTCCCTTTTGTGCATCCAGTCTTCTATTTCTCGTACACGTTCTATAAATTTCGGCATCCTCTGGGAATGCTGCTTTGTAGGGCACCAAGCCAAACCCTCTAGTGCGACCAGGGTGCTTCGTATTACCCAAGGCGCGTGTTAGCTCATCGTTCTCCCTTCTTGGTTGGAAGGAGCCTTGAATAGTTTGGGAGTGGGCATCTGCGATCTTCTTCGAGATTTTCTCGTTTTTTTTGCTTCTGAAGCTTGAGCTACCATCATCCGACAGAGTAGCTCCCCTCGCAAGCAGCCAGTACTTTGATCTTGGGGCCGTATCGGACGTCGCAGTAATAACTCCACTACGAGTTAGCTGTTCTTCCCGTGCATCCCACTTGGGTACTTTCCTCACGTAGCCACCGGTGCCTAACACATGGGGGTAAATGTTCTTATCCGAATTTGCCTTGTTCTGTTGGCTGATAGTTTGGGCTTCATTAGATTTCTTATACTGCACGAATTCATCCAAAAATTATTCTATTCTCGGGTATCTATTAAAATCCGGCGTTTGATCCTTCTTGACATACTCCTTATTTAGCTTTGTCTTCCAGTTTTTTCATGTGGATCCCATAACAGTTAGTGCACATTTCCTGGCAAGCTCCAACTGATCTTCGGGAAACTGGAACTTGGCTGTCAACCCTGTCCACAATGTTTCCTTGATGTCATCGGGAACATACGACGGGCGATCGCGCTGATGTGTCCATGATTTGTAGATGATGGGCACATTATCTCTAGCTAGGACCCCGCATGCTGTCCGATATAGCCCAAGCAATGATGCGGGTATAGCTGGTTCTTCGACTACACTAAGCTCAACTATCATCTTTCGTTCACCTGTGCGCATCTTGCTGGGACCTCACCCAAGACGTTGGCTCGGTGCACCAGATGTCTGACCCTGCATTTTGATTGTTTTATTAGTCATTTGGCTCCGCTTTAATTTCATCAGGAAGCACATCCTACGAAAGAATCCTACTAAACACTTACCTCGTGTACATTTGCTGCCTCGGGTTGTTCCATGTTGAGGAACCCTGTCAGGCTTTGCTTTGGGCTTTGGTTCACGAGCTCAGCACCATCCGGCACTTGTCCATTGTGAGAGGCCATGTGTACCAAGTTTTCTGAAATTTTAAATTAAAAAGTCATGAGATGAATCTTCGCATATATATCAACGTTGTGCATATATAAGGCATAATCATTATTTTTTCATGCGTTAGAGTTGCTAATATCAACGTTGTGCATATATAAGGCGTAATCACCATTTTGTCATACGTTAGAGTTGCTAATATCAACGTTGTGCATATATAAGGCGTAATCACCATTTTGTCATGCGTTAGAGTTGCTAATATCAACGTTCTGCATATATAAGGCGTAATCACCATTTTGTCGTGCATTAGAGTTGCTAATATCAACGTTCTGCATATATATGGCGCAATCACCATTTTGTCATGCGTTAGAGTTGCTAATATCAACGTCGTGCATATATAAGACGTAATCACCATTTTGTCATGATACATATACATTTGACATGATACATAGAAATTGCTTCAAAATTCACATGTACATAGAAACTTCAAAATTCACCAAGAAATAGAATAATTCACATGATACATATACATTTGACATGATACATACAAATTTCTTCAAAATTCAAAAACATTGCATTTCACATATACATGATACATAAAATTGCTTCAAAATTCACATGTACATAGAAACTTCAAAATTCACCAAGAAATAGAATAATTCACATGATACGTATACATTTGACATGATACATACAAATTTCTTCAAAATTCAAATACATTGCATTTCACATATACATGAACTCTCTCACAAAGCTGTTCCAAGCTGAAAGCAACTCAGTCGAAGCTACAAGCACTGTGTCCTTTTAGCAATCAAATAATATTGATTCGAAGAAAGCAGCTATATAAAAGGCAACATTATGTATGATTGCTCTCAGATTATTGGGTTTGAATGAAGATTAGAATCTTCACCTCATCACAAAACAATTAATTGAGTAAATAAGGCCTTAAATCCTTACCACCTTATCATGCACAATAAGAATTGACAATGAGATTCACTGTTATTGAAGTCCTTACTGATATTACAAGACAGACAGGTATAGCATGAATAAATGATCACCAGAAAAATTCAGTGCAGTATGCTAACCAAACCAACAATGCTATTAGCTTAGACAAAAATCACAGAGAGGCAATAAGCTACACAACTAATCAGACTTGTAATACCAATCATCACAGAACAATTGTCAACATCAACAATTATCACAGAGCAATACCAGTCCCTTGTAATACCAGTCATCACAACCAACAATGCATGTAAGTCACCAACTTAAGGCCTTATTTACAGAACAATTGTCAATATCATTGATAACCCTAGAATCATCGTAGAGCAATACCAATCCCTTCGGCCAACAAGAATCAAATGCAGTACCGGAACAAGAACATAGCACATAGCATGAGCTTACCGGCGCGGGGAGGGGTGACGTGGGGAGAGTCGACGCCTGGGGGAGGCGCCGCAGGGGGAGATGGCGGGGAGGGGTCCCCGCAGGGAGGGCCGGCGCGGGGAGAGTCGACGCCGGGGGGAGGCACCGCAGGGGAGACGGCGGGGAGGCGTCGCTGCAGGGAGAGCCGGCGCGGGGAGAGTCGACGCGGAGAGCTCGCGGTGGTTAGGGCACACAGACGAAGGACAAGAACTCCAAACGGATTGCGAAATGGCTAAGTGCGGGAAAGAGAATGTTTATATAGGGAGGATTATTACTATCGGTTCAATGAAATGACCTAGCACTGATATATTATCTCTGCCGGCTTGTTATAGATCCGGCAGTGATGTTGGACTATTAGTGACGGGTCATAAATTAACTGGCAGTGATGTTGGACTATTAGTGCCGGGTCATTTAATGTATAGCTATTACTGTCGGGTCATTTATGAACCGGCAGTGATGTTGCACTATTAGTGCCGATCATTTATGACCCGGCAGTGATATAAAACTATTAGTGCCGGTTGGAAGTTAAGACGGGGCAGTGATGTAGGTACTATCAGTGCCGGTTTGAGGGTAAGACGTGGTACTGATATATTATATTAGTGCCGGTGGTTGTATGTCAACCGACAGTGATAGTCCCTCTGTCGCAGCAAGTGCTGGTGTGG
Source organism: Guadua angustifolia (assembly GCA_036346375.1). Lineage (NCBI taxonomy): Eukaryota > Viridiplantae > Streptophyta > Magnoliopsida > Poales > Poaceae > Guadua > Guadua angustifolia. The sequence goes on from CM070508.1 coordinate 52,324,143, forward strand.
CAGAAATTACTGCCGCGGCAAGGATTGGTTAGTCACGGTAAGTGCTGCCGTGTGCAAGTGTAGCCATGGCAAGTGCTGCATTTTAATCTTAAGAAAAGAAAAGCAATACTAAAAATATTTCTTCCAAAGCAAATAAACTATAAAAATGAGTTTGAAATGTGATCTTAATTTGAATTTGTATTTTCTGAATTTTCTAGCATTAATGGTTTTTATTGAGCCTTTGCTTTTAAAAATAAAAGTCCAATAAAGTGAAATGGTAGAAATAAAATGGTAAAAACATAAATCAACAAAATCTGAAGCTGAGATTTTTACCATGCTGACATCGGATTATTATCCGTCTGTGGTAAAAAGATCAAAAATTAAAACTTACATTTGAAGCTTTTAAAAATTCAAAAACAAAAAATAAATAAATAAAAAATTTGAATGTCAGAATTATTAGAATATAAATATCAAAGATAAAAATATGAGATTTGACCTGAGGAGGTTTGTAAAATTCTGACAAACTGACTAATTGACTATTGATTTTCTATAGGTATCAAACAATATCGAAATATTCTGAAATTTTTCTGAATGATTATAATAATCAATACTCCATACATTACAAATTGAAGTATGTCCTTCGTACAAAATGTTTATATTACAAATTGAAGCTTGACATTCATACAAAATAAAACATATCCTTAATTATACAACTAAGTTACGATTCGACCTTCGTTATGGCCACGGTGTATGTATGTAGCTTCCTTTATGTCTTCCATGAGATCTAGGTCGATGTTCTCACTGAAAGGAGGAAGCTCATCGAATTGGTTATAGTCTTCCTCGTCGACTACATTCTCAACTCCCACAATCGTTCTTTTTGATTGAAGAACTACGTGACATTCCTTGTTAGTCAGATCCCTTACAAAGAAAATTTGTGTAATGGCATTAGCAAGAACGAATGGTTCTTCTCTGTATCCGACGTGTTTGAAGTCCACGGTAGTGATACCGTACTTGTCGATGTTTACGCCCCTAGGTATCCTGACCCACTGGCACCGAAAGAGGAGGACCTTCAAAGGCCCATAGTCAAGCTCCCAAATCTCTTCTATGAATCCGTGAGTACGCCCGCAAGATATTGCCATTCTTTGTCATAGGCATCTATACGGACCCATTGCTCGTTGATGCTATTGTTATCTTATGCTCGTATAAAATGTATATCCATTAATGTCGATCCTTCAAATGTCAAAATTATATAAGGCGATCCTTAGCTAGCGCTCTCAATTGGCGCACTGTCATCTCAGTATGCATCATGTGTCTAAGCAACCAATCTCCAAAGTTATCTCTGTGCTCTCTCGCGATCCAAACCTCAGACTTACATGGGTTTTTTCTTCGTAGCATGTTCTTGTACATGTTGACATATGGGGCCGCTACAACTGATTGGTGAAGAACTGTAAAATGTGTTTGCGTGAATGAAGCACGATCATTTGTACGGATCGATTTCTAACCTAGTGTCCCTTTCCCTTGTAGCCTCCCTTCATGGTGAGATACGGGCAAACCAATCGGTTTGAGATCCATGTAATCGATGCAGAACTCGATGATCTACTCGGTTCCCCAACTTTCGGCAATGCACCCTTCCGGTCGATGTCGATTACGAACATATTTCTTCACAACCTCCACGAACCTCTCGAAAGGGTACATCTGATGTAGAAACACAGGGCCAACAAATTGTATCTCTTTCACAATATGAACAATGAGATGGACCATAATATCGAAGAAGGATGGAGGGAAGCACATCTCAAGCCAGCATAGAGTGTGGATCACGTCTTGCTGCAGCTTATCCAGTTTCAACGGGTCGATGACCTTCTGTGAAATCGCGTTGAAGAATGAACACAATTTTATAATTGGGTCTCGCACTTTTTCTAGCAGAACACCCCTAATTGCAACAGGAAGCATCTGTGTCATCATCACGTGGCAATCACGAGACTTCGTACCTATTAATTTCAGGTCTTTCATTGAGACTAGCCTCTTTATGTTGGCAAAATAATCGAACGGAACTTTGACTCCGTGCAAGCACTCACACACGCTAATTTTCTCTTTCTTGCTTAAAGTGTAGCAAGCTACGGGAAGGTACTTTTTTCCTTTACCTAAGTCTTCATGATGCAGCTCCTTCTTGAGTTTCATTTCTTTCAGGTCCATCCATGCGTTGAGTGTATCTTTTGTTTTGCCAGGTATGTCTAGTAAAATACCAAGCAAGCTGTCACACACTGCACGTTGTTCTCTATATGCATGACATCAATCGCATGTTGAACATCTAGGTGCTGCCAATAAGATACGTCCATAAATACTGATCTCTTTTTCCACAAAGGAGCTGTATCACCGGAACTCGGGACTGATGTACTTCCAGCTCCCTTTCCATGGATAATTTTAATATCCTTTATGGCCGCAAATATCTCTTTACCTTTGCGAAGTTTCGGAACTGAAGTAGTCTCCTTTGTACCGTCAAAAGCTCTCTTGTTGTTGCGATATGGGTGGTCCTTCCGAAGAAACCTACGATGCCGCATGTAACACATTTTTCAGCAGTATTTCAGCCACCGACTACACGTATCACCCATGCAATGGACGCATCCATTGAATCCTTTTATAGTCTGGCCCGAAAGATTACCAAGAGCAGGGTAATCATTGATGGTTACGAACAACAACGCGCGTAGCATGAAGTTCTCTCTTTTGTACTCATCCCATACCCGTACACTGTCATTCCATAATACTAGAAGATCTTCAACCAGTGGTTTGAGGAACACATCAATATCATTGCTAGGTTGCCTCGGCCCTTGGATCAGTAACGGCATCATAATGTACTTCCGCTTCATTCAAAGCCAAGGAAGAAGGTTGTAGATACATAAAGTCACTGACCAAGTGCTATGACGACTACTCATGTTGTCGAAAGGATTCATCCCATCCGTACTAAGTCCGAGCCTTATATTCCTCATATCATATGCAAAGTGTTTCTTATATTTTCTATCGATATTCCTCCACTGCGCGGAGTCAGCAGGGTGTCTAAGCATTCCATCCTTCTTACGCTCTTCGGCGTGCCATCGCAGCAATTGAGCATACCTTTTGTTCGCAAACAGACGCTTCAGATGGGGGATTATAGGGAAATACCACACCACCTTGGGTGGAGGTCTTTTCTTCTTATGCTGCGCCTCGATGACGTCATCGCCACGCTTATACCGAGATGCCTTGCAAACGGGACACGCATCCAAATTTGCAAACTCATTGCGATACAATATGCAATCGTTTGGACATGCGTGTATTTTCTGCACTTCTAGTCCCAATGGACAAACAACCTGCTTGGCCTAGTACGTGATTGCTGGCAACACATTACCCTTTGGAAGGACATCTCTGAAGAAACCTAACAATTTTGTGAAACTCTTATCGGACCAACCATTGCTTGCCTTCAACTGCAGTAGCATAAGCACAACATGCAGCTTTTTGAGTTCCTCCTTGCAGCCTGGGTACAAGGGTGTTATAGAATCCTCAACCATACGCTGAAACTTTTGAAAATCCCTTTCACTCATGAGAGCATCCTCCCCATCATGCAACATTTGTTCTAGATCATCTTCATGGTTATCTAGGTGTCAACGAAAGTATTTTCGACCGCAGTCGAGTCGTTGTCTTCATCATCATCAATCAGATGCCCTTCACGTACAATTCCATCTTCACCGTGCTCGGTCCAACAAGTATAGGCAGGCTTGAAACCCTTTCGAAACAAGTGTGCACTGATCGCCTCAAGGTTAGAAAATTGCTTCTAATTCTTGTAATCGATGCACGTGCAACAAATATATTCCATCAGCTTATTTGAATGCACTCAGAAAACTAGTCACACCGTTAAAGTACTCTCTATCGCGACGGTCCGCTTCATACATCCATTTTCGGTCCATCTACAAATATTTATAACAAATAAAATCTCAGTAAATCAATAAGTGCTCACAAATTGTTTTATTCATTTAATTTGTTATGTAGCGCTAATTAATCTAAAAATTTTCATTACTTATAAATCTATATCCAAATCTCGATTGTAAAATCAATTAAATAATTGCTATTAGTTATATATAATGGTTTGTCTAACAAATTTATATTACTTACGAAGTTTTAAATTAACATTTTTAAGTAATTAGATTAAACAATAGTTAACATTTTTACGAAGAAACAATTTTAGGTAATTATATTAAACAATAGTTAATTATGAAGTGCTACCATATTTAAATTCAATCAACGTATTAAATTCAATCACTAATTTAGTCCTCTAAATACGTAAATTTAACCTACATCATAATCTCACCAATTACTATACATATAAAAGTTGGTAATTTCAAATCTAGCCTCTAGATTAGAGCTCTAATTGTGTTGACTATGCAATCAATAATTTTCACAACCTACAATAATATATAACGTAATATCCAACTAAATAAACTACCAAAGAAATGTACATCAAGATACGAACCTTAGATAACGAGTTAGAAATGAATTCCACCAAATTTGAGAGCAAAAATTCGCCCCCACTCCACCCCAACTGAGTAAGAACAGAGCTCCTCTCTGTTCTGGACAGGTTGGGGAAGCATGCCAAGGTATATATAGTGCCACATTATCACTGCCGGCTTTTTCTCTTGAACCGGCAGTAATATATCACTGCTACTTTTATCTCTAAATCTGGTAGTGATATCGCTGCCGTTTCCCGCGCAAATCTCTTTATCACTACCAGTTATCTTTGTTGAACCGCGATAATACATCCTCGCCGTTTTATCTCTAAATCCGCGGTGATATCATTTGTCGTTTCCTCATAAATCACTTTATCACTGTCGATTATACTGTTGAACTGGCAGTAATACATCACTGCCAGTTCTATCTCTAAACCCGGCAGTGATATTGCTTTGGCGATCAGAGCAAAAATTATACTGTTCTTATCACTACTAGTTTAACTTAGAACCGGCGGTGATAAATGATGAATTTAGAACCGGCAGTGATAATATTATCACTGCCGACTCGGATCTACCTGGCAGTGATAGGAGGTCGCGGATGAAGCAGTTTGTAGTATTGTGAGTTGGGCTGTCCCGACGAATATTGTTTGGGTAAATTTGTTCTCGAAGCATGGTGCTTGCTCCTCTAAGCGATAAATGATCACTTTGTGTGATGTGGATACATAGTTGTCATCTCCGATTCTCCATTCGATGTCAAAAGCACATCTATCAATCTGGGCCGGCCGGTAATCGATTGTTTCTAGATAACACGATGTCTATCATCACGTCACTAGCCTTATCTTACCCCCACCCCCGCCTCCTTTAGTGTGATGGCAAGCTCTTCCTACCTAGCTATAGCTTGACCGCTTATGATAAATAAATTCACTTAGTTTACACTAACTTACAAGTTGCTTTTAATTTGCTTCTACTTCATGTCAATATAAAGCTACACAACACCCTAATATACACCATGATCATTTCACACGCCATATATATGAATTACTGGGTTCATCTCATATCATCTCCTGCTGGCCTTCGATCTATATATCGATCCATGTCAACATCATCTATCATGCATATGTCATCGTATTCCAAAGTCAAGTAATCTTGGTACATATATCATCACGTCATGGGGTAGATGTAACATCTCAAAATTTGCTTTAACTGTATTTACGTTATTTCGAATTATTTAGGAATATCTGAAATTTATTTATTCTTTGAATTAATTCGAATTTAAGCTTTATCGAATTAATCTGATAAAATAAAGATCATTCGTTTCACATGTACGTTAAAATTTAAAATTTAGTTTAAAATAAAAACAATTGGAAAATAAGAATGTTTCTTTCAAATACCCTCAAAAACTTGTTGATAGATTTAGTTTGTCGATTTTATAAATAACCGTACAAGTGTCTGATCCACTAAAAGAATTTTTGCAGAAAATCTATATATCAAAAAATCGCGAAAACAACTTCGTTAAGTTCCAAATATTCCCTAATATTTTAGAGAATTTTTCTATGATTTTTGGGACCATTCTACTATTTTACCTTGAATATCTTTTTCTCTCAGCACTATTCAAAATTACATACGGAAAATAACACACATACGCACTGTAGATCGTCTTTTTCACTCGTGCATGTCCAGAGTCAACCGTTTCTCTCTCTTCTGCCATTAACACATTTTGGAGCTCCTTAATCACTGCGTTTTCCACGTCCGTTTCATCTCCATTGAAGCGCCATGATTCACTCCACACGCATGAGCGTTTTATCTACCAGCTGTTCCTTCGTTCCATTACTGTTCCTTCGTTCCATTACTAGCAGTACATGAACACTCCATTCTTCAGTCATTTCCATTTTTCTAGCATGCATGCAGCTGTTTCTCTATTCCTATGCGCATGAACTAGCGACGCCATTCTCTAAAGGAAGTGCCTGCTCGTTTCCAGTCGGTTATTCATTTCCTTTCCGGCCGTTTTCTTCCTAGTGTTGCATGCATGCACGTAGCCGTTTCTACTGCCTTGCCTTTATTCCATTCGGTTCATGTTCCTCTTTGCTTCTTTAGTCTCCTTGCTTTTCCACCGGTCTCATTTTTCTCCTGTGCTAATCACGTCCGTTTCAACTCCTTCGCGCAGCTGTTCGGCAGAGTGAGTTCTCTCCTGTCAAACACCATTCTGAAGTGTTGTTCTTAGCCTTCTCTAAATCTATCATTGCCAAACGCTTCCAGGAACACGCTGCAGCAATCTTTTGTTCCTTGTCGCCGTAGCATCGACACCGGCGCACTCTTCGGTCTTGTCTCCTTCTGCGTCGTCTGCGCCGTCTGCCGTCGTTGTCGTCCGGCGGCCTCGTTTGGTAACCATTATTCTTCTTCGCGCGCGTTCTAATCTGTATATTGGATTCTGTATCTAGGTGTATCTGTTGGAATTAATCTTGACATGTGTATTGGTGCATGGCCGATCTAGGCACGTGAGTGCGTTTTGTATTAGATCGGGAAGTAGCCAGTTATTTGTGTTTTCATGTAGTTGCACATAGGAACTAAGTGATCGAGAGTTACGTGCGGCAGCTTGTGCATGTTAGTTTGTAGCCTTAGTGTGTTTGCATGCATGACTAGAGAGATAGGATTAGTTGTTTTCTGGCTTAGTCTTCATGATGAGGAAAGCTCCTAGAGAACATAGGTCACAGATGGCTTGGTCAGATGCGATTGCATACATACGGGATCGTGGAATCAGTAATGCAGTATCTGTGCTTGTATAAACATGTTAACAATCGACCTTTCCAATATTGTTATGCTGGTTTCCGGTGTCTCGCCTTTAGTTTGCATGCGCGCTGCCGGCCACCTGTGTCATCGTCCGCCGCCGTCGCCGCCGCTGTCGTCGGACCTGGCCGTTCTTCTCAGTAGAAACTCTCGATTTTTCTTTTGGCGTAGCCAGCAGAACCGAAGAAAAACCAAAGAAACAGAAGAACATGCAAACGAATGAACAGTACCATGCAAACGTATGACTAGTTAATTTTGTACGTGAGTTTGCAACCAAATTGCGGATTTTGTTTTTTTCGCTACAAATTCGTTATAAGTCTAAATCGCATGCAACAAGTTTTGTAAATTAGTAAAAATTAATACCTTCTCACAGTAATTTTTATGAAATTTTATAAATGAATTTATACTATTAAAATATTCAAGGAAAGTTCAAACTTATGAATTTTGCAGCTCTTAAACTATACGTTCAAAAATGTCGAAATAAAATTTATAACTCCTAGAAAATGCTAAATTAATTATCTGGAAGTTTTCATGAAGTTATGAATTAGTTTGATTTGTCGTATTTTTCCGAATGTGTGTTTGTGCGTTGTTTTACATGTTTATTTGATTCTTTGCCTGTTACGCGTAGACGTTGAGTTGCGTGAGGACGCGGATTTTGAGGATCAAGCTCCCGACCAAGACTCGCTGCTTTTCGAAGCCAAGTTGTGCTTGACCATGTTGCTCCTAAATTTTGAAATGTATTTTGTTTCAAACTATGCATGCTAATTCAACTAAAAATGGTTTAAATATTTTGGGTGAATTAGCTAGTTAACCTAATTGTTATTGCCACCTTGTTAATAATATTTGTATGCCATGATTCCTTTGATAACCCTAGTTTGGTAATATTAGTTGGTTGATAATATTGTGCCAACACGGGAGGCTAGACCGTGAATAGTTGCTTAGCCATACATGTACGTGAACCATTCTATTTGGATTACAAAATCAACATTGACTAAAGAATAGTGAATGCTTTTTAATGAAATGTGGAATGATGTTGGTATTAACATTGGAATGTAGAGACACTGTGGTTCTACATGAAAGATGAATATGAGCATGTGTTGCCTTTGTTAACAACTTGGGGTGAAATTGATTTAGGCTGGGGCAAGTGGACCGAGGCTTCCGTGCTGTGGGCTGTGTGGCAAATGGGGTGGGTTGAGTGTTGTGAGGGTGTGTGCCAAACCGAGAGAAGGATGTCTTGCCTTGGTCGATTAAGGACCTTACCTTGCAAGCCTTTGACTGAGTCTCGTACAACCACATGTCGAATGGGAAGACCTAGTGTAGTAGGATTACGATGTCTTACCTTTGATACCTCGGGGTGGCGATTACATGGGGTGGCAGATGGGAGGAGCGTGCCTGTGCTACGGCTTGGTACCCGTCCAACGGTGTTTGTGGGTCCTATACTTTGGCTCTGAGTGAGGGAAGTGATAGCGAAGACAACCCGGAGAGGTTCTTAGGATAAGGTAGAAGTCTCTGAAAAGCTTTGTTACGGTTACTCGCCTTTGTGGTGTTTGACTGTATCTTGTGGGTAAAGTGTACAACCTCTGCAGAGTGTTAAAACTGTTCGAATAGCCGAGTCCACGGTATTGGACAATGCTCGGGGATTACAGTCAAGGGGTAGTGTTTGAAAATAAAATGAGGGGGATGACTGTGTGTCTAAGAAAGATGATTAGGGACTGTGTGTCCAAAATATTGTGGAAAATAACTTGAGACATATATTGATAGTATGGTTTCAATGCTTTCAATCTAAATAAATAGTAGTTTAAAATATTGATGCAAAAGCAAAACAACTGGTAAAGCCATTCCTTTATAATAAGCCATGCATGTAGTAAATAGATCTGCATTTGTGCATGACTTGTTGAGTACGGTGTGTACTCACCCTTGCGGACAAACTTACCAGAAGAGGAGACTACGCCAGCCTACGAAGAGGAGTATATCGAGGAGCCGGAAAACTAGGGGCAAGCCTTCGTCGGAGCGACTGTGGAGAAGATGGACATCACGACTTTTATATTTCCGCTGTTGAACTATGTTACTCTGATTATTGTAAGCCCTGTGTGGCATAACTATTGTAAGGATGACTATAAGGTCGTACACTCGTTTATATAAATGTTTGAAGTACTTTATTTAATATTCCGCTGTGTAGGATGTGATATTATACCCTGTTTAGTCTGTGTTCACTAGCGCGATCCTGGACTAGTGCAGGATATATAGAGTGTCCGAATTTGTAAATTCGGGGTACGACAGTAGAATATGTATATGTCACTCACTACTACACATTATAACATCACAGACGGTTCAGAATCATCATCATAAACGGTTTTCTGAATTGTCTGTAACTATGTGTCAATGATGTAAGTGCTTCTAGTTTAGAACTGTCTGTGATAAGTACTCGTCATAGACAGTTCTAGTTTAGAAGTGTCTGTGATGATTGCTGGAACCGTTCTAGCTAAAGCATCACAGAGGGCTTAATCATGTATGAGTTCACAAAGTACCCAACAGCTATTTTTTTCAATTAGGTCGTGTACATATCAGTTCTCTCAGTGTTTACAATCATGGAGAAAACGTTATTAGCAGGATTTTATCAGCTGGAAATTTTCAAATAATTGAACAAGAAAATATTGAAGACTACTGCAAATCCTTAAATGTGTCTGGGAATAGAACAGCCTAAAAAATCTCAAAAGGTGTAACAGAGGCAACAAAACACACTGATGCTTTTGACTGACAGACTGCAGAAGGTGGAGAGTTTAAATTTGACGTGAATACCAAAATCAAACTACTGCTATTTGATAATTAAAGTCAAGTAGCAAGCCCATGCCATGTAGAAGACATAGATGTGTAACTATGATAAAAATAATAAGGTTCTTATGGGAAAAATGACTGGAAAATACTAAACTGTCTTTGTAATGCCTGCTACACAACTTGGAATAATCAATAGATAGCAAAGCACACTGTTAGTAGGGGCAAACAGAAACAAGGATCATAATAATCTTATGTTAGGGATGGATTAATCTCAGGTAAAACCAACAGTATATGTTCCAAGATTAGTTAGTCAAATACTCAAATGGCAGACATTTCTTCAAATTGTTTGTAAAACTTAACAAGGTTTTTCATGAAAGTTGTGTTTTGGAGACCGTGTCGATGTCTAAAACGATAACTATTTGCGATCCGAGGGAGTACTAGCAAAGTTTAATAAATGTTTCCAAAAACTCACTAAATGAAGGCAGCAACCACAAATACCTCATATATTATAGCATTTTCCCCAATCATAGCTAAACATCCTTTTCCATTTTCTGTGAAAAAGGAGAAAAGGCCCATGATACCGTTCTCAGGGAAATTTTCCACTCTTAGCCAGCAGCAAAAAGACAATCCTTTATTGTAAAGCCATTGAACAGGTAGGATATCAATTAGTCACCACAGAAATATTCCATGAATGAAAAGAAAAATAGTCAAGTAAGTTTCTATTCAGAACAACAAAAAAACCGCATAACATTGCTTCAAGAAAACTAACTAGCCCAATATGACCAGGCCCCCTCCAGTCATACCGGCCATAGTGACCAACGGTCACTAACAGTGCATTTAATGCACTGTAGCTACTGTTGGATACTATGGACCGGTCATACCGGCTCTAGGGTAGTATGACCGGGCTCCAGGGCATTTTTGAGATCTTTTTAACCAACGGCAATATTTGGTTGGTGGGGGTTATAAATAACCCCCAACTGCACTCTAGAGTATCTTTTAGACCTCATTAATTATTTTTGAGCTCTAGAAAGTCTCCAACTTATTGTGTGCATTAATTTCTCATTTTGAGAGAGGAGCAATTCAAGTGTTGCATTTAATGTTAAGCATTTAGACACTTGATTCGACCTCAAGTAAGCATCAAGACTTATTACTCCTGGAGGTTAGCGTCTCCTAGATGGCTTGGAGACATGCGTGCATGGTGAGCTTCTCGACGGTGATTGTGAGAGACCCTGGCAAGTTGTGATGACCGGAGTTCACCTACCCGGAGTAGGGAAGAACTACCAAAGTGATCAAGGAAGGCTCAATTGGTTAGAACCAACTTGAAATTATTCAAGTCACCTCAACATAGATTAGGGCAGACTGGCAAGTCTCTGAGACCACAGAATAAATTCTTGTGTCTCATTCCCTTGTGGTTTGAATTTTCTATTCTTTTGCACAATTTGCATTTCTAGCGATTTAATCGTGTTGATCTTGTGCTTAGAATCATATAAGCATATATCTTATTTGTTGGAGCACTTAGTGAACTCTAGAGAACTTAGGTTTAATTATCAAAAATTGTAATTCTCACTTAGTAATTTTCCTATTTGCAATTAGTGCCGAAAAATTTAGAATCTTCCTATTCATCCCCTTCTAGTTGGTGATCCTTGATCCTATAGGCGCTTCCACAGTTGTTACCATACATTCAGTTTCGGTCCATCTACGCTATGTATATAACAATAAATGTTAAATTATGAAGTACACTAGGAGTGCACATACACATACTTTTAAATTGGAGCACAAATTAACTAGTTAAACATTACCCTAAATCTTAAACCATGCTAGATCTAAAGAACAAATGGATCTACAATCTATATATAAGCTATATTTAAACTTAGCATCTTCAATTCTCTCTTTACTTAGCTAGCTACATCTTGAGTATAATGCAATTGGAACCACTTACTATTTTAGATCACAAAGAACAAATGGATCCACACCAAGTTAGATCTAAACCATCTTCAATTCCTTCTTTATCAAGTTAGATCTTGAATATAATTCGATAAGAACCAATTACTAACCTTAGATCACCAAGAACAAAAGGATCAACAATCACTCTTCCAAATCCACTGTCTCCATTCATCAGATTGCTTCTCAGTCGTAGCCACTTAAAAAATAGCTCGAAAAACCTTAAAAATACTAAGTGGGTCGGAGCTCTCCGTACTTATTTACAAGAAATTCTCATCACATATGGTTTTTGCCAAAAAATCATCAGTGATAGCTGTCATTGACATCATTGACAGTTTTTGATAAAACCATCTATGATACATCACTGACGGTTTTTGGCACGAATTATCTGTGATGTCAACCCACATCATTAACAGTTTTTGCCAAAAACTATCTATGATGTCAATAGCAGTCTTCATTCACGGCTTTTGGAAAAACCGTTTGTGATGATTACCCACATCATTGATAGTTTTTGCAAAAAACCATCAGTAATGTTAATGGTAGTTATCACTGATGGTTTTGGAAAAAACTGTTTGTAATAAGAACCCATATCACTTATAGTTTTTGCAAAAACCGTCAATGATGATGTAAATGGCAGTTATCACTGACTGTTTTTGGAAGAACCGTTTGTGATGATCATCTATCACAGACAAGTTTTAATTTAAAACTGTCAGTGACGAGGAGTCTAATATAAGTGTTTATGTATTAATGTGTGGGTGTATAGTACATGTATATATATTGCTATATAGTTTCTATAGGCTGGGTCAGGATGCACCATGCATGCACCACCGCCATCACCGTCACCATATCATCATTCGTCATCCTTCTTTTCTACCTTTGCTTTCTTTCTTCTCTTCTTTTGGTGGGGGCAATGCAGTGCAAAGCTGGACCTGCATGCCATGTTGATGCAAGCATGACTAGTACTAATCAAAATTGCATAAGAGATGTGTTTTGGCATATACCGGGGAAAGAAAATATCGGAACAATTAAATGATCGTCGAACTAGGCAAGTGTGAATCCAGGTGTTTATGGACTAGCTGCTCTGCCTAGCTTTGAGTAAAAGCTTTTGTGTTTATGGACTAGGCAAGTGATCGCCGCCGTTATCATGCATATGCCCTTGAAAAATTATTAGCGTTTAAATTAGATGCCGTAACCGTTAATAAAACTGGTAGCAACTGGGAATTGGGATAAAATGGAAACTACCTAGTCCACACATGTCAAATTACATGCATATTAGTGGCTTCGGCAGCTAGGCGTATATAAAAAACCGAAATTCGATCTTTTTTATTTTTAAAAAGAGTAATATATTCTTTTAATCTACGAAAGATCAAAGTGATAAGAGGCAGATCATCGATAAGATGTAACTGATACTAGTTGACGAAACCTGGTTGCAGTTTTCGCTAGCTGCAACCTAGCTGGTACTTCCTTCAGGACAAAATAAGTAGCTTTGTGTTACATGCAGTCAAAAATTATAACATTCGGCGTACTAATATCTTTTCTAATATTTAGATTAGATACATGAACATGATACATGCTTTTTTTAGTGGGGTACAATGACGTACACACATACAACACCTACTCACACACACCACACACACGTACACACATGTGTGTGTCCTACACACGCAGGAAAATTTTATGGAGGCCTCTCGGACCTCTAACTAACTATCTTATTGAAGCACACGTGTTTATGTAGTCAATTTTAAATTATTGAGGTGACACTACTACAGAACCAGCTACCACAAGCGGTTCGTAACCCCCTTTACAAGCGGTTTTGTAACGCTTTGTTAATCAGCGTGTGATACCCGTCGGGTATCTGGCGATTCTTTCAACCGCTTATCTTGTGTCACGAAGCGATTGGGAAGGTGTTCAGAGGGCGAGTGGAGCCGCTTCGTCGGGGGACTCCTGGCGGTTCGTGTTACAAACCGCCAGGAGAAGGATATCGAAGCGGTTAGTCTTACCAACCGCTTGTGGAGAGCAGCACTCCAAAAGCGGTTGGAGTCACCAACCGCTTGTGGAGAGAGTTTTCGATTATATGATATTATAGAATATGTTCTTCCGGTGTTTTTGTATATCGCTTTTGACCATAAAATTAAATATGAGTGGAGGAGTTTTTATGCAATTAAATATATATTACATATGCATACTCGTACACATGTTCACAAGCTAGCTCAGTACAGAAAAAAACGAACTTAATAGTGTAAAAAATGGACAAGTACATACACGCAACCGACGTTTACAAGTTTGAATGATGAAAAAAATGATTATCGAACTCATTTCTTGCATGCGTCACTCTTTATGTCCTTGGTCGACGTGGATGTCGTCATCAGGTCAGCGGTGTCGAACACAGGAAACCTTACGTGGAACTCGCCATTTCGAGATACAACCTCGTCGACAATGAAGCCGATGAGTTGTTCTTGGAGTGCACGCACCCGGTGAGGTGGGAGCACGTTAACGTGCTCATCGATGTTGGGCTGACAATTAATTAAGCGGGAAGTATATAAATATCCGATCACATGCAATTAATTGAAATGTAAGTTGTAGCTAACAAATTGACATGCATATACGAACCTCGGCATAATATTCCAGCTCATCGCCATGGATAAAACTTTGAATATAGTGGAACACGTAGTAGCCACATAAGTTGTTTCCAGCCGTTTGGCGTTTAACCTTCACGGGGAGAAATTTCAGAATATCAGATGAAGAACTGATATGGCGCATGTATATTAATAATAGTTTTTGTAGTACGTACCCGAGTGCTTACTATGACTTCGAATTCTTTGTTGAATTCTCCTTGTTGCTTCTTCTTGAACTTTGCAAATGTCCTGTTAAGGACGTTAATGAACCATTGGTATTTTTGGACTGGATTCCTTCTTGAGTCATGAACTATAATCCTGCCGTTGTCAAGCTCGATGACTAGAAGGATCCAGTGAAACCTATTCGTATATTGCAACATATGCGTAAGTAGCTAATCGTACTATCAATGGCTTAAGAAATACAAGAACAAGAGGTTTGTGAGAACACGTACTTGAAGTTGAAGGGTAGAAGTATGTACGGTTTGTAGTGCTGTTTCAATATTGCATGCAAAAAGTATGCCTCAACTAGCAGTTTTTGCTTGTTGTATGACCAGACTTTCTCGTTGACAATCTCTGGGTCGATGAAGCCAACGTTCTGTTTGCCTAGTCTTCTACATCGTTGTATCTCCATTCTACATATGAAGGGATAACTAAGTTAATTAGATTTTCAATCTTGTTGTGCGAGAGGAATTAAACGGTAAACTTAGTAGATCGACACTTACAGACACCAGCAGGACATGAAAGACACGTTGACCTCATCTCCTTGGTACACATGGTACAAGTCCTCGAATTCCAGCCATAGTTCTGTGTTGTCCCACGGAAGAAATACTCATCTTGGAAACGGAGGAGGAACATTTGCTCTCCTTTAGATGCCCTTTCCATGTACCATTCATGCATTTGATGCATCTTGGTTGGGAGATCTTTCATATCTTTTGGATCAATTAGCTGTCTGCCCAACTCATACTTCCATTTGGTTGGTGCCACTGGAAGTTCCTGGTCTATTGATTGGAGTCCCGCCTCCTTCATGAATGCCATTTTCCTCAACTCCTCAGCACTCTACTGATCTTCCACTTTCTTCTTCTTTGCCGCCGACAGAGCCCGTGTATTTTCCACTGCAGCCTTTCTTATTGTCCTTTTGTAGTCGCTCATCACAGGCGGCGGTGCCGTTCCGCATGACTGAAAGTACTTCACAGTTTTTTTATCTATTTTAACCTTGGGCTCTGGCTTCTTGGCAAGAAGTTGCCAGCCACATTCGTCTTTTCGGATCTGACTAGCTCCTCATGATCGAGATCATATGGCCTCTTTGGTGGTTCCTTTGACATTCTCTGGTCAAGGAGGAGGACTTCGTGGGAGGAGGTGCTAGTCGGGACCCTCCTTCGACATCGAGCTTCTTCCTCGGGGAGATCTTTGGGCGTGGGATTTGGAGATGTTGGGTGCTTCTTACTTTCGGTGGTGGCGGTGGCGGCGAGTCGGGCTTCTTTGTGGAGCAGGAGGTGGAGGAGGCGTGGCCTGGACCACCGGGGAAGCATTGCGTGCAGGTGACGCTGGAGGAGTCGTGGGTTGTCGACGTGGAGGAGGTGTGCTTGCTCCTGCAGCTGGCTCAAACTGTGGGGCCTCGCTTGCTGGAGATATAGCCTCCACTCCATCTGGAAATACGATGTGCTTTTTGCGCCAGAGGATGAATGTGCCATGGAGGGCCTGTCCAAGCTTGGTCACGTCGTCGCCCCCAGCAATCTCGAGCACGAGATCTTCGAAGCCCCCCACCACCTCTTCCACCGTGACCTTCGAGTATCCGGAGGGTATCTGGTTGCAGTGGAATGTCTGGCCCGCCTCCACCGGATAAGCCATGCCGTAAGCCACCTTGAAGGTGAGGTTACGCATATCAATGTGTAGCTTCGACTTGGCGGCGAACCTTGATGTTGCCCACGGATGACGGGCTGCGGGTCGCTTCTTGTAGGGAGCCACGGCGGACGCCAAGAATCGCTTTTTGTCCGGTTGGACTGATCACGGATTCCGGCGCCGCCAGAACATTGGTCGAACGTAGTGCTCCCTCTAGCTGGATGATTGCTTCGGACACTTTTTGCGTGACCAGGACATCGATGGAAGCCTTCGTAGCTCTAAGCTCTTCCTCCAATCGGCCCACTCTACCTTGATCTCTCCTCTTGTTTCTGTCCCGGCTCCTGTAAGTGCTTGAGTCTTTGGCAAAGCCGTGCCTCCATGGCACCTTCCCGAAACCACGTGTCCGTCCCGGGTGCTCAGGGTTTTGAAGGGCATATGTTAGCTCGTCATTCTCCCTGTCCGTCACCAAGGATCCTGACCGAGTCTGCTCGATGGCTTGTACAATCCTTTCACCAACTTCTTGGGTATCGGTTGCCATCACCAAGCTACCATCATCGGCAAGTTTGGCCCGTGAGCCAAGAACCAATTGCGCTTGCGGGGCTCCCAATTCTCGATTTCGGGTAGAACATCCTGCCGCCGAAGTTCCTCTTCCGCTTGTCCCATTTCTTTGCAGCCTTGATGTAACCACGGTCCCGAGATGGTGGTGGTATTTCTTCTTCCGGCATTCACGGTTTTTGTCTCTCGCGGCTGTCTCGCATCCGACCGCTTGTATTCCTCGAAGCATCCCAATGATCGGCCGGCTTAGGAAATTGATTGAAGTCGGCCTTTCTCCTTTGTCGATGTACTTGCGGGTGAGGGCGACTTCCTTCTTGAAAGGAAGTTGCCATCTTCTTCAAAGCCCATCCCTTGGCCTTCGTTCGTACCCATACGGAAAAGTGAAATTTTCCTTCATATCATTCCAGAGCAGTTCCTTGGTAGCTGCAGGGACTTCGGCCCATTTCTGGATACTGATTGGGACATGATCCCTCACATGGTAGCCGCAAGCATTGTTGAATGGGCCAATTGCTAATTCCGGGGCGAGCAGACTCCCGTCGTTGCCGACTTCGGTTATCACGTACTTTGTCGAAGGCTTCTTGTTAGGTCCTCGGCTCATTCCGGACTAGGTGACTGATGAGGTACTAGTGTTAACGGCCTCATCGTCAGCGTTGGCAACACCATCGATGTTCAAATGACCTCATCGGCGTTGGCGGCACCATCGGTGTTAATGACCTCATTGGCTAAGATGGTACCCAGCGCAATGGTCTCAGCAAGATTTTCCGCCTCATCAAAGCGGGTCACCACGTCTTGGCGTCGCCATCTAGAGTAGAGCATAGTTTAAGATAGTTGAGAACATTTCGAGTTTGAAAGCATAGTTTAAGATCGCTAGTATTGTGAAAATATTCATGCATAGAACTAGCGGCTTGGGGTGTGAGGGAGCGCGGGGACTTTGAAAAAATTAATGTTGCTAGTAAAAACCATATTACATATTACAATACAAGAATATTGTAATAAATTCCTTTCCTCTGCACCACAAAACAAATATAATATTATTTCGGCTTGAAAATATACTAACACATTTCACATGATATATATACAATTTGACATTTCACATATACTTACACATTTCACATGATATATATACAATTTGACAATTCACATATTATTGCTTATTTGCTCAATAAAAAAATAGCGAATCACACGGTATCCACACTGCACGTCATTTCCAAAAAAAGAAATAAGGTTATAAATCCACAACTAGAACGTTAGATGTCTATTACACCAAAAGAAAGCAAAGCGATCGTTCCATGTCAACTAAGCACGTGCACGTCTCTTCGTGGCATTCTTCACCCAGTGTATCGTATGCTCTCCTGGCAGCCATGCTTTTCGAACTTGCAGGTGCTGATGAAAAGCCAGCCAGAACCTTCTCCAACGGCCGGCACATTCTAGTTGTGGATTTATAACCTTATTTTTTTTTGAAAATGACATGAAGTGTGGAAACCGTGTGATTCACTATTTTTTTATTAAGCAAATAAGCAATAATATTCTAAAGAATATATGAGTTGGGCCCCTGTCTCTTGGGCGCCTGCCCCTGCTGACGACACTGCAGTTCAGAGATATGGCAACAGATCACATAAACACATTCATGCATAAACCGAAATCCGAGAGTTATAGCAAAATCTCAAACTTGACTATTTGAAAAACCTAAAGTATTTGATCGAGACAGGACACGATTAACTAGCCACCAATCACAACAGTATACACTATGAGATCTAAACCACTCTAGCATATATGTAAACAAATGTCATAGCCTTACACCCACAATAGTTTCTGCAAGGTTACGAGCTGGATGCTTATTAAATTCCTATAAGTACGATGTTGAAATGAACATGGCAAAGACCTGATCGATCATCATCACAGCCACAACAAGGCGCATCATCACAGCCACAGCAAGGCGCATCATCACACTTAAAATCGCGTTTTTATACCTACTGCGCATTTCACCGAACACCTTGTGGGCAGCCGAAATAGAGAGGGAGGACGACGGCATGCACAGCTATACCTCGGTCCTCCGGGGTGGAATGGCGGCGGCTTGGTGGCGGAGGAGGTGTCGGCGAGGTGGCGGAGGAGGCACCGGCGGGGTGGAGTGGCGGCGGCGACGAGGGCACCAGCGCGGGGGTGGAGTGGCGCCTGGGGAGGAGTGGCGTCGAGATGGAGTGGCGGAGGAGGCCGACGGCGTCGACGAGGACGGCGGCGCGGGGTCTCGACGGAGGCGGCGGTCGGAGAGACACAAGAGGCAGCGGCCGGCGGCGGTGAGACACAGGAGGTCTGGAGAGCGGGGACTTAGAAAAATTTAGGGACTGAGAGCGCGGGGACTTAGAAAAATTCGGGGTCTGAGACCTTATACAGGGAACTCACTTCTACAAGCGGTTTTTAATACCAACCGCTTGTGGAAGGACTTCTACAACCGGTTGGTAGTCTCAACCGCTTGTAAAGATAACTTCTACAAGCGGTTAGTATTATCAACCGCTTGTAAGCATAAGCTTCTAAGCGCCATTAATACTAACCGCTTGTAAAAGTCTTGACGGATAATATTCAAAACGTCACGGTGCCCATATCGTTCGATAAGATCTCTTCCTCCCCTCGGCTAGCGCGTGGCGTTTGAGTGTCTTGGCTCGTCCACCGGTTCGAACCCGCTCGCGCCCCTTGTCATTCTTTTTTTTTATGCGATTTCTACAAGCGGTTGTTACTAAGAACCGCTTGTAGAAATACCATCTAGCGGTTGGTGATACCAACCGCTTAGATGGTAATTCTTCTAGCGGTTTATATTACGAACCGCTTGTAGAAGTGGGCAGAGCTTTAAATTTTCTAAGTCCCCACATGCACTCTCCCACACCTTCAAATTTTCTAAGTCCCCGAGCGCCTCCTCTCTATCGCGCGCTCCCTCCTGCTCTTTGTTTTCATGCCCACAAGGTGTTCGGTGAAATGCCCACAAGGAGTTTTGTTCATATGTTGATGTTGGAGTAATGAAAAAATATTGTTCATGCTAATTTGTTTCACTCTTTGAAGCTATTAATTCATATCGATGGCTTCATCAAATGGCGAGACGAAGAGACAACTAGAGGCATTGCGGATGAAGCTATCGTGTCCTCGATGCGGAGATCCTGTAAATGTGTTCACCTCCCATACATCCAAGAATCCATCCCGAGTGTTCATGAAGTGTTCAAATATGTCGGTAAGTTTTTAAAGTTATTCATTTGTTCATATTCGTTGACTTTCACCTTCTGTTCCATTCTTTCTGTTTGAAGGGCACAGCATGTCCAGTATTAGCGTTGGGTGATAAAGCCAGCCATGGTCTTGAAAATCTTGCAATGCAAATTGCTGCATTACAAGAAGATTTGCTGCCAAGTGATGATGGCCGACGGGCTGTAACATTTAATCCTGTTGCAAGCCAGAGAGATGCACATCCGGCCGCTTCGATGACAACAAGAGTATTAAAAAGCTAGAAAAATGCATGGAAAGAGTAGAGGACATGCTAAAGAAATTAGTTAATATAGCTATCATTGTAATGTTGCTCCTTTTAGTTAATATAGCTATCATTGTAATGTTGTAAATTTATGCAGTCCTTTCATAGAGTGGATATAAATTTTCAGGCTTTGTTCTCATTTTAAAATTTGTACAACTGGTTTTCAGGCTTTGTTTTCATTTTAAAATTTGTACAAATAATTTTGTAGAAATTATGTACAAGCAATGTTAAACATCAACATATCAACATGATCATATGGAATAATTTGTATACAAGTAGTACATCTTAAGTCTTCGTCTTTACAATTATTCGCCGTTATGATCGTGGCGTATGTAAGGAGCATCGACATCTTTGTCATGCGGGGCGTTTATGTCGACATCAAGCTGTAAAAGGAGGGAGCTCGTCGAATCGACCATACTCTTCCTCGTCGGTGACGTTCTCAACTCCTACAATCCTTCGTTTGCCTTGGAGAACCACATGTCGCTTTGGCATTACCTTTTGCTTGTCCTTCTGCTTTTTAGGTTTGCTTGACATGTCTATTACATAGAAGACCTGGATCACATCGTTCACGAGAACAAACGGTTCGCGCCTATAGCCGACTTCTGTGAGATCCACAGTTGTCATGCCGTATTTGTCGACCTTCACACCATTTGGAGTCAGCTTGACCCATTGGCACATAAATAGAGGGACCTTCAGAGGTCCATAGTCGAGCTCCCATATTTCTTCTATGAAACCATAATATGTGTCCAACTTTCTTTGATGTTGTCTTGGCGTCTATCTGGACACCGCATTACGGTTGGTGCTCTGTTATCACGGGATCCGGTGTAGAATGTGTAACCATTGATCTCATACCCCCGAATATCACGATTTCTTGTGATGGTCCCGAGCCAAGCGTTGCAATAGTTCATCGTTTGACCCTTCCTCAAGGGCGTATACAGAGCAGTTTGCCGAAAAGAATCCATGTGCTTTAGGGTTATCCAACTCTCTGTCTTTCTGTGAACTTCATGGCGTAGGACACTCTTGTCTTTGAAGGACATAGGGGTGACTATAGTTGATTGCTTGAGCAAGTGAAATGTGCTTGCTTGAATGCAACAAGATCATTGCATGCAACCGATTGCCTCCCTATTGTCCCTTTGCCCGTAGCCTCCCTCGTGTCGTGATATGGGGGCGCCGATAGGATTTAGATCATTCATGTAATCAACACAAAACTCTATCACCTCCTCCGTCACGTAGCCCTCGGCAATGCAGCCTTACGGGCCTTGACGGTTCTGGACGTACTTCTTGAGGACACTCATGTACCTCTCGAAGGGAACATGTTGTGCGAGATACTTTGGTCCGAGGATACCTATCTCCTTGACAAGGTGAACTGTGAGATGAACCATGATATCAAAGAATGTAGGAGGAAAGATCATCTCGAGGCTAACCAAACTTTGTACCACATCAACCTCCAACTTAGGCAGTTTAGCTGGTTCGACAACCTTCTGCGAAATGGCGTTCAGGAGGGAACATAGCTTTGTGATTATCCCCCGCACCCACTCGGGCAGTATACCTCTGATAGCTACCGGGAGCAACTGTGTCATCAACACAAGGCAGTCATGGGATTTTAGGCCTTGGAGTTTGTTCTCTTTCGTGTTCTGAGTCTCTTTACATTTGAGGAGTATCTAGAAGGACCTTCACCTGTTCAAACACTCAATCATGCTTTTTTTCTCTTCTTTGCTTGGAGTGTAGCTCGCAGGATGTAGAAAAAGTTGTTTTGTCCTTCTTTGTTTTCGAGATGTAGGTCCTCCTCACCTCCATGTCTTCAAGGTCCTTCCGAGCTTGCGGTGTATCTTCGATTTGCCATACATATCTATGTAGCCTAGCGAGTTCAAGCAAACATTCTTCGTGATGTGCATGAAGTCAAGCGAGTGTGAACCTCCAAAACTTCCCAATCTGGCGAGTCCCAAAATATTGATTTCTTCTTCCATGTGGGTGCATGACCATCCTCGTTCGGCACAGGTATGCTTCCAAGACCCTTCCCAAATACTACTTTCAGATCCTTTACCATAGCAAACACAAGTCTCCTATTACGATGCTAAGGCTTAACACGAATTTCTGTTCCCCCGTTAAATTTACTGCCTTTCCACCTCAAAGCATGACTGCTAGGAAGAAACCTGCGGTGGCCCATGTACACACACTTCCGAGAGTTTTTCAGGTACATGCAGTCCGTTTCATCTATGCACTAGGTGCAAGCTTTAAACCCTTTGACAGTTTGGCCGGACAGGTTACCGAGAGCAGGCCAATTGTTGATTGTTACAAACAACAATGCACGCAGATTGAAATACTCTCTTTTGTACTCATCCCAAACCCGTACACCATCCTCCCACAACTTCACAAGGTCTTCAACCAATGGCTTTAGGTAGACATCGATGTCGTTTCCAGGTTGCTTCGGGCCTTCGATCAACAATGGCATCATGATGTACTTCCGCTTCATGCACAGCCATGGAGGAATGTTATAGATGCAAAGCGTCACGGGCAAAAGTGCTATGGATCTTTGCTCAAGCGGTGAAAGGATTCATCCCATCGGTGCTCAACCCACACCTTATGTTTCTGACCTCATTTGCAAAGTTCGGGTAAGCCCGATCCACTTTCCTCCACTGCGAGCCATCTGTAGGGTGTCTTAGCATCCCGTCTTCCTTACGCTCTTCTGCATGCCAACGCATCATCTTGGCATGACCTTCGTTAGCAAACAGACGCTTCAACCGGGGGATCACAGGGAAATACCACAATACTTTGGCTGGAGTTCTCTTCTTCGACGATCCCCATCTAATTCACTGGATCGTCTGCTGCACCTTATGGGATTCTTCGCTGCTTGGACAAACCTCCAAATCGGCATACTCATTGCGTCTGAGGATACAATCATTAGGACATGCATGTATCTTCCGTACTTGCAATCCTAAAGAGCAGAGGACTCGCTTCGCTTCATCGTGGATTCGGGTAAAGTGTTACCTTAGGAAGCAACTTCTTTACGAGTGATAACAAACCATTGAATGCCTTATCGACACACCATTTGTGGCCTTCCATTGCATGAGTTCTAGTGTAGTCGCAGCTTTTTGTGGCCCCATCCACAGTTTGGGTACAAAGCGATTACGTGGTCCTCTACCATGCTCTGAAACTTCTTGTATTGTCTTTCCTCTGTGAACTCTCCCTCTCCATCACGGAGCATCCGATCTAACTCATCATCGCCAAACTCGCCGATTGTATCTTCCACGGACCCGTATTGAGTGGTGTCCAGGCATCTTGTTGGCTCTATCTTCCTCTTCTTCGTCTTCTTCATCGTCTTCTGTCGAATCGCCTCTGTTTCTCCATGGTGGGTCCAGCGGTATAGTTTGCAATGAAACCTCTCGTGATCACATGGCTCATAACCATCCATCGTCGAGTGCTCCTTCTCATTCTTGCAATCTCATACGGACAACATATGAAGCTTCACAGGAGGCAAAATGCAGCGGCCGCGTCGAGAAACTCCTTCATGCCATCTCTGAACTCTCTTGACCGACGGTCCGCATTGTACATCCATTGCGGTTCATCTACACCAATAAAAATAATAACAACATCTATCACAATATTTAATTAAAGCTAACTATGTCTAATAATTTTGTATTTTTAATCATTACGCATTCTTTTAACTAAAGCCAACTAATTATTTCTAATCTGCTACATTTTTAAAAATAAAACTAACTAATTGTTACATGTTCATGCAAACCTTTTCTATCATTCCGCATTTTAATTTTACTAAATAAAAATTATTTTTACCTTTTCCCCACCTTTGTAATTTTTCATCGTTTCACATTTATTGCATTTCATTCCATACACCAAACAATATATCACCTTAAGAACAAAAAATAAGCCAACAATGAAACACTAACAATTCCCACAAGAACAAAACATGATTTCTCAACATCCAATGCACAAAAACATCAATATATAGGTGAGAAGGATGTCAACAACATGTTACTCACCTTAGGAACAATTAATTCGAGTTAATAGCCTCAATTGAAAATTTTGGCAGCACCTCCCCATGAACTGCTCTCGGCCCACCACTCTCTTTGTCGGTCGAGCTCGGGAGGAAGATGGGGTTTAAATGTTGGGCGGGAAGGGGTCTCTACAAGCGGTTCTACACAACAACCGCGGATCTCACCTATAGAAGCGGTTCGTGTATCAAACCGCTTCTAGAGATCTAAGCGATTCTAGACACGACCGCTTCTAGAAATGGGACTCGAAGGGTTCGTGTCAAGAACCGCTTCTAGAGACCCTCTCGCCTGTTGCCCACGAACCGCCAGGAGACGCAGAGCACAAGCGGTGCGCACCTAACCGCTTGTGATAGGCCGGTTGTGAAAGCCGGTTCTGTAGTAGTGTGAGAAACGTTGAGTTCGAATCGAATCTAGGTCGGAGGGCCGAGCTACATCGAGCTCTCCTACCGAGCCAACGTTTAGGTCTCAACATGATACATGCTGATTTATCTTGAAAAGTAATTTAGTAATATATATTTTTTAAAAAAATTTATAAACATAGAATAAGAAAAATGAGTAGTTAAAGTTACATTTTAGAAGCCGTATCAATGTCTAAGACATGAAATAGTCATCTACTTTTAGAGTGAGTATGAGATTTGTCGACGTTTATTGTCGGCAATAATAATTATGGGGCTAGGCGCTGGATTCAAAACTCAATGGTAACACAAGACACGGGTTTATACAGGTTCAGGCCCTCATGGAAGAGGTAATACCCTTGTCTTGTATTCTGGGATTATAAGGATCTCGATCTTGATGAGGATCACGACCTTGATGTTGATGTTGTGCATGTGTTTTGGGGTTCGGCCTTGTCCTCCGAGCTAAGGTCCCCTGCCCCTTTTATATAGTGGAGGGGCGGGGTTTACAAGGAGGAGTCCTAGTCGGTTACAAAGTGGAGATTCTATCTCTAGCCTTTCTTGCCGAATATGTTAGCATTCGGGATTACAATCGTGTCTTTCCTATTCAAGATCAGTTACTATCTTCAGGTCTTCCTTGTTGGGTATGGCGGTGGTAGTCTGGGTGGTGCCCATCTCTGCGTAGCCGGCTTGGCCCATCCTCTCTTGGGTGGTCCTCGTGGCCCTCCATGTAGATACCCGAGGTCCATGTATTCCACAGTAGACCCAAGTACTTTGCGATCGAGTTGCCGTCTTTCTGGTTTCATCCCAACCGAGTCGTGCTTCACGCCGAGTGGTTCCAGTTCTTGACATAGCTTCTCGACTGGTTCCTTTTCATGTCGAGTGCTCTGTTGTGGGCAAGGAGATTATGAAGGACTCAATGGAGCTCCCCGTGTTGGGAATTCTGAGTGGTACCCAGTATAATCATTGGGATACTGGCAGTCAGCCCATCCTGGGGCATACCATTGTTTAAATAGGTTTTGGCCGAGCGATACCTGTACCCGACAATCGCGTGTACAACTGGCGGCCCATCATGGGGCGTACCATGGTTTAGCCGAGTGGTACCTGCACCGACTGTTGTGGTGTATAGCTAGCGACCCATCATGAGGCGTACCATGATTTAACCGAGTGGTACCTGCACCCGACTGTCGTGGTGTACAGTTGGCGGCTCTTTTAGAGCATACACTCGAAACCCTTATCCAGAATCAACTCATGATATCCGATTCTGACTTGTGCAGTAACTGGCAGTCGACCCAACATGGGGCATATTACGAGAACACATTTTAATTTGGTTTGGTAGGTACCCAAATCCCGCTTGACATGGTGACTGGCAGTCGGCCCATCATAGGGCGTACCATATCCCAAACTAGATTTGGCCGAGCGGTACCTGTACCCGACTATCGCGGTGCACAGCTGGCGGTCCATCATGGGGCGTACCGTGGTTTAGCCGAGTGGTACCTGCACCCGATTGTCGTGGTGTATAGTTGGCGGCTCTTTTAGAGCATACCCTCAAAACCTAGGTCAGGCCCAAATGTTATGCGGATGTCCAAATGCTCTTCCCGCTCAAGGCGAAATCTAGCGCCGCTTCCTTTAAATATAAGCTCCGTGAAGCCTCCAAGCCGGTGTGGAAGTTCCTGCATCCCTGAGAGGCAGGGCCGAGTGACGAAGGCCAAATCATTCTTCAGCTGAAGGAGGCACCCGAGACACTCAAGAGCCACCTGAAGGAGACGGCGACCACGGGTGCTAGCCAGGCTTTGGCGATCGTGAAGTCACTCTATCCCCGAGTGGATCTTGATGCGATCAAGGAGGGCTACGCCTACACTGTTGATGATGACCAAGCCACCACCCTTCATGAGGTCAAGGACACTTCCGCTGCCTTAGTAGAGAACTTGGACTTGAGCCCCCTGTAAACATGTACATGTTGGACTTAGGCAGTGTAAAAACATTCACTCGGACATGATGTTTGACTGGTTTATATATAATTTTAAAGCTTTTTACTTCTTTTCATTATTGATTTAAATTCCTTCGAGTAGTTGCCTCCTTTTGTTATGCATTCTACCCGACTAGTCTAGCCCCCGAGCGTCGAAAGTCAGCTCATGGCTCCTTCTCCCAGGCACGCGTTTCGAGTGACTAGAGTTCATCACACATGGGGTCAGAGCTTCACTACTCGAAATTAATCATACTCGGATTCCTTTACATTCATTAGAGAAAAGAAGCAAAAACGACTCAGAAAAAGATGTGTGCATAGGTGCACACTATTAGGTGTAGCCCCCGACTTACTGCTTAGTTGCGAAACAACTAAGTAGTGAGTCAAGAGAGCCAACAATTTTATTCATAATGACATAATTGAGTACAAAGTTTAAGTGTAAAAGCGACTTAGCTGCTCTATGCTCCATGTGTTGGTGACGATCGTGTCGTCCTTGCTCGTGGCGTAGGCGTAGGTTTGTAGTCGAGCCATAGGTGGCACTCGTGAAGTAGGCATAGGTTTGTAGCTGAGCCGTAGGTGGCACTTGTAGCCAAGCCATAGATGGCGCTCGTGGCATAGGCATAGGTTTGTAGCCGAGCCGTAGGAGGGCCTCGGGGCCGATCGCGGTCTGCTACCGCGACTAGCTCCTCGCTCTTCTGCTTCTTGTCCTTCTGTTTGGAGGACTCGGCGTGGTCCATCTTGTCCTTCTATCGTGGACAGTCAACCTAGCGCTCGGCTAGGGCATCCGATACCATGGCGTAGCGGTCTGCCATAGCAAACATCTCCTTTACCATAGTCGGCGGTTTTCGGGACATCTTTTTGATTAGATCGGCGTCACTGACTCCTTTCTGAAAAACTGCTATGACGACTGCATCCGAGACATCCTGGATCTTGTCTTCTTCTACGTGAAGTGTTAGATGAATTCCCAAAGAGGCTCATTCTTCTTTTGATGGAGTTGGCACAGGTCCCATGGGGTCCTAGGCCTCTCGTAGGTGCCCTGAAAGTTTACAATGAACTACTCAAAAAGATCTCCCTAGGAATCTATAGAATTCTCTGGAAGTCCTGTGAGCCAGGTTTGAATCGATGGGTGAGCATGACTGGTAGGTAATTTGCCATACGTTGTGGTCGCCACCAACTGCCTTGACTGCAAAAGCATAAACTTGCAGCCAAGCCTTTTGATCCCCTTCCCCGTCAAACTTGACGATGCCCTTAGGATTGAAACCTTTGGGCCATTCCACTCGGCGAAGCCGAGCGGTAAACACGCGGACCCCATCAATGAATCCGTCATCGTGCTATGTTGGAGACCGACGTGCTAGAGTTCTGACTCAGCGGTCATCGTCGTCGTGCCAGCCTCCTCAGTGGTGATGATCCCTATGACCGTCGCGATCTGCCCACCAATCAATGCGGTTGTCATAGCCACCATCACAACAGTTGTTGTCTCATTCATGGTCGTGGTCAATGCCGAAACATTCGTAGTCATCGTCGTGCCGGCGCCGCTCATCCTCTTCTCACTCCCGTCGTTTGGCGTTGAGGTCCTAGCAGAGGTCACAGTGGAGGTTTCGGCGAGCATCTTCATCATGATGGGACTCGTGCCGACTGCATGCAGTCTGACTGCTGGTAGTCTGAGTGATAGTCTGAATGCGGAAGTACGCCATCCCGGCTTGATTTCCTTGGTTGTGCTGAATAGCAGCCGCCGTCACCATGGCCTTAACTTGGGCCATGATCGGGGTAGCCAGGCTATCAGCTCTGAGCATCAGGCCCTGGGTGTCAAGGAGCGTCTTGAAAGCGACGATGTTTTGCTGCGGCATGTGGAAAACAGCTTGGTCCCCCATCCTTGCCTGTAAGATGTCTTCGTTAACATTGCGAGCTCTGGCTCGAAGAGACCACGCACGCTTCTTGGGCCTCACGACGAAGATGATCTGCCTCCGTAGCTTCTTCAACATCCCGTTGGCGTTGAGATTCAGTCTACTGGTCTTTGATTACATAGACGCCATGGAATCCGTGACAACTTCCTGCGCTGCTCTCTGACTCGGGCTCCAAGCTAGAGGAGCAAAGAGGAGATAAGTCATCTATATCTTCGAATCTGAGTGCATTGCTGCTGATGACGCCCACCATCTGAGATTCATTCTTGGTTGAATCCTCACCGTATCCGATTTAGGAAGTAAGCCCCCGGCGCACTACTTGGGAGTAGGCGGTAGCGGCGTTCCCCTACCCGAACGGGAATCCGAGTGAAGTAATGTTGAAGTCCCTCCCAGATCGGATCTGATCCGAGTCCGAGAGAGCGAGCTTGCCGAGGTTGTCGGTGATGAAGTCCAGGCTCCCGAAGCAGAAAGCCTGGCCGGGGGCGAAGGTGACAGCGACTCCGTTGATTGCTGCCATCAAGCTTGATGAGATTGATCTTCATGCTTCCCCTACCTGGTGCACCAACTATCGACATTTGTTGTCGGCAATAATGATTATGGGGCTAGGCGCTAAATCCAAAACTCGATGGTAACACAAGACACAGGTTTATACAGGTTCAGGCCCTCATGGAGGAGGTAATACCCTAGTCCTGTGTTCTGTGATTATAAGGATCTCGATCTTGATGAGGATCATGATCTCTATCTTGAAGTGGTGCATGTGTTCTGGGGTTCAGCCTTGTCCTTCGAGCTAGGGTCCCCTGCCCCCTTTATATAGTGGAGGGGCGGGGTTTACAAAGAGGAGTCCTAGTTGGTTACAAAGTGGAGATTCTATCTCCAGCCTTTCTTGCCGAATATGTTAGCATCCGGGATTACAATCGTGTCTTTCCTATTCAAGGTCGGTTACTATCTTCAGGTCTTCCTTGTTGGGTACAACAGTGGTAGTCTGGGTGGTGCCCATCTCTGCGTAGCCGGCTTGGCCCATCCTCTCCTGGGTGGTCCTCGCGGCCTGCCATGTAGATACCCGGGGTCCATGTATTCCACAAGATTAGAAGTTTACTTTTTTTTACCCATATGATAATTTTTTGAGAACTTTTACGGTGGATAACATAGGTAGTAAGTAATGGTTGTAGAAATCAAATCTAACCATCCATTTCTCAAGGGTATTTTAAACTTTTCCCATCTATTCATTAGGGGTATTTTAGACATTTCCTAATTCATTCACAGTTTTAGATTCACCGAATACTGGTGAGCTTTAGACACTTCTTATCTATTCATCTGCCATTAATCTGGATCAAAGGACGTGTTTTACCGTAGAGGACAGATAGTATGACAGAATTTTTACCCTTTTACCCCTCTCTTAATTTTACTACCAATACTACAGTTGGTAGTATAACTAGATCTAAATTGATTTCAACCATTAGATTCAATGGAATAGACAGCTTATATTGATTTTAATTCACTGTAAAAGTGCTCTAATTTTTTTCATACCCCAACTAATTTAGTTGGGCACGAAGTTCGAACCCAACTTCTTAAATACCACAATGTTTTTTCTCCGACGATGCCTGCTTTCTTTCTTCATTCTCTAGCATTCCCTTTGTAGAGGGTGTTTGGCACAACTCCAGCTCCACCAAAATTCTTGGAGTTGGTGGAGAAGGGTATTCCTAACTCCAGAAATTTATGAAGCTGGAGTTGTAGGTACATTAAGAGTGTTTAGATAGGTTATTTTGTTTACATTTTAGACTAAAAGTATAAACTTAATTCACTTTATTTTTGCCTACAAGCTCCAGATCTGAGGTGGAGCAGGGATCTAGAGCTCTCCCAAATAGGGCTATAGTATTGGGACAGCAAAACATCTATACTGTATATAATCAGGCTCTCAATGATAGCCTGTAGAAAGTGTCGTCCGCAGCAACTGATAATGGACCTATAAAAGGGTGCCTGGCAATATTGATCACGATAACAAGAAGAAGCTAATGGGGACAAGTAGCTACACTAATGCAAATTAAAATTTCTACCATATTAGTTAGAAAGCTATATGAGTAAACACTTATGAATCATTACTACTAGACGTGCAATACAGCGAAAGAAGAGTTGAAACAGTCTGATTAATTGTAGCCAGGGGCGGATTTAGGCCCATGGCTGGGTGGGCTTCAGCCCGGGGCGTGGGCCGTAGAGTTTCATGTATTCATGTATACCGGGCGTGGGCCGTAGAGTATGTTATACACATTGTTGGCCTGCTGGGAGTCCTGGGATTGGGAGGCTGACCGTCGCGTTCGCTTGGACTGCCGTTTGCGTTGCCGACGCTTCGATTGACGCTCGACTGCGCAAGCGCGAGGGAGTTCGCCGTTCATCTCTCGTCCACTCGTCCAGGCCACGACGGCGCGACCCGCACTGCGCGACGCCGCGACGCACAACGCCGCGAGTGCTGCACTGCTGCCTGCAAGTCTGCAACGGTGCAACCTGCAGAGTAGTAAGTAATGGCTTATTGGCTTGTCTTAGACTCTTAGTTGTTTGTACTAACACAGCTACACTTGTTCAGTTGTTTCCTTTGTTTGATCAATCATCGATGCATCATGCATATATATAGACATAGTTGTTGGCTTGATCCTTGATGCTCATTCAAATAAAAAAGATAAGGAAGTCCAATGTGTAATAAGCATGCATGATGCAGCTTACGGAAGTTCTTGAATTTGTTTAGTGTTGCTAGTGAAAAGAAAAGGGTGTGCAAGTGCAACGCCCAGGTTCTGGCAGACAATACCTATAAAAAATGCAATTTTTACTGGTTGTCGCCAACATTTACTACCAGTCAGAGGCTTCTGTAGTTCTGTGATATTGTAATTGGAAACTCCTCCAGATTTAGCTGTGGGCCAACGGACGGAAGTCCAATAGTTCATATACTTCATTGTCCATGCAAGTTAGCAGAGAACTGGTAGCAATCACAAAACAATTGACTAGTTTTTTTTGGTTGTGGGTGGGGGGTCCCAATTTATTTTCTATTGTCACAGTTTGTCTTCATATTTATCTATCATTCTGTTTTAGTTTTGCATACTTGGGCTTCTTTTTTAAAAATTGTTAACCTGATGTTGATTTAATTAAAAATATTGAATCAGAAATAGAGAATGAAGAGGAGATTGACATCCTATTTCCAACCACAAGCTCAACCACAAGCTAATCAAACACCTACAGCAGAAACGCTTGAGGAAAATAATAATGGTGTTGGTGTAGAACTTAATCCGGATGATATTGTTGCTGATCCGGGGCTTCGTAAACCGATTGAGGAATTCGATGTCAATGTCAGAGATGCTGCTAGAAGGGAGTACATGCAGTTGGGACCATGCCAAACATTTGGACATGATTTTCCACGGAAAGGACAAGGAAATCAAATGAGGAAATTTCAAGAATCATGGTTTCGTAAGTATGATTGGTTGGAATATAGTGTTGCTAAAGATGCCGCATTTTGTTTTAATTGCTATCTCTTTAAACAACCTAGAGCTGAAAACTTCGGTGTTGATGCCTTCACAGAAAGAGGGTTTAGTAACTGGAAAAATGCAATTAAAACTTTTGATGAACATGTTGGCAAAGTTGGTAGTGCTCACAATAAAGCAAGAAGACATTGTGAGGATTTTAAAAACCAGAGGCAAAATGTTGATCATGTGATGGCTAGAGTCACCAAGAAGACAGAAGAAGAATATAGAGCCCGTGTTACTATCATGTTACGTATTGCAAAATTTCTTCTATTACAAGGTCTTGCTTTTCGAGGTCACGACGAGTCTCACAGCTCATACAATCGGGGAAATTTCCTAGAGCTATTGAAATGGTGTAGGACAAATGATGAAAAGATTGCAAAATTGTTTGATAATTCTCCTAGGAACAATTTGATGACTTCTCCAGAAATACAAAAGCAAATTTGCCAAGCTTGTGCAGAGGAGACCACCAAAGCCATTATAAGTGATATAGGGGATAAAAACTTTGCTGTGCTTGTTGATGAGTCTAGAGATGCATCTATCA
Source organism: Guadua angustifolia (assembly GCA_036346375.1). Classification (NCBI taxonomy): domain Eukaryota; kingdom Viridiplantae; phylum Streptophyta; class Magnoliopsida; order Poales; family Poaceae; genus Guadua; species Guadua angustifolia. The sequence continues at coordinate 52,356,927 of CM070508.1, forward strand.
AGGAGCAGATGGCTGTGATTTTAAGGTTATTTTCTTATTTATATTTTTTTTATGATTTACGCATTGTAACATACACATTGGCACTTACTTATATACTTCGTGTAGGTATGTAAATGACAAAGGAGAAGTGATTGAGAGATTTCTTGCGATACAACATGTTTCTGACACAACATCATCTTCCCTAAAGCAATCATTGGATAGTATATTTGCCACTCATGAGTTATCTATGTCTAGATTGCGGGGGCAAGGATATGATGGTGCTTCAAATATGCGAGGAGAATTCCATGGGTTGCAAAAGAAAATATTAGATGAAAATCCATATGCTTTTTACATACATTGCTTTGCCCATCAGTTGCAATTAGTTGTTGTTTCTGTCGCCAAATGTTGCTCTTCTGTTTTGGATTTCTTCAATTACAGTACTTTGATTGTCAACACTGTGAATGCTTCTTGCAAGAGAAGAGACCAATTGGCTCAAGAGCACCATGATAATATTTTGAGTAAATTGGAGGCTGGTGATGTTTTCACAGGAAGAGGAAAAAACCAAGAAACTAGTCTTGCAAGACCCGGTGATACTCGTTGGGGCTCACATCATAAAACCTTGTGTCGTCTTCTTTACATGTGGGACTCAGTCTTAGAGGTACTAGAGAATATCAGTGATGATGCCACTAATGCAACACAGAAAACCACAGCCTCTGGTTTGTTAGAGAAAATGGAGAGTTTTGAATTTGTGCTTGTTTTGCATCTTATGATCAGGCTATTAGGCAAGACTAATGATCTGTCACAGTGCTTGCAAAGAAAAGATCAAAATATTATTCGTGCTGTAGGGTTGATTGGAACCACAATCACAAAAATCCAAGATACAAGAGACAATGGTTGGGATGAGTTGTTCGAAGAAACAAAGGCCTTTTGTCTCCAACATTCTATCATTGTACCAAATATGTCTGATGGCGTAACAGTGAGGGGTCGTTCTAGAGGTCGTGGTGGACAAATGGTAACTTACTACCATCATTTTCACAATGAAATTTTTATTGCAGTGCACGACCAAATTATTGTTGAGATGAATAATCGGTTTGCTGAAAGATCTACTCAACTATTGAGGTGCATTGCTTGTCTTGATCCAAAGAATTCTTTTGCTAATTTTGATAAAGACAGGCTAGTTGAACTTGCTAAGCTTTATGCCAATGACTTCTCCCAATATGATTGTATAGTCCTTAGGGACCAACTAGACACATTTGTTGCAGATATGAGAGCTGATCCAAAATTTTCAGATTGTAATGATATTGGAAATTTAGCTGTGAAGATGGTTGAGACAGATAGACACAAGGTTTTTCCATTGGTATATCGTCTCATTGAACTAGCGTTGATTTTGCCAGTTGCAACAGCAACAGTAGAGAGGGCCTTCTCAGCTATGAATATTATTAAAACTGAGCTGCGAAACAAGATGAATGATGAGTGGATGAATCATAGAATGATTTGCTATATTGAGCGAGGTATGTTTGAAAGCATTGATGAAGAAAAGATTTTACAACATTTTCAAGGGATGAGGTCGCGGAAGTTTGATTTATCTCGACAATCTCGTGCTAGTGGTAAGCTAAAATCTTGTAATTACAAAATTCATATGATTTGTTATATATTATGCTCTCGTTGAATTTATGTGGTAACTTTTCAGGTTCACGTTAGTGTGCAATTGATGATGAATAAACTAGATGGTAGTATGGACCTAATCTTCATTATTTAGGTAAACATCACACCCTCCAACTCAATGTTTTATTATGTTTTATGTTATAGTGGATTATATGGTTAAATTCACATACCAATCATGTATTTGTGTTCCACTTTTTTTAATTTTTTGGTGTGCTTAGTTTTCACTGTTTGAACATAGTTTAGTGCATTATATTTTAGCCCGGGACTTGACGACATCCTGGCTCCGCCACTGATTGTAGCACATGTCAGTGTAGAGAAAGTAGTCGATCATCCAACATCGGAAACTGATCCTCAGAAGCCAATCTTCTTCTAGTGGTAGCTAATCTCCACCAGCCAATCGACTCCTCACGATCGTCTCCACCAATGTCGCGGTCACAGTAGCGTCCTTACCGAGGTCCACACATCCAAAGAAGGAATGATGTGCACTAGTATGTTAGTGCCAGTGTGCACAACATGGACTTTGTCGGGGTGGCAGCAAGGGTTTTGGTGGGAGCAAACAGAGATACCTCTTAGCCCCATGCCTCTCTTATTATGGCCCCCAATAGAACCCTACATTAGAGGCCTATCAAGTTCCAAAGCCTACACAGTCCATTAGCAACGGATTCTATCCAAACTAATTCATTCCAACTCGTTAAGTATATTCGGTCATGGTTTGAAAAACTCCTACCTAGTCCACCAGTTGGTATTGGTCCATAGCAGGACATTGAAACTCCCAAATTAATATACACAAATGTCATATTGTATGAACCTATCTAGTATTAACGCATCGATCCTTTTGCCTCATGATACTATATCGAGCTCAACGAGAGAAGCATGCCATCTTATGATAACTTGATCCTTCACTCGTTCCTGTAGTAGATTATTCAACTGTAGCTAACTACTGAATCACATTCAGCATAGCCATGCACTTATTTAATCCAACAACATCGAGAGGATAGAGATATCTCTCATGTTATATAGAAGGGGAAAATTCCATCTTGATTGGTCACATTCCTCCGTATCTTTCATAGCTTGAAATCTACCTTTATGACCACCCAGTTACAGTGTAGTGTTTAGCAACCCTTAAGTAAACTATTACACATTTAAAAAACTATGATGTTCTCCAGTCTAAGAATCCTACAGATACTATATATGAGATCAACTAATGACACTTAATAATGTAACTAATTCCCATAGTGCCTCATGGTGGATCAATCCAACACCGTGTGTCTCTAAAGTGTATCCATAGTATTGGTTTGATATCGACATATCTATGATTCATAAAACATGATCATCAATCAATGCTTATGTTGATCTATAAATCATAATTATCCCATATAATGGTATAAGTCTAGAGATAATTTAGAATTACATCAAAATATGAATAAAGAGTTATGCGAACAAGTCGCATACTTATTGATAAATACAAATAATATTTATTCAAAGAACAAACATATTATTTAAAACATCATAAATATAGAAGTGATTCAATTATCTCATGTTTGCCTCTAGGCATATCACTAAAATAAACAGCAGCAAATGAAGCCAAAAAAATTGCATGCAAATTAGATCATGGATTGTTTTTATTAGAAGCTCAATACAGCGGAAGAAGAGTTGAAGTTGCCAATCAACTCCTCCTTACAATCATCTCGTTCAGTGTCACAATCACAGCAGCATATCTACCGAAGTCAACACGTTCAGGGGAGAAATATCATGCGATAGCGCATTAGCACCAGCGTGCACGATAGGGCATTTGTGGGGTGGCGGCTATGATTTCGGTGAGTGTGAACTGGGATACCTCCCTCAGCCCCATGCCTCTATTAATATATCCCTTTGATGGAACCCTACACTAGGGACCTATCAAGTTGCAAAGCCCACAGGGTTCATGACCAACGGATTCTATCCAAATTAATTCATTCCATCTCAAGTGTGTAACCCTGTAGGTTGATGTATATTCAGTCGCAATCCAAAAACTACTTTTTGGTTAACAAGTTGGTAGTTGTTCCTAGCAGGGCATAGCAACTCCTGAATATAACAAATGTCATATCAAACAAATCCATATAGTGTTCATGCATCTATCCATTTGCCTCATGATATTAGATCGAACACAAGGTGAGAAGTGTGCCATCCTATGATAGCTCGATCCTTCCCTCATTCCTATAGTGGCTTATTCAGCTGTAGCAGACTACTCAATCATATTTCTATATGGCCATACACATCTTTAATCCAACATCAAGAAGCTTGAGATTTATCTCCTCTTATATAGAAGGGGCAAATTCCATCTTGATCTCTCACATTCCTCCATATGTTTTATAGTACCGAAAGCTACCTTTAAAACCACTCAGTTACGGAGTAGTGTTTGGCAACTGCTAAGTAAACTATTACACATATAAGAAACAATGATGATATCAGGTCTAAAGATCACACATATGTTGGTAATGATCTTCAGTTAAAACAGATAGTCTGAAAATTAAGGAAGAAAAATCCAAAATTAGGGGCTAGGCCCACCTCTAATGCGCTCTGATCGGGAGCTTCTAAAAATTATTGATTTTGGTCCCGATAACCAGCGCCACACTTTTAAAAGGAGGAGACCAGCACTCAAGTCATGGCTTTTTGATCTTGAGCTTAGCCATCCATCCAAAACCCCTTCCGATCAAGGGTTTGGCGCAAGGTTGTCGAAGAATAGATTCATCACCGAGAACATCTTGGTGCCCCCTGACTTCTTCATCACACATCAATGTTTCTACCCCAACACTCATCCACACCGATAAAGAATTGACGGCTTCATTGTCATCACCGAGTAAGTTCATCTAAAGGTTTATTTCCGCATTATGTTCGGTGATCATGTCTTAGACTAGTTCATGTATTAGTTAAACCCTAAATCTAACATTTGGTATCAGAGCCACCTAGCCTAAGTTTGAACCCTTTTAGCTCGGATTAAGTCTTTTGTTTGTCGGATTAATGTTCTTTTCGGCTCGAATTTGGATCGGGTAGCACTTAGAAGGAGGGGATTAAAACCATCTCAACCCAAATCTAGAAACCCTAAATCTCCAAAATTCTGAACCCTAGTTCCTAAATCAAGTAAATCCTATTGTCTAAGGTGCTTTGGGGCTTACCTCGTTTGGCTGTCGCCGTCGCCGATGCCATGGTCGCTGTTAGCTGCGCCATTCCCACCGGCCCGTGCATTTTGTTCGCGTGTGGTCACTCCGTGGGAGTGCGTCGGCCTGGTTGCGGCTGCCTTGCCGATTCCCTTTTCGCCCGCTCGCCGTGCGAGTTCTCAGATCCGTCACGCTAGAAACGTGCGTGTTTTCCCATGGCCGCACTCGCTTGTGCCATTGCCGCTGCTTGCTCTTCCGTCTCGCTTCCATGGCTGCCCTCGTGCGGATCTTTCGGGATTGAAATGGCTAGGGTTTCCAAGCTTCACTCTGTTTTGTTCGTCTCCGGGTGAATCCAGTACGTCCATCGGATCGGACAGTTGACGTCTCCGCCTCATGCAGCCAGCATATTCTTTGGGTGCGAATCACGTCAGGCCAAGGGTGGGTATTTGTGTTTTTCGTCTTGTGAGGTCTCTGGCATAAGCTGGGCTGCGATGTGTCGTAAGTGGGCCGCCGGCTGAAGTTATTAGGCCGGATTTTATTAGAGGCTGGGCTGCTGGTTTGTGCTTTGGTCAGAGTTTTATTATTTTGGTTATTTGAGATGAATAGTTAGCCCATTTCTTAGTATTCATTCAGTTTTAACATATATCAGCAATATATTCAGTGTAATTGTTATTTTTTGGGCATTAATGTTATGATTAATTTCATGATTAATTTTTGGGACAATTAATTAATGTGGCAATTAACTTTTCATGCGATGATTATTTCTATGTGTTGTCTCTAATTAAAGTGAAATCAATGAGAAATTTTAATTAGAGATTATTATTTAATGTTTAAAATTGGGATTATGTTATGACCATGATCATATACTAATCAACGTTGTTTATGAACATGTGTCACCCATAAGATAATTTAGTTCCTTTTTGTTTCTGCCCAACGGTGATGCGAAATAGAACTTTTAAATTTTTCCTTGTCATTAGCATGATTATTAACCAGACCGACGTAGGGTTAATTTTCATGCAAGACATTTATTTTTCAATATTTACTAATTATATTTTATTCAGCCATGCATCATTAATGAGCCCATCTTTGGACATAAGTTTTAAGCTGGTTTTGGATGTTTTCTCAGATAGGCCACAAATAACGCTTTAGTGCATTATGGGAATAAGTTAAGATGTGATTAGTTAAGTACTATGTTTCTACCTGAGTTGTTTATATTTTCACATATGTTGTAATTTCTTATGCCCTGAATTCTGAGCTTAAGTTTTTACTTATTTTCAATTTAGCATTTAATTTACTGTTCATTAATTATTAATTGTTTACACTTCCGCAATTAAGTACTTGATGTTTAATGCTTAGTAACTTTGATCATACGATTAACTTTGTCTCTTATTAATGTATTCTTCCTTGAGACAATGTGATTATGATTAATTAAATACTTCATGACAATATACTGACCAACGTCTTTTGTGGGTCATGTGACATTTAATTAATTCTCATATTAATTAAGTTATTGAGTCTTTTTAAGAATTTATATGATAAAGACTACATTATAATTAAGATATCTCTAATTAAGATGGAACCAATGAGAAGTCTTAGTTAGAGATTTAATGAAGTTTTGGATTATGTTGTGGGCATAATTGCATTCTGACCAAAGTTGTTTGCAATTACATACCATTCCCATAGATTAAGTTCTTCCCGTTATGTACCCAAAGGTGATACGGTTTGGAACTATAGTTATGTTTTGGGATTATATTGTGACACACAGTTATATTCTGACCAAAGTTGATTATATTCATGTGTCATTCCCATAGCTTCTCTAATCAAAATGGAACCAACGAGAAGTTTTGGTTAGAGATTTCATGTTGATTTGAGGATTATGTTTTATGGCTCATAGTTACATACTAACCATCATTGTTTGTAATAATTTGACATCCCCATTAGTGAATCTAGTTACTCTTCATTTTCTGCCAAAATGTGATGCGAAGATGTGGACTGCTGACTCTTTCCTCATATTAAGTTCTTCTTCGTTTTTGCCCAATGGTGAAGCGAATTAGAATTGTTAAATTTTGCATTAGCATGTTATTAACCTGATCAACGTAGGGTTAATTTCATAACAGACAATTATTCACATTTTATGGATATTAAGTATTGATTAGTATTATATCCCTATTATCAATTCAGCCATAAGTTCTTCAGCTGTTTCTAGTACCCTAATAAGAAATGGAGTAATTTATTAGCATATTATTCTTGAGGTTATTGATTACGCACACAAACATAAAGTTGATGATTGGCTCCTATTAGATGAAGCATCTAATAACTTAGATATTGACAAAAATTCAATATTCTGGTGACTAGTGGGAGCAATTTAAGCAAACGTCCCTTTTGATCAAGAAACTTAGGATGTGGGGAACAATCCTCCTATTAAATTATGACTATCTGGCAATAATAAAAAAAATTATGAAGCTTCTCAAAAGCTCTTGCCAGTATATTGATCATAAAAGTGCTTAAAGTCAATAAGTTAGGACTTGAAAAATTATTGGAGCCCTTCTAATTCACTTCATTACGTCATTCATAAAAAAAATGTAACAACAATAATGAAGAATAAAGAATGGGAAGTGAACTATGATTGTGCCCATGAATGTGTGCATTCATAAAGAAAGTTGTCTAAATACTAAGATAGAAGATTGTGTTTATGCTGCCAATATTACCTCAAGACTATAAAAGTTTTAAAGCGAAGCCTTAAAGAATGAATAGGAGGCTAATGTTGAAGCTGTTGGAAGTTTTCCATCAGTACTAAGTTATGTTTTCACCCTCCATCCTAATATTGTAATTTATGTTTCCATTATAAAAGGTAATTTGCTTACACTTTTATAAATTATTTGGGAGCATTAAGTATGTTGCTAACTCTATTGGCTTCACTAAAAGCAAAATATTTATGAGAGTTCATCGAAATTGTGGCATTGACACTTGTACCACATTTCTAGGGGGAGAATGGAACATTTCATTGAGAAAAGAAAAGCTTCATTATGTGAGACATAAACCCGATGAACAAATTCTTTACTCTATTAAAGTTACTCTCATTGTCAATAAATTTAATGGGTGGAAGGATTAAAAATAATTAATATCAATATCTTACACTCTAAAAAAAAGAGATACTTATATACGTGGGATTGTCAAGCCTCCATCCAGATTGAAGGGTACCACTGAGTTTGTAAACCACTAAGTTTATAAAAATATTGATTCTAGTGGGAGCTTTGAGGTAAGGTAAACTATATTTGACACAATCGTGCTTATGTTCCAATGCCGATAGTCCGAGGGAATAGCAATCTTTGTCTCCCAAAGTTCCACCTCCAGTTGATTCCAGAGTTTATGATAATGCGAACCTCACATAAAGATACCTTAAGTTTTAACCTTAAGACTAGTGGGAGTAAATTTAATCTTTTAGTTGTTTATATAGACGATGCCTTAATGACTATTAGCAAAAATGACATTAATGTTAAAAACCCAAATATTTCCTTTCTCTTCTGAGAATTAAAGTTTGTCTTGGTGATGACTCTCATGTTTTGACTATTAAGACTCATCAAGATAGGTCCAATATTAAGGGAGTTTACTCTGATTTTTAAGGGCGATAGAAGTTTTTCTTACGTTCTGCTGTCATGAATATTATGTATACTTAAGTTTGTATGCACCCTTATTTAACGTTTGTAACCAGGATACTTGGCAGATATTAATCCAGAATTGGACCACTGGAAAACTGCTAAAGACAACTTTGCCTCATAGGCAAAGTGCTAATGATTACATGCTCACATATAAGAAGTCCAATAATCATTAAGTTGTGGGTTATTCAGACACAGATTATGCAAAGTGTATTGATATTAAGAAATCCACATTAAGTCAAATCTTCAACCTTGCAGAAAGAGCCATATTGTGGAATGGCTCTAGTCAATATCTTAAGGCGTCATTAATGATGCAAACAGACTTGTGGCATGTCATAAGACTATTAGTGACGAATACTTATACCGGAGGTACCCCACAGTAAGGTCTCGATCGGGTCATGAGGGACCCTTAAATGCGCACCATAGTGCAGAGGAGCGGCAGAGCCGAGCCACAGTCGACTCCTTGTGGCTCACAGCCGGGCTTCGGGTCGGGACTTCCGAGAGCTCCGACCTGGCCACGGGACGGGAGTGCACACAGCCTCCGACCCAGCTATTGGTCGGGGCTCCGGCAAAGTCCCGCCTCAGCAACTCCAACCACGTCATCGGCCGATCTCGAAATTGGTCAACCGCCGTTTGAACGAGACGGCCGGGCAAGGAAAGGCGTTCCTTCCCAAGGCAACACCAGAGGCGTCGACCACGCAACACCTACTTCTGACAAGCGCGCAGAGGACAGGAGCGCGCCTTCCCAACGAAGCGCTGCTGGCTAACCCTACCGACAGGGCATAGCTGGCTGAGCCTGCCCACCCATCATGACCTATGTGGGCACCTGTCAGCTCTGAAGACAGCAAACCGGATCGCTAAGGAATAGTGCGCCCTAGCCGCTTCTCTCTCTCTAGTCCCGTGTAACCCGCTCCCTTCGCTTATATAAGGAGGGTCGGGACCCTCAGGGAGGGGGCACTCTCTTTCTCTCGAACAAACACTCCCTCCGCCTACCTAGCATCTTGTTCGCTCCCCCGATCCAAGTGACCGGTCGAGGCTCCTTAGTCCTCGCATGTAATCCGCCATACCACGATCAACGAGATCCTCCACCGCAAACTGGAAGTAGGGATATTCAGCCCGAACCAGTATACATCTGGGACTCCTCTGCCCGATCAAGCATACATCCGAGACTCCATGAGTCAACCATCAAGGGGAGGGGGCGCGCGGCCCCTTGACCTACAAATACGTCTGCCGGTTTTACGAAACACCGACAATTAGATAATAAGAAATCCACAATAGGCTGTTGTGGTTTAAGAATAAGAAAAATTATTTTTGGCTTAAGATTATATCCTGGAATTTATTATGTAATAGTGCAATTTTTGCTTCGAGTAACAACATGTCAAGTTGTGCTGCCAAACACATGATGTTGTGAAAGATGTAATTCAGAATGGAATTGTTGATGTTCAGCCTGTAAGAATTAAGTATTATGTTTAATATGTAAGTTTATACATCATATTTAGTTTAATGATTCCCTGTTAAAGGCTTGTCTCAAAATTAGTACCGGCATAAGACTTATTGACAGCCTATACTTCTAGGACAAATTGAGATCTCAAAACTTCGATTCTGGAAATTACAAAGTTTGTTTTCACTCTTTTAAATGTGCACATGATGACAAATGAAAACAAACTGCACAAAAGGACCGTAAGAATAAAATCAACTCCCGTTAAGAAATAATTAATTATCAAATCGAGATAGAATAATGCACTATAGATACTGGGCTTGCAGCGGTGCTTAGATTAATCATTGTAATACTTTATCTTAGTGTGTTGTTTTGTTGAGTATGGATTTATGATATTAGCCTTCGAACAAGTGGGAGAATGTTGGTAATGATCTTCAGATAAAACAGGAAGTCCAAAAATTAAGGAAGAAAATCCGAAATTAGGGGCTAGGCCCACCTCTAACGCGCTCTGATCAGGAGCTTCTAAAAATTATTGATTTTGGTCCCGATAACCAGCGCCACACTTTTAAAAGGAGGAGACTGGCACTCAAGTCATGGCTTTTTGATCTTGAGCTTAGCCATCCATCCAAAACCCCTTCCGATCAAGGGTTTGGCGCAAGGTTGTCGAAGAACATAATCATCACCAAGAACATCTCGGTGCCCCCCTGACTTCTTCATCGTGCATCAATGTTTCTACCCCAACACTCATCCACACCGACAAAGAATTGACGGCTTCATCGTCATCACCAGGTAAGATCATATAAAGCTTTATTTCCGCATTATGTTCGGTGATCATGTCTTAGGCTAGTTCATGTATTAGTTAAACCCTAAATCTAACAACATACACTCAATACTACCGAACACGTGTTTACTGCCAAGTCCACATCGGCATCACTGTCGGATGTGGACCTAGCACTACCTAAGTGGCAGTGATAGTTGAGGACTATCACTACTGGATATGAACCGGTAGTGCCGGCAGTGACAATAATTATCACTACCGGTTATCAACTATAACCGGCAGAGATAAGTAACTATCACTATCGCATTTTTAATAATATTCAACAGTGATAATAATTATCATCGCCGGTCATCTCTAATAACCGGCAGTGATAAATAACTATCACTGCCCCATTTTTATCAATATCCGGCAGTGATAAGTAGCATAACTGCCCCTTTTTCCTTGTTAACCGACAGTGATAACTCTCTGTCCTATTATCATATCCAAAACTGGTAGTGATGGGTTTTTTAAACCTTTTTACATATATATTTGTTGCAGTATATATTGCAGCATATATATATTGTACAGTAGATGTATTCTGTACAGTATACGTTGTGCACAATAGTACTAAAACAACGCTAAAGTGTAATTCAAATACATTGAAGCATCATAATATTTAATTATTACAATGTTCATTCACTTTTGAAGCATCATAATATTTAAGTATTACATTGTTCATTCACAATCGTTGACATGTCACTTAAGCTACAAATGCTCGTGAAACTCGTCCTTCGGGTTGATAATTTCTCGAAAGATGAACCTAGCTGTCTGCTCTCGAAGGGCTTCAATTTCGTTGTCGAGAAGGCTGCTGGTGCCCAGCTTGACGCGGTGTCATGGGAGAAATTGAAGCATTAATTAGTGTCATCGTCTTTGTAAAGAAAAGTATGGGTCAACATGTAATGATTGATATACCAGCTCATCGTTGTAGTCCGTACTGTCAGTGATGAACGCGTGGATATGTATCATTGCGTAGTATCCACATAAATTGTTCCCTTGGGGTTGTCTCAGGCACAGAAAATCGGTTTTTATTCTAAACTTCTTTGTGAATGGACGACACCGCTGGCTCTTCTTGCTGTATTTTGTGTGCACCCTGTTCATGGTTTCGAGTAGTCATTAAAATTAATTAGGTGCAATGGGATGGAAGATTACTGGAACAATAATGCAACGACCGAGTTTACCTGTCTAGCAAGTCTATTAATTCTTTGTACTTGCTTGTCGGTTTCCTCATTGAGTCCAAGATAGTGATGTTGCTTTCGTCAAACATGATGACGAGGACAATCCAGTGAAATCTGCAGAAGCCAATTAGTTGTCACATAGTATTGCGCATCAAATATATGAGACTAGTAGGCAGGGAAACACGTACTGAAAGTTATAGGGTAAAAGTATGTAGGTCTTGTCTTGTAGCTTTAGCAGCGCCTTGAGTATGTACTCCTTAACATCATTTATTTTTCTTGAATCTAGAATAAGTTTGCAATTGACAAGGCCTGGGTCGCGGAATCCTATCTTTTCATTTTTGTCCGCTCTAAGTGTTATTGCTTCCATTCTACATAAAAAAGAAGTCAAACCCTCAGTTTAAGAGTACGTGAATATACAAAATGAATTATACAAGACTTACAGAGTCCACATTCTTAATATGGACACGTCCAGGGTGTCTCGTTGGTACAACTGATATAGTTCCATGTGTTGTACCCAGAAAACGCCGTCCATGTTGTGAAAATCCATATCTTTGTATTTGACGGGGAAAGTATCATTTTTTATCTCTTGGACATACTGCCGGTACCATTGATGTAGACGTCGTAACTGTGTGGTCAGTCTAGGCTCCTCATTTGGATCCTCCAAAGCTTCCCCGTTAATGAATGGCCACTTTAGAGGGGGCTCCTGCCCTTTAGCACCACTTTGGCTTTACCACCATCTCCTTTAGATTTCTTTCTAGAGATGTGATCATAGTCTGATCATTGGCTAAGTTGAGGAGATTCAGTTGCTTGTCTTGTCTATTTAACCATCGCTAAGTCCAGGAAGAAATCCTGTTTGGCAGCTTCGATTTCAACCTTAGCAGCTGGTGGCGTCTTGTTGAAGTGCGCTGCTACACTGGTGTGTACTTCTTTTCTTGTTTCTTCTTCGGTCAGTTCATATGCTCGTTTCTTGCTAAGAGTTTTGGCTGGCTTCACAGATGAGGAATTTTTCCCCCTGACCGTGTAGAATGTTGAGATCGTGGTGCTTTTTGCTTACTGTCTTATGGCGCTGGAGTAGGAGAAGGAGCTTTCTTGGGTGACGCCGGAGGAGGAGGACTTTTCCTGGGTGGAGAGTCTGCCTCATCATCGTTATTAAGATCATCGTCATTGTCATCATCTGAGTCTAACTTTATATAGCTTTGTGCCACGCGATGAATGTGCCCAGGCTTTGTCCAAGATTATTTTTCCCCTCCTCCCTCGGGATCTCAACCTCCACTTTGTGGTATCTATCAACCACATTGTCAACTGAAACTTTGGCGTATCCTTGAGGAATTGGATGGTTATGCAACATCCGCCCCTCGCTACATGGCCAAGCCACCCCTTCAGCCACCTTAATGGTAACATTCGCTACTGGTAGGTGCAGACTGCAGTGTGTCGGCTCTACGATTTTTTCCATAGGAAAACTACACGCTAAGTCTTCTTCAGGAGCGCCTGCAAACGCTTGGCTACTTTTATGAGGCACGGCGAAACTATGGAGCTGGTGGCCACCGTCAAGTGACTGACGTTCACTAAGGATGTTTGCTAGCATTTCTTGCATCTTTTGTATCTTTTCTTCAAATTCAATTTCCCTTCTATGCATCTGTTCTTCTATTTCTCTTACACATTCATTCAACTATTCTTGTCTAGATTTCTTTGGTCGCTTATAAATTTCAGCATCCTCTGGAAATGCTGCTTTACAGGGCACCAAGCTAAACCCTCTAGTGCGACTAGGGTGCTCTTTATTACCCAAGGCGTGTGTTAGCTCGTCATTCTCCCTTCTTGGCTGGAAGGAGCCCTGAGTAGCTTGCAAGTGGGCATCTGCGACCTTCGAGATTTCCTCATCTTTCTCGCTTCTGAAGCTTAAGATACCATCATCTGATAGACCAGCTCCCCTTGCAAGCAGCCAATACTTTGATCTTAGGGCCATCTCAAACGTCGCAATAATAACACCCCTATGAGTTACCTATTCTTCCCATGCATCCCACTTGGGTACTTTTCTCACGTAGCCACCGGTGCCTAGCACATGGGGGTAAATGTTCTTGTCCGAATTAGCATTGTTCTGTTGGCTGATAGCCTGGGCTTCATCAGATTTCTTATACTGCATGAATTCATCCCAAAATTGCTCTAACCTCGGGTATCTATTAAAATCTAGCGTTTGGTCCTTCTTGACATACTCCTTCTTTAGCTTTGTCTTCCAGTTCTTCCATGTGGATCCCATAATAGTTAGTGCACGTTTCTTGGCAAGCTCCAACTGATCTTCGAGAAACTGAAACTTCACTGTCAACTCTGTCCACAATATTTCCTTGATGTCATCGGGAACATACGACGGACAATCACACTGGCGTGTCCATGATTTGTAGATGATAGGCACATTATCTCTAGCTAGGACCCCGCATGCTGTCCGATATGGCCCAAGCAACGATGTGGGTATAGCTGGTTCCCCAACTACATTAAGCTCCACAACCACTTTTCGTTCACCTGTGCGCATCTTGCTAGGACCTCGCCCACGAAGCTACCTTCGTTCACCTGATGTTTTATCCTGTATTTTGACCGTTTCATTAGTCGTTTGGTCTTGCTAGAAAATTACCCCGTCTACGTGAAGAATATCATCGTAAAGCACATCCTACTCAACAATGGTACTCAAGAACCTTGTGTACATTTGTTGCATCGGGGTGTTCTAGGTTGGGGAACCTGTCGGGCTTTGCTCCAGGCTTTGGTTCATGGGCTTAGCGCCATCTGGCACTTCTCCCTGATTGGAGCCCATGTGCAGCAAGTTTGTTTGAAATTTCAAATTAACAAAGTTATGAGATGAATGACCATTCTATCGTGCGTTAGAGTTGGTAATATCAACGTTTTGGATTTATAAGGCGTAATATCAATGTTTTGCATTTATAAGGTATAATCACCATTTTGTCGTGAGTTAGAGTAGCTAATATCAATGTTTTGCATTTATAAGGCGTAATATCAATGTTTTGCATTTATAAGGTATAATCACCATTTTGTCATGCGTTAGAGTTGCTAATATCAACGTTTTGCAATTTTAAGGCGTAATATCAACGTTTTGCATTTTTAAGGCGTAATATCAACGTTTTGCATATATAAGGCGTAATCACTATTTTGTCATGCGTGTCGTACTTGGCCTAAATGGGACAAATTCACACGATACCGATACATTTGACATGACACATAGAAATTTCAAAATTCAAATACATTACATTTCACATATACATGATACATAGAAATTGCTTCAAAAATCATTGTGAAATCATGTGATGAAAAATTGGCTGAATGGTGAAATTGGCATTGCAAAGTGGTTTTGGTTATGGCATGTGTGGTGCTTGTGCATGTGCTATGTTGAGATGATTATTATGCTGGTGATAGCATGGTAATGATTTTGCTTGATGCAATGCGCTCGTGTGAGTGATTAAATGGATTAACCTTTAGTCAAGTCGTGAACTTGTGCTCGGATTTGTTTTTGTTTATTCGTGTGCAGGTGTTGCTCGAGGACGAACGTGGTCGATGACGGGACCGAAACTAGGTTCATGGAGGAACTGAGGTTCGGGACTAGGTTCAGGGAGGAATCGAGGTCCTGGTGGTCGAGGATGTCATGCGGGACGTTCGGGCTAGAGAACGGTGCACACGAAGGTGGTTAGTCACGTGAGTCTGGCGCAGCGGAGCGTCTGGCGTGCATGTGTGAAATTTGGGTTGTATGCACATATTGGGCCATGTGTATTGGGCCAGGTGGATATGCATACATGTGTTAGGGTTTTGAGTTGTATAAAAGGACTTCAAAACCTGATCAATAAACGAGTTTTTCTGGCGGCTGTGACGGCCGTTTTTATGCGACTTGTTTTTCTCTTTTCGCCCTTTGTTCCTGGCGGCCGGCGGCTGGGAAGCAAATTGTTTTTTTCTTTGCTATTTTGGTAATTGTAATTTTCTTCGTAGCATGCACATGCAAGCAAAGATGTGGGCGACTAGATAAATCCTTCATTGCCTGAGTTTCCTGGAGCTTTCCTGGCGTCTTGGTTTGGGTGGCGTGGATTGCATGCAAGCATGCAAAGTTTAGAGCCAGCGGACTAGATAATTTGGTTGTTCCTTTTTGCGCATAGCGGCAAGGCAGTTTGATGCAGCACCAAACACTTGTTTCCCTAGTTTTGCTCTGCAATATCTTCCCTGTTGTCATTCTTGGCTTCTGGGAGATTGGGGCGGTTTTGTGTTGCAGGTAGAAGACAGTTGAAGAAGCACATACGTCTGCTGCCCTGGCGTAGTCAGAGTCTTTGCGGGAGATTTTGGTCCGGCGCAGTTGAATTATCATCAGGGAGTTTGCTCCTTTGCATGCGTGAACAACTGCTCCACCTCCACAATCCGGACCTCCAAGTTTGGTTAGTTAACTCTTCATAAATCCTGATTAATTTCATTTTTAGAGTTTCATTCCTAGCGGTAAGATCAATTCCCGTCATTACTGAGACAGTCATATTACGAAGGTAATATCTTTAGATCCGTTGATCCGATCGGATTGATTCTTCTTGTGTTAATTTTCAAATTGCATCTAGTTTCTACAGTTAAAAGTTCACTACAATCCAACGGTAGGATCTTCAGGAATTATTATTTTGGTGAACATGTGTCAATCTATTTTTTTTTGGTCTGGCGTCTGATTTAGTAAAATTACAAAGAAAATAACTTTAGATCCGTAGATCCGATTGAGCTGATTTTTGTTGTATTAGCTTGAAAATTGAGTCTAGTTGCCGTAGTTAAAATTTCACATCGATCTAACGGTGGGATCTTCAGAAATTACTGTTTTAGTGAACGTAGGTTAATCTGTTTTTGTCGAATCCGAATCAGTTAATTGGGGTGTTTCAAAAATAATCAAAAATTTGATTTTAGCTTCCGCGCAATCATTCACCCCCCTCTGATTGCTAGTTTAATATATATCAATCCTACATGTGGTATCAGAGCCTAGTTTTTCTAATTAATCTTAATCGGTGATTAGAAACCGTAGCGATGGATAGGTATTCGACAAAATCTTATATTTTTGATGGTGTTGATTTTCAGTTCTGGAAAGCGAAGATGGAGGCGTACATTCAAGCTCAAGGCTTTGCAATTTGGGAGAAGGTGTACAAGCCATATCAAGTACCTGGGATTGATGAAGTCAACGAAACCAATCAAGCACATGTTGAAGCAAACAGCAAAGCACGAAATTTGATCATCCAAGGATTGGGAAGAAGTGACCTCGATCGTGTGATTCATCTCAAGTCTGCATATGAGGTATGAAAATCTCTTTGTGATTATCATGAGGGTTCTAACATTGTCAAAGAGGTTCGTCAAGATATATATAAAAAATAATACATGCGATTTGAGATGAAACCTAGTGAGTCGCTAGATAATTTCTTTGCATGCTTTAATAAATTCTTAGCAATTTGCTTGCTGTTAGAGTTAGCTTTGATGATGCTGCTAATGCTAGACAATTGCTTGGTGCATTAGACATGTCAATTTGGGAGATGAAAGTTACATCCATTAGAGAATCAACTGTCATGAGTACACTTACTTTAAATGTTCTTTTCTCTAAATTTAAAACTCATGAATTGGATGTTCTTGCTAGGAAGAATGATCATAAATCAATTGCATTGACTTCCCAATCTAGCATGTCTCAGAATAATGTTTCTTCAAGTTTTGCTTTGTCTTTCTTGTCTTCACTAACCGATGAACAGATTGAAGAATTTCCTGAAGAAGACTTGGCACTACTCTCTTCTCGTTTTAATAAAGCTTTGCAGAATGTGAGAATGAGGAAGAGAGTTGGTGGTGGCCCTCCAAGATGCTATGAGTGTGGTGTTCTCAACCACATTCGTTCAAATTGTCCTAAACTTGCAGGTAAAGCATCAAGGGAGGAGAAGGACAATGACAAAAGAAAAGAGAAGAAGTTCTCTCCAAGTAATAGAAAGAAGAAGAGCTTCATCAACCGCAAAGTTGTCCACCGGGTCCTTTCTGCTCTTGAACAAGTCAATTTGAGCGATGTGGATTCGGAGAGCAGTGAAGATGACACAACAGCTCCAAGCAAGCATGAATTGACAGGGTTGTGTCTCATGGCTAGAAGTGACGAAAGCTTCACCGAGGACAATCACGACAGCGACTTTAATGAGGTAGAACCTTCTTACGATGAATTAGCTATTGCTGTGCTCGTCTTGGTAAATTGCTTGATAAA
This sequence comes from Guadua angustifolia, assembly GCA_036346375.1. Classification (NCBI taxonomy): domain Eukaryota; kingdom Viridiplantae; phylum Streptophyta; class Magnoliopsida; order Poales; family Poaceae; genus Guadua; species Guadua angustifolia. Next base: position 52,375,029 of record CM070508.1, read on the forward strand.
TGTGACAAGAAAATTAAGAAATATGATATTATTGTGGAGTCATTGAATGCTGAAATTGATAAACTTAAAACTTTGATTCCTAATGATGATGCTTGCAAATCATGTGATTTAATTTACAATGAGTTTACTTTGTTTAGGAAAGAACCTGTTATCTTGTTAGAGCAAATTAATGCTGAAAAAGAGAGAAATGAGAAACTTGTTAAACATGCTAGTAGTTCTACTGTTGATTTGCATGATTCAACTCTATGTTCTAAATGCTCCACACTTGAATTGAAGTTGAATGATGCTAATGGTAGAGTTTCTCAAATGACCAATGCTTTGCTCACACATGAGGTTCTTTCATGCTCAACTTGTCGCAAGCAAAAAGAAAAAGTGGACGTTCTATGTAATAATTATTTAACTCTTTCTCGAAAGGTTGATTACTTGGAAAAATCTTTAGAACGTTTCACTAAAGAAAAGAAAAACCTAAACATGATTCTAGATCAATCAAGAGTTAGCACTCATAACAAATTAAGGTTTAGGTTTTGATTCTTATGCTCATCATAAATTACATGCTCCCACTGTTGTTAAGGCACTTGAACGTGGAATATTTAAAATTGTCAATGAGCCTAAGAAAATTATTTTTAAGTCTGCTGGTGTTTTACCTTCTACTGTGATGAATGCAACTGTTGCTTCTACTTCTAAAGCTAAAAATCATGTTAAATACAATTGCACTCATTGTGGTAGAGATGGACATTTAGTAGATTTTTTCTTTAGGCTAGCCAAACAGCAAAAGAAAGAAAAGGCTATGGCTAGGTCTAATTTCAGGAAGGCACATTTCACTTCTCATTTTGTGCCTAGGGTGATGCAAACATCTTTTGTTGAAAGAAACATGAGAAAGGGCAAATCTGTTTTTGTGAACAAGCATACTCGTGTTGTGCCTACTCATCGTGTGTCTCAGTACTGGATTCCCAAATACTTTATTTCTAACTTGATCTGAGAGGCCTCGACATCTTCTCGTGCTATGTAGGTTTTTCAGATGCGGGTTGGAGAACAGAAGCTTGGTGGATCTTGGTCTTTTGCAAGATGGGATCAAGACTTGGATGGTTCTCACCCTTGAGATGGTTTTCAAGAGGCATGTGCAATAATTCTTCATCTACTTTGTGAGCTATCTTATATACTCATGTCTTTTACATTTCTGAGATATTTAATTGTGACATGAGATGAGACTTCTTGTTCATATGCTCATATGTATCCCCTGGCATGTTCAATAATGTTATATTTTATATCATGCCTTTCATGCTTTGAATTCACTTATCATGATTCATGCTTATGCTTAATTGAACATACTATGATAACTCAAGCACATGTATATCATCATCTCCTCTCTGTTGATCTCATTGGTTATCCATTTGGGGGGGGGAGTTATTGGATTTTTGGTGAAAGTCTTTTTCGGTTGCTTTTGGGAGGTTTGTTCTTTCAAGCCTTTTGTTTTTTAAGATTATTCCCTTCAAGTGACAATTTTGAAGAAGTTTTTTTTAAGATGGTTGTTTTGAGGGGGAGCTTGTGAAAAACCGTGTAATAATTGTGTAACATGCTTGTTATTTTGTGTGTTTCTTAAATGAAAAACAAAAAAAATGAAAAACAGTAAAAGTACTGAGCATTGTATTTCATACACATATGTCATTTGAAGCCATGTTTATGCTACAAGGTCTTTGCAATTTTATGTTTATACATATATGGTGTAGTATATGTCATGACTTTTTTTAAATGGAACGACAACTTGAATTAAATTTTGTCATGGTTGAACTTTCTTGGCTATCTTGATCCTGCTCGAAAAAGTGCTAAATCTGAAAGCTAAGTGCTAAAACAAAAAATGATTGTTGATAAATGCAAGAACAAGGTCATGTACTGTCGCACTTCTTCTTTACGAGACTGCTTATCATTGCACTTTGATATGAACTTAGAAGAGGTTGTGTATGACCGAAACTATGAAACCTTAAGCTTGTGATTGCTTGGCATGGTTGAAAAGTAAGGCTGATGGTACATGTAATTCCTTGCAATTGTTATTGTTGCAATCAAATTAATGAATCAGTTTTTCAAGCACAAAAAAAATCAATGTTTTCAGGTTTTAAGAATGTTGAGAAAGGGAGATCATGCCATGCAAAAAAAAAATCGTTAATAGTACTTGATTTCTAGTTATGCTTACTCTACATTGTTTATGTGTAGATTTGAGGGTACAAGTACTGTTGATTGCATGACCTGGTGATGAATCTGTTACATTTATGCATGACTCATAATGCTAAGTACATGTAAAAAAAACATAAAGGGGGAGAATTTTGCTCTCTTTTGCATTCTTGATGAATCCATTGTCAAAGGGGGAGAATTTTGGAGTCGAAGGGAGATTTTTGGTTACACATTGCACATTCACACACATATTTCTTCTTTTTGATAGGGGGAGATTTCTTTTTAGATAAGGGGAGATTTTGTTTCTTCTTTGTAGGGGGAGATTTCCTCTCTTTGTCTTTTGGCCACCTTTTGTTCACCTTGCTTATATTTTTGTTTTATAACAAAAATTTCTTCAAACTGTTCTTGTGAGGTGAATGCCAATGTTCGTTTCCAAATGGTGTTGCCAATATTTTCATCAAGGGGGAGATTGTGAAATTATGTGATGAAAAATTGGCTGAATGGTGAAATTGGCATTGTAAAGTGGTTTTGGTTATGGCATGTGTGGTGCTTGTGCATGTGCTATGTTGAGATGATTATTATGCTGGTGATAGCATGGTAATGATTTTGCTTGATGCAATGCGCTCGTGTGAGTGATTGCATGGATTAACCTTGAGTCAAGTCGTGGACTTGTACTCGGATTCGTTTTTGTTTATTCGTGTGCAGGTGTTGCTCGAGGGCAAATGTGGTCGATGGCGGGACGGAACTAGGTTCATGGAGGCGAGGTTGGGACTAGGTTCGAGGAGAATCGAGGTCTGGTGGTCGAGGATGTCATGCGGGACGTTCGGGCTGAAAACGGCGCACACGAAGGCTGGTTAGTCACGTGAGTCTGGCGGCAGGCGTCTGGCGATGCATGTGTGAATTTTGGGTTGTATGGATATATTGGGCCATGTGTATTGGGCGGTGGATATGCATACATGTGTTAGGGTTTTGAGTTGTATAAAGGACTTGAAACGATCAATAAACGAGTTTTTAAAGTTTGTGATGGTAGTTTTTATCTTGACTAGTTTTTTCTTTTCGCCCTCTGTTCCTGGAGGCCGGCGGCTGGGAAGCAAATTGTTTTTGCGCTTGCTATTTCAGGTAGCTGTAATTTTCTTCGTAGCATGCACATGCAAGCAAAGATGTGGGCGACTAGATAAATCCTTCATTGCTTGAGTTTCCTGGAGCTTTCCTAGCATCTTGGTTTGGGTGGCGTGGATTGCTTGCATGCATGCAAAGTTTAGAGCTAGCCGACTAGATAATTTGGCTATTCCTTTTTGTGCATTACGGCAAGGCAGTTTGATGCAGCACCAAACACTTGTTTCCCTAGTTTTGCTCTGCAGTATCTTCCTGTTGTCGTTCTTGGCCACGGGAGATTGGGGCGGTTTTGTGTTGCGGTAGAAGACAATTGAAGAAGCACATCGTCTCTTGCCCTAAGCGTAGTCGAGTCTTCGGAGATTTTTATCCGTGCGATTGAATTATCATCAGGGAGTTTGCTCCTTTGCATGCGTGAACTACTACTCCACCTCCACAATCCGGACCTCTAAGTTTGGTTAGTTAACTCTTCATAAATCCTGATTAATTTCATTTTTTTAGAGTTTGATCCGTAGATGCGATCGAGCTGATTTTTGTTGTGTTAGCTTGAAAATTGAGTCTAGTTTCAGTAGTTAAAATTTCACATCGATCTAATGGTGGGATCATCAGAAATTATTGTTTTAGTGAACGTAGGTTAATCTATTTTTGTCGAATCCGAATCAGTTAATTGGGGTGTTTCAAAAATAATCAAAAATTTGATTTTAGCTTCCGCGCAATCATTCACACCCCCTCTGATTGCTAGTTTAATATATATCGATCCTACTATCACATATACATAGAAACTTCGAAATTCACCAAGAATTACAATAATTCACATGATACATATACATTTGACATGATACATACAAATTTCAAAATTCAAATACATTACGTTTCACAAATACATGATACATAGAAATTGCTTCAAAATTCACGTATACATAGAAACTTCGAAATTCACCAGGAATTACAATAATTCACATGATATATATACATTTGACATGATACATACAAATTTCAAAATTCAAATACATGACGTTTCACATATACATGATACATAGAAATTGCTTCAAAATTCACATATACATAGAAAATTGGAGAAGGTGTGAATATAAGAGCAAGATTTTATTCATTATTCCCTTTAACAATATAGTTGAGAATACATAATCCAAAAAACAGACAAAAATATCATAGACAAGACAATACTAAGCAATACTATGTGTAGAATAAGAGCAAGATTGATGGAAAAGATGCGAGAATAAGGGCAAGATTTTATTGATTATTCCACTTAACAGTATGAAGAATATTACACAATTCAAACGAAACATAATTGACATAACCAAAGATAAGAAGAAAATCAAGGGACTGATGTCAATTGCTTTATGAATCATGTCTACAAAACCAATGTGGTTTTATTTGAGTTGTGCTTTCAGATTTTGGGTAAGATTGAAGATTAAACCTTAAACCCAATCACAAATCGGCTAAACAATTAATTTGCATGTTAGGTCTCAAACCCTTACCTTCCTTAGCATGCACAATAGAACATTAATATGATATCTTACTATTTAATTGTTCTAGTATCAGATTAAATTCAGATCAGTCTTCAGATTGCTAGCATTCAGTTCCAGGAATCAATTGCTCAATTCAGTGCTTAAACAATAAACTAACCGAGCCAACAGACAATATTCAAATTAGCAATAGATCAATGTACCAACCAAATCAATACAGATCAGCAACAGATCAATGTACTAATCGAATCAGTAAGCAAAATTCAGATCAGTAACAGATCAAGATGTTAAGCAGACTATTAGCCAATATTCAGATTAGTATTAGATCAAATTGCTAACTGAATCAGTCTAGTAACACAGAGTAACAACTAGCAGACATACTAATCTAATCAACTGAGTTTCGAACAAGCAATTGAATAGCTATTGACAGATAACAATCTGATGTTACCAGAAAGCGTTTGCAAAACAGTAATTCAAATCTAGCATGCACGACTAATAGTCCAAGGCCTAACTCACAAGATTAATCATCATTCTCATTAAGCAACCCATAATCATCACAGAGCAATAGGGCAACCGAATAGCAAATTAGAAATTAGGGTTTTTGAAATACACACAATCTACACACATAGCACAAAATGGAACAAGAACAGCCGCACAATCTACAAGCTTACCGACGCGGGGAGCACAGAACCCATATCATCACTGAGCAACAACAATGTACACACATAGCACAAAATGGAACAAGAACATCCGCACAATCTATGAGCTTACCGGTGCAGGGAGCACAGAACCCATATCATCACTGAGCAACAACAATGTACACACATAGCACAAAATGGAACAAGAACATCCGCACAATCTACAAGCTTATCGGCGCGGGGAGGGAGACAGTGGGGGAAGGCGTCGTAGGGGGAGACGACGGGGAGGAGTTACCGCAGGGAGGGCCGGCGCGAGGACGCAGAGTTCTCACGGTGGCTAGGGCGCTCAAGACATGAATTACAAACGGGATGCGAAATGTCTAAGTGCGGGAGAGATGATGTATATATAGGGAAGATTATTACTGCCAGTTCAATAAAATAACCTGGCACTAATGTGTTATCTCTGTCAGCTTGTTTTAGACCCGGCAGTGATGTAGGACTATTACTGCCGGGTCATTTATAAACTAGCAGTAATATAACAACATCACTGCCGGTTGAAATTTAACCCGACAGTGATGTGTCACTATTAGTGCTGGGTCTTAAATGAGCTGGCAGTAATATAACAACATCACTGCCGGTTCTAATCTAGCCCGACAATGATGTGGAACTATCAGTGCCGGGTGTAGGGTAAGACCGGCCACTGATGTATTATATTAGTGCCAGTTGTTATACGTCAACTGGCACTGATATTCACCATCTGTGCCGCTTCAATAATGAACCGGCAATGATAGTCCCAGCGCCCCCCTTCTCGTCTACATGCCAAGAGCTGGTGTGGCAGAAATTGCTACCGCGGTAAGGATTGGGTGGCCTGGTGTGACAGAAATTGCTGCCGCGGCAAGGACATGGCAGAGGGGGGAGGGTAAAAGAAAAGGATTTTTTGATATTTGGACAGCCACGTGGATTTCGATTTAATTGAACATCCAAATTGAGGTGAAATTTTTTGAAACTTTTTGAGGAGGATACTGATGAGCTGATGATGTTTTTGTAAAATGTTTGGTTTGAGATTTGACCTAAGGAGGTTTTGTAAAATTCTGACAAGCTGACTAATTGACTATTGATTTCTCTGTTATTGATTTTCTATAGGTATCAAACAATATCGAAATATTCTAAAATTTTTTCTAAATGATTATAATAATCAATACTCCATACCTTACAAATTGAAGCATGTCCTTTATACAAAATGTTTATATTACAAATTGAAGCTTGACATTCATACAAAATAAAGCATATCCTTAATTATACAACTAAGTTACGATCCGACCTTCGTTATGATCGCGGCGTATGTATGTAGCTTCCTCTATGTCTTCCATGAGACCTAGGTCGATGTTCTCACCGAAAGGAGGAAGCTCATCGAATTGGTTATATTCTTCCTCGCCGACTACATTCTCAACTCCGACAATCCTTCTTTTTTCTTGAAGAACCATGTGGCATTCCTTGTCAGCTGGATCCCTTACAAAGAAAATTTGTGTAACGGCATTAGCAAGTACGAATGGTTCTTCTCTATATCCGATGTGTTTGAAGTCCACGGTAGTAATACCATACTTGTCGATGTTCAGGCCCCTAGGTAGCCTGACCCACTAGCACTGAAAGAGGGGTACCTTCAAAGGCCCATAGTCAAGCTCCCAAATCTCTTATATGAATCCGTAGTATGTCTGTATATTGCCATTGCTGTCATAGGCATCTATCACGGACCTATTTGATACGTTGGTGCTCTTGTTATTTTGTGCTCTCGTATAAAATGTATATCCATTGATGTCGTATCCTTCAAATGTCAAAATTGTATATGACGGTTCCTTAGCCAATGCTCTCAATTGAGCACACTCTGTCTGCGTATGCATCATGTGTCTAAGCAACCAATCCCCAAAGTTATCTCTGTGCTCTCTCGCAATCCAAACCTCAGACTTACATGGGTTTTTTCTTCGTAACATGTTCTTGTGCATGTTGACATACGGGGCCGCTAGAACTGCTTGGTGCAGAACTGTAAAATGTGCTTGCGTGAATGAAGCACGATCATTCGTACGGATCGATTTCTGACATAGTGTCCTTTTCCCTTGTAGCCTCCACTATTGGCGAGATATGGGCACACCAATCGGTTTGAGATCCATGTAATCGATGCAAAACTCGATGACCTCCTCGGTTCCCCAACCTTCGACAATGCACCCTTCCTGCCGATGTTGATTACGAATATATTTCTTCACAACCCCCATGAACCTCTCAAAAGGGTACATCTGATGTAGAAACACAGGGCTAAGAAACTGTATCTCTTTCACAGTATGAACAATAAGATGGACCATAATATCGAAGAAGGATGGAGGGAAGCACATCTCGAGCCGGCATAGAGTGTGGATCACGTGTTGCTGCAGCTTATCTAGTTTCAACGGATCGATGACCTTCTGTGAAATCGCGTTGAAGAATGAACACAACTTTATAATTGGGTCTCGCACTTTCTCTAGCAGAACACCCCTAATTGCAACAGGAAGCATCTGTGTCATTATCACGTGGCAATCATGAGACTTTATACCTATTAATTTCAAGTCTTTCATTGAGACTAGCCTCTTTATGCTGGTAGAATAATCGGATGGAACTTTGACTTCGTGCAAGCACTCACACATACTAATTTTCTCATTCTTGCTTAGAGTGTAGCAAGCTGCGGGATGGTACTTTTTTCCTTGACCCAGATCTTTATGATGTAGCTCTTTCCTGAGTTTCATATCTTTCAGGTCCATCCGTGCGTTGAGTATATATTTTGTTTTACCAGGTATGTCTAGTAAAATACCAAGCAAGCTGTCACACACGTTCTTCTCTATATGCATGACATCGATCGCATGTCGAACATCCAGGTGCTGCCAATAAGGTAGGTCCATAAATATTGATCTCTTTTTCCACAAAGGAGCTTTATCACCGGAACTTGGGACTGATGTACTTCCAGCTCCCTTTCCATGGATAATTTTAATATCCTTTACGGCCACAAATATCTCTTTACCGTTACAATGTTGTGGAGCTAAGGCAGTCTCCTTCGTACCATCAAAAGCTTTCTTGTTGTTGCGATACGGATGGTCCCTGCGAAGGAACCTACGGTGCCGCATGTAACACATTTTTTGGCAGTATTTTAGCCACCGGCTACCTGTATCACCCATGCAATGAACGCATCCATGGAATCCTTTTATAGTCTAGCCTGAAAGATTGCCAAGAGCAAGGTAATCATTGATTATTACGAACAACAACACGCGTAGCATGAAGTTCTCTCTTTTGTACTCATCCCATACCCATACACTGTCGTTCCACAATACCAGAAGATCTTCAACCAGTGGTTTGAGAAACACATTAATATCATTGCCAGGTTGTCTCGGCTCTTGGATCAGCAGCGGCATCATAATGTACTTCCGCTTCATACAAAGCCAAGGAGGAAGGTTGTAGATACAAAGTCACCGGCCAAGTACTATGACGACTACTCATGTTGCCGAAGGATTCATCCCATCCGTACTGAGTCCGAACCTTATATTCGTCATTTCATATGCAAAGTATTTCTTGTATTTTCTATCGATGTTCCTCCACTGCGCGGAGTCAGCAGGGTGTCTAAGCATTCCATCCTTCTTACACTCTTTGGCGTGTCATCGCAGTAATTGAGTATGCCTTTTGTTCGCAAACAGATGCTTCAAATGGGGGATTATAGGGAAATACCACACCACCTTGGGTGGAGGTCTATTCTTCTTATGCTGCGCCTCGATGACGTCATCGCCACGCTTATACCAAGAAGCCTTACAAACGGGACACGCATCTAAATTTGCAAACTCATTGCGATACAATATGCAATCATTTAGACATGTGTGTATTTTCTACACTTCAAGTCCCAATGGGCAAATAATCTGCTTGGCCTGGTACGTAGTTGCAGGCAATATGTTACCCCCTGGAAGGACATCTCTGAAGAAACCTAACAGCTCTGTGAAACTCTTATCGGACCAACCATTGCTTGCCTTCAACTGTAGCAGCGTAAGCACAATATGCAGTTTTTTGAGCTCCTACTTGCAGCCTGGGTATAAGGGTGTTGTAGAATCCTCTACCATACAATGAAACTTCTGAAAATCCCTTTCACTCATGAGGTCCTCCTCCCCATCATGCAACATCTATTCTAGATCATCTTCATGGTTATTGATGAATGTGTCTTCATGGGTGTCGATGAACGTATTTTCGACCGCAGTCGAGTTACTGTCTTCATCATCATCAATCAGATGCCCTTCACGTACAATCTCATCTTCACTGTGCTCGGTACAACAGGTATAGGCAGGCTTGAAACCCCTTCGAAGCAAGTGTGCACGGATCGCCTCAAGGTTAGAAAATTGCTTCTCATTCTTGCAATCGGCCTTACGGGCAACAAATATAGTCCATCGACTTATTTGACATGCGTACGCATAGCCGCTCTCGAAAACTAGTCACACCGTTAACGTACTCTCTATCGCGACGGTCCGCTTTATACATCCATCTCCGATCCATCTACAAATATTTATAACAAATAAGATCTTAGTAAATCAATAAGTGCTCACAAATTGTTTTATTCATTTAATTTGTTATGTATTGCTAATTAATCTACAATTTTTCATTACTTATAAATCTATATCCAAATCTCGATTGTAAAATCAATTAAATAATTGTTATTAGTTATATATAATGGTCCATCCAGCAAATTTACATTACTTACGTATATTAAATTAACATACACAAAATAAAGAAACAATTTTAAGTAATTAGATTAAACAATAGTTAATTATGAAGTGCTACCACATTTAAATTCAATCAGCATAATAAATGCAATCACTAATTTAGTCCTCTAAATACTAAATTCAACCTACATCATAATCTCACCAATCACTATACACATAAAAGTTGGTAATTTCAAATCTAGCCTCTAGATTAGAGCTCTAATTGTGTTGACTATGCAATCAATAATTCTCACAACCTACAACAATATAAAACGTAATATCCAACTAAATAAACTACCAAAGAAATTTACATCAAGATACGAACCTTAGATCACGAGTTAGAAACGAATTCCACCAAATTTGAGAGCAAAAATTCGCCCGCTCTCCACCCCAACTGAGCAAGAACAGAGCTCCTCTCTGTTCTAAACAGGTTGGGGAAGAAAGCCAGGATATATATAGTGCCATATTATCACTGCTGATTTTTTCTCTAGAACCGACAATAATATATCACTACCACTTCTATCTCTAAAGCTGGTAGTGATATTGCTATCGTTTCCCGTGCAAATGACTTTATCACTGCTGGTTATACTGTTCAACTGGCAGTAATACATCACTGCCGGTTCTATCTCTAAACCCGGCAGTGATATTGCTCCTAAGAACAGTGTGAAAATTATACTGTCTTATCACTACCGGTTTAATTTAGAACCGGCAGTAATAAGATTATCACTGCCGGCTGAATTTAGAACCGACAGTGATAATATTATCACTACCGACTCGGGCCTACCCGGCAGTGATGGGGGGTCACGGATGAAGTAGTCTGTAGCAGTAACTATGTAGGAGATCAACTAATGACACTTCAGAATATAACAAATTACCGCTGTGTCTCATGGTGGGTCAATCCAACACTGTGTTCTCTAAAATATGTTCATATTATTAATTTGGTATCGACATATCTACGATCCATAAAACATTATTATCAATCAATACATGTGTTTATCTATAAATCATAATTATCCCATATAATAATATAAAACTAGAGATAACTTAAAATAACACCAAACATGAAGGCAACATATCCTATGCACACAGGTTTCCCGTGTACGCACCATATACACCAACTAATAAAAGTCATAAAAAATTCTAAAAAAATGTAGATGTACTTCATAGATTACTCTACCTATGTATAAAATTGTAGGTTCAAATTCATTATATATCGAGAGTTACAAAAAAGCGAAAATTATGAAAAGTTTAAAAAAACTTTTCATAATACAATTTTATACATAGGTAGAGTAATCTATGAAGTACATCTACCCTCCTACGAATATAAATTAGTAAAATAATGTGGATGAATAAGATTTTTATCGATTTTTGATCGGATTTGGCGGCATGGCCAAGCGGTAAGGCAGGGGACTGCAAATCCTTTATCCCCAGTTCAAATCTGGGTGTCGCCTGACCCAAAAAATAAATCCACATGGTACTGCTCCGCATCAGTTAACCAGTTCAGGAAATATAGTTTTACAATGGAACCTTTGAGTTTCAATTGAAAATAAAGATAGATGGCTCAAGCCTTCCTTCTATTTTGGAAGGGGGGTTCGGGGGGAAACCTTTTAGTTCTCCCTCGAACTGAGCTTTTTTTCATTATTTCTCAAAATCATGAAAAGCAATTCAAAATAAAAAAAATTAAAGTTTTTTTTGATCGAGAATTTGTAGCCTCCCCGGTTGTTTTCTGGAAATTTCAGTAGAAGTGAAGCCCTGTAGGAGCTCCCTAAGGACTCTAGCTAAGACCTTTTTGAGACCCTGGGTGACTCGCGTGGACTTATCCCCTCTCGGTAAGCCATGGAAGAGGGTTTGCTTTTCGATAAGGAGTTGCGGACAACTCTGACCCAACAACCAACGCTTTCATCACGAACGCGCATTACTCTTTAGCGCACTTCGTAAACAACAATCCTAGCTGAATAAGAAAGGGGCACAGTTGAATGTAGATATCATGAACGCGAGGATAAGGATACCAGGCCGAGAAACCCAGGCAAGTACTCCCCTAATGTGCCAATCGCTAGCGCATCCAGGGCCCCGGTGCCCAGCTCCGCTGGAGAGGCCATCACTGATTTGAAAAGTGCGTCTGTGGTTTAGATAGACTGATTCTACAATGCCTAGCCCCAGGAATCAATAAAAAAAAAACAAGTGCTAAGTTTCATTTCCACGATCTATTGCCTTCTTGTCCTTTGGCAGCTCAAGTCTTTAGCCTTTTCTTGCTAGGGAATGTGTTGTCCTCGATCGAGGGAAGTTAATGCCGTTATCCCCGGGGATGATTTAGGGTAGGTTCCTATGGCTCTCCCAAGCTAGCAATCAGCAAGATGATAGGAAACAACTCCTGTTGCACCAAAGGGTTCAATAGATCAACCTATGTCATTAAAATAGGGACTGGCCTACTGCTAGCTGGCGTTGATGTTGAGATTTGACCTCCCGGGCCAGAACTTCTTGTTTCAGCAGAAGGCAAAACAGAAAGAAGGAATGGACAACTGAGGTGACTTCGCTTCCTTTCTTCTTTTCCTTGTGCAAGTGGTAGATCGCGGGTGGACTCGAAGCAACTCTCTTCCCTGGGTGGCACATATATGGATATGGAGCACTCTTTTCCACCCTAAAAAAGAATAGCCAGAGATGGTTTTCTTTCCGTATCAATAGATAACCTTCCTTGCCTATGGCTACAATCATAGAACACTAAAAGCTGTGGTATCTTATGGACCTAACATAGGTCACATCCCTCACGACATAAGATTGAAAGATCCAAACCTTCCTCTTCGGAGCGGAAACGGACGTGGCCAAAACATATAAAAAAAGATCGGTCTAGTCGCTCATAGGGACATATCTATCCGGATAGAGGATAGTCTAGATCAATTTTTATATAAATCTCTCTCTATAAGCAAGCCAGGTTTTCTTGAATATCCTTTCCAGTGCTTGTCTTGTATTGAGGTATACCGAAGATATGAGTCAAAGTAGGTAAGAGAAGGGGGCTTTAACTATTATTAAGAGTAGGGCTTTAATTAAAAGAGTAGGCCCTTCGTATCTTTCTATGACCTCCAAGACGGAGCGAGACGGATAGGCAGAGCAAGAGCTCTTAAAGTCTACCCGGGCTAGCTTCTTCATTCTTCGATCAGGGGCGGGCTTCTTCCCTTATAATCTGTTACTTACCCGTGTTTTCGTAGTTAACACTATTTGTTGACTGATCTGCTTTTCTTTCTCGTGAAAATTACCTAGCAACTAGTTCCAGGGCTGTTTCCCATCCGGATAATTTCGTATCTAACTCGATAAAGGCAGGTGTAGATCTATGAATAGGGAATGTTGCACTAGTATCTACAGGACCCAAATTGTTAATAGGTTCCCCAAGAACGTTGAAAATTCGTCCGAGAGTAGCTCCACCGACTGGAACACTAAGAGGAGCAGGGGCTACTTGTAACATCCTCAAATTTGGCTAATTTTAAATTTTATAATTTTATTTGAATTTATGAGAAATTCTGGAATTTAATTTCAATTATTTGAATTTTTGGAATTTAACACTCATATGAAAATTAATTAAATAATGATCAAGTTTTTGAAAAATTAAATGGAAATATTTTATTTGAGTTCAAAATGTCCTAAAATATTTTTCAAAATTTTTCTAGAATTTTTCTGATATTTTAAGTGCCTCAAATAAATTAAATGAATATTCAGAATTATTTTTAATTGCAAAATCATTAAAACCGGATGAGCGATAATGGGCGAGCCCATTCTTGTCGCGCGCCCTTCGAAAACCCTAATGCCGCTCCGATTTTCCACCGTTGGATTGCGCGCGAACGGTCGGATAGCTGCCACGTCGCTTAGTCTTCGTGCGTTCGAAACGTCGCCGCCGCCGCCGTGCGTCCGAGTGGAAACCGTCGCCATTAACGCCGGAGCACTAACTCTTCCGCTTCAACTTCTAGCCCAGCGTATAAATCACTTCCTCCCGCGCCGATTGAGCTCTTTCACGCACACTGAGAACCACCGTAGCCCACGTACGTGCTCGCCGGAAGTTCCGTGCCCTTCCGCCGCTGTTTGCGCTCGTTCCGGTGACTCTCCGCCCTGGTTAAGACCTCCGGAGTAAAGCCCGCGTCAAGCCGCATCCGAAGGACTACCTCACCTCGCTGGAGCATCACGGAAACGCCGTCGCGGAGGTCTTCTTCTTCAACTCCGGCCGTCGGTCTTCGCCGCGCCTTCGCCGAATTTGCGAGCTTCCTCGACCATCCGATCGGCATCCAACGACGGAGGTGAGTCCACGTGTCCCTCCATATTAGAGACCAGAATAGTAGCGTGTTAAATCTAAGTCGTCGGATTCGAAATGGACGCCTAGGATTAGTGCCACGTGCCCGAGAAAGGGATTGCCCACGTGTGCTTATAAGCCGTATACGTGTCGCGACGAGAGACTGCCACGTGTCCGTGCTGACGTCATCGGTGGGGCCCACATGTCAGACCTGGCGGGGTCGATGCTGACGTCATAAATAGTGATGCTGACGTCATAAATCCATTTTCGTGAATAAATAATTCGGCCGAAAATGTTTTCGGTGCTGACGTCATAAACAGTGATGATGACGTCATAATTAATTTTAAATATATATTTTTTGGTAGAAAATCAACTCGGTGCTGACGTCATAATTAACCATGTTGACGTCATAATTCTCGGATTTTCCGTATAGAAATAAATAAAGAAATTCGGTTTATTCATTTCAGATTTTGTTTAAAACTTCAAACACTTATAACTTTTGCGTTTTAACTCCGATTTGAGTGATTTCAATTTCTAAAAATTTGTAAAATCAAGATCTATTTAATGGTGAATTTTATGGAATTTTTAGAGGTGAATTTGCTCTCTGTAAAATATATTTATTGTGTTTATATTGATTTTAAATAGACGTTGATTTGTTGGAGGGTTGCGAGGGGGAATTTCCAGTACAAGATTTGACTTCGGAGCAGGATCATCAGCTTTTTGAAGGCAAGTTATGCTTTGACCATGTTGGTCCTAATTTTTGGAAATATACTTTGTTTTAAACTATGCATGCTAATTCAACTAAAAATGGCTTAAATTATTTTGGGTGAATTAGCTATCCAACCAAATCGTTTATGCCACCTTGATATCATTTGTATGCCATGATTCCTTGATAACTTAAGTTGGGTAAATTTAGTTGGTTGATGATATTGTGCCAACACGGGAGGCTAGACTGTGAATAGTTGCTTAGCTATGCATGTACATGAACCATTCTATTTGGATTACAAAAATCAACACTGACTAAAGAATAGTGAATGCTTTTTAATGAAATGTGGAATGATGTTGGTATTAACATTGGAGTGTAGAGACCTGTGTGGTTCTACACGAAAGATGAATATGAGCTTGTGTTGCACTGTTAACAACTGGGGTGGAACTAATTTAGACTGGGGCAAGTGGACCGAGGCTTCGTGCCAGGTGGGCCTGTGTGGCAAATGGGGGTGGGATGAGTGTTGTGAGGGCTGTGTGCCAAATTGAGAGAAGGATGTCTTGCCTTGGTCAGTTAATGACCTTACCTTGCAAGCCTTTGACCTGAGTCTCCCGTACAACCACATGTCTGAATGGGAAGACCTAGTTTAGTAGGATTCTAATGTCTTACCTTTGATACCTCGGGGTGGCAGTTACACGGGGGTAACTATACGGGGGAGCGTGCCTGTGCTACGGCTTGGTACCCATCCAACAGTGTTCGGCGGTCCTACACTTCGGCTCTGTGTGAGGGAAGTGGTAGCGAAGGCAACACGGAGAGGTTCTTAGGCTAAGATAGAAGTCTCTGAAAAGCTTTGTTACGATTAATCGCCTTTGTGGTGTGCGACTATATCTTCTGGGTAAAGTGTACAACCTCTGCAGAGTGTTAAAACTGTTCGAATAGCTGAGTCCACGGTACTGGACAATGCTCGGGGATTATAGTCAAGGGGTAGTATTGGAAAATAAGATGGGATGGGTGGCTGTGTGCCAGAGTTGTGAGTTAAGATGAGTAGGGACTGTGTGTCCAAAATATTGTGAAAAACAATTTGAGAATTATGTTGACTATATGGTTTGATGCTTTCAATCTAAATAAATATCCTTTTAAAATATTGATGCAAAGCAAAATAACCAATACAACCAATTCCTTGAAATAGGCCGTGCATGTCGTAATAGAAATGCATCTGTGCATAACTTGTTGAGTACGGTGTGTACTCACCCTTGCGGACAAACTTACCAGAAGAAGAGACTACATGAGCTTATGAAGAGGAGTATGTCGAGGCCGGAGAACTAAGGAGCAAGCCTCGGTTGGGCGTCTGTGGAGAAGATGGAGCACCACGACTTATTATATTCCGCTGTTGAACTTTTGTTACTTGATTATTGTAAGCCTGCGTGTATAACTCTTGTATGGATGACCATAAGGTCGTGCACTCGTTTATATAAATGTTGAAGTACTTTATTTAATATTCATTGTGTATGATGTGATATTATACCTGTTTAGTCTGTGTGCACTAAGCGCGATCTGGACTAGTGCGGGATACCTGAGTGTCGAATCTGTAAATTCGGGGCACGACAGAGGTGGTATCAGAGCATACCGACTGTAGGACTTGACCTTAGGTAGACTGGTCGATTAAGATAAAGTTAATTTCTAAAGATTAAAAGTGCACAAGATTATGAATGAGATCTTGACCAATCTTTTCTTCTTAATCCGCACCTATGCTGCAATTTTCTGTTATTTACTTTCTGATTTCAAAATCTAGTTCTAACGAAGTGTGTTTTGGCAGATGAGGAGGATTCACACCTTTGGCAAGCGCACTGGTGGCTACGCTGCGGAGCTGTGGTACCTGCTTCAGTTTTTGGAGGGTTTTGTGAGGCCGATCTACCGAGGTAACTTCGGTGGTCGAAATAAATTTGGGCGTCGCTTGGGGCGTCAAGATCCTTGTCTTTGCTAGAGACAGGGGAGAGCGATCATCCATTTCACTTCACCGCCAGAGGTCCACTTTGAGGCGGGATCGAGAGCGCCTTTGGCGATCGTCGTATCGCACGCACTTTCTTCGAGGAGCTCGTAGGCACCGTTTTCCATCTCCATCCACGTCGAGACAACCGGTTTGATAGAGACCCGGAGGAGGAGGACGATGCTACGGTCACCCACTTGGCGAGGTACGTCATCGCCCAGGAGGAGCTCATAGGCGAGGCTGTCCGAAAGCTTGGAGGTCTCGTGAGGAGGTGGCAGAGGTCGGGGCTCGGTTGCGGAGACCTTCTTGAGGGCCTAGGTGTCTACATCTTGAGGTTCATGGTGGAGGAGGCACTGGAGGGGCCTGAGCTAGAGCCGGAGCTTGAGCTGCACGACCCCGACCCAGAGGAGCCTGAGCAGGAGGCACCGGTGCAAGAGGCACCAGCTCAGGAGGTACTAGTGCTGGTGGTGCCAGAGCCACCAGCACCCGAGCCGGCAGCCCCGGAGACAGCAGAGTCAGTGGGTTCTTTTATTCCGCCAGTAGTGGGGCACCAGGACCAGTTTGCCCCCATGTCGCCGCACCCACCGCAGTATCCACCGGGAGGACCACAGCCTGGATGGATCGACGACTAGAGGGCTTTTGATCTTTGTCGAGTCGACTCCTGTGTTGAGTCACGTTATCATCAAGTCAATTATTGAGTCAGGTTATTTCCGAGTCAGTTTATTGAGTTCGTCCTTTAGAACGGTTGCTTGGTTTGAACTCTATGAGTTGTTATGTTTCTTTTATGATGAACAATATCTATGGTTGTGCGTGTTGGTATGCGCCGCAATGCCCGTAGGCACTTGTGAGCGGCCATATCCTTATGATATTAAATAAAAAAATTGTGTGCTTATGTTTGAGTCAAACAAATCTTCTTCCCGCATAAGATTCTTGTTACTTGCCTACTCTATTCCCTCTTTTCTTAAGTCTTTTGTTCTTCAGATGGTGAACTCTCGTGGAAACCGTGGAGCTGGAGGAAGCGGATCACAGCAGGAAGGAAACCAAGGCAATGCACAGAACCCTCAACGCCCACCTGTGGATATGAACAACCTGGGTGCATTCTTGGCTGCTCAAACCCAACTCATGCAGACCATGATGCAAAAGTTGCAGCAGATGCAGAATCAGGCTGCCGTTAATAACAACAATAACCAAGCTGTACACCACGGACATCAGTCTAGGCTGTCTGATTTCATGAGAACTAGACCCCCAACCTTCTCTGGGAATGTCAACCCCATAGAAGCTGATGATTGGCTGCGCACCATTGAGAGGAAGCTGCACATATCTCAATGTGTAGGTGATGAGAGGGTCTTGTATGCTTCTCACCAGTTAGAAGGAACAGCTGCTGAATGGTGGGAGAACTATTGTGCTTCTCACGAGCATCCTCAGGAAATTACCTGGGATGAGTTTACCATAGCCTTTCGCCAATATCATGTGCCGGAAGGGATGATGGAACTCAAGAAAGAGGAGTTTCGATCATTGAAGCAGGGAGGCCAATCTGTGGCTGATTATCTTAACAAGTTCACGCAGTTGGCTCATTCTGCGCCGGAGGACGTTGCAACTGACAAGGCTAGGCAGTCCCGATTCATGAAGGGACTCAATTTTGGACTTCAAGTGGGACTGATCACCCACACCTTTCCTGATTTCCAAGAGCTTGTCAACAAAGCGCTCATTCTTGAAGATAAGCACAAAGAGTTGGATGACAACCGCAAGCGTCGCTTGGCACAACAAGGAGGACGCCAGGGTCAGCAGAGATCGAGGGTGGTACCTCAACAGTTCATTAGGTTTCAGCCAGGGAGCAGCGCACGAACACCACCGCCTGCACAGCGACCCACCGGTCAGAATTCTCAAACGCCGGCAAGAACCATCAGCCCAGCTGCAGGAAATCCAGCAATGGCAGGAAGGCGTTGCTACAACTGCAACGAGATGGGGCATTTCGCCAATACTTGTCCCAAGAAGGGCGGAGTCACACCTATCCGTTTCAATTTAGGAAGTACTCCAGCAAGAACACCTGTTCAAGGAGGGAGTCGAGGACCTACTCCAGCAGGAGCTGCACCACAATTAGTTGTACGGGGAAGAGTCAACCATATCACCGCGGATGAAGTACAGAATGCGACAGATGTAGTACTGGGTAAGTTTCTAGTTAACTCAGTACCCGCTACTATTTTGTTTGATTCTGGAGCTTCACATTCATTTGTTTCATGGGTTTTTGTTATGGAAAATGATTTGGATATGGTCAACCTTAAGAATACTCTTATAGTCCAAACCCCTGGATCAAAACTCCGAACTAAAGTAGGGTGTTCCGGGGTAAAATTTGTAATAAATGGAATAGAGTTCCTAGCGAACCTGATCATATTGGAAACCCAAACCTTAGATGTGATCTTGGGAATGGATTGGTTAACCAAGCACAAGGCAGTGCTAGATTGTGGTCGAAGAGTGGTAACAGTAGAGAGCCCGGATGGCAAGAAGGTGGAGATTCAAGCAGTTGCTACTCAAGATAGTCAGTTAATGATTAACAGTATGAAAGCTGTTGATATGAAGGATGTTCCGGTAGTTCATGAATACTCGGATGTATTTTCAGAGGATCTACCGGGGATGCCGCTAGATAGGGATATAGAATTTGTAATTGAGTTAGTACCTGGGACAGCTCCAATAACCAAGAGACCTTATAGGATGTCCACCGAAGAACTAGTGGAGATGAAGAAACAGATTGAAGAGTTATTGGAAAAAGGTTTCACAAGACCTAGTTCATCACCGTGGGGAGCCCCGGTATTGTTTGTAAAGAAGAAAGATGGGAGTTTTAGGATGTGTATAGACTATCGTGCACTAAATGATGTGACGATAAAGAACAAATATTCGTTGCCCAGGACAGATGATCTCTTCGATCAGTTAAGAGGAGCGGGAGTCTTTTCAAAAATAGATCTTCGGTCTGGATATCATCAGTTGAAGATTCGGACTGAGGATATACCAAAGACGGCCTTTTCGTCTAGGTATGGGCATTATGAATTCACAGTCATGTCCTTTGGACTAACTAATGCTCCTGCATACTTTATGAATATGATGAACAAAGTGTTCATGGAATATTTGGATAAGTTTGTTGTTGTGTTTATCGATGACATCCTGGTTTACTCCAAGACGGAGGAAGAGCATGCAGAACATTTAAGGGTGGTTTTGGAAAAATTAAAGGAAAATCAGCTATATGCAAAATTCAGTAAGTGTGATTTCTGGAAAAAGAAGGTTGAATTCTTAGGTCATGTAATGACTACCGAAGGAGTAGCCGTTGATCCTAAGAAAGTAGAGTCAGTGTTGCATTGGGAGCAACCAAAGACGATCACTCAAATCAGGAGTTTCCTTGGAATGGCGGGATACTATCGCCGATTCATTGAAGGATTTTCCTCAATTACGAGACCTCTCACGCAATTGCTAAAGAAGGAGAAAAAGTTTGCTTGGTCGCCCGAGTGCGAAAAGAGTTTCCAAGAACTGAAGAAGCGTTTGACTTCGGCACCTGTTCTGGTGTTACCGAACACCAAAGATAATTTTGATATATACTGTGATGCTTCGCGTCAGGGGCAAGGATGTGTACTGATGCAGAATGGTAAAGTAGTAGCGTATGCGTCAAGGCAGTTAAGACCCCATGAACAGAATTACCCGACTCATGATTTGGAATTAGCCGCTGTAGTGCACGCTCTTAAAATATGGCGTCACTATCTTATGGGAAATCGATGTGAAATATATACTGACAATAAAAGTTTAAAGTATATATTCACACAATCGGATCTTAACATGAGGCAGAGAAGATGGTTAGAACTAATCAAGGATTATGACATTGGAATTCACTATCATCCAGGAAAAGCCAATGTGGTGGCAGATGCCTTAAGTCGAAAAAGCCATGGTTTAAATCTGATAATAGCAAAAGATCAGTCTGATCTATGTAAAGAATTTCAGAAGCTAAGGCTGGAAGTTGTACCAGAAGGGTATTTAGCTACTTTGGAGGTTAAGCCGACCCTAGAAGAGCAGATCAGGGAAGGACAAAAGGATGATGAGAAGATTACCATAATCAAATCCAAGATGGATGGGGATCTAGCCAAGGACTTCAGAGTAGATGAGAAGGGTACCTTGTGGATAAGGAACAGAATCTGCGTACCCCATAAACCGGAGTTGAAGCGGTTGATACTGGAAGAAGCACATGATTCCAAGTATTCAATTCACCCTGGTAGTGCTAAGATGTATCAGGATCTAAAAGAAAGATTCTGGTGGCCAAACATGAAGAAGGAGGTAGCTGAGCATGTAGCATTGTGTGACGTATGTCAGAGAGTCAAAGCAATGCACCAGAGACTAGCGGGATTGCTACAACCGCTAAAAATACCAGAATGGAAATGGGAGGAAATCGGGATGGATTTTATCACCGGTTTTCCAAGGACTCAGGGTGGATATGATTCCATATGGGTCATTGTGGATCGGTTAACAAAGGTTGCGCATTTTATACCAGTAAAGACAACCTACTCAGGAGATAAGTTAGCCGAGCTATACATATCGAGAATTGTTTGTTTGCACGGAGTGCCTAAGAAGATAGTATCGGATAGAGGTACCCAATTTACCTCAAGATTTTGGGATAAGCTGCACACAGCGATGGGCACCCGTTTAAACTTCAGTACAGCATATCATCCACAGACAGATGGTCAGACCGAAAGGGTAAACCAGATACTTGAAGATATGCTAAGAGCTTGTGCTTTATCATATACCACATCGTGGGATAAATGCTTGCCGTACGCAGAATTTAGTTACAACAACAGTTACCAAGCTAGTTTGAAAATGTTGCCTTTTGAAGCTTTATATGATCGACCATGTCGAACACCATTAAATTGGAATGAGACGGGAGAACATCATGTTTTCGGACCAAATGTACTCTTAGATGCAGAAGAGAAGATTGCTCTGATAAGAGAGAGGTTGAAAATTGCACAATCCAGGCAAAAGAGTTACGCAGACAATCGACGTCGTGATTTGAGTTTTGAACCAGAAGATTATGTTTATCTCAAGGTCACACCATTAAAGGGAGTTAAAAGGTTTCATGCGAAGGGAAAACTTGCTCCAAGATATGTGGGACCATTCAAGATTTTGAGCCGCAAAGGAGAAGTTGCATACCAATTGGGCTGCATGATCTTTAGCAGGAGTACATGATGTATTCCATGTATCTCAGTTGAAGAAGTGTTTACGAGTACCGGAAGAACAAACGCCAATAGAAGCCCTAGAGTTACAAGAAGATTTAACCTATAAGGAATATCCGGTGAAGATCTTGGATACCATGGATCGTGAAACCAGAAACAAGTCAACCCGCTTTTGCAGAGTCCAGTGGAGCAATCATTCAGAAAGTGAGGCAACGAGGAGCGTGAAGAAGATTTGAGGAAGGAATTTCTGAGTTGTTTCCTACCTTGACCCTAAAATCTCGGGACGAGATTCCGTTAAGGGGGGGAGGTTTGTAACATCCTCAAATTTGGCTAATTTTAAATTTTATAATTTTATTTGAATTTATAAGAAATTCTGGAATTTAATTTCAATTATTTGAATTTTTGGAATTTAACTCTTATATGAAAATTAATTAAATAATGATCAAGTTTTTGAAAATTTAAATGGAAATATTTTATTTGAGTTCAAAATGTCCTAAAATATTTTTCAGAATTTTTCTAGAATTTTTCTGATATTTTAAGTGCCTCAAATAAATTAAATGAATATTCGGAATTATTTTTAATTGCAAAATCATTAAAACCCGGATGAACAGTAACGGGCCGAGCCCATTACTGTGCACCGCTCGGGAAACCCTAACGCCGCTCCGATTTTCCACCGTTGGATTCCGCGCGAACGGTCGGATAGCTGCCACGTCGCTTAGTCTTCGTGTGTTCGAAACATCGGTGCCGCCGCCGTGCGTCCGAGTGGAAACCTTCGCCATTAACGCCGGAGCACTAACTCTTCCGCTTCAACTTCTAGCCCAGCGTATAAATCACTTCCTCCTGCGCCGATTGAGCTCTTTCACGCACACTGAGAACCACCGTAGCCCACGTATGTGCTCGCCGGAAGTTCCGTGCCCTTCCGTCGCTGTTTGCGCTCGTTCCGGTGACTCTCCGCCGTGGTTAAGACCTCCGGAGTAAAGCCCGCGTCAAGACGCATCCGAAGGACTACCTCACCTCGCCGTAGCATCACGGAAACGCCGTCGCGGAGGTCTTCTTCTTCAACTTCGGCCGTCAGTCTTCGCCGCGCCTTCGCCGAATTTGCGAGCTTCCTCGACCATCCGATCGGCATCCAACGACGGAGGTGAGTCCACGTGTCCCTCCATATTAGAGACCAGAACAGTAGCGCGTTAAATCTCAGCCGTCGGATTCGAAATGGACGCCTAGGATTAGTGCCACGTGCGAAAGGATTGCCCGTGTGCTTATAAGCCGTATCGTGTCACGACGAAGCGCCGCGTGTCCGTCTTGGCGTCGCGGTAGCGTCATCGGTGGGGCCCACATGTCAGACCTGGCGGGGTCGATGCTGACGTCATAAATCAATTTTCGTGAATAAATAATTCGGCCGAAAATGTTTTCGATGCTGACGTCATAAACAATGATGATGACGTCATAATTAATTTTAAATATATATTTTTTGGTAGAAAATCAACTCGGTGCTGACGTCATAATTAACCATGCTGACGTCATAATTCTCGGATTTTCCGTATAGAAATAAATAAAGAAATTCGGTTTATTCTTTTCAGATTTATTTTAAAACTTCAAACACTTATAACTTTTGCATTTTAACTCCGATTTGAGTGATTTCAATTTCTAAAAATTTGTAAAATCAAGATCTATTTAATGGTGAATTTTATGGAATTTTTAGAGGTGAATTTGCTCTCTATAAAATATATTTATTGTGTTTATATTGATTTTAAATAGACGTTGATTTGTCGGAGGGTTGCGAGGGGAATTTCAGTACAAGATTTGACTTGAAGCAGGATCATCAGCTTTTTGAAGGCAAGTTATGCTTTGACCATGTTGCTCTAATTTTGGAAATATACTTTGTTTTAAACTATGCATGCTAATTCAACTAAAATGGCTTAAATTATTTTGGGTGAATTAGCTATCCAACCAAATTGTTTATGCCACCTTGATATCATTTGTATGCCATGATTCCTTGATAACTTAAGTTGGGTAAATTTAGTTGGTTGATGATATTGTGCTAACACGGGAGGCTAGACCGTGAATAGTTGCTTAGGCATGCATGTACATGAACCATTCTATTTGGATTACAAAAATCAACACTGACTAAAGAATAGTGAATGCTTTTTAATGAAATGTGGAATGATGTTGGTATTAACATTGGAGTGTAGAGACCTGTGTGGTTCTACACGAAAGATGAATATGAGCGTGTGTTGCACTGTTAACAACTGGGGTGGAACTGATTTAGACTGGGGCAAGTGGACCGACACTACACCATGCACTAAATATACCAATGACATGCATAAGCTAAAAGCCACCTATAGCGGCTGGCATGTCGCCGATAAAGCTTTTACCGACAGAAAAAGAGGTGCAGTGTAAGTCACTGTCGGTAAAAGTTTTTAGCGACAGACAAATCTTTACCGACAGACCGTTTGCCTTTGATTTACTACTTTTACCGACAGACAAACTTTTACCGACAGACACCTTTTACCGACAGACAAAGCTTTTACCGACAGATGTGGTGACGCTAAAATTAATTTTCCATTTTTTTAAGCACTTATAACAGATGAAATACCACTGCAAGATTCTTTCTAATAAGATGAAAACATATACTCCAATCGAGATCAACAATCATAACACCGCAACTAAACATCCACACATTATCACTCAAGAATATCAAATAGAATTCATTCCATTCCAGTTATATTAAGATACAAAGTCCAGTACCATCTTTTTACATCAACACTGACAGTTAAAAAGAAATCACAAAATCAATACACGTCTTCGCAAATAGCAGATTTCACGCCAAATCGACAATAACCAGCACAATGCAAGAACCCAGAAAGTTTACACCCCTTTTATGCATTGGCTAAGCTGTGTAACACAAAAGCTATGTGCTGATGTCTTGAGCAAGCATCTTCATACACATCTTAAGCTTACACTCAAGTCTCCAACACAGGCCAAGTCCAAATTGATGCTAAGTGCTAGCCAACAGAGTATTTAGTCCTCTGCTGTGGAAATCAATGTACTTAAGCATAAACATACCACAATCCCACCTGTAACAATAAAAGATGCTGTGTCAATCAAAACTATATCTTTGTCCATTGTCATAAATATATGTATGTACTTGAGTTAAAAATACTCGCACACGACCCTCCAACTAAGCAGGATTCAAAGCTGTATAAACAAGAAATACCCATTCTACTGTAAAGGAATATAGTCAACTAACTCCTCCTGCCAAGAACTTATGTCCATTTCTTTATTGCTCTTGTCCTTCACTTCGTCCATAATATATCTAGCCCGATGTGGTATACACAAGAAGCATCATTAAGTTACACTCAATCTATAAGTATGTCATGAATTGAACAAGCGACAACATACCATCTAATATTTTATTCTATTTAAGATGATTGATACAACCGAGGTCCATATGAATTCCCCGAGCATAACACATGTCTTGACTCTTGAGGTCCATAACCATATGATTTTTTTGCAAATTTTAACATATGAGAATTGGAAGAGGTATACCAAAACTAATGCTTAAATCAAACAACAGAAAGCATAATATTTGTGTAGTTAACAACCCATCTCAGAAAATCAGAATGGAAAAAATAGTAGTAAATGGGCTTTCTAATTTCTGGCTCTTCCAAGTGGAATTTTACCTTTGGAGGCATCGATAAAGCTTACCAGTACTCCTGGTACATGACGATCCATGCCACCAAGAGAATCGAGATATTGGAATGTCTTTTCCTTCATGTTTATAATTGCTAAACACCAATGTATAAGTGTGCTTCGCCTTGACAATCAACCAATACAGAAAAAAGCAAGGGATATGAGCAATGGCCATGGCGAGGTACCTACACCAGGTTAGTGTTGTTGTAAGGACCGCATGGTTGATGGATAATAAGGAATAAGCTGAGATGATGCAAGCATATACCACAGAGGAGCCTGAGATGTTGAAAGGTCAAGAAATGGGTAAGGCCACCTGGAGAAGATGGTACTGGTGAAAAAACCGGCTTTCTTGGGATGGGTGCCAAATTGTATAAGATGGCGATATCTTACAAAAGAATAGACCATTTCTATTTTTACAACCTTCAAGCGATAAATTACACTGGCCTATATATATATATATGTGACTGACTCTCTTACAGGATCTGAAGGACAACATGAATATATATGTCGAGAAGTATACATGAAAACACCGCAAAGATTGAGATCGTGACCACGCTCTGAAATGAGTGATCAAACACGACTTCTCTGCAACTTAAAAAGGCTATCTTGTCGAGAAAATTGCTTATTTTTCACCATCATCATCAGGAGAAGAAACATATCTACTTGACCTAGCACCACAAAAGGATATCTGTCACCAAAGAAAGAAATCACCGGTATGATTGGAGCAAATAAATAAACAAAGGAACGCATGAGATAGTTATGTTCCTTTGTTGTCGAAGTTCTTGTATCCAACATTCCAACTACCACATAAGATTGGTATTGGGTTTCACACAAAAGAAGAATAAAAGATTGATCGACTGGATGCTTAAGTAACTCATAAGAAAGTTCAAAGCTTGACCAAAGAAAAATCATATAAAAGTGGGTGTAGATGAAAATGCATTCATTAACTTTATGCACAGGGACAAAGATCTGCAAAGTAAATTCTGAAGATAAGTTGAACATAAGAAATAAGCATGTCAACGAGGAAGGGTGGTAACAACAAAAGAATTAAATAGTGCAGCATCCATTTTACTTTATCACACTCAATGAGCTCATAACCCAACTTCTTGCGTGTAGTCCATCTTTTAACAGATTTGTAGTCATAACCATTTTTTCCACAAGCAAGCTGAGCAACAATTCAAAATTCAATGAGGCTTAATTAGGTCATCAATTTTATCCACAAATGAAAATTAGTGGCTAAAATGCATGATAAAAGATCTGACACAAGTGCATTACGGTGAATAAGTAATGCCATGCAAGCATTTATGCCTGAAAGTAAGAACAAATAATATAACCAATGCTAAAGTACTCAATAGTACTTTAGTGAGCTAAACCAATTTATTCCTTCATAGTCCTTATACATTAATAGCTTAACCCATCCTGATGAAGCATTCCATGCTAGTACTCAATAACTAATTAATGGAATATTTGCATTTGTATATATATTCATACTTCCTCTAAAGTGGAATGATCTATCATGAAGGGCACTAAGTACCTAGACATAAGGATTGAATGATATTTTTTTTCAATCAATATTATTATAAATACGACCATATTGTTATATTACACATGTTTAAGTCCGGAGATGACAGAGCAACTAAAGATAACCTATGGAAAGACTACAGTGCGAGCAAAATGCACCTTTGTATAGTGGAGTCTGCTTGTTTATGTTCTTTGGCGACTTCTTGTCATGTATACCCAGCACCACTGCATAGTGGAATGCAATGCTTATGTTACTGGGTGCATGCATATGTACTAGTAAAAAATGATTGAAGTCTGCCAAGTTTTTATTTAAAGAAAGAGTATAGAATCATGTTATTGCTGGATACCTGTGCTATCACTTGTCTTTGCTTTCCACCTTAGAGATTTAGGCTGCTGACCTTTTAAGGTTGTCTCTTGAGTCTTCTTTTCCCTCCTTTTCAGCCTTTTCCGCAACTCTCTTAGCAATTCTCTCGCTTGACCTCATTATCCTTTTGATCAAGCACTTGCATCAAAATCGATGAGTGACAAGTAGCAACAAAATAGGTAGATGCTAGATACTTACTTTCCTCCGGAGTGTCATACTTTCGAATTTTACCATCTGAGTCAAACAAGTGCATGTTTGTCGTTCCAATTGTAGTTGTCAACTTGAATTTCTTCTCTAAGCCTTCTTCCTTAGCTGCATAGTTATGCAAGCAAAAAGGAAGCAAACATAGTTTCCTAAGATCAAATACAAAAGCATGACTGAGACTGACTTTCTTAAACCTAGGCACACCTGTCAGTTGAGTGCAGCTAGCAAGTAGCAACAAGTACAAGAAGGTAAAATAGTAGTATATGGCTATATGCACAGGTAGGAAACCAAATAATGTTAACTTACAATGTCTATCGACATAAAGCAATTGTTATGTTTTCTGGCCACTGTATTGGGTACTTTGCACATTGCTATGTTGGTTTATTTGCAACTATATCTCAAGTCATATGCATTACTGATTGGTTCCATGAATTCCAGAGAAAAGGCTGTCGCTATACATGAAACTAAAGCAGAAACTTAGCAACATCTGACAGTTATAGCAAAATCTGAAATGTGAACTCTATTTGTTATAGCAAAATCTTATAACTTAACTAAATATGAAAGGCAAGAATATGCAAAAGAAACTACATCTAAAACTGAACTAATTCTGAAACTATAAATCTGAAGCTGAGCTATGCATGAAAATAAAGCTGAAACTTAGCAAAATCCCAGAGTTATAGCAAAATCTCAAACTTGACTATTTCTAAAACCTAGAGTATTTGTTCAGTACCAGGTTCATCTCAAATAAAATGGGAACATAGGACGTCATAATAAAATCTACAACCATTGTCTATTCAATCTAGACTAGTAGCATTCAAATCATTCATGAAAGAAGGGAGGGAGTGGGTACTTAGCTCGTAGGATTAACCGGGGCCGGCCATGGCCGCAGGGATGGTGGGCGGTGCGGATGGCCACCGTGCCCCCTCCCCTTGTGAGCGACCCCCCATGTGTGCGCGCCCCACCACCGGATGAAAACATATATTCCATAAGGTAACATCAGTAATTATATAGATTAGAAATTGTCATGATTACAAAAGATTCCATTAAGTAGCAGAAGGTGCACTAATCAATCTAGCTAGCTCTAGTTAATTGGCTACCAATAGATCCAACATATTGATCTGGATGTCCAAAAG
This sequence comes from Guadua angustifolia, assembly GCA_036346375.1. Lineage (NCBI taxonomy): Eukaryota > Viridiplantae > Streptophyta > Magnoliopsida > Poales > Poaceae > Guadua > Guadua angustifolia. The sequence continues at coordinate 52,404,272 of CM070508.1, forward strand.
AATGCACTTTGGACACTTTGGACAACAATCAGCACTGGCATTATCCTTCCAATAAAGGATGCAATCATTTACACATGCATGAATACTGACATACCCAAGTCCTAAGCATTTGACTGTTTTCTTAGCTTCATTGTAGTTCTTAGGTAGTGCTGACCCTTCAGGGAAAGCTTCATTTAGTAGTTCTAGAAGTAGGTCAAAACTCTTATCAGACCATCCCCCAAGTAATTTGGTGTGAAGCAGTTTAACTATAAAACGTAACTTTGAGAACTTTGTACACCCAGGGTATAGCTCTTGACCATAATCATTAGAGAGCTTCGAAGAGCATCCAAATCTCTGTTTGTTTGGTGCGAATCACCCTCATCCTCAAAATCCCTCTATCATCTATTCCACATGCTATGTCACGAAGCAAATCGAGATGTCATCATCCTCGCTTGGCTCCTCTACATCAGTAGCCTCATCATTGGCACCACAATTTTGTGAGGAGTTATCTTCTCCATGAAACACCCATATCTTGTACCCTTCTAGAAAACCCTCACATATCAAGTGTTCACGAACTTCACTTTTATCTCTCCATAATGAATTAACACAACATCTACAAGGGCATAGTATTTTGTTTCCCTCTTGATGAATTACTAAATGCATACTGTAAAAATTTGTTCAGCCCTTCCAAATATATGTTACTGTGCCTGCATGTAATTTATCCATATGTATCAGTTCTGATTAAATAGGTATAAAATGTAGAACCAAAATAGTTTGAAGTCTTCTCGTTACCTAGGCTCATCCATCCATTGTTTATCCATTTAGCAACTCTGTAGTTTTTACTCACAGGTCAGCAAACCAAAACAGCCAGGGGTGAGTGATTAAGCATATCTTTAAAAAAATTGAAATGTTGGAAAATAATAATTAATAATTGATATAGCTACAAATGTAATATATATGCAACAATGCAGCTTATAATTCATGCATCAACAATCAAAACACACCACACTGAACTTTCTCAATTAGTTTAACCCCCACAAGCACACATCATGTTGCATAATATTGTGCAAATACAATATCTGGAATTAATTAGTCTTGTACCTTCACAAATTAAATAGCTCAAAGAACCCACAAAGAAAAACCATCATGGAATTGGATCAACTGCTATCTGAATTTGCATCATAACATGAGAAAGCAATCCAAAAACTTCCCATGCTTCTTAACAAAATCTGACCCACTAAACAGAACATTTAGGCATGGGAAAAAAATAACGCTGTTCTAAATGGGCAGAGGCCTCTCAAATGTTCAGAATAACCGAAGCAATCCAAAAACTTCCACGATTATCGATCCGATTCCACGTTTCTATTCAAGCAACGAGTTTATTTCAAAAGCATGCTAGGCATTCACAGGACCTTAGCTAGATGATACATATCATATATACATTCAAGAACACAATAGCCACGACATCAGAGCTGAACTGAAATATAATAGGTTCACCAATCTTGGCACTCTCAAAATAACACAGAATACTTGATCAAATGTTTTATTCTATAAGACACAAAATAACGAAGAAATCTGACCGTGTATTAGTGCTACCAATGCAGAATTTAGCTCCAGATACTAAACTATAAAATGCATAATTTCTTACAATTTTACCATTGGCATCCTCACACCCTTTTTGTTAGTTCTTTACTAACTCATATTTCATATTAATTTGCAGAAGTGTAGCTTTAGTTCAGAACCATCTCCCTACAGAACAGCTAAAACCACTTTCACTCTCAGATGATTAATACGTAATTTCAGGTAATACCGCATAGTACTGTCATTTCTCCATCCTTTTACCATCTATATTAGCATTTAGAGCCTCTGTTTACAATGTGAATTTTGTTAGATTTTGGATATCTAATTTGTGATGTGCAGCTTTTTCGTTTTTGCCTTGAGACCTTGTGCTCTGCATGATGTTTACAGTTCCAAGGTTGGTGAATTGCTACCCTTGCTGCTGTTCCATGCAGTGTGCGCGTTCTTACTGCTATAATAGTGTGATTCCAAGTTTTCATTGAATGACAATGTGTGTGTTCCTGATGTTCTTCTGCGAACAGGAAACTAAAATAATTTATCTTAACTTTGTTTGTTGCTAGAATAAATTTTAATTTGTTGCTAGAATTATACCCTTCCTGAGTCTTACTTTCATCTTTGCTGCTCTTTGTGAGCGATGCTTTTACCATTAAGTTAATTTATTTCTCATCACTTTTCTGGGCGACAAAAGTATAGGCCCACAATCAAGGAGCCCATTCTTTTGGGACTTTTGGTTAACTTGCACATGATCCCAATTGGAAAGCCGCTACTGTTTTCATTGTATGCAGATAAGCTCGCATTCTTCCAGAAACAGGTAATTTCAGCACCGATATTAGTACATGTTTTTTGGGTTCAACAATCGCTTAAGAATATTATGATCTCGAAGTTAAAGCTTCTTTTAATTTCTTCACTATTTGGTTGCGTGCTTGCGGTGGGAGGATTTCGGGATAATAGGATCTCCTCGATGGGCCAACTAGTCGATGAATATGACCGGAAGCCTCTCCTCCTCCTTACTACTTTCAACTCCATCCTCCCTTATGGTAAATTTCCCTCTCCCATCTTCTTTTCTTAAGGTAACATGTATATGCTTGTTCCTACCGGCTAACCACTAACATGCCATTGGAATGTTTACGCATTACACTTCTGACCGATATCGTTTTACGCATTTGGTTTAGTGTCCTTGCTACAGAAGCGTGCTTGCGTGGAACAATTCAAAGGCTACAAGCATGCTTGCCTTACTCTTATGTACTTTGCCATACACGATTTGCTAAGGAACCATCTTGTGTTTTGCGATGCATACACCGTGTGTGAATCCCATCCTAACTTTCACTTTACAAATTTGGATGCCTTGGTGGAGCTGTTCTGTCTTTGCCTTTTTAAGCGAGCTTAGCTTCTTTGTCGATTCGATCTGAATAGCGTTTCCATTTAGATTATTTACTTACATACCTTCACTTACCAAACTCATTAACTACATGCATACATGTGAAAGTTGTATTCGGATTGCTGATTTTTAAGCTTCGATCAAATTTGTCGCTTTTAGATGCGAGATCAATGATACTAACCACTGAACTAGCAAATCATTGTTTCATCTACCTTATTTCTGAAGAATTCTCCTGCACGACCATTGGAATTGCGCTTAGGTATATATCACAGCTTTTACATTCCCTACGTGCCACCTATAAAGTTATTATTATAGATGTTTAGTTTACCATTAGAATTCATTAGGCCTATGGTTCTCCCTTTTTGGGCAGAGCTTAGCTTGCTGTCAATTCAGCCTGAATAGCAGTTGGTATTTACATTATTTACTTAGATAGCTTGTTTGGAAAAGGAATCCACAATCTGTATAAAGCATTATACGAGTTCCATTACAGGATAGTTTTAGAATTTTCTGTGAAGTTGGTAAAGTCCGCATTAGTTCTTGAAGGACATGCTTAGATTTAATTTACAATCATATTCCGTTGCGATTTACAACTTCACATTTTCCCCATTTAATTAGTTTTAAATTTAATTGGTACGTACTTATGATGACATGCATTTCTTCTATTACAAGAATGGCGAAATTGCATTGTCCTTGCTATTTGTTCTGAACTGTTTAATGTTGCTAACGCATGTATAGCTTAGCTTTCTAAAAATATATTAGGATAATTCATACTATATCACTCCATCCGTTGTCACATCAGGAAATACCACTCGTTGTGTCAATGACATAAGGGTCCAGGGCCATATTTTATTGAAACATCAAGTGGTATTTTCTGAAATGCTAACCTTTAGAGTGGTATGGTATAAATTATCCCAAATATTGCATCTCGAGAACAAATGCTGCATAATATCTTTATTGCTGAAATAATGGTGTTATTATGTTTGTTAAGCAAACCTAGATAGTACTATCAAAAGACTTCTAATGACATGTCTGCCACTGTTATTATCAAGTGATGAAACTAGATTCTTCCTTATATGTTAGTGGTCAATGTTTGATGACTTTGATTGTACACATTCTAAAATAAATCATATTTAAGGATGGAAGCCTTAGTATTCTAGAGGTATTTAAGGATGGAAGCCTTAGTATTTCTGAAGTCATTCAGTTGAACTTTTAAGCTTGCCATTGTTCTACTGACCTTTAGCTTGGGCTTCAGAGATTCAACTGCAGCCCTTGAGCTGCTATTGGCGGCTTGCTGAAGAGATAACAAGAAGGTTAGATGCGATTCGAAGATATCAACAAAGCATCCATAAAGGCTATCCAAGGGCTCGTGAGCTTACGGTGAGGGCAAGACTTGGGGCGGGATGAGTGCTCGGATCTGGACTCGAGTCGAGACTTGGGGCAGGCGACGAGATCACCAGAGGCCGCCGGTAGAAAGCGATCGTCGGCCGGACACGAGAGGAAGCAAAGCGATCGAGGCGGCTCGAGCTAGAGGCAACCGGGACGGAGGAGGCGGTGTACCTCGAGGTAGGGCGACCGTGAGGTAGGGCAGCCGGTGATGATTGATCTGGTAGTAGGCGCCGTGATAGAGCGCCTGGATCTCGAGTCGAGACTTGGGGCCGGTCGCCGGATGAGAATCTTGGCAGCTAGTCGGGACTAGGGAGGAGGCGGCTCGGGATGCAGGCGCCAGCCGCCGGCGGTGCTATCGGGCGATCTTGCCGCCGCAAGCGCCGCGACGTCGTCGCGTGGCCCTGCGCAGCCGCTCCAGACAAGCCCGCCTCCGGGGCTCGCCGTGGGCTCCGAGAACTCGTCGGCTCGGCCTCGCCAGAGTTCCAGCGAGGCGTGAAGCGGCCGAGGAAAAAGCGCAGTGGTGGCGGCCGGGAAAGGAGCGGGCTTTAGGGTTAGGGTCGGGCGAGATCGAAGGCGCTGGGAGTTTGGAGGGAGTCGGGCGATGCGCTGAGTCGAGAGTTTGGAGGGAGGCGGCGGGCCTTGGGGAATTGGGGATTTGGGGTACCTGATCTAGGGTTTTTTTGCCGCCAGTGTTTAGGGCTGCAGAGGTATATGGCGCGCAGCGAATTTTTTCCTGAGGATCTCCCGCGCTAGTGAATATCCACAAGGAAATAATCTTCCAAAGTTGATTCATAGTAAGATCTTCTTCACCTGATTTGATTATCGAAGTTCTAGCTTTGCATTGACTTTTCTCAGGATCATAAACTTTTTTCTTTTTTCAAAACCTTTTGCATTACCTGATATAAATTCTTATGGATTTTTCTTGTTATTAATGCAATCTCTATATAATTACCAAAATCCAAGCGATTCCTATCTTCTCCAGTACTGTTTCTAGTAGATTATGATTTTTTCGTACTTATTAATAGTACTAATTACTAGGCTAATGCATTTTGGGAAATCTAGTATCAGCGACAGACGATCTGACTATAGATATGAAATTACCGACACACATGGTGTAGCTATATGTCTATATCATTACCGATAGACAAAATGTCACTGTTTTGTGGAATTACCGACAGACATGGTGTAGCTATATGTCTATATCATTACCGACAGACAAAATGTCACTGTTTTGTGGAATTAGCGACAGAAACTCTGCCACAGACTTTTACCGACAGACCATTTGACTATGAAAGTCAAGTTTTACCGACAGAGATCTGTCTCTAAATCTAGGACGTGGTGTAGTGCGAGGCTTCGTGCCAGGTGGGCCTGTGTGGCAAATGGGGGTGGGATGAGTGTTGGTCTGTGTGCCAAATTGAGAGAAGGATGTCTTGCCTTGGTCAGTTAAGGACCTTACCTTGCAAGCCTTTGACCTGAGTCTCCCGTACAACCACATGTCTGAATGGGAAGACCTAGTTTAGTAGGATTCTGATGTCTTACCTTTGATACCTCGGGGTGGCGATTACAGGGTAATCAGCGAGGGAGTGTGCCTGTGCTACGGCTTGGTACCCGTCCAACGGTGTTCGTCGGTCCTACACTTCGGCTCTATGTGAGGGAAGTGGTTGCGAAGGCAACACAGAGAGGTTCTTAGGCTAAGATAGAAGTCTCTGAAAAGCTTTGTTACGGTTAATCGCCTTTGTGGTGTGCGACTGTATCTTGTGGGTAAAGTGTACAACCTCTGCAGAGTGTTAAAAGCTGTTCAAATAGCCGAGTCCACAGTCTTGGACAATGCTCGGGATTCTGATCAAGGGTAGTATTTGAAAATAAAATGGGATGGGTGGCTGTGTGCCAGAGTTGTGAGTTAAGATGAGTAGGGACTGTGTGTCCAAAATATTGTGAAAAACAATTTGAGAATTATGTTAACTATATGGTTTGATGCTTTCAATCTAAATAAATATCCTTTTAAAATATTGATGCAAAGCAAAATAACCAGTACAACCAATTCCTTGAAATAGGCCATGCATGTAGTAATAGAAATGCATCTGTGCATAACTTGTTGAGTACGGTGTGTACTCACCCTTGCGGACAAACTTACCAGAAGAAGAGAGTACGCCAGCTTATGAAGAGGAGTATGTCGAGGAGCCGGAGAACTAAGGAGCAAGCCTCAGTTGGAGCGTCTGTGGAGAAGATGGAGCACCACGACTTATTATATTCCGCTGTTGAACTTTTGTTACTTGATTATTGTAAGCCCTGCGTGGCATAACTACTGTATGGATGACCATAAGGTCGTGCACTCGTTTATATAAATGTTGAAGTACTTTATTTAATATTCCGCTGTGTATGATGTGATATTATACCCTGTTTAGTCTGTGTGCACTAGCGCGATCCTGGACTAGTGCAGGATACACAGAGTGTCCGAATCTGTAAATTCGGGGCACGACACTACTGCTTCTAATGGGCACTTTTCTTTCGCGGCTAGAACAAGGGTGCTCCCACTAGATTACTAATTAGTAGCAGTAAGTGACCGCCTTCTTGTCGCCCACATTTGTTACCCCTGTAGTAACATGACAGTTTCCAAGACCCCTCATATAATCTCCAATGGGGATCAGTCGGAGCACGTAGGAATGCCGACCACTACATAAGCCACGTTTGGTTGAGGCGAGCAGCAAGCGGGGGAGAGTCTTTTTAAGTACAAGAACGTAGGACCTTCGTCCCCAAAGCGAAGAAGGAGGAGCAGGAACAACAGGTTGTCCTCTCTTGGCCCAGTAGTTCCGAAACTACTACTGTGGTTGTTGCCAACGGGGATCCCCCATTCCGAAAGGTAACGGGGCCGGCCCTTAGGTCCAAAGTTGTATGCCACTGCATGGATTGACGGAATTCCCCTTGCTTAGTTTTCGCTCCGCTCGTGCATGGCACTCCTTGCTTGCGAAGCGGCATATCGGAAAAAGAAGGATTGACTTTCTATACGGGCCCGATTGTACTAGGATTGTACTAGTAAGATTGTACTAGTTAGTAAAGATTGTACTAGTTTATTAAGATTGTACACTAGCTTGTGAAGATTGTACTAGTTAGTTAAGGTCTCTTTCTAGTCTCTTTCCCTAATGAATTAAGATATTAATTCCAGTAAAAAAAACTTTAATTTTTTTGGCTTTGAATTGCTTTTCATGATTTTGAGGAATCATGAAAAAAGCTCAGTTCGAGGGGGAACTAAAAGGTTCCCCCCGAACCGCCCTTCCAAAATAGAAGGTTCCAGCTTTTTGGAGTGAAAATAAGGAGTGCCCGGCCATCTAAAGTGCCAGTCTAAGTTCCCCTCCAAGCTGTAGTGTAAAGGGCAGACAGGTTCAGAGCGAGGGGAAAGGATCAAGGGTGCATAGTATGCTTCTTACCCGCTTTATCTGCTAGGTCGGTATGGTAAGAAAAGACGACGAATCGGATCCAAATACGCAGTGCAAGAGGACTCACGATGAATGGCCGAAGGAAAAGTGATTAGAAAGTATGCCCTCGATTGGGCAGTGACCGACACACTCACATTGAGACATTCAAATAAGCAGTAGAAGCAGAAGTGAGATGGAGAAAAGAGGGCTTAAATAAAAAAATCGAATATTTGAAATTTAGGAAAAAGGGCGTTTGCTTTGCTTGGTTTTTCTTTTAAAATCCAGTATCCGACCTTTGGGATGAATTCTATAAAAGGTAGAATGAACTGCCCCTCGATAAAAAGTATAGGAATTCATTTACAAGTAAATCAATCGGCTAAAACTCTAGTTTGGAGGATATGAAAGGAACGGCACTGCTCAATCCTCTACGGCTAACGGAACCTATCCGAGAAGGGCAGCAAGCTCAGAGAAGAGCTTAAAACCAGGATTACCCCAAATCCTACGCCCTCCGGGGGCAGGGATGGTTTTATTAGACAAAAATGCGCTAGGACAACGGTTTATTTACAAGTACAAAAACTGTCCACTAGACCAGAGTTCTGGCGATAGTGGATTGATATGACAGCTTACAACAATGGTCAGTTGACCAGATACCCTACTTTTCAGTGGAAAAGAAAAGCTTCCACTCCTTTATTGTATGAGGATTCTATCTAAAAAAGAAGGTCAACGGGGGAGACTACAGTAGCTCGAACTCAGACTATCTACGAAAAAGGTAAAGTCGTCTTTCCTAGGGTTCGACCGAAAGGAGCTGTGTTCTATGGTTTGACGTTGTGGAGGTCCAGCACTTCTACGCACTGCCGGCTTTGGGCATACTAGCTCGCTGTGGAAGAGAATGAAGATAAATAAGGTGAATGTAATGTAGGGCATAACACATAGAAAAGCCTCGAAAGACATGGTCAAAGCCCGGGTTGAAGCCCCTAAAGGGGATAAGGAAGGCAGGTTTCTTTCCGCCTTCAAAACGAAAATGAATCTTTCTTTTTTGAAAGATAAGGTCAGGGTTTCTTGAAAAACTATGGATCGCGGGGTGGAGAAGAGGGTTCCACTAAAAATCCAGGAAAGAGCAGCGAAAGAAAAGCGTGATGACCCGCTTTATCTACTAGGTCTAGGATTGGTTTTGTTAACTAGAGATCTTTTCCTGGGCGTTTACACCTCTTCCATTTAGAAGCTAAGCTCATTTTCGAGTACTAAGCATAGCATATATATTACTTGCTACTTGCCAGAGTAGAATCGAACATTGAAAAGATTAGTTGACAATAGTCAATCAAAAGATGGGGCGCCAAATTACTAACCGGAGAGGGAGAGAAGGAAGCTGGGCGAGCTACATCTTTCATTTTATAAACAACTCCCTCTGGCGGACCCGGTTTCGGATTTGAATTAAGTGCAAAGAAGCATATACGCCCTCTGGACAATTTTTTTCAAAATTTTTCATAACTTATATTAGTTGGTGTATATGGTGTGTATATGGGAATCCCTGTGTACATAGGATATGTTGCCAAATATGAATAAAGAATTCTACGAACAAGTCAATCTATACAAATGATATTTATTCGAATAACAAAATATCATAAAAATAGAAGTGATTAAATTATCTCGTGTTTGCCTCTATGTATATCACTGAAATAAAAAGCAGCAAATCAAGTGAGAAATATTGCATGCAACTATGCAAGAGAGCTAAACTAAGAGCAAGTATAATAAGGTGAGGTAAGTAGGCTGCAAGGATTGCCACATCAGATTTATAATGAGTGGGAGGAGAGAGTAGTGGAGAGAAGAGAGAAGCGAGCTGCAGCACGGGCTCCAAGAAACTTGGTGAGAGAATGAGAGGATGAATATGAGCCAAGTATTAATGGCTTTGTATGTAGGGTAAATATCCTGTGCAATCAAATATTTGGTGTAACCACGGTGCAATCCAACTAGAAAAAGTTTCAAAAAATTCTGAAAAAAATTATGGATGTACATCTTAGCTTATCCCATCTACATATAAAATTCCATGATCAAATTCGTCCTGTACTAGAAGTTACTGTTCATGGTCAAGTTGGATCAAGTTTGTTCATGATCAAGTTGGATCAAATATTTGGTGCAACCACGGTACAACCACTGTTACTGTTCATGATCAAGTTTGTTTTTTTTGTAACTTCTAGTACAGGACGAATTTGATCATGAAATTTTATATGTAGATGGGGTAAGTTGAGATGTACATCCATGATTTTTCTCAAAAATTTTTGAAACTTTTTCTAGTTGGGTTGCACCATGGTTTTACCAAATATTTGATTGCACAGGATATGTTCTCTTGTATGTATGTATGTATGTATGGCTAACTATTATATAGATGAGCTGTTAAGTTGATAGTATATAATATGATAATAAAATAAAATCTACAGTTGACTCTCTTATTAACCTTGCTCTAACTAGTCGCCATGGATTGGTGGGAATCTCCATCTACCGCATACGTCAATCGCATGGGCATGACGCGGGCACGCGGCCGGCTCTCCGCTTGTCGGCTCAATCATTGCGTTGCCGCCACGTACGCAAGCAGGCCGACGTGGCGCTCCGTCTCCCTCGTCTTCTTCTGCATCCTCTGTCCTGATTTTATTTTTCTCTGTCGCTGGACAAGTCTAGCTAGCTTGCATGGTCAGTGTGTGTTAATAGTTGGTTGGACTCAGGATTCCGTCGTCACAAGAGCGAGAGTGATCAGCGTGCCGGTATGCACTGGCCCCGCACGTGCCTGGATGGCGATGCTACGCGCACATGGCCACTCTTACCCGGTCTGTATACCCTGAACCTAAACCAGCAGCTAGTATAGATTTTCATTAGCTCTCAGCAAATGTTTCTTTCCCTGCAAATGGAATTCTTAGAACTCTATGTTTTATATCGGCCTTCAAATTAGTGTAAAGATTAATAATCATCCCAAGCAACCAATCGAAAGTAGAAACGTCCATCCCCTTAACCAGGTAGGACTATCAGTAACAGAGGACGGACAGTAGCCCATTTGGTACAGGTGCCGGAAAGCAGCTGGCCGGTCGTGAGTTTAATCCTTTGAATCGACTCGTGGGCGTCATCTAAAAATAAAATTCGGATGGTATATACACGCATGTACATAGGACTCTATAAAATATCATGTGTGTAGGACGTGCACACACATATGTGCGTGTGGTGTGTGTAAATGTATGTTGTGTGCATTCGTATATAAAAAAGGACTATGAGTAACAACAATACTTGAATATTATTAATGCAAGTTTTTACCTGTATTCCATATATAGCTGAAGCAATGACTATTAACATATATGTATATATATGTGTAAAATATATGTGTGTGTATATATATATATGTATATATATGTGTATATGTATATATATGTGTATATATATATGTGTGTATATATATATATGTATGTATGTATATGTATATGTGTGTGTGTATATATATATATATATATGTGTGTGTGTGTGTATATATATACGATAATGGGATGTACATACATATAATATATACAGGTCATTTTATTATGTATGCTTTCTGCTATCGCCAGATATGCGTTCTTCTTCTTCTTCTATAATGCCATTCTATAGTAAGTGATATAATAAAGTTCAATTAGATGTACCAAATACTGTTACTTATCAAGCCTTCTTCTTCCTTCGTGCATGCATATGCCAGCGTGCATGTAGTGCAAAAGAAGTAAGCAGGAGGAGTAGCATATAGACTATGGAACCCTAATGATGAAAACCAAATTTTTCCTTAGTGGAGGAGAGGCTTTAATTACTTTGTTGCTGATGCCTCGTGCCTCTTAACAAATCGATCAAACTCTTCTTTGATAGACAAATCCGCTTAACAAATCAACCTGGCCCATGATTGTTGAATTTTTTTTTCTCCAGCAGCACTGTTATTTGCAATGATTATTAATTTCAAGGTGGCTTAGACAATGGTGGCCCAATTATTACTTAGGTGGGCCCTCCAGGGTTCCTGTTGGATGACATCATGTTGAGAGGCATCTCAGTTGATTTGCATGTAGAGTTTTAACCCTAGTCTGTACTGCCTTTCACCTCCTTTCTCAAAAGGTATGAAGAATGCTTGGTAAGGAATTCTGCTACACTTTTTGGTTGAATGGAAGTTGCGGAGCTGCCGCTAATCTTTAGGATCAGGAAGGCTGTCCACTACAAGATAGCATAGCCTCACAAGCTATAGTACCGTTTGCAATAGTAGGTATTGAAAGCAGTAGTATCGGTTGGAATGCAAATAGCTACCCCTCCTTGATCAGCCACTTGGAAAAGTTTTGCAAGCAGTAGTTATTTCCCGAGCGGTAGGTCGGGCAGCAGAAAAAAGAATCCCTAGCAGTACTAGTGGTTCAAAATTTAATCTTTCCAAAGCTGTAGTACAGGTTTAAAAAGAATCCCCAGCGATTGGTCAGGCAGCAAAATAAGACTAGTGGTTCGAAATTTAATCTTTCCAAAGCTGTAAAATTCCAAGCTATACGACTCCTTTTAATTAACAAATTTGAGATCTGAAAATTAAATATTAAAATCAATACATCGTTAGTAATTATAAATTAAATTAAAAACTATTATTATAAACCAATCAACAATGACAACAATTGATTGGTTAGTCATCCACAAATTTTCATAACAAACCATATGATGAATTATCAATAGAAAGGAAGCGTTTTAAGCCAAAGGTATATATTCATATATAAATTATCATCCAAACATGTACATACATATAGTTGTCTTGTATTGAAGACATGTTAAATAACAGCAAAAAAAAAAAAAGAAAGAACACAAGTAGTAAATGATCCCAATTGTCACAACGTCACCAAAATACATCCAAGCAGTAATATACATAAATTTCACTATACTATAATACATAAACATACATCACCAAAATATAAACAAAATGCAAGGTCTACTCCTTTGTCATACATATTAACAAACACATATGTCTTGTATATTTACACCAAAAGTATGATCTATTAAGCTACGTTAACTTTCTAAGTAGCTGCTAACTAATGTAGTCCATCCTAGCATTTAGTAAACTAAAAGTACAACTTAGGAACACTTTGACTCCAGCCTTGCATCACTTTGCTAGCTACCTGCAAAAGAAGAAACTAGTATGAATTAATTAGTCAGCAAAAATGAAACAAAAATGCATGATTTGAGTACTTGTAAAAAAATATTCTTACAATATTGTCATAGGGCTTAACTTTTTTCCTTGTACCTTCCGCTTGTATATAAAAAGATGAATTTGTTTCCTAGATTAGATGACAAAAGCGTCAATAGCAACGTACATTAAATATACATAGAAAAAAGGTAAAGAAAATAACATATTTGTACTAATTCTTATTCTAGAACAATTTTTTACAAATTCCGTAAGGAGCTTTGTGAATTTGCACCCAAGATATAATGGTTGACTAGCATCATTTGCTAACTTATAGAAAGCCTCAACATCTTCGTTTGGACTCTCTAAATCACAATCGCCACCTGTATCACTAGCATCTTGGTACCCATATCCTATATTATGAAGCATTTCTGTTATCTCATCATCTAGCTCTTGCTCCATTTCTAAGTAAGGTTCAGGCTGTAATGCTGGTTCCCTATGCTATTCAAAGGATAATACTTTTTCTCCATGAAAAATCCATGTTGTGTATCCTTCTAAGAATCCTTCACATATCAAGTGGTCATGGACAATTGTTGTTTCGTACCAATTGCTATTCACACGGTTCTTGCAAGGGCATCGAATCTGATTTCCTTTCGATGAATTTGTAAAAGCAAATTCTAGGAAGCTTTTCACACCCTCCACATACTTCTTCGAGTGCCTACATTTTATCACTAAATGTATTACGCATAATTAGTTAGCATGAGAAGTTGCTATTATATTGACTTAATTGTTAGATTTCTACCTAGTCTCATTCATCCACTGCTTATCCATGGTAACTCTCTAATGCGTAATGAGTAGTCTAGCATAAAAGAAAAGCAGAAAGTTGAAAAAATAGTATATAGATTGCCTACTTCAAGAAAACAATAAGGAGTTAAATCATAAGGGGGTTTTAGTTCCCATATTCATGAAAGTAATTTATAGTTCGCATCAAACACAAAGCTATAGATTTATGTCTTAAAAAATGGCTCAGATTTATCCCATTGTCAGCACAGATTTATCCCATTGTCAAAAATAGCTTTGATTTATCAATGCATCATACCACTCCTATCTCTAAATGTCTACTAAGATTTTGTACCATTTCTGGAGAGAAATGTGCTACTTTTGGTTATAATTGCAAGTGAGGAAAAAATAAATAATAAATGCTTGATTTCTGTACAACTACTGCTGCAATGGTGATGGTTCTGAAATCTATCTTTACCTTTGTTTTTGTAATCATGTATGGATTGATGGTTTAATCTGTTATTTTTGTGGAATTGGGGCCTTTTTATCCCTTGCGGTTCCTTGCTTTTCCCTCAGAAAATTCTGATTTGAAGATTATCCCATTGGCTTACTTATGCTCACTTCACCTACTTTAATTATGAGTGTTAGTAATGATATACTAATTCAAACCATTAAATTGGATCTTCTGTGATTCGCTTGTGCGAGATTGATGCTTCGCTAGTTCATCTGATAGTAGCCTCTTTTGTGTACGATATGCAATTGCATTAAACTAGATTTTCTATCCAAGCGAAACATACCACATCTTAGTATGAAAGCAAAGTTAAATGTTCTGATTATAAGTAGCAGAAATATTCTTTAGTAGAAAGTAACTAGTTACTTGGCAAACAAAAAAAAAAGGAATCATCTATGCAAATTGCTATAAACTCTAATACACTCTCTTCTCTTTGATTCACGTACGGTTAGATTATTCGTACAAATTTATGATTTAGATGGTACATATATTGTGTATTGTGGTTAGATTTTTAAACTATAAAGTGTTCAAGTTTATTGATTGCTAGGATCAAACTCAAGCCAAGATGTTAGATATTTGATGGTTGAAGGAACTCTGACATTATCTGTATTGGTTAGAATAATTGGACATCATCTTTCTAAAGATTTTGATGATTCTACTTAGTGTCACTGAAGTTTCAAATCCCCACAAATTATTGTTGTTTGCTGGATTGATGAAGGTACGCAAATGGACAATTATTAGAAACTATAGTAGTTAAGTTTTAACTCAATCTTAGATTCATAGCATATTCAGTTTTCATATGTGCAAAAGTTTTATTAGGAGATAATAAATTAAGTCTTGACCCTCTGTAGATTCAACCATCAATGTAATCCACATAGTGAGTTATACAGGTGGGAATTGACCTAAACCAGAATAAGATGGGCAGCTAATGCTAGGAAATGTAAGATGATTATATACATACTTTCAATATTTCTTCTGGTTTGAGGCACTAGTGTTTACAGTAAAGGACTAAAGGTGAACACCTGAGTCGTTATGAAGATTATCTCATCAACTGATCACTTTAGTTCATTGTGACTACTGGTAATACAACTCAGACAGAGATAAGCGCAAGCAGATATGAACTGAATGATGATATGTAGCATTGCCATTTGAAAGAAAGCCTCAAAGTATTTTAAGATAGAGAATCTGTAAAACACAACACACTTCAGCTCGTAACTTTTGTAACCCATACCCACTGGCATACATGCTATTTTAAGAGTTCTGAAGCTGTCAGTTACTGAATGTTCAATTGCCATGTTAATTTTTAGTAGTTCGGAAGCTATTGACTAAACAACAATATCCAAGACATATGTTAAGAGTTCTGAAACTATCAACTAAACGGTTAGTTACTGAATGTTCAATTGCCTAACCATACAGAAATGCTATCATCCTAGAAGATTTACTGAGCAATACCGCTCAACAAACCGAGGCAACATGCCAGCACCAACAGGAACAGAAAGGAGCAATCATTCCAAAGCTTACCAATGTAAGGATCGGGATGCTAAAAATTCCTGTACTGGCCCTCCGCATTGTCGATAAGCCTATCGATGAGGTCCAGGTCCTCCTGCACCACCCCACACATGAAATCAACAACATACAGAAATCATTGTCAGATGCAACTCGTGATTTCACTCGTCACCACAACAAATGGAGAGATAGAGGGAGATATCATTCAAGAGAAGTATGCAGATTTTTATTGTTGAATTCCATCTCAACCTATGAAACTTGAGCCAAACTCAGATTCTGAATATCTACAAACATTACTAGAAGTATGAGTTAGATTACAGCCAAAATTGAACCACAAACACTAGGATTCTTGCTCATTGCAGTGAGTTCAACAAAAAACTTGAGACCAGCCTAGTTTCAAGAGCAGATTGTCGGGACCCGAATGTGCAAATCCGGACCCTCTGTGTATTCTGCACTAGTCTAGGATCACGCTAGTGCACACAGTCTCAACATAGATGAATATCACAATCATACACAGCGGAATAATAAAAGTAACACAATTATAAAATATAAACTATTGAACGACCTTAAGGTCAACCTTACACATGTGAGGCTTTGACGGCTTCAACTTGAAATAAGTAGCAACGGAACGAAGAACGTCGGTGAACCCCTTCAATATACCACAGGCATCTGACAGGGTTCGACTCCTAGATAATTGCCTTCTTGCAGAACTTCTCCTTTTTCGAAGATAAAGACTTCTCCTCAACTGGTGATGTTTTGTTAAAGCAAGGGTGAGTACACAACCGTACTCAACAAGTCATGCACAGAATGCAGTTCTATTATTACATGCATGGCTTATTTCAAAGGAATGGCTGAATGGTTCTTTTGCAATAAAGCAGCTTTCACAAATAATCGTAGTAGATAGAAAAGCAGTAAAACAAGTAATACCAATAATAAATTTAGCAAACAATCTCAAGTGAAGCATTTCCCATCCTTAACCAAGTTCCACATCACATTATCCACATTCCCAACCTCATTTTTATCAAAATCTAACCCTTGATCAGTAATCCCGAGCAATGCTCAATCCGTGAAGCACGGCTATTGAATAGTTTTACACTCTGCAGAGGTTATACACTTTACCCACAAGATATAATCAACTCACCACATTAGCGTGAAACGCCATACAAGAGTATGCGAATGAGCGATCATAACAAAGCCTTTCCAAAGATCCGTCTAAACCCGATCTTTGTCGCTAAGGTTTCAACTTTGGAGGGATGGTTACCACACCTGGGCCCCCTCTTGCGCCATGTGAGTTCTCACCCGCTCCTCTGGGCCCCACACCACCACGACAGTACCAAAGAATAGATTTCACAGTTTACTCAGCTAGGTCCGTCCCATTCCGGAACTTGTGGTTGTATGAAAGACTCAGGTCAAAGGCTCGCAAGGTTAAGTCCTTAGTTAACCGAGGCAAGACTAACCAAAAGTTTATCACATCAACATGTCATAATACCAAATGCGACTGCCCAATTGCCACTCTTGGCCCAACGGAAACAATCCAAAACCAAATGCGACCGCCCAATTGCCACTCTTGGCCCACCGGAAACAATCTTGCCACTTGCCTCAGTCTAAATCACTTTCCCACCCCATTTCCTTACCATGCACCACGTGCCATCATCAACTCAATAACACATGTCACATTCTCAAAAACACGTTCCATATCTCATTAAGTCAATATTAACTTTAATTTTCCAAAATCATGACAATTCTACGTGGCAGGGCTAAGCACACTACATACGGTCTAAGTAACCCATGTTGGCAAACTATTAATGTCCAACTATTAACCCACAATCTAGGGTGACAAATGAATCATGACATACAAATAATAGCGATAAGGTGGCAATAACAAGTAGGTTGATTATCTAATCCCAGATTAACTGAAATCAGTTTATTTCAAACTAGCATGCAATAATTTCAAACGAAATAATTTTAAAACATGGGATCAATATGGTCAAAGCACAACTTGCCTGGCCCTTGCAATTTTTACTATTCTTTACTCTTTATCTTCGATCCTTGATTCTCGATCTTCAATATCCGCTTGCTTGATTCTCGGCTCCTTCAAGCGACTTAGGCAATCGTCTAACGATAAACAAACACAAATACAACAAAACTCAAAAGGCAAATCAAGTAAACTCCAAATTAAGAACGAATAGCATTGGGCACAACGGCTTAGATGAAATTAGGAACTTGAATGGATTAGGTCGATGATTAGACAAAAGAGAATGGCTTTCGGAAAATACACTGAAGAGAAAGATTAATAACTGGGAAAGAAGGAATAATATTCTGAGGAATATTTCCTTTGAAGTTGCTATCAAGATTGGACAGACAATGACTTTTGGGCTCTCGATCTATAGACCGGGTCCATGAAGATACGTTAGTTCACAATGAACTAAGCAGATGCTCGAGGTTGGCTTTCGTTGGTCAAACGGCACAGTCAACCAAAAGGAAGATAGACTGATAGACTAGGTCTGGCACAAGAATATGACATATGGCTAATGGTCTATCGACCAAGACCACGAATGAATTCTAGGTTAATGGCGGATTAGATTTTCAAGGATCAGACAAGGACGGATGGGATCGACATCCACTATAGTCTTACATCGGGGACGGAACTCGACAACGATGAGGCGGTTATGACAGGACTCAACGTGATGGGCTAGATTACAATAAGGCGATAGAAAAGGTAAGGACATCACATTAGGGCTTTCACTTGTATGCACCCATGCGATGACAGCGATACGATGAGAGCAAAGCGTTAACGGTGGAACGTTAATGATGAATATGAAGCGTTAACAGAACACTTATGAGATTACAAGGTGGCGACCATCGGTACAATGGTAGGGCAGCGAGGTCATGACATGGCTCATGTTTGATTTGCGATCTGTGGTGTACACATGTCGTGACGCAAAGACAAATTGGACCAAAGGTTAAGTCCGGGTTTGAGCGAAACGATTCAAGGATGGATACACTTGGCAGAGGGTAGGATGGGTAGGGTTGGCTCTGCGTTTAAAGTTTATCAAGGATGGCGAACCGAAACGCGAACCGATGCAAAGGACTAAACCGAAAGACGACGGTTAGATACTAGATTATGGCTTTGACGGCAACCGGAGATCAAATGAACTCCAATGATGGCCAAAACAGTAGGGTATGGACCTACCGAACAGGGTGACATGGTCACGACAATCCAAGATGGTTGGCGGCAAAAAGGCGGCTACGGCGACGGCGAAAAGCGGCGGCGAGCGAATAAAAAATTTCAGAGGATGCAACAGCAAAGGGGAAGTGTCCATCACGTAGAACACGACGAGACGAACTCAACAGTATAGGCGGATTTGGTGGCGACCCACCGGATTGATCACAAACTGCCGATGAACGGCTCTCGGAGCTAATAGATCAAACGGTCATAACTATTAAAGTACTGCATGAAACCTAACCAAATTTTACAGAGAGCTATCTGGGATCATTTTTCACAATATGGCGTGAAGCGGATCTGAGTTTTACCTTCGGATCAGCGGGAGCGCGGCGAAGTTTTAGCCGTCGCAACGCTTGATCGATCGGGGAAGATTGATTTTTTTGTGCAAATCCGGCTGGCAAAACCATGAGTTAGGGTAAGAACCGTGTAGGGGACATCAAGAGGAGTCTACCATAAAAATTTCATGGTCAAACTCGCAAAAATGAGGGAGAACGGGCTCCGGCAAGATTTGATCTTTGGGTGGCCGTAACTTTTGATTCCTTGGATGAAATTGCACCAAATTTGGATGAGAGACAGAGGGTACCATAGAACACGCCATGGCGAAGACGGATCTTGAAAAGAGTCGACGAGTTGACAGGGGACGCGCCTCAAAGTTCGACCGATGTGCGGCGGCGTTTCGGAGGATGAGGGATGGATTTCTAGGGTTTGGGTGAGTTGATCTGAGGTGAGGACGTGTGGGAGAGGTAATGGGAGGTCTACTAGGGTTTGGAGTGGCGGCTAGGTCAAGAAGAACCAAGAAAAATGCAAAAACCGGCTTCACAGGCATTTATACGAGCAGTTGGCGTGCGCTGCGCAATTCGGGGTGACGTGCCGCATTCTGGTGCGTCGGATCGGAATCGGAGGGCTGTGGCGGCTCGGCGACGTGGCCGAACAAGAAGGCGACATGTGGCAGCGCGAGAAGGAGACACGTGGAAGAACAGATCCGAATTAAATTAGTTCTAGAAATTCATTTAATTCAAGAAAAATAGAAACATTATCAGGAAAAATTCCAAAAAAATTCTATAAAATATTTTGAGACATTTTGAACTCAAATAAAATATTTTCAACAAAAATTTATATAAATGTTTCCAAATTTTTAATTAATTCCATAAAGGACTTAATTCAAATTAATTCATTTGAGGCAATAAAAATACCAGAAAAATTCTAAAAAAATTCTAGAAAATATTTTGGGACATTTTGGAACCCAAATAAAATGTTTTCAGCAGAACTTTATTTTCTCTTTTGAAATATTTAATTATTTTAAGTAAAAGGCTTGGTTTAAATTAATTCTGAATAATTCCAAATAAATTCCAACAATTCTAAATAAAATACAAAGAAAATCCTAGAAGCACAAGGAACCCAAATAAAACTGAATTTAATTTAATTGAGGTTTATATTAGTCAATCTAAATTACTTTGACTTTAGAAAATTCCAAATTAAGTTTTAATTAAGCGAGAAAATTATCGCGAATTTTTGGGGAGCTAAACTTCACAAAATATTTTTGAAAACCCAAATTTTGGGATGTTACAAACCTCCCCCCCTTAACAGAATCTCGTCCCCGAGATTCAAGACTAACTATAGAAATAGGGTCAGGGGAACTC
Source organism: Guadua angustifolia (assembly GCA_036346375.1). NCBI lineage: Eukaryota > Viridiplantae > Streptophyta > Magnoliopsida > Poales > Poaceae > Guadua > Guadua angustifolia. Next base: position 52,424,812 of record CM070508.1, read on the forward strand.
AACTCTTGGGACTTCCTCAAACTTCCATGCAACTGCACACTGGGCAAGGTTACTTCTGAGCCAATGCTTGATAATATCCAAAATTTGCAGGCTGCTCTTCGTAATAAAATCCTTTTGCAATTCAACTGACTCCCATAGGGTCTGATTTTCTGACACTAGAAGGCACTTCTTCTACTGCGATTCTTGAAAGACATTACACACCTATGCTGGCATCTCTTGGAAACTTCACTAACAAGCATCCTTGCTTTTGCTCGTTGATACTAGATTTTCTGCTTCCCGCAGGAACTGAACAAGCTGCATCTGACGACGAAACTTACTTGAAATTCTGCTGTCTTGAACGAGACTTGAACATCATTCCGGTTTGTCTTGCACTATCTTTGTCGGCTTGACTCTCGCGTATTGGCTTGAACTCTATTTCAACTGGGTATTCCTTCACATTGGACTCAAGCATCAACTATTACTGATGTAATGGTATTGGTTTCTTTGGCATACATCTGCGGTAGCTAGAGTAATTTTTCGGAAGATAATTATCTTGTGTAGTTATTAAACATACACAACAACTATTCCTTCGGATGTGTTGGCGCATCCACCTTCTTGACTCAACCATAATGGAATAGACAGGTCCTCGTGTCTCCAACAAACTAAAGTTAACTGATCACAACTTTATCTCGGGAACACTCTAGCTCCTCTTAGCGATTACATCTCGCCATGGACCCAAAGCGCCTTGCACATGGGTAACTAATTTAACTCTGCATAAACATCTCAAGCATTGATTTCCAATATGATAAGCTTTATTAAAAACTTGGTCTTAACAATGGACAAATTAACCATCGACGATTCATTCTTGGCACTTGCGGCATGGCTTCATCTTGAAGCGCTTCACAATTCACTTTCGGCGCAAGTGTCTCGGTGAGGTGGAGGACTAAGGTTTAAGTGGATAGGTATAACACCTTTTTTCTGGGACAACTATTGACAAAGTATCCGGCTCATTGCATCAAAGCAATGCTTGACCGACATCTGTTGGCTTCCTCTTGACATAGCCTTAATCTTGGTAGGGTAGAGCTGAGATTGATGCGATCCGATGATCACTTTCTTCCGAGAGCGATTATTAGCGAGATGTCTGGTGGCGACAAGCAAAGCAATTTCTAGACAATAAGCTTCTTCCTTGCGGACTTTTCACTTTGGGGTGGTGTTATGGAAACTCGACCATCGGTGAAGCACGGTGAAGGTGTCTCGAACAAAGTCTAAGCGATCTGAATCGAGTTGTTGAGGGCACTTCTCATTATTTATTGCGGTGGTCCTTCTTGACGAGCTTTTCGACACTTGCGGTTGTCCTCCAATTCCTTGCGTTCATCTCTAAGAAAAAGGGTCTTGCTAACCAGCTCTTCTTGTTTCAACTGACTTCTTGAGCAAGTTGCACCCGTAGTCTTATCACTCACTCTTGGGGTTATAAACTTAACCAAAGAAATTTCTGGAATGATCATGGCTTCAGAAATTGTTTGATCTTTCTGTGGGCATTCCTTAACAAAATAACCTAACTCACCACAGTTGTAACATAAATGTTTTGGTCATCGTCTTTGGGTTCTTTGGGGCATTCTCTAGCCCAGTGTCCTCGTTTATCACACAAGAAACAGTTCCATGGTGACCAAGTCTCACTGATTTCCTAAGATAGACAGATAGGGTTGACATGTTTCTTCTTCGTTTCTTCACGTGGCATAGCAAGTACGGATGGCAATCCTTCTCTTTTCGCTAACTCTTGAGCAATGACTGCTCGAAAATTCTATCGCTGATGCCGAGTCACAGCGGTCACTATTGGATCCAGGGGACAGTGAGCTGGACGATGATCTTGGCCTTCACAAAGATAGCAGGTGATGGTGTTTATAGGACATTCTCCAGGTAAATGACTTCCTTCACAGCTGGAATAGTTGATTGCGTGATCATCAGCAGTGTGTCCTATTTCGCCACAACGGATGCATGTACGGTCTTCTGATTGATTTGGTTGACAAGACTTCAACGAACGACATCCTGGTATGGTATCGAGTGTGGAGATACCATTCTTCCTTGTCTTACTGTGGTTTCACTATCTTCTGATGACGTGAAGAGCCGACGAAGGGCGGTGGTAAACTCTAACCAAGTGATGGTATGTTCATCCTTAGAGGTGGCGTAGAAACTCTTCCACCAGACTAATGCATTTCCTTCTAACTGGCAAGTAGCGTAGGGAACTTTCTCTTTATCTTCACATTGCACCAAAGCCAGCTTCTCTTCTATCATGCGAAGCCAAATTTCTACATTTCTGAGAGTGGCTGATCCATCAAACGTGGGCGGTTTGGTCTTCATGAACAAGGTAATCTTTGACTGTGAACAGGGGGTTGCGACTTCAATTGGGGAGGGATTGATGTTGGCACTAATAACATTCATCTATTGCATCATTATGCGCATAAGCGAGTCTAAGTGGTGAACAAGCTGATCCAAGTTTTGAATTATCACGGTTGAGTACGATGGGACGAATTGCTTTGGTCACTATCTGCTTTAGCACTGACACCAGTAGTAGCAACTGAACTAACGTGAACTGCCCTAGAGTCTTTGCTGCAATCGATCCTTTCCAACTGTTGACCACTCCAGGGTTTAGGTAAGAGGGAATAGCATAGATGAGGTTCATGAATCCTAGTCGAGGGAACAGTTTAACCCAAAAACTTATACAAACATTATTAATAACTTGGTATGGTTGCTTATCCAAGCCTAAAAGCTCAGCAACGCATCTTGCACACCAAACAAACAAGGAAAACCAAATTAACCTAAACACACAATAATCTACCATATAAGAGGTAACACTTCTATCTTAGGCAGACGCGACTCTCACACATGAGTCTCAACTGCTCGAAAGCCCGGGTTCTTCTAGCCACGGAACACTTCATCGATCCAATTTTCTTGAGTTCGACAATTCACATCTTCACGATCTTGAGTTGGCGGCGACACCAGCGCTTTCTCCTTAAGTGTGAAACAACGATAACTATTTGGAATAACTCAGATAAGAACTTCATTTAAAACAACGGGGAAAGATAGAAATTTTCAGTAAGGAGAAAAGAATAGGAGAATAGGACAAGTCAAGAACTTATCATTTTTTTCAAGTTAAAATTTTCTTTTAGAAAATAATTTTGAAGTTCCTAAAGAACGACCAATATATCTAGGGTAAAGACCTACAGTCAGTATGGCTCTGATACCACCTCTGTCGAGACCCGAATGTGCAAATCCGGACCCTCTGTGTATTCTGCACTAGTCCAGGATCACGCTAGTGCACACAGTCTCAACATAGATGAATATCACAATCATACACAGCGAAATAATAAAAGTAACACAATTATAAAATATAAACTATTGAACGACCTTAAGGTCAACCTTAGACATGTGAGGCCTTGACGGCTTCAACTTGAAATAAGTAGCAATGAGCGAAGAGCGTCGGTGAACCCCTTCAATATACCACGGGCATCGGCAGGTTCGACTCCTAGATAATTGCCTTCTTGAGAACTTCTCCTTTTTGAAGACAAAGACTTCTCCTCAAGCTGGTGATGTTTTGTTAAAGCAAGGGTGAGTACACAACCGTACTCAACAAGTCATGCATGTAATGCGTTCTATTACTACATGCATGGCTTATTCCAAAGGAATGGCTGAATGGTTCTTTTGCAATAAAGCAGCTTTCACAAATAATCGTAGTAGATAGAAAAGCAGTAAAACAATTAATACCAATAATAAATTTCGTAGACATTCTCAAGTGAAGCATTTCCCATCCTTAACCAAGTTCCACATCACATTATCCACATTCCCAGCCTCATTTTTATCAAAATCTAACCCTTGACTGTAATCCCCGAGCAATGCTCAATACCGTGAGCACGGCTATTTGAATAGTTTTTACACTCTGCAGAGGTTATACAATTTACCCACAAGATATAATCAACTCACCACGTCAGCCGTGAAACGCCATACAAGAGTATGCGAATGAGCGATCATAACAAAGCCTTTCCAAAGATCCGTATAAACCCAGTACTGCCTGCTAGGTTTCAACACTGGAGGGACTGGTTACCACACCCAGGGCCCCCATCTTGCGCCATGTGAGTTCTCACCCGCTCCTCCGGGCCCCACACCACCACGACAGTACCAAAGAATAGATTTCACAGTTTACTCAGCTAGGTCCGTCCCATTCCAGAACTTGTGGTTGTATGAAAGACTCAGGTCAAAGGCTCGCAAGGTTAAGTCCTTAGTTGACCGAGGCAAGACTAACCAAAAGTTCATCACATCAACATGTCATAATACCAAATGCGACCGCCCAATTGCCACTCTTGGCCCACCGGAAACAATCCAAAACCAAATGCGACCACCCAATTGCCACTCTTGGCCCACCGGAAACAATCTTGCCACTTGGCTCAGTCTAAATCACTTTCCCACCCCATTTCCTTACCATGCACCACGTGCCATCATCAACTCAATAACACATGTCACATTCTCAAAAACACGTTCCATATCTCATTAAGTCAATATTAACTTTAATTTTCCAAAATCATGACAATTCTACGTGGCAGGGCTAAGCACACAACATACGGTCTAAGTAACCCATGTTGGCAAACTATTAATGTCCAACTATTAACCCACAATCTAGGGTGACAAATGAATCATGGCATACAAATAATAGCGACAAGGTGGCAATAACAAGTAGGTTGATTATCTAATCCCAGATTAACTGAAATCAGTTTATTTCAAACTAGCATGCAAAAATTTCAAACGAAATAATTTTAAAACATGGGATCAATATGGTCAAAGCACAACTTGCACGGCCCTTGCAATTTTATTATTCTTTACTCTTTATCTTGATCCTTGATTCTCGATCTTCAATATCCGCTTGCTTGATTCTCGGCTCCTTCAAGCAACTTAAACGCGCGTCTAACGATAAACAAACACAAATACAACAAAACTCAAAAGGCAAATCAAGTAAACTCCAAATTAAGAACGAATAGCATTGGGCTGCGGCTTAGATGAAATTAGGAACTTGAATGGATTAGGTCGATGATTAGACAAAAGAGAATGGCTTTGGAAAATACATCAAGAGAAAGATTAATAAGCGGGAAAGAAGGAATAATATTCGAGAAATATTTCCTTTGAAGTTGCTATCGAGATTGGACAGACAATGACATTTGGGCTCTCGATCTATAGGCCGGGTCCATGAAGATATGTTAGTTCACAATGAACTAGCGGATGCTCGAGGTTGACTTTCGTTGGTCAAGCAGCACGATCAACCAAAAGGAAGATAGACTGATAGACTAGGTCTGGCACAAGAATATGACATATGGCTAATGGTCTATCGACCAAGACCACGAATGAATTCTAGGTTAAAGGCGGATTAGATTTTTGAGGATAAGACAAGGACGGATGGGATCGACATCCACTATGGTCTTACATCGGGGACGGAACTCGACAACGATGAGGCGGTTATGACAGGACTCAACGTGATGGGCTAGATCACAATAAGGCGATAGAAAAGGTAAGGACATCACATTAGGGCTTTCACTTGCATGCACCCATGCGATGACAGCGATACGATGAGAGCAAAGCGTTAACGGTGGAACGTTAACGATGAATATGAAGCGTTAACAGAACACTTATGAGATTACAAGGTGGCGACCATCGGTACAATGGTAGGGCAGCGAGGTGATGACATGGCTCATGTTTGATTTGCAATCTGTGGGGTACACAAGTCGTGACGCAAAGACAAATTGGACCAAAGGTTAAGTCCGGGTTTGAGCGAAACGATTCAAGGATGGATACACTTGGCAGAGGGTAGGATGGGTAGGGTTGGCTCTGCGTTTAAAGTTTATCAAGGATGGCGAACAGTAGGGTATGGACCTACCGGACAGGGTGATATGGTCATGACAATCCAAGATGGTTGGCGGCAAAAAGGCGGCAGCGGCGGCAAAAGGCTACGCCGAACGAATAAAAAATTTTTTCGGAGGATGCAACAGCAAAGGGGAAGTGTCCATCACGTAGAACGTGACGAGACGAACTCAACAGTATAGGCTGATTTGGCGGCGACCCACCGGATTGATCACAAACTGCCGATGAACGGCTCTCGGAGCTAATAGATGAAACGGTCATAACTATTAAAGTACTGCGTGAAACCTAACCAAATTTTACAGAGAGCTATCTGGGATCATTTGGCACAATATGACGTGAACTTATTTGAGTTTTACCTTACGGATCAGCGGGAAGCGCGGCGAAGTTTCATCGTCCGCAACGATCGATCGGGAAGATTGATTTTTCTGTGCAAATCCCGCTGGAAAAACCATGAGTTAGGGTGAGCACCATGTAGGGGACATCATGAGGAGTCTACCATAAAAATTTCACGGTCAAACTCACAAAAACGAGGGAAAACGGGCTCCGGCAAGATTTGATTTTTGGGCGGCCGTAACTTTTGATTCCGTGGATGAAATTTCACCAAATTTAGATGGGAGATAGAGGGTACTATATAACATGCCATGGCGAAGACGGATCTTGAAAAGAGTCGACGAGTTGGCGGGGGACGTGCCTCAAAGTTCGGCCGACGTGCGGCGGCGTTTCGGAGGATAAGGGATGGATTTCTAGGGTTTGGGTGAGTTGATCTGAGGTGAGGACGTGTGGGAGAGGTCATGAGAGGTCTACTAGGGTTTGGGGTGGCTGCTAGGTCAAGAAGAACCAAGAAAAACGCAAAAACCGGCTTCACAGGCATTTATATGAGCAGTTGGCGTGCGCTGCGCAATTCGGGGTGACGTGGCGCATTCTGGTGCGTCGGATCGGAATCGGAGGGCTGTGGCGGCTTGGCGATGTGGCCGAACGAGAAGGCGACATGTGGCAGCGCGAGAAGGAGACACGTGGAAGAACAGAATCCGAATTAAATTAGTTCTAGAAATTCATTTAATTCAAGAAAAATAGAAACATTATCAGGAAAAATTCCAAAAAAATTCTATAAAATATTTTGAGACATTTTGAACTCAAATAAAATAATTTCAACAAAAATTTATATAAATGTTTCCAAATTTTTAATTAATTCCATAAAGGACTTAATACAAATTAATTCATTTGAGGCAATAAAAATACCAGAAAAATTCTAAAAAAAATCTAGAAAATATTTTGGGACATTTTGGAACCCAAATAAAATGTTTTCAGCAGAACTTTATTTTCTCTTTTGAAATATTTAATTACTTTAAGTAAAAGGCTTGGTTTAAATTAATTCCGAATAATTCAAAATAAATTCCAACAATTCTAAAAAAAATACAAAGAAAATCCTAGAAGCACAAGGAACCCAAATAAAACTGAATTTAATTTAATTGAGGTTTATATTAGTCAATCTAAATTACTTTGACTTTAGAAAATTCCAAATTAAGCTTTAATTAAGCGAGAAAATTATCGCGAATTTTTGGGGAGCTAAACTTCACAAAATATTTTTGAAAACCCAAATTTTGGGATGTTACACAGATCCAATGCAATATCGACTTCATACATCACATCCATTACTACTTAGGGTTCATTCCCTGCGGATCTGATCGAAGAGGAATACGGTGACACGGATTGGGTCGACGACGAAGTCTCCTGGGCCTCTTCCGTGCGAGACGGAGCGGTGACCGAGTTGACGATGATGGGGGCGACGGCGATGAAAACCGATCTAAGGGCGAAGTCTCCTGGGCCTCTTCCTCACGGGACAGAGCGGCGAGCAAGGGACCGGCCGTTGGCTTTCTTCGTGATAGGGAACACAATGAGGGAGGGATAGGGAATGAGGATCAGGATCCTCTTCGAGATGCCCTAAGAGAGAGGAAGCTCGGCATTCCCCATTTTTCAGTCAAAGGCCAGGAAGATGTTGGAGACTGGAGTTGCTTGAGGTGAGCTGATTTGATGATTGAGTCGGGTGGGATTTGGGTGAGTTTTTTAGATCAAGTTCACTAGTACTCTGCCAAAACTTCCATACTTCCAAAATTTTGGCTAGCCCGCCAAATAGACATCCAAAGCGGCATGACAGTATCAAATTATTTTGCAAACTAGTTGTACTACATGCAATTCAATAAATCATTCCAAGCAGTAGAACAACTAATGATAGATACCTTCACAAGCGGCCTAACAGATTTTGATTCAAGTTTTTATTCTATTCTATTCTACCGCTTGCAACAATAATTATTCTAGGTAGTACTACTGCTTGTGAGAATGGGTTATCCTGTAATGTGTCTCACTACTACAAAAAAAGATTGTCACAGGCAGTTCAAAAATATCATAACAGATGGTTATCTAAATAGTTTGGAAGCATGTGTTAGTAATAACATGGCGCATCACAGATTATTTTTGAACCATCTATGAAACACGTATTACAAATGGTTTGTATCGAGAACTTTCTATGATATATGTCTATCACAGATAGTTTGTATCTAGAATCAATCGCTTGTGATATGAGACCATCATTGACAGTTTTTATCAAGAACCATCTGTGATAACATTTTTTCTACCTCTCTTGGTAGTACTTCCATGAGTAGTATCTATTGTTTGAAATTTTCTTCTCCTTAAATATTTCTGCAATGATATATACAAGGCAAAATTAGTTATAGATTTTGTAATTGAATATCTAAATATCCGAGATGCTTCGACGCATAGCTTTTCTGACTGGGATCATCTTAAATTATGAGCATTTGTAGCACTTTCATCTACTAATTTCTTATTCTAATATTAATGGATTGCAATGCAAAATCTAATTCCATTCAATGTTTGTATTGAAAGTTGTCACTTTTTGATTTATCTTTCACTTTATCCTCATCCCCAAATGAGAATAACATAGATAGCCTATTTTCACTCTGGTCTGGTGTAGAATTGCCTATGGTATTCTCATTCAGAAATGAGGATGAATTGAAAGCAATAAATTAGAGTATGACAATTTTTAGGACGAACTATAAATGGAATTGGATTTTGTTTTGAAATCCATTAATATTACAATAAGAAGATGAAAGTGCTCCAAATGTTCATACTTTAAAATGACCCCAAAAAGACAAGCTGTGCCTTGATGCATCTAGAATGTTTAGATATTCAATTACAAAATCTATAACTAGTTATGTTTTATAAATGTGGGTGCAGAATATCTAAAGAGAAGAAAATTTCAAATAACAGATACAATTTATGGAAGTTCTACCAAGAGTTTAAGAAAAACTTTTGGTTCTAACAAACAAGACACTATTTAGTCATTATATTCAATATGAGAAAATATTATGAATAATTTTAGGTGACAATACATTGGCAAGATATGATACTACAAATATCAACAAGCATACATTGAGAAACAATATTAATTGTTTGATAGATCATGACATGGAGACCTTAGAGCTTTTCCATGTCTACCATCATATGTGCCATAACCTCCGTAATAGAGGCTTTTGATTCTCTCTAAAGTTCCATAGCTCCACTATAGTGCCCATTTATTTGACGCCAATAACTAATTTTTTGATAGAAAATTAGTAGGAGAGGCTCCAACTGCGAAAACTTAGCATTAACGAAATAGATCAGTTACAAGCCTTAAAATAAACCTTGTAATCCTGTGAAGAGAAGAAAAGAAAGAAGAAGCAGAACCAAACAAAGTAAGATAACCCTGTTGGTAACAATGGTAGAGTCAAAGCCCTTAGCCTTGGCAATTAGGAATTTACAAAGAGTTAATCCAGGTATTAAACTGAGTGTGAAAGACCATATGGAGGTCTATCCTTGATGGTGATTAGCAATTGACTGTGTTTTAACATGTTGTGCTTGAGTTTGAGTTTGATTTCAATTGAATTTTAATTTGAAGCAATTTGAGGGTTATCAAGCCAAGGACAGCACTACTGGCCTGGGAGGGCATTAGTACTGGCCCTGTGGTAGTACCGACCAAGGGGAGTAGTAGTTATAATCCAGAGAGGGTCTTCGGTGCGAATTTTGGTGAGCGGTACTACCGGCCATGCTGGGGCGGTAGTGCCAACCGAGCGGTATTACCGGCCCCAAAGGGTGGTAGTGCTGACTTTTGAGGGATTTTGAGATTTAAAACTTTGAATTTGCATTAGACTTATTGCATATCGTTATGGGCAATGCTATATGATATGTTTCCTTATTTTTGACGGATGTAGGATGACAGTGCTAGATCATGGTGAGGCGGAGGATGACCGGGACAAGGCGAGGTGTGTCGAAGGTCTAGACAGTCGAGGATCGCTGAAGATGATCGAATACAGATTCGGTGCAAACCTAGATGACAAGGAATAGATGAGATGCTAGCTAGGAGCTGTTCGGATCAAGGAGGGCCATTGGATCGCAGTCTAGGTGATAGAGTAGCGAGTCTAGTTAGTATGCTTTAAAATGCGTGCAAAAATTTGTTATGTTAGAGGGTATCGGGTTAGCCCATGTATGACTGAGTGAGTTAATCCTAGACCTTGATGGTGATCCTTAGGATAGAAGGAACTCATCCAAGGGTGAAGGGTGACTCAAAAGTAGTATAAATAGAGGGGTAGGGGTAGCCTTCCTCCTCACTTTGTTGTGAGACTTTGTAAACCTCCCTTCTAGAAATAAAAACTTCATTTACACATCTCTGAATTTATTTTGAGTATTTACATTATTTCTTTAAATTCCAAAATTTACATTCTTGCAATTTACTTCCATGCAAATTGGATTTGCCTACCCTCCTTCTACTTGCTTGTGCTTCTTGTGCTGAGGATGAATGATTGATGGATGAGTATTCTTTAGATCATATCCCAATCATCTAGGAAACTCTTGTGTTCTTCCTTGCAAGAAACCGATCTTTTGCTCTCTAGGGGATTATCCTTGGAAGGTTAGATTTTTGGTGTTCTTGTCTTGTGCTCTAGCTTGTTATGACATATAGGAAGCCATCTAGGATCATCTTGATCATCAAGAACAAACGAACTAGGTGAGGGCCAAGTTTTTGTTTTTGTACCCCATTCTTGTGCACTCTTCCTCAAATTGGAATAGTTCAGAACTTGCACATCAATCCTCACGATTGATGGTTGGAATAGGTTTCTGACACACATAGGAAGGTGCCTACAAAGTTCCACAGGCGTTTGGATCAGCCGATCAAAAGATTCATCAATTTTCCTTTTGAGTCGGGCTGATTTTCACTATTCATGTGCTATTTTTTACTCTAGCTACAGTAACCCCGATAGTATTGCTATAGTCGCAGTCAATAGCCTTGATCACGGATCCCATTGTATCCATTTCTGAGACTTCCATTGGTTTCTCTCTTTCCATCTTGTGCAAGCTAAGCGATGAACAATTGAAAAATTTTCCAGAAAATGAGTTTGCTCTTTTAGCTCACAAATTTTCTCATGCTTACAAAAGGGTGAAGGAGAGAAAGAGATGGCATGATCATCTGCTTCGAGTGTGGTGGCGCCAATCATATTCGAGCGAATTGCCAAAAGTTGGAGAAGGGCAAGAACGACGCTAGTGGTTTAGGAAATAACGATGAAATCAATAAGAACCACAATAAGAAGTCTCCAGTTTGCAACCTGGTGTGTGAGAAGAAGTGCCGTAACTTCTCAAAGAATAAGAAGCTCTTCTGCCGCGTCCTCACTGCACTCGGTGATATCAACCTCTTTGACATAGAGACCTAGAGTGATGATGGCGAGGATGATCCATAAGAGAAGAACAAGAGTGGTGACGACTTCACCAGTATGTGCTTCATGGCGAAGTCTAATGACATCAGTGACTCCGAGCTCTACAGTGACTCGGACGAGGTACCCTCCTATGGTCAGGTCAATGAAGCTTTCTATAAGTTAGGAAAATTTCGTGTTAGAGCTAGAGCTAGGTGTATGGAGTTAGAGAAGGAAGTATATACCTTGACACATGAGTTCGTTTCTCTTAGATCTTGTTCCTCCCGAGACTATTGTACTCTTTGCAATGCTTTGCTTATGGAGCTTGAGAACCAAAGGACTATGCATGATAGTGTGGTTTCTGTGCTTGAGAGTCTTAAGTTGAAGAATGCTAGCACCTGTTCTATTGATGCTATTCCTGTAGATGCTAGTTTTCTTCATGCTCACACAGGCACATCATATGAAAACTTCCCTAAATTGCTTGATAAAATTGATGCCATGAGCACTTACCTTAGGAAGCTATCTATTAGAAATAATGAACTTGAATGCATGCTTCTAAGGATTCAGTCAGCTCATATGAGGGCTGTAGGTAACTAAAACTTAACAATGAATCTTTAAATATTAAGTGTGCTGAACTTGCTAAGGGCATACTTGTTAAGTTACAAGAAAGTTACGTGCGATGTGCTGAGAATGAGGGGGACTTGGATAAAATCCATATCGAACTTAGGAAGAAGCTAGAGGCCTAGAACCTTAGGATTAGAAATGCCCCTTGCATTTCTTGTGAGGCCCTCAAGGTTGAAGCAACTGTACTGAGGGAGAAAAATACACATGCTGATAGTTCTTCCTTATCTGGCTCTTCTTCATCTTCATTCCATAGTTCTTCATGTTCCTCTCTCTTTCCGGAGTGTGAGTACCTCTTGAGAACTCTTGAGAAGTTTGTAGGAGGCAAGAAGAAGTTCAATCTTATCCTAAACCAGTTTAAGATTAGTCGATCCAGTCAAGGCCTAGGATTTGACTACTTGTAGCACGCAAGAACTCATCCTCTTACCATTGCGCGTGGCTCCAAGAGTGTAGAGATTGTGGTTGCTCTTAGGGTGAGCACTACTATGTTTAGGTCTACTAGGGTTACCCATGAGATCTCTCACCAGAAAGGATGCTCCTCTTGCAGCTTCTACCTCGAGCAACGTGAAGTACTCATGCACCTTCTGTCAATAGGATAGTCATCTAGTAGATTTCTACTTCAGACGTGCGAAGATGATGAGGCGCGAGTGTGTTCGTATCCTTAGGGGTATTCAGAATCATCCCCAGACTTTGAGTGCTCCTAAGACACATACTACTGCTAGACAGGATAGAGTGCCGCCTATTTTTGGACAGCGTTCAGGTTTTGGATTTCACACTGTTCATTCGAGTTTTCATCCTAGATCTGCTCTTGGTCAGTCTTTATGCCATCCTTTTGATATTCCTTGTGTTTTTCCTCAAGGTAAATATAAGCGGCGTGATGTGTTTCCTAGTAGGAGATTTGGGTAGCCTTATTGGGATGGTTCAGCCTTTGCACCTCGGTGGGCTAACCCAGTTCCATCTCTTAGATCTTCTACTAAGGCTGCTTCTGGTCTTGTAAGAGTAGAGCGTCAGAGTGACACTAGAGTCCAGTCTTTTGCACCTTTGGTTGGTACTTTGAGATGTTGTGTGGTTCATTATTGGCTTCCTAGATCTTCTCTTTATCCCAGTACAGATTCATCTCTCTCTCTTGTGTGTTGACCAGGTTTGTAGGATGGGGAAGAGAGATGTATGGATCATTGACTTCGGTTGTTCTCGCTAAATGACTTGAGACTCTAGATGATTCTCTTCCCTAGTTTGATCTCCCAGTGATGAGTTAATCACTCTTGGGGACACTTCATCAGGTAGATTCATTGCCGAAGGTACCTTCTGCATCAATGACAATTTCATTCTTAAGGACATTGTTTTAGTGAGTAAGCTACAATACAATTTGCTTTCTGTTTCTCAGCTTATCGATGACTCTTTTGAGGTAAACTTTAAAAGTAGTGCCTATAGAACCCTTGATTTATTAGGAGAGTTAGTTTGCGGAATTTCTAGATTTGAGAGAATCTTTCGTACTGATTTTTCTGCTTCTTCTGGAGATTCTCTTCGGTGTTTGATTACATCAGAGTCCCGTGATCTCTCCTTCTGGCATAGAAGATTAGGTCACATCGGTTTTGTGCACTTGAATAGAGTTAGCAACCATAATCTCATTCGTGGTTTGCCTAAACTCAAGATGGTCAAAGACTTAGTTTGCTCTCCTTACCGACATGGCAAGATGGTTGCTGCTTCTTAGCCTCAAGTTACTGTTGTGATGACAAATGCACGAGGATCGCATTTACACATAGACACTGTTGGTCCAGCTAGAGTGCAGTTAGCGTGTAACATCCCAAAATTTGCTCTTCAATATTAGTTAATAGTGTTTTATTGCAATTTATGAGTTTTGTGAATTTTTTGGATTTATTGGATTTTTTCTTGAATTTATTTGAATTATTTCAAATTAAGTATATTAGTGTTTTGTTGAAAACTAATTAAATATAGATAAAATTTAAATAAAATTTTACCAAAAATATTTTATTTGAGTCCAGAATGTCTCAAAGTATTTTTGAGATTTTTCTTGGATTTTTCAAGTATTTTTATTGCCTAAAATAAAACAAACTAATTTCTCTAATTATTTTAAATCGAGAAACCGAGAAAATCAGTGTGAGCAGTACTAGGCCGAAGCCCAGCACTGTTCTCTCGCAGCCCATGTGTTGTGCGGCTGATCGGCCTAGTTTCTAGAAGCCTTGCTCCATCGTCGTTGGTTTCACATCAAACGGCTTGGACCAACCGTGTCTATCAGGGAAACCCTAGAGGAGCGCGAGCCGTTGAATTGGGATCGAACAGCTAGGAATAGATCAAGTCATTTATCGTGTATCTGATCTGGACCGTTGAGTCGTTGCAAACGGTTCGGATCGCGTTGCATCACGGCCATTCGATTGGCATCGGACGGTTGAGCTGCGTCGTCTCCATGAAGATCTTGGTCTCCTCTGTTGTGATGCCTCCAGACTCCACCGCCGCATCAGTTAAGATTCCAAGGCTCGTGTGCATTTGCTGAGGGGTATTTAAGGACCCTGACCCCTCCCGAGAACCACCAGAGCCCATCGCATCCATCGCCTAAAACACTGTCGCCGAGGAAGCGCCAGAACACTTGCCCGAGCTCGCTGGAGTCTGCAAAGCTTTTTGCCACCGCCGAGACCTTCCTTTGCCGCATCGACCCCAGATCCAGAACTCTCGCATCGCGCCGCGCCTGCGCTACCACTTTTTGGTCACCGAAGGTCGCTGCATTGTCGTATCTGAGCTCATCTTCCCCAGCCCCGACGAGACTCTGCCGCCGCACCACCATCACCGAGAGCAAGCAACATCAACTGTAGGATCTCCTGTGGACGCTGTCGATGTTTGTTGTCGGTAATAATGAAAACGAGGCTAGGCGTTGGACCCAAACTCGATGGTAGCACAAAACGCAGGAATTATATAGGTTCGGGCTCTCGCGGAGGAGATAATACCCTAGTCCTGTGCTCTAGGATTATGTGTGTCTAGCTTATTGTTGATGATCTTATGATGATGATGTTACTCTACCCCCTTTATATAGTAGAGGGGTGCGGTTACAAAGGAGAGTCCTAATCGGTTACAAGATGGAGTTGTATCTCTTTCCTTATCCGCTGAACATGATAACGGTTAGGATTATAATCATATCCTACCTAAACAAAGTTGGTTGCTATCTTTAGAATCCTCTTGTCGCGCACGTTGGAAGCAGCTTAGGTGGTATCCATATTCATGCTACCGGCCCAGCCCATCCTCTCCTGGATGATCCGTTCGGCCTGGCTTGTCGATACCCAGGGTTCATGTACTCCACAGTAGCCCCCGAGTGTTCTGTGATCGAGTTGCCGTCCTCCTAGTTGCACTTTGGCTGAGTCATGCTCTATGCCGAGTGCTCCCGGTTCTTGTCATGGTTTCCCGACTGGTTCCTTCTTCGTGCCGAGTGCCATGCTGTAGGCATAGAGATTGCAGAGGACTCAATTAGCATTCCGTACTCAACTTTTCCAAGTGGTACCCTAGCCCAATTATCGGGACATTGGCAGTCGGCTTAGCTTGGAGCATACCCTTATTCATATTGGCTTTAGCCGAGTGGTACATGTGTTCCATTGTCCTGGCGCACAGCTTTTGGCCTATCATGAGGCGTACCATGGTTTATCCGAGTGGTACCTGCACCCGATTTTCACAATACACAGCTGGTGGTCCATCGTGGGATGTACCCTCGGAATCCTTGTTCTGAAACATCTTGCAATATCTGATTCCATCTTGTGTGGTAACTAGTAGTCGAGCTAACGTGAGGCACATCACAAGATGATAGTTCAACTTGGTTCAGAAGGTACCCAAATCCCGTTGACAGGGTAATTGGAATTCGGCCCATCGTGGGGCTTACCATATCCCAAACTAAATTTGGCCTAAGAGTATTTGTGCACGATGGTTGTGACGCACAATTAGCAGCCCTTCATGAGGCATACCCTAGGTCAGGTCCATACAAAACATGGAAGGCAAAACGAATTTTTCCCGCTCAAGGCAAAATTCAGCGTCGCTTCCTATAAATATGAGGCTTGGTGCGGGCAAAGAGGCTTTCTGTGCACTACACACATCTGCCCCTTCATCTTCTGAGTTTAGACATTTTTGCATCAATCTCCGCCGCTAGGGTTAACTGCCGCCGCATTCCCCAAGCTTGCACCGTTGCTAAACCCTTTCGAAGATGTCTTCTTCTTCCTCCTCCCAGAGTGCTCCCATGAAGCCCTCACCCAAGGATTGGGCTACTTCAATAACAACGGAAGAACACTTGGAGGAGTTGGTTAGTTCTAGAGTTCTTCCTCCTTTTGGAGATGATCTGCGCACGTCCAGCCGCAGGTGAATCCTTTCCCACTCCTCAATCTGATGAGATTGTGGTTTTTGAACCATTTTTCCAGCACAGGTTTGGCCTCCCCAGGAGCGTTTTCTTTCGTGGCCTTCTTCATTTTTACAAAATCGAATTGACTAACCTGAATCCCAACTCCATTCTTCAAATTTCCATCTTTGTGCATTTGTGCGAGGTGTTTCATGGAATTCGCCTACATCTTAGCATTTTCCACCGCCTATTTCTTCTCAAACCTTATCTTAGCAAGAATGCTGCTGAGGTGATTGGGGGTGCCGGCTTCCGGCTGTTCGACGGGCTGAAGAAGGCTTACTTCTCCATCCCCTTCAAAACCTCCAACAAGGGCTGGCATCGGGAGTGGTTCTACTGATTCAATCCCAGTCCTTTTCTTCCCCCTTGCACCAGACTCGCCCCACATTCTCAGCCTCTTGGGACACAACCCCTCCAAGCTACGATATGGACCAAGTGGTAGATCTTCTGAAGTTGATCCATGGCCAGAAGGAGACGGGTCTGATCGGGGTTGATATTGCTATTAACTTCGCTCGGCGACGAGTGAAGCCTCTCAAGGAGAGAAATCCACCTGGGATTTGAACACATCGGGGTGGATGATCCCACCCGTGAGGTGCCTGAAAACATCCCCAGAGAGGTGCTGGTCAACTGGATGAACTACCTCTTCACCCCAGGCACCACGGTCCTACTCAAGGGTCATCCGAAGCCTTGATCTGCAATGTGCCCCCCTCCTGCGGTGAGCATTTTTGCATTTGCCAGTTTCTGATTGCTACCCTTTGACTGAATGCTGACGGGTTCCACCATCTCCTCCTTCGGCGGAGGAGCTGGTTTTTGACTTTGAAGACGAGGCACCACTAGCGCCTAACGACGAGGAGGCCTTCCTCGTCGAGCTTTGGTTCAACTACGAGCTTGCCTTGGCTGAGCCCACGGAATAGAAGGTCGCTGCCCGTGACAGATGCCCTCATCGAAGCAGTAGGCCGCGCGAGTCGTGCTTAGGTTTAGCTTCCTGTAAAATTTATACAGTGTAATAATATATTTAGACCTAATGTTCGATTTTTTGAAATTTAAATGTCATTTACTCTTTCTTCTCTACTGATCTTTGAGTTTGCCCGAGTGGTTTTATCCTCTTTCGTTTAAGCGCTCTGCCTGACTTGTCTAGCCCCCAGGTGTTGGGAGTCGGCACATGGCTCTTTCTCCCGGGCACGCATTTTGAGTGACTAGAGTTCGCCGTTCATGGGGTCAGAGTTTCACTACTTGGAGTTGGCGCACTCGGGCTTAATCGCAATCGTTAGGAAGGAGAAGTAAAAAATAACTCATAAGAAGGGTTGCGCATGCGCAACACTATTAGGTGTAGCCCCTGACTTACTGCTTAATTGAGTATCAATTGAGTAGCAAGTCAAGAAAAACTTTATTCATAATAATCATGATTAATGTACAAAACTCAAGAGTAAAAGCGATGTAGCTGCTCTATATTCCATGTATTGCTGATAACCACGCCGTCTTCACACTTGAGTCTGTAAGCCCTCAGGCGCATCATCTCATCGACGATGTAGGGGCCTTCCCAGCTTGGGGAGAGCTTATGCTCGCTTTTCTGATTTCTTCTTAGGACCAAATCTCCTTTGGAGAAAGCACGGCCTCGAACATTCCGATCGTGATAGCGACGCAGGCTCTAGAGATACCTGGCTGACTGGATTGCTGCGATGTCCAAGGCCTCCTCCAATTGGTCAGGATCTTCCATCCGGTTTTCCTTCGACTCGGCTTCCTTGTAGCTCCGAACTCGCGGGGATCCGAATGCCAACTCGGTCGGTAAGACCGCTTCTGAACTATAGATCAGGAAAAATGTGACTGCCCGGTAGCCCTGCTGGGGGTAGTTCTCAGCCCCCAGAGTACCAAAGGCAATTCTTTTGCCCATTGCACAGCGTATGGCTTGAGACGATTGAAGCCTTGCTTTTAGCCCTTGCAACTCCATGCCATTGGCTCTCTCAACCTGCCCATTACTCTGGGGATGTCCCACAGAAGCAAAGCAGATTTTGATGCCGAGCTCGTCGCACCAATCTTGAAACTCTTCGCCCCAGAATTGCGTGCCATTATTAGTGATAATTCTATTCGGCACGCCAAATCTGACCACAATTTCCTGAAAGAATTCTTTCTTTGGCCTTGGCTGTCGTGATCGTGGCGACATGCTTAGCCTCAATCCACTTTGAAAATTTATCGATGGCGATGAAGAGATGAGTTAAACCACCCTGGGCCTTCTTCAGGGTTCCAACCATGTCAAGCCCCCAAACTGCAAACGGCCAGGTGATCGGGATAGTCTGCAACTCCTGCGCTGACACATGTATCTGTCGAGCGAAGAATTGACAACCTTCGCAGGTGCGAACGATGTCTTCTGCATCTAATACCACAGTCGACCGGAAGAAGCCTTGATGATAAGCCTTGCCTACCAGGGTGCTTGACACTACATGATGACTACAAATTCCCGAGTGGATTTCTCTAAGAAGATTCCTCCCTTCTTACTCTGATATACAGTGCCTCAGGACTCCGGAGACACTCTTCCGAAAGAGTTCCTTGCCAACCACCACGTAGCTTTTGTTTCAGCGCGTGACGCGCTCTACTTGCACGCGATCTTCGGGAAGCTCGTCTTTCAACAGATAATTCAAAAACAGAGTTGTTCAGCCAGGATTGATGACCAAAACTTCCACCTTGCCTGGCTTTTCCTCTGGCTTGCACAATTTATGATGTCAGTTTATCGTGGGTTTGTGGAGCTCCTCGACAAATACGCCAGCCGGGACTGTAGCCCAACTGGAGCCTAATTTTGCAAGCTTGTCTGCTGCCTCAATGTCTCGGCGAAGCACATGGATAAGCTCCAGCCCATCAAAGTTGTCCTCCAGCTTGCGCACTTCCTGGCAATATGCCGCCATATTATCATCGACGCATGAGCAGTCCTTCTGCACTTGATTAATCACTAGCTGGGAGTCCCCGCGAACCATTAATCATCAGATACCGAGCGATATGGCGATATGGAGCCCATGGATGAGTGCCTCATACTCGACGACGTTGTTTGATGCCGAAAAGTAGATTTGAAGGACGTACTTCAGCCGATCCCCTGTCGGGGAGATGAGCACTACGCCAGCCCTACGCCGCTAAGCATGAGGGAACCATTGAAGTACATTGTCCAGTACTCGATCTCCTCAATGGCTGTGGGATTCTGCAGCTCTACCCACTTGGCGGTGAAGTCAGCAAGTACTTGGGACTTGATGGTAGTTCCTGGCTTGAAACAGATCTCGAAAGCTCCGAGCTCGACTGCCCACTTCGTGATTCTCCCAGTGGCTTCCCAATTGTGGAGTATGTCCCCAATCGGAAAGGAAGTAACCACCAAAATCAAATGTTCTTGGAAATAATGCTTAAACTTGCGAGTGGTAAGTAGTATGACATACAATATTTTCTGCACCTATGGGTACCATACCTTAGACTCGCCAGAGAGTCGTTGCTACTATGTAGAGCAAAAGGGGTTCTTCAGGCATCGGTGAGACCAATACCGGCGGTGTGGTTAGGAATGCCTCACGATCCTCAAAAGCCTGCTGCGCCTTGGGAGTCCACTGGAAGTTGCTCTACTTCTTCAGGAGCTTGAAAAAGGCATCTCCCGCGATCCCAGGTGGGAAATGAATCTGCCGAGTGCCACCATGCATCCTGTGAATTTCTAGACGTCCTTTTGGCAAGTCGGGGGTTTCATCTTCAGGATGGCGTTGATCTTCTCCGGGTTTACATCAATACCGTGATGCGACACGATAAATCTGAGTACCTTTCCTGAAGGGACTCCGAAGATACACTACTCGGGGTTGAGCTTCATCTTGTATGCCTTCAGGCTTTCAAATGTCTCGGCCAAATCAGATATGAGGTCCTCCTTTGTGTGAGATTTGACAACGACATCATCTACGTATGCTTCCACGTTGCATCTGAGTTGAGTGTGAAAACACCGCTGTATCGCGCATTGATAGGTTACGCCAGTGTTTTTCAACCCGAATGGCATTGTGACATAGTAGAAAGTGCCGAACGGGGTGATGAACGAGGTCTTGATGCAGTCATCCTCTTTCAACCTGATCTGGTGATATCTCGAGTAGGCATCTAGAAAACTCAGGAGCTCACACCCAGCGGTCGAATCCACCACCTGGCCAATGCGAGGTAATCTGAATGGATCTTTTGGACATGCTTTATTGAGATCGGTATAATCAACACACATGCATCAACTTTTATTCTTTTTGCGAACAAGAACTGGGTTTGCTAACCAGTCGGGATGATACAGTTCTTTTAATGAATCCTGCGGCTGTCGGCGTGTTTGTGCCAGATAGTATTGGTTCGAGTGTATAACCGAGTTTTGGTAGAGGGGGGTCTTCGCAGCTGCGTCACTCTCGACTCTCCTCTCGTGATGAGCAGGACAGGAAACTCAAGAAAACACAGGGATTTACCCAGGTTCGGGCCCCCAATGCGGGTAACAGCTCTACGTCCTACTCAAGCTCGTATTGCTCTAGTATACCGCTTATTCTTAGCTCGCCCAACCTTTCGATCGTTTGAGCTTTGGATCTCTTCTCTGTTGTGAACTGATCGACCGACCTACCCACCCCATGCACACTAGCTCTCTTATATACTCCCAGGACTGGCTAGGGCAAGTGGGGGGGTGGTTTTACATTAATTACATTGATTGTGTCTAGTCCTATCGCTATTGTCCTTCTGAGCCTCTTTGTCTCCATCATTGCTTGACACTGCCTGTCTTTGGATTGTCTGAGGGGAGGGGCGTGATGAACGCCTGGTACACGTGTCTCCCTGGCTTGCCCTGGGCGGTGCAGATGGAACGGGAGTTGGTGGAGCTGGCTCAGTTGGAGGGACATGTTATCATATCGTCAGGGAGCCACGCCTATTTAATGGCTCCTAGGCGCGTTGTAACGGCTCCCTGTGCATTTAATGGCTCCCATGCGCATTTAATGACTATGATACGTCGTGATCCTAGCGGAGGCTTTGGGTGGAAGCCTCCCAGCCCTGTCTGCGTGGATGACTGATAATGGGCCCGCCTGCTCATCGGATGACCACATGGCCGGGTCGCCCGACTGCTCTCCGAGTAGCCACGTGGCCTAGTCGTCAAGGGCCATGACCTAGTTGCCCGGGGTTGGGACCTGGTGGCTCGACTGCTCACCGAGCGACCACGTGTCCTGGTCGTCTGCCAAGGCTCTCTTCAGCAGGTTGAGTCCTTTGTACAGGACTTTCTTATTTCCATGTCTTGCGTACGCGGCCCTACCTGACAGCGGTGGAGAGAGCACCCCAGTGTAGAATACCCCGACAGTAGCCCCCGGATCCACCCTGGAGCATGCCTTAGAAGATTTTAGAGATATTCTTTTAACCCTAGCGCGCTCTTGGACGGGTCCCATCTCTGCACACGCAGCCGTACAGATTCTCTCTGCAACCATCGTAACTCTTCGGGTCTTATCGTCTCGTGCCATTATGATCTTTTTGCGAACCGTCGGTTCGAGGGGGTGCGATTCCTTGTGTCCTGAAGCTGCGCACGGCTTATAAATAGGCATGTCCGCCTCTCCACGATACACACTCCTGTCACTTTCGTTGTCTAGGCTTTCTTGCTTCCTTCATCTTCTACTTCCATATTGCGAGCTTCTTTGTCGCCACGACACCAAGACAGCACTTCGGCCGCATGGCTCAACCGTTTGCTCCTTCGGTGATGGATGAGTGGGGATAGTTTTTCGCCTGGTCCCCGAAGGGTCCCTCCATCTCAGGGCGGGCACCGTCTCGCCAAAATGCAACCCCGGGGAGGTGATCACCTTCGTTTGAGCATTGGCGGTGGGCCAGGTGCCGCCTTATTCTGAGTTCTTACTCACCGTCCTTCATTTCTACGAGATCCACCATCTTCACCTCACCCCCAACTCCATCATCATCATCTCAACCTTTGCATACCTCTGTGAAATGTTTGTTGGGGTGATGCCGAATCTTCCTCTCTTCTGGTACTTCTACACTCTCCGCGGCTCCACCGATGGTGGCATCGTGGGGAGTTGCCATTTCCACCTCCGTGAAGGCTCAGCCTCTCGCTACATCCCCCTCCAAATGATGAGCACCTGGAAGATGTGGCGGAATGAGTGGTTGTACATCACTAATTACATCGGTCTTGACATCCTGGAGCTGCCGTCCGCGCTAGCAGCTGCCGTCGACAACTAGGGTTCTCTCGTCAAGGAGACAGTGGAACTCCGGTCCATGGTGGCCCGCATCGACCAGTTGCGGCCCTCCAAGCTGACCGGGGCGCTGGTCGTCGGGGACTTCGTGGCCCGACGGATCAGCCCCCTACGACGACGTGTCAGGCCGGCCTGGCAGTACACCGGTGATGACGACATGACCCGCACGTACCCAGGCCGTAAGTTTTCGCCCATCTATTTGCTTGCTTTACCTTCGTGGCCGCCAACAGCTGGCTAACGTCTTTTCTCTTTTGCCAGGCATCGGGAATTTGAGCATTGCCTGGGTCGAGGCCTGGGTGACTGGGCTACTACCGAAAATGCTGAGCAACCCGGGCTTCCCGACCAAAGCCTAGCCGCTTTGCCGACTACCGCCGGCGGAGCGGCACACTATCACCGCATGCTTCCCCTCGATGGACTCCATCGAAAGGGCCGCGATACCACCTCGCGCCCCCTTAACGACAGGGGGGAGTCTGGCTACTGTTGATGACCAGAGGTAGCTGCCCACACCGGGTTTGCTGCCTCTCGCTCGACCGCTCCGTCCGCTCCCTCCGTACTCGCCACCCGGCTTGCCGACCTAGTCGCCAAAATTGCTGCAGCGACTTCCCTCCATGACAAACAGATGGCGTCGCTGTGGGAGGAGCTGGCGTTGGCGAAGGCAGAGAAGACGTCCTTGGCGGCCCGAGTCGAAGCCACTGAGGCGTGGGCGAAGGGTGCCGAGGAGAAGTGCAGTGCGTTGAGCGCGGAGATGGGCCGCAAACTGCGCAACCTCGTCACCATGCTCCGCCCCGCCTTTAAGCGCATGGTCAGCAGCTTGCGACCGCTGGGTGTGACGGTGAGCGGTCCGTTGGAAGAATCAGTGGCGCATTACGTTCATAGTGTCACCCTTGCCACTGAAGCCCTTGCCGGCCTGCCTGCTGCCTTGGCAGACCGCTCCGCTCGAGAGGGGCGGGAAGTCACGATCGCCACAGTGGGCTTCATCCTGATGTGCTGCGCCCGCCGCGATGACTCCTTCAACCCCATGACAACCGTCGCCGGGGTGGAGTGCGACCCCACCCGGGCACCAGCGCGGGTGCGTGAGGCGGCGGAGTACGTAGCCGGGTAGATGGAGATGGTACCTCCGCCCATCGACGCCGCTGCCGAGGTGGAGGAAGAAGCCGAAGACGACATCGGTGATATCGAGATCGCCGATGAGTAGCTCGGGCGACCACTTTTGCTATCTTTTTTTCCCTTTCTTCTTCTGTGTAAACATGTACATAGGCGTTTCGGCCATTATGAATGAAAATGGTTTGCTTTTACCTGTTGTCATCTTTTACCTGTTGTCTGCCCTTGCGCTTGCTTGCTCGTGACTTGTTTGATTCAGCGCCAGGCGACTAGCCCCCAAGTATATTGCATGGGCCCTCTGGGTGACCGGATGGATCGACGATTAGGTGTTTTTTCTGCAATCACACAGAGCCACTTCAAACATGAGCGAAGGTTAAGCCACACTTATTAGGAATAAACAGGCAAACATGCACATAAAGCCTAAGTCCCTACCACTAAGTGGGCGGGGAGCACACACTAGGTTGTCATTTTCCTATCACCATTCAGAGCTTAATCCCTTGTACTTTACCGGGACTGGACCAGAGAACTGCAAGGCTAGGGAGCAGGTCGCGTAAAGGCGGGGCAAAGGTGGGCGGAACATCGTCGCGAAGCACCATTGTGGGCGGAACATCACCGCAAAGCACCATGGTGGGCAGAGCATATCCACAGTGCACCGTGCCACACACACTTGCTAGGCGCCCGTCTAGGCTCAGCACAGAAGCTGGGAGTCCACGATATTGCCAAGGGACCCTTGCAATCCTTTTGGACTGGACCAGAGAACTGCGGGGCCTGGGAGTAGGTCGCGTAGAGGCGGGGCAAATGGTGGGTGGAACATTGCCGTGAAGCACCATGGTGGGCGGAGCATAGTCGCAGCGCATCGTGCCACATGCACCTGCTAGTCGCCCGTCCGGGACCGGCGTAGAAACTAGGGGCTCAAAGGGATTGCCAAGGGGCTATCAGGCTACAAGTACTCGTGACAACCAAGTGTGGCACAAATCCTATAGGCATAAGAAAGTTGAACGAATCAGAGTGATAATTGACTGCATACTGAGCATGTGGAGCCCAAGATTAGCTAGGGGAGAGTGCAACAGCCTGCTAGCCGACCTGGGGCGAGGCCATGGAAAACTTAAAACATGCCGAACATCGCTCGCTAGGTTGTCACTTTCCCGTCGCCATTCGGAATTTTTTTCCTTGCCATCTTCGTGGGACCAAGCCAGAGAACTGCGGGGCTAGGGAGCAGGTCGCTAGAGGCAGGGCAAATGGTGGGCGGAACATTGCCGCAGAGCACCATGGTGGGTGGAACTTTGCTGCAAAGCACCGTGCCGCACACACCTGCTGAACGCCTCTCTGGGCCTGGCGCAGAAGCTGGGGGTCCACGTTATGGCCAAGGAGCCGCCGGGATACTGGTACTGATGACAACCATGTGAGGCGAGTTCAGTGGTAGAACTTCCACAGCAGCTCTATATTCTAGGAGTTCGCCATCTCCTGACTGTCTTCCGCGGCTAAACAAACCGCCCCGGGTTGAGAGACAGAGATCACCTTGAAGGTGCCTTCCCAACGGGGAGACGGTTTGTCGCGGCCCGCCTGTGGCGGAACTTGGCGCAGGACAAGGTCACCTACTGCCAGTGTTCTCTCACGGACCCAGGTGGCATGGTAACGGCGGATACTTTGCTGGTACCGGGCAGCACGCAGTGCCACCTGATCTCGTACTTCCTTTAGGAAGTTGACATCGTCTTGGCATCGGTCTTCTTGGTCTTCTTCATTGAAGGCCGAAACGCACGGCAGGCCCAAGGAGAGCTTGGAGGGCAGTACCGCTTCGGCGCCGTAGACTAGGAAGAAAGGAGTCTCCCCAGTCGTACGGCTAGGCGTGGTTTGGAGAGACCATAGAACCGTCAGAAGCTCTTCCGCCCATCGTGCTTCGTGCTTGCAGAGCCTATCGAACGCCCTAGTCTTGAGGCCCCTCAGGACCAGCGCGTTGGCGCGCTCAGCTTGTCTGTTGCTTCGCGGATGGGCCATGGAGGCAAAACACACTTTGGTGCCCATCTCTTCACAAAATTCCAGGAACGCTGCGCTAGTAGATTGGGTGCCATTGTCAATGATGATGCGATTGGCAATTCCAAAACAAGTGAAGATCCCGTGCATGAACCTGATAGCAGCGGAGGCTGTAACGGCGTGCACTGCTTCGGCTTCAACCCATTTGGTGAATTTATCGATGGCGACGAACAAGTGGGAGAAGACTCCTATGGCCCGCGGGAATGGACCCAGGATATCGAGCCCCTAGACCACGAACGGCCATGAGAGCGAGATGATTTGTAGAGCTTGGGCCAAAAGGTGGGTCTGCTTGGCGTGGACTTGGCACGCCTCACAACTCCTTACCAGCTCACAAGCATTTTGGAGGGCAGTAGGCCAATGGAATTCCTAGCGGTAAGCTTTACCGACCAGTGTCTAACTGGAATATGGCTCCCGCACATGCCTCTATGGATATTAGAGAGCAGCTTGCTTCCTACTTCCCGACTGATGCACTTCAGGAGAATTTTGTTTCTACTCTGGCGATATAGGTCCCCACTTATCAGAGTATAGCACTTGTCCTTGCATACAATTCTCTTAGCTGAAGCATCATCATCGGGGATCACTTGATCACACAGGAATGCCAGGATGGGATCCATCCACTGACCCCCCCCGACCAAGTGTGGCGATCTCGTGATGATTACTTGGGTACTCCGTCTAGCCAGGCATTTCCACCAGTACCACCTTGGCGGTGTTACCATTCCACCTCCTAGAACCAGGGGATGTAGTAGCTGCGTCGTCGGCCCCACCAGAGTTGGGGGCCGA
The DNA here is from genome assembly GCA_036346375.1 of Guadua angustifolia. NCBI lineage: Eukaryota > Viridiplantae > Streptophyta > Magnoliopsida > Poales > Poaceae > Guadua > Guadua angustifolia. Next base: position 52,451,550 of record CM070508.1, read on the forward strand.
GACGGGTGCGTTGACTCCCCACACGGAACCGGGGGATATGGCAGCCACATCGTCGGCCCTGCTAGAGTTGGGGGCCGAGACGGGTGCGTTGACTCCCCACACGGAACCAGGGGATATGGTAGCCGCATCGTCGGCCCCGCCGGAGTTGGGGGCTGAGGCAGATGTGTCACCTCCCCTCACGGGATCGAGGGATGTGGCAGCCGCGTCATCGGCCCCACCGGAGCTAGGGACCGAGATGGATGCGTTGCCTCCCTGCCCAGAATTGGAGGATGAAACAGCCGCACCATTGGCCCCGCCGGAGTTGGGGGTAGCAATGGACGGTCGCGGAAATTTTCTTCAAAGACTTGGACCGGAATCGACCCATCGTTGGCCCCGCTGGAGACCAGGGTGATAATGGACGATTAGGCACTATCATCCCCGCTGGAGACCGGGGAAGCGATAGACGGTCTCGTAAAACTCCTTTCGGAGGGGCAGATTGGAATAAAAGCGCCATCGTCCCCGCTGGAGTTGGGAGCAGCGATGGATGGTTGGGCAAGCCTTTCTTCAAAGACTCCAACTGGAACAAAAGCCTTCGTCAAGGTGAGATGCGAAAGCTCATCTACCAAGTGGTTGTCGCATCGGGGGATATGGATGTATCCCAGCCCGTCGAAGTGACGCTCCATCCTCCTGACTTCCACCAAGTAGGCGGCCATCGTGGGATCAGAGCACTGGAACTCCTTTCGTGCTTGGTTGACGGCGAGTAGAGAGTCGCCCTTGATGTGCAGATGCCAGATGCCGAGCACGGTGGTAGCGTGTAGCCCCGCCAGCAACCCTTCATATTCGACGATGTTGTTGGTCACCTTGAAGTCCAAGACAATCAGGTACCGGAGGATGTCCCCAGTCGGGGAGACCAGGACAAACCCAGCCCCCGCGGCCTTGACCCAGAAAGAGCCATCGAAGAACAGGGTCCACAGGGGGAGCATGGGTGCTTCTTCAGCGATGAACTCGACCAACCTTTGACTCTTGATGGCAGTGCGCAAGTGAAACTTGAGGCAAAATTTGGCTAGTTCTCCCGACCACTTGGCGATGCGACCTTCGGCTTCTCGGTTGTGGAGTATCTCTTGAAGTGGGTAGGCTGTGACCACCGTGATCTCCCGTCCCTGAAAGTAATGTCGGAGCTTCCGAGACGTCGCTAGAATAGCGTAGAGCATCTTCTGGGCCTGCAGATATCTGGTCTCCGCATCGGATAGCACCTTGTTGACGTAGTAAACTGGTCTCTAGGTGCCTTCCCCTCTCCGCTACCAGCACCGCACTCACTACCGCCAGGGTAGCCGCAATATTGTCGGGACCCGGATATGCAAATCCGAAACCCTCTGTGTATACTGCACTAGTCCAGGATCACGCTAGTGCACATAGTGGAAACATAGATGACATATCATTCCATTCATCGAAATAAGTAAGAAGAAACAAATTATTATTGAATAAAGCAATCGACCTTATGGTCAAGGTTCATACACCAACGCCTCTTGGCTTAAGAAACAAGTGAAACTGTTGCAGCGAAAATAAAATAACTTAGGCCATTCGACATGCCACAGGCAATCGTCTGGGGAACGCCTTCCTAGTCCACGTAGTCTTCATACTATTCCTCCTCTTGATATTCATTCCCTAGTCCTTCCTCAGCAACTGAACAACAGGGGCATAAAGCCGTGAGTACAAAACGTACTCAACAAGCCGTAGGGAAATGATGCAATATATTCATGCACGGCTTGACAAAGGATAGTCATATGGTTCATTTGTAGAAAGCAATAACTTGGATTTAAATACAATAAATAGATTGAAGGCAGATTGATAAAACAATAATAAATAACTGGTAAATCAATGGTAGACAACATGAACAGAATGGCGAGGCATCACCCTACGTCATTCGAAACAAGTATCCATCACACAATTCAACAGTATAGTTTTAGACAACAAAACAACAGTGAACTCCCTGTTCACATTCCAACAATTTCACATTTCATGAAACACTCTATACCCCGTGTGAAATTCCCAGGCTTGTCCATGACCGCGGACACGGCTATTCGAATAGTTTTACACTCTGCAGAGGTTGTACAGCTTTACCCACAAGACATGAATATCTCTTAGTGCAATCGATATTAACACACTTCCTTTGGTGTGTTACAGAGATATCATGAGAAAGCCTTTACAATGCACGTCTAAACTCGGTACTGCCCTCGAAGGTTTCACCCATCGGGGCCCCCTCTTGAGCTATGTGAATCTACCCGTTCATCGCGGAACCCACAAATCCAGTTGGCAGTACTCAAGAGTAAACAATGCAGATTAATTAGCTAGGTCTGTCCCATACCAGACTTGTGGTTGCACGGTTAGGCCCAGTTCAATGGCACACAGGATTAAGTTCTTAAATTATCTCAGGCAAGACAGCCACATCCCAATGTGCTTGAAAGCACCCCCTTTACTGCATGATCACTTGCCCAAGGGAAAACATTTTGTTCAACCAAGACCAATGGCATTCCCTGCTATGGTACAACAAGTTTTACAACAGTGGTCGACAACCACAATTCAATATCTCATTAGGTCAAGATTAACATTAGTTCACAGGTGTCATGAATCCCAACGTACGACTAAGCAGGTCTAAGCAAAGTTATGATAACCCAATGTTGATACTTCAATTATGTCCAACTAGTAAACGACCCAGCCTAGGGTGACAATGGATACGTGGCATTTCAATAATCAAGGTGACATACTATCAATCAGGTGAATAGCTACTTCCATGAACTAGCATTGATACACAAATACCATGCACTTGTACAAAACAAAATAACTTTGCAAGCATAGGTTCAACATGATCAAAGGACTACAACTTGCCTTGCTGTTCAAGCGCCGAATCTTGGTCTTCGAAGTCTCCGTTCGCTCCTTCGAGATTCGCGTCTACCGAAAAAGAAAGCAACAAACCAAATAAATACAAAACAGAGACACAAACAAGCTCAAATCTGAAAATAAATGGTTCTGAAATGTAGATCTTGATTTTACAAAAATTTAGAAATTTGAATCGGCTCAATCGGAGTTCGTATGAGCGAGAACGAGCCTCCGGAAGATTTAAATCGGAGAAATTTCCCTGGGGTGACACGTGGCAGGCTGTGATTGGCTGGGATTTTTGGGTTTTTCGGAAAATCAAAAAAGGGAAAAGAATTCCTCTAACGCGTGGGACCCACGTGTCAGTGACACGGTTCATCGTAGACCGAGAGCACCGAGGTGACCGGGGGATGACGCGGCAGACCGGCCCACGTGGAAAGCCACGCGGCGGCTAGGGCTGACGGGGCTGACTGTGGGGCGCTGACGCAGCTACAATGCGGGGAGGTTGACGGGGACAGACATGTGGCGCACATCCGACGATTTGGCTCGATCGGACAACATCGAGGCGGGGAAGGCACGGCGAAGGCGTGGCACGTTCTGGCACATGCGGTGGCGATCGGACGGCCAAGAACTCGCGAAGGACTCGACGGCGAGGGGCGGCGGCGCACTCACCGGCAGTGGAGAAGACGACGACAGATACGGCGAATGGGCGGCGGATCAACTAGAAGACAAAGCGGATCCAGAAGAGGGCTTCACAAGCAATGCGATGGTGCAACCGGTGACGGCGAAGAAAATCACGGCAGAATGCTTCGGGTGCGGCGAGGAACTTCGGCGAGGGAGAGCTCGGCGATGTAGGCGACTCAGGCGATGAGACCTAGGGCAAACGAGACGGCACAGAGCGGGGAACCTCGGGCTGGGGTTGGCGTCGGCTTAAATAGGCCTAGGGAGGTGGAACGGCACGGACGCCGAAACGGCGACGCGGCTGGGTATAGGAACGGCTGGCGGCGGTGGTGCGGGTGACGTGGAGAAATCCAGGCCATCCACGGGGTGAGGATCCGGTGGCTCAGAAGCGCAAGATTCTGTGGCAGGCTTGACCGTGGGATCGACATCCACGGCCGTGAGGCGCCTGACTAGGGTTTCAAAGAGGTGGGTCGAGGACGTCTTGTCAAGGAAGAATCTTGAGGGCCAAGACGAAGAGAAACAGTTTAACAGAGCGGACCGGCGGGGTTATAGGATTGGGCTGAGGAATTGAATTCGGCCCGAAAAGAAAAAGAAAATCAAATGATTTCTGAATTTAAGAAAAATCCCAAAAATCCGAATTAAAGCAAATAAATTCAAATAAATTCAGAAAAATCTCCAAAAATACAAAAAAATTCCTTGGAGCACAAGGAAACCTTTGATTTGATGCATAGATTAATCAAATTAAATCTTTTTGCTTTTGGAAAATTCAGATTAAGCTTGAATTAATTCAAGAAAATGCAAATTGTTCCTTTTTGACTTTAAACATTCCAAAACTGAAATTTTGGGATGTTACAAACCTCCCCCCCTTAAATGGAATCTCAACCCCGAGATTCGGACTCGCTAGAGAATAGGTGAAGAAATTCAGACTTCAGATCCTCTTCTCGCACCCAAGTGGCTTCCTCTTCTGAATGGTTACTCCATTGGACTTTGCAAAACGGATGATCTTGCTTCTCGTGATGCGCTCTGCAACATCCAAATCTTCACTGACTGCTCCTTGTAAGTGAGATCCTCTTGCAAATCGATGGCTTCCATCGACATCTGTTCTTCTGGCACTCGCAAACACTTCTTCAACTACGACACGTGGAACACATCATAGATTCCAACGAAGGACTGAGGCAACTCAAGCTTGTAAGCAACTTTTCCTCTTCTTTCCAAGACTTTGAACGGTCCAACATATCTAGGGACAAGCTTTCTTTTTACTTGAAATCTCTTAACTCCTTTGAGAGAGGTGACTCTAAGATACACATAATCATTGGGCTCGAAATTCAAATCTCGGTGACGATTATCTGCATAACTCTTCTGTCTACTTTGAGCTATCTTCAACTTGTCTCGAATTAACTGCACTTGCTCTTCAGCTTCTTGCAATATGGAAGGACCAAATAACTGTCTTTCTCCGGTCTCCTTCCAATTGAGTGGGGTTCTGCACTTTCTTCCATATAAGGCTTCAAAAGGAGACTTTTGCAGACTGGCCTGATAACTATTATTGTAAGAAAACTCTGCATAGGGCAAACACTTGTCCCACTTAACACCATAGGTCAAGGCACAGGCTCTTAACATATCCTCAAGAATCTGATTCACTCGCTCTGTCTGTCCAATGGTTTGAGGGTGATAGGTAGTACTGAACCTGAGATGAGTTCCCATAGCTTCATGCAAACTCTACCAAAAACGAGAAGTAAACTGGGTTCCTCTATCGGAGACAATCTTCTTAGGCACTCCGTGAAGATTGACAATCCTGGACATATATAATTCTGTTAATTTATCTCCGGTATAGGTAGTCTTAACCGGAATAAAGTGAGCTACCTTAGTCAATCGATCCACTATTACCCAGATCGAATCATAACCTGCTTGGGTCTTAGGAAGTCCGGTAATGAAATCCATACCAATTTCTTCCCACTTCCAATCGGGAATTTTCAATGGCTGAAGCAACCTGCTGGTCTCTGATGCTCTGCTTTGACCTTCTGACAGACATCGCAAAGAGAAACATACTTTGCAATCTCACACTTCATACTAGACCACCCATACCTTTCCTTGAGATTTTGATACATTTTGGTACTCCCAGGGTGAATGGAGTATAGAGTCTCATGCGCTTCTTTGAGTAACAACTCCTTGAGTTCTTTCTGATCAGGTACACAGATACGACTCTCATACCAAACAGTACCCTTTTCATCTTCAGTGAAACATGGGGCTTTTCCTTTCTTCATATTACTCTTGATCTCTTTGATATCAACATCATCAACTTGGGCTTCTCGAATCTGATCTTCCAATGTTGGACGCACTTCCAAAGTAGCCAAGTATCCTTCTTGAATCACTTCCAGACTGAGCTTCTGAAATTCCTCATAAAGAGCTGGCTAACTTTCTTTAATCATCAGGGTATTGCAGTAACTCTTTCTGCTCAAAGCATCAGCTATGACATTGGCTTTGCCTGGATGATAATGGATACCAATATCACTGTCCTTGATCAATTCCAACCATCTTCTTTGCCTCATATTGAGATCAGCCTGGGTAAAAATGTACTTCAGGCTCTTATGATCCGTATAAACCTCACAACGATTACCGATGAGGTAATGGCGCCAAATCTTTAAAGCATGCACTACGGCAGCCAATTCCAAATCATGGGTCGGATAGTTCACTTCATGCGGCCTTAATTGTCGTGAAGCTTACGCCACAACCTTCTTATCTTGCATCAGCACACAACCGAGTCCTTGACGGGATGCCTCACAGAATATCTCAAAATCCTTCCTAATATCTGGCAAGATAAGCACTGGGGCGGTTGTTAAACACTTCTTTAGCTCTTGAAAACTCCGCTCACACTCTGATGTCCAAGCAAATTTCTTCTCCTTTTTCAGAAGCTGAGTGAGCGGTCTAGCTTTTCTGGAAAAACCTTCTATGAAACGGTGATAATATCCCGCCATTCCCAGGAAACTTCTGACTTGAGTTACCGTCTTGGGCGACTCCCAATTGAGCACATCTCGTACTTTACCCGGGTCAACAGCGACTCCTTCCGCTGATATGACATGACCTAAGAAAGCAACTTCCTTCATCCAAAACTCACATTTACTGAACTTGGCATAGAGTTGATGTTCTCTTAGTTTTGTCAATACTTTCCGTAAGTGATCCTCATGTTCTTCCTCACTCTTGGAGTAGACTTGAATGTCATCAATAAAGACAACGATAAACTTGTCTAGATATTCCATAAATACTTTATTCATCAGGGTCATGAAATAGGTAATTGGTCAAACCAAAAGACATTACGGTATACTCATACTGTCCATACCGAGTCACGAAAGCTGTTTTGGGGATATCCTCTTTACGAATCTTCATTTGATGGTAACCTGACCTTAAGTCAATCTTTGAGAATACTCCTGCTCCTTGAAGCTGGTCAAACAAATCATCAATCCTCGGCAGAGGGTACTTATTCTTGATGGCGACTTCATTGAGAGCACGATAATCCACACACATTCTCTGAGTTCCATCTTTCTTTTCAACTAGAAGAACTGGGGCTCCCCATGGCGAAGAACTTGGTTTAACAAAACCTTGGTCTTGCAACTCTTTGTTCTGTCTCTTTACTTCAGCTAACTCATTAGCAGGCATCCTGTACGGTCTCTTGCAAATGGGTGGCGTTCCAGGAACTAGATCAATCAAGAACTCTATATCTCTATCTGGTGGCATACCAGGCAACTCATCTGGAAACACATCAGGAAAATCTTTGGAAATTGGCACATCTTCCAAATTTATTCCTTTGGCACTACAAACTTTTATCCCCTCGGTCTTATCTACGACAGCTTGAAGTTTTAACTTAGCTCCGTCTGGACTGGTTAAGGTGATCTCTCTATTTTCACAATTCAAAACTGCTTGGTTCTTGGAGAGCCAATCCACTCCTAGGATCACATCTAGGGACTTGGTGTCTAGGACAATGAGGTTGGCTAGGAATTCTACCCCTCCAATTAATATCTTAACTTCGGGGCAGCCTTGGTTCGTACTCAAATCCGAACCAGGTGATTGCACCAATAAAACAGTCCTAAGAGGCATTGTTTTTAACTAATGATTTGCAGCAAAACTCCGAGAAACAAATGAATGCGTAGCTCCAGAATCAAACAAAACCATGGCAGATGCTGAGTTGACTAGGAGCTTACCTAGGATGACGTCTGGTGCAGCCCGGGCATCCTCAGTGGTAACATGATTCACACGACCTCTTCCAATAAGCGGTGGAGTCCTAGTAGCCTGATTTGAAGTCTGAGACGCTCCACGTCCTGCTCCTGATGCGGGGGTCCTGGCTGGTGTTGATCCCAGGATGAAACGAATTGGCGTCACAGTTTGCTTCCTGGGACAACTATTTGCATAATGACCACGCTCATTGCAGTTGAAACAAGTGACTCCTACAGCTGGATTACTGGTCCTCTGAGGTGGATTGCTGTTGGTACTGAGGTTGGGGTTGCCTGAAGGAGCTGGGCGAGGCATTGGTGCAGGTGTCCTGAATGCCAATGGAGGAGTGAAACGAGCAGGCTGCTGAGCATTGGTCCTGGCTCTCTGCGGATGACTCTGATGAGCTCCATGCTGCATCATTTTCCTCTTGCGGGATTCCTCCAATTCACGACGAGACTCCTCAATTAGCATAGCTTTGTCCACCAAGTGCTGGAAATCTGCATAGTCGTTGCCAATGACTTGCACCTTTAATCCTGGGTTGAGCCCACGCTTGAATTTCTTCTGGCAAGCATCATCTGTGGCTACATCCTCTGGGCGTAGCGAGCAAGTTGAGTGAACTTATTGAGATATTCACTCACTGACATCCCTCCTTGCTTGAGCTCCCTGAACTCATTCTTCTTCATCTCCACCTTTCCATCTGGGATGTGGGAGTGGCGGAAAGCAGCTGAAAACTCTGCCCAAGTGATGGTCTGGGGGTCATCATGGGCGGCAATATAGTTTTCCCACCATTCAGTGGCAGTGCCCTCTAACTGATGAGCGGCATATAGAACCTTCTCATGGTCTATTGTAAGGACCCGAATTCACCAATTCGAATCCACTGTGTTTTACCGCACTATTCCCAGGATCAACGCTAGTGCACACAGCTTAACATCGGTAAGCATCATATCATACACAACGATAAAAGTAATAAGACTTCATTTATTTAATATAACTAATGTATGATCTTATGATCACTTACATTATTTTGCCACATGGGCTAGACTGAAGTAAACTTAAACAAATGCAGCGGAAAGTATAGCAAAAGACGTAGATGTCCCATCAGCACACCACAGGCGACTGACAAGGATTAGCCTAGTGACTCGTGTCCACCTGAAAGTCCTCCTCCAGTAACGGCGATGATTCCTCCATTGTTGTTGGTTGTTGATAGGCAAGGGTGAGTACAAAAGCACTCAACAAGTTGTGCACAGAATGCATTTCTACCATATCTATATGCAAGGCTTAGTCCAAAGGAATGGCTAAGTGGTATATTTGCAACTAAGTAGCATTTAAGGACTCATACATTACATAGATTGAAAAGACAGTAAAACAAATAATAACAGTAAATAGATTCAATGATTCTCCAGTAAACCAAGGTTCCATCCTAATTCAAGTTCCATTATCCACATGGCATCCTGCCATCCCAACCAATTATTCATTTTAATTAACTACCCCTTGACTATAATTCTCGAGCATTGCTCAATACCGTGAGCACGGCTATCTGAATAGTTTGTATACTCTGCAGAGATTATGCACTTTACCCACATGATACAATGTAACATCCCAAAATTTGGATATTTTGAATTTTATAATTTATTTTGAATTTCTGAGAATTTCTGGAATTTATTTGAATTTCTAGAAGTAACTTTTCTTTGGAAATTAATTTAATAATAGAAAAGTTTTAATAAAATATAAATAAAAATATTTTATTTGAGTTCAAAATGTCTTAAAATATTTTTTGGAATTTTTCTAGAATTTTTCTAATATTTTTAATGCCTCAAATAATTAAAATGAATTTCTGGGATTATTTTTATTGAAAAACAATTGAAATTCGGATGAACAGTAAAGGGCCCGGCCCATTACTGTGCGCGCCGGCCGAAACCCTAACGTCGCGGTACCGCAGCCGTTCGATAAGCATCGGAAGACTAGGGTTTACCCGTGCCCTTTCGTTGCCGCGCCCGTTAGATTTTCCCGCGTGGACGGACGGATGTGCGGCCACGTCGTTTCGTCTACGGGGATGGGAAGCGCCGCCGCCACCGTGCGTTACGGTCAGTAACCATCACCATTACCGCCGCCGTGATCACTCCGCTGCCTCATTAACTGGCGCGGTGTATAAAACACGTCGTCCCACACACTTCGAGCCCTTTCACGCATCCCAAGGACCACCACAGAGCACGTACGACCTCATCGTAGTACCAAGAAGTTCTACCGTGCTTTGCGCCCTCTCTGGTGACTCTTCGCTGTTGCCATGACCACCGGAGTAACCCCCGCGTCGAGCCGCACCCGTGGGACCAGGCCGTGTCGCCGGAGCAGCACCGGAGCACCATCGGAGCCGTAGTCTTCTTCCTCTCCGGCCGCCACTTCTCGCCGTGCCTTTGCCGAGACTCGGAGCTTCGACAGCCGTCCGATCTTCGTCGAACGCCTCCGATTCACCCACGTCTTCCTTCAAACAGTGAGTCTCATCTATTAACCTTAGCCGTAGATCTAAGGATGAATGGTTAGGATAGTGCCACGTGTCCGTAGCGGGATTGCCCATGTGTGCTCATAACTGAGTAAAATGTTAGCCGTTGGATCTTAGATATGCGGCCTAGATCTAGCCACGTAGTCACAGTAACAGTGAACTTCATCTGCAGTTGTTAGCCGTTAGATTTTGATCGTGTGATTCGTGTGTAGCCACGTAGTCTATTTAACTATTGCCATTGGATTTGCTCTGATAGTGTAAGGATTGAATTAATCTGAATCATTGGATCATAGACGTGCGGTTCGGATTTGGCCACACATCGTGCACCGGGGTAGCCACGTCGCTGGTTACACTGCATGAATTAGATTAAATCCTGGCCGTTGATTTTTGAATGAATGGACCGGATTCCGCCGTGCGCCGGGCCAGTCCCGTGTCGACGCGTGTCGTGCGAGAAACGAGGCGTCGGTGAGGCCGTTGTGGTTGATGTCGCCGATTCACTTTTAGTCGCATGATTTAGATCCGATGGTCACGGTTAAGCCACGTGTCAGCACCGTAGTAGCGATCCGAAGTGTCGGTGCAATCTTGGCCGTTGATTTCATCGCATGGCTCGGATTGAGACACGTGGCACGCGCACGAATCTTGGCGTTTGACCAGGTCAGTTGAGTTGTCATTCGGGTTAATCTTCACCGTTAGATCGTGATCCGAGGGATGAGATTGTGCCACATGTCGACTCTGGAGTAACCGAACCGAAGCGTCGGGATTTGATCTAGCCGTTTGTTTTTAATCGGACGAACAAGATTAAATCGAGCTCTCGGTTGATAATGTACTGACACGTGTCACGACCAGATCGTGCCACGTGTCAATGCTGACGTCATCAGTGGGGCCCACTTGTCAGTGCTGGCACAGTGGATGCTGACGTCAGCAGTGACGTCATGCTGACGTCATAATTTTGATTTTTCTTTAATAAATATAATCGACCGAAAATGTATTCTGTGCTGACGTCATAAATTCCGGGATTTTCTGTATAAAAATAAATAATGAAATTCGGTTTATTCTTTTTGATTTATTTTCAAAATTCAAAAGGCTATAACTTTTGCGTTTTAACTCCGATTTGAGTGATTCCATTTTCTAAAAATTTATAAAATTTAGATATATTTAATGCTGAATTTTGTAGAATTTTTAGAGATGAGTTTGCTCTGTAAAATACATTTATTGTGTGAACATATGATTTGCGTAGATGTTGGTTTGCCGGAGACTTATGAGGGGGAATTCTTAGAGCAAGATCAAGCTTCGAGTCAGGATCAGCAACTCTTTGAAGGCAAGTTATGCTTTGACCATTTTGATCCCAAGTTTTGAAATATATTTTGTTTCAAACTATGCATGTTAATTCAACTAAAAATGGATTTAAATATTTTGGGTGAATTAGCTAATCAACCTAATTGTTTATGTCACCTTGTTATTATTATTCATATGCCATGATTCTTTGATAACCTAGGATTGGTAATATTAGTTGGTTGTTAATAGTGTGCCAAAGACGGAGGCTAGACCAGTGAATAGTTGCTTAGCCATGCTTATAACGTGAACAATTCTATTTGGATTACAAAAGCAACATTGACTAAAGAATAATGGATGCATTTTGATAAAAGGTGGAATGATGTTGGTATTGAAACTAGAATGTAGAAATCTGTGTGGATCTACATGAAAGATGATTATGGGCATGTGTTGCACCATTAAATAAATTGGGGTGGAATTGATTTAGACTGGGGCAAGTGGACCGAGGCTTCGTGCCAGGTGGGCCTGTGTGGCATTTGGTGGGTTTGAGTGATGTGAGGGCTATGTGCCAAAATCTGAGAGAAGGAAGTCTTGCCTTGGTCAGTTAAGGACCTTACCTTGCAAGCCTTTGACCTGAGTCTCTCGTACAACCACATGTCTGAATGGGAAGACCTAGCTTAGTAGGGTTCTGATGTCTTACCTTTGATACCTCGGGGTGGTAGTTACACGGGGGTAACTGTATGGGGGAGCGTGCCTGTGCTTCGGCTTGGTACCCTATCCAACGGTGTTAAATCGGTCCTATACTTGACTCTGAGTGAGGGAAGTGATAGTGAAGGCAACACGGAGAGGTTCTTAGGCTAAGATAGAAGTCTCTGAAAAGCTTTGTTACGGTTAATCGCCTATGTGGTATGCGACTGTATCTTGTGGGTAAAGTGTACAACCTCTGCAGAGTGTCAAAACTGTTCGAATAGCCGAGTCCACGGTACTGGACAATACTCGGGGATTACAGTCAAGGGTTAGTGTTATCAAAATAAAATGGGGTGGATGGCTGTGTGCCAAAGTTAGTGATGAAAGATGATTAAGGACTGTGTGTCCAAAATATTGTGGAAAACAATTGAGATACTTACTACGATACTATAAAGTTTTGCTGCTTTGGAATCTAAGTAAACAGTAAATTGAAATATTGATGCAAAGCAAAATAACCAATCGAGCCTTTCCTTTGTAACAAGCCATGCATGTAGTAAATAGATCTGCATTTTGTGCATGACTTGTTGAGTACGGTGTGTACTCACCCTTGCGGACAAACTTACCAGAAGAAGATATTACGCCTGCCTATGAAGAGGAGTTCGTGGAAGAGCCGGAGAACTAGGGAAGCAAGCCTCAGTCAGGGCACCTGTGGTGAAGATGGATCACTACGATGTTATTTACCTTTCCGCTGTTGAACTATATTACTTTGATTATTGTAAGCCCTGTGTGGCAGATTATTGTAAGGGACCATAAGGTCACACAACTCGTTTATATACATGTTTGCAGTACTTATTTAATATTCCGCTGTGTATGATGTGATATTATACCTGTTTGCTTTGTGTGCACTAAGCGCGATCTGGACCAAAGGTGCAAAATCTGAGTGTCAGATTTGCGATTCGGGCACGCAGAGGTGGTATCAGAGCATACTAATTGTAGGACTTGACCCTAGGTAGACTGGCCGATTAAGATAAGATTATTTTCTAAAGGTTAAAATTGCACAAGATTATGAATGAAATCTTGACCAATCTTTTTCTTCTTAAACCATACCTATGCTGCAATTTTCTGTTATTATTTTATGATTTTAAAATCTAGTTCTAACGAGGTGTATTTTGGCAGATGAGGAGGATTCACACCTTTGGCGGCCTTTGGAGGTTTATTTCTTTGGTGTGGTATCTGCTGCAATTTTGGAGGGCTTTGTGAGGCCGATCTACCGAGGTACTTCGGTGGTTCGTGCTGGGCTGGACGTCGCCTGGGATGTGAAGGTCACCGTTTACGCGCGAGACAGGGGGAGGGCGAGTCGTCCTGTCCACGTCAGCTACAGGAGGTCTATGTTCGAGGCCGGCATCCAGGAGACCGCACACCTTGCGATGTGGCAAATCGCCGGCACCTACTCCGCCGAGCTGGAGGGCACCATTTTCCGTCACCATCCGAGCCGGGATGACCGTTTCGACCGGGATCCGATTGACGACGACGACGCTACGATCACCCACTTGGTGAGATATGTCATCGCCCAGGAGGAGACCTTGGACGAGACAGTCCAGGAGCTGCAGAGGGCCCGTGACGAGATCGCGAGGTCGAGGCCCGGTGTGGGAGGCTCTTGAGGGCCCGAGTATCTACATCGAGGAGGTGCACGAGTTGGAGGAGATCCTGGTGGGACCAGAGCCAGAGCCGGAGCTAGAGCTGCAAGACCCCGACCTTGAGGACTGAGCTGTCGGCAGAGGTGCCAGACAGAGGCACCGATTCAGAGGCACGGTCAGGTGGTGCCAGAGCCACTAGCACCCGTGCAGGCAGCCCCGGATCCAACAGAGTTGGTGGGCTCTTTGTTCACGGCGGTGGGGCACGGGATCGATTCGCCCCTATGCCGCCAAGACCGCCATAAAACCCGCCTGGAGGACCGCAGCCTGGATGGCTCGACGACTGAGTGTTTTAGTTTTGCTAGAGTCGACTCATGTATTGAGTGAAGTTTTATTAAGTCAGTTTATTCGAGTCTGTCCTTAGAACGTTTGTTTTGTTTTGAACTCTATGAGTTGTCGTGGTTGTGGGTGATGAACAATTTCCATGGTTATGCGTGCTAGGTATGTGCCGCAATGCCCGTAGGCACTTGTGAGCGGCCATATCCCTACAATATTAAATAAAATTTTGTGCTTATGTTCGAGTCAAATTTTCTCCCCGCATAAGATTCTTGTGTACTTGTCCACTCTATTTCTTCTTTTCCCTAAATCCTTTGTTCTTCAGATGGTGAACACTCGTGAAAACCGTGGAGCTGGAGGAAGCGGATCTCAGCAGGGTGGAAACCAAGACAACGCACCAAACCCTCAAGCACCACCTGTGGACATGAACAATCTGGGAGCCTTCTTAACTGCTCAAACCCAACTGATGCAGACTATGATGCAACAGATGCAGCAATTGCAAAATCAGGCCGCAGCCAATAACAACAACCAGGCTATGCACCAAGGACACCCTTCTAGAATGTCGGACTTCATGAGAACTAGACCCCCAACCTTCTCTGGGAACGTCAATCCCATTGAAGCAGATGACTGGTTGCGCACGATTGAAAGGAAGCTGCACATATCCCAATGTGTAGGCAACGAGAGAGTTTTGTATGCCTCTCACCAGTTAGAGGGGACTGCTGCAGAATGGTGGGAGAATTATTGTGCGTCCCACGAGCATCCCTAGGAAATCACTTAGGATGAGTTTACAGTTGCCTTCCGTCAGTATCATGTACCAGAGGGTATGATGGAGCTCAAGAAGGAAGAGTTCCGCTCTTTGAAGCAGGGAGGTCAATCTGTGGCCGATTATCTTAACAAGTTTACACAGCTTGCACGTTATGCGCCGGAGGATGTAGCCACTGATAAGGCTAGACAGTCTCGATTCATAAAGGGACTGAATTTCGGACTTCAAGTGGGACTGATCACCCACACATTTCCGGATTTTCAAGAGCTTGTCAACAAGGCGCTCATTCTGGAAGATAAGCGCAAAGAGCTGGATGACAACCATAGCGCCGCAGCACGAAGAAGGAGGACGCCAAGGTCAGCAAAGACCAAGGTTGGTACCCCAACAGTTCACCAGGTTCCAGTCAGGGAGCAGTGCAAGATCACCAATACTTGCACAGCGACCTACCGGTCAGAATCTGCAGACACCTGCAAGAGCCAGTAGTCAAGCTGTAGGAAACCCATCAATGGCAGGAAGACGTTGTTATAACTGCAACAAGATGGGGCACTTCGCCAACACTTGTCCCAAGAAGGGAGGGGTTACCCCTGTTCGCTTCAACTTGGGTAACACGCCTGCAAGAACTCCTGTCCAAGGAGGAAGTAGAGCACCTGTTCAAGCGGGAGCTGCACCCCAATCTGTTGTGCGAAGAAGGGTGAACCACATCATGGCGGATGAAGTTCAGAATGCCACGGACGTCGTACTGGGTAAGTTCCTAGTTAACTCAGTACCAGCTACTATTCTGTTTGTGTCGGTGTTTCGTAAAACCGGCAGTCGTATTTGTAGGTCAAGGGGCCGCGCGCTCCCTCTCCTTGATGGTTGACTCATGGAGTCGCGGATGTACACTGGATCGGGCTGAGGAGTCTCAGATGTATACTGGTTCGGGCTGAACGTCCCTACTTCCAGTCTGTGGTGGTGGATCTCGTTGCTCAAAGCATGGTAGATTACATGCGAGGGCTAAGGACAGGCCCTTAGCGCTCGTATGTGCAGGGAAGCTCAAGAGCCTCGAACGATCGCTCGGATCGGGGGAGCGAGATGCAATATTGGCGGGGGGAGTTGTGTTTATGTGTGAGCCCCTCCCCCTAAGGGTCCTGCCCCTCCTTATATAAGCGGAGGGAGCAGGTTACACGGAACTTTGAGAGAGAAGATGTAACATCCTCAATTTTCATGAAAATTAAAATCACGCATGTAGCATTTGATAAAAAAATAATAATAAAATAAAATCTTGTTTATAATAAATCAATTGAAAAATAAGAATGTTCTTTTCAAATAATTTCAAAAACATGACTTATAAATTAAGTTTGTTGATTTTATAAAGATTTGTACAAGTGTCTGATTTACTAAAAGAATTTTTGCAGAAAATCTATATATCAAAAAATTCCAAAACTAAGTTTATTGTGTTCCAAATATTACCTAGTATTTTAGAGAATTTTTCCAGGATTTTTAGAGTCTATTTACTATTTGATCCCAAGCGCTTACTCTTCTTAACACTATTCAAATTCCAAAGAAAAAAAATAAAATGCCACGTGAGCTATTGTAGCGTCGTCTTCTTCAGTAGAGCGTTTCCAGAGAAAAATCACCTTCTCTCTCCTCTATTAGAGCTCAACGGAAGCTTCAATATCTTCCCCAATTAATCACCAAAAATTCAATAAAAATCAATTTCGGAATCCTAATCGCCTCCTCTTCAATCCACAGCCGTCCCCTCATTAAATCTCCCACTAGTTTGATCATAAACGCGAGGAAATGAAGTGACATCATTTTTCCGTTCAATTTCCATTTTCACTGCCATGGTTCACCTTTGGTCTTCCTCCCACACTATAAAAGGGACCCCTGTGTTCCTCTCTTCAACATCAATCCATTCAACAACTCCACGAGAGCTCCGTGTCCTGGTTTCATCGGTTTTCGAAGAAATTCAGTGCGTGGTGTTCTTTTCTGTTTGTTTCCTCCGGTCACCGTCGCCACTGCCGCCGTCGAGTTCGTTGTGACACTGCCGCCGGCGAGTCTTGCCGCCGTCGGTTGGTGAGCTTTCTGATCCTACTCCACCGAGAGCCAAGTAACAAAACCGAAATTTTCTCTTCTTCTCTGTGTCGCGCAAGAACATATATGCTACAGTGATGAACAGTGCCATGCAGTGTGTAGCTAATAAAATTTTGTACGTGAATTTGTAATCAAATTGCGGATTTTGTCTTTTTCGCTACAAATTCGTTATAAGTCCAAATAGTATGCAACAAGTTTTGTAAATTAGTAAAAATTAATACCTTTCCACAGTAATTTTTATGAATTTTATAAATGAATTTATACTGTAAAAATATTCGAGGAAAGTCCAAATTATGAATTTTGTAGTTCCTAAACTGTACATCCAAAAATGTCAAAATAAATTTTATAAATCTTAGAAAATGCTAAACTATAGATCTAGAAGTTTTCATGAAATTATGAATTAATTTGATTTTCTAAATTTTCCGAATGTTTGTTTATTCGTTGTTTTTCGTGCGATAGAAACGTTTGACGTCGACGCCGTCGTTGATCCGCAAGAAGACGACTCTCTCCTCGCTGACCAAGGCAAGTTCCCAGCAAATTTTTGCAAGTTCCCTTGAAGCATGTTGATCCATGTTTTGAAATGCTTTGTAGATTTACAAACTTGCATGCTATGTTGATTACAAATATATATATATATATATATATATATATTATGATAGATTGTAGTTAAATAACTTGATAATATGTATGCTTGCTACATATTAATCCATTATTCTTTGGCTGCCCTAGAATGATTAATTATAATAGCTTGACATCTTGTTTAGTATAATAGTAGTGCTTAGTTATGCTAAATACTATTTGTATGTTTAATTGAAGGCTTGTCACTTGAAGTTCTGAATGATTGAGTGAAAGTATTATTTTAAAAGGGCGATTAGTGCTGCGGTTTAGTAAAATAAAAGAAAAGATTTGGTATTTTAAAACTTGAATAGGGTGGAAGGTTGCATGGCGGGTGCAGAATGCACGAGACTCGGTTTGAGTATGTACCACCCTAGTCGCTCTAAGGACCGATCCCTTGTGATTGTCAAACAATGTACAACATCTTGACGCATGGTTCCGGTATGGGGCGGGCCTGCCGAGTAGCTAGTGAAAACTTAATTAAGGCATGCCAGACGGTGGAGTAGGTGTGGTTGTAGCCACAGGAGTCCTACAGGCGCAAGAGGGGGCTTCCATTATGGTTGTAGCCATTTGGCGGTGAAACCTCAGCGGACGTGACTTAGTTAAGATGTAGCTAGAGAAATGGCCTTGTGATTTTCACTTAGGGTTATATGCCAAAGGAAGTATATGACCAAAAAGAGTGAAATATCTCTCGCTGGTAAAGCGTGCAATCTCTGCAGAGTAAACAAACTATTCGAATAGTCGTACCCACGGTCAAGGGTGGACAGAGGGCGTTGTCACATGGTAGATTTTCCCTACTTGGTTTCAAAATAAGATACTTATAAAAAGAAAAGCATGGATGGAGCCGTAAATATTTTTATTTGATAAAAGTCCGTGGTTGGAGCCACGAGGAAAAGATTTCAAAAGAAAACCATGTTGGTACTGTGGAAAAGTAATCTTAAAATAAAACCATGGTCGATGCCATGAGTTGGTCTACGTTTTGTTTTTTCGCGGTTGAAGTCGTGTCTTGAAAAGTTTGAAACTCTCATTTCTTTAAAAGAAAATGCCTTTGAAAACTGCTCTTCAAAATTCTAGTTTAAAATTTTAAAATTTGGCTTTTGGCAAATTAACCAATTCCTTCCCTTGAATTCAACTACATACTGCATTCCTTTCCGAACTTGTTGAGTATGTTGCATACTCACCCTTGCTTTTCATTGCGGGGCTGCTTATTCCATAAAGCAGATGAGGAGATCAGAGATAGCTATCCAAGAGCCTGCATTCCACTGTTCGACATTTGCGATGAAGGCTTTGAAGAGGAGGATCATCCGGACGTCTAGGATCGCGTTTTCTCCAGTCTTTGCCTGTGGTGTTTTGGATTCGCTTCATCAAGTTTGTTTGCCAGTTTTATGTTTCCGCTGCTGTATGACCTACGGGTCCAACTATTATAATAATGGGCCATGTCGGCCAGTACTCTGAATTAAATCTTTATTTATCGCATGGTTATGGTCCATACTGTTATGATCTGTGTAGTTGCTCTCTGTCTAGATCTTTGATCTCTCCGGGGCGCTTGGGGGTTGCAATGGCTTCCTCTCGATCGCCCTCTTCCGGCTGCGGACGTCTGCCGGTGGTGTTTAGCTTCGGGGACAAGGCGCCGCCGGCGCCTACGGACGAGGACGTCTTCCTCGCGGAGCTCTGGGAGGTCTTCGACCTCGCCATGGCGGAACGGGCGAGGCTCGACGCCATCGATCGTGATGCCACCGCCGTTGTTGACGCGCTGAACGGTGTCATCCCAAAGCTCGCCAGGGCGAGGGACGCCCTCGTCCGGGCGGTCCAGCGCGTGCTCGGCGCCTAGCTCTTCTTGTTTTCACGCTTCTTTCTGCCCACCCGCGATCTTTGGGAGGCGGACGGTAGTTGAATGTTACCTCGTGCTTTGTTCGAATGTAGTCGTCTTTTTGCTTGCCTGGGGCTTCTGTTCTTGCAATCCTTTCGATGTCTCTGACCACGCCATAGAGCAGTAGGTTTCGTTGGGTAGTGTAGGACTCGACCAGCTGGCTCGATCGGTTTCGTCGAGGTGCGCGTGAGCGCACCCGGTGGGTGTAGCCCCCAAGCCCCCGAGTGGGTCGGCGAGCCGATCGGGGGTTTCCCTTGCTGGGTGGCTTCGACCAACTCGGGTCGGTGCGAGCGCCCGGGTGCTTATTTTACGTCATAGCTAGATGTGGCCGTGGTCGGCGGGGAGGTCCGGATGCCTTCGCGAGAGGTTCCAGTTCCCAAGTGCTTGTCTAACGTCATAGCTAGACGCGGCCGTGGTCGGCATGGAGGTCCGGATGCCTTCGCGAGAGGTTCCGGTTCCCAAGTGCTTGTTTAATGTCGTAGCTAGACGCGGCCGTGGTCGGCAGGGAGGTTCGGATGCCTTCGCGAGAGGTTCTGGTTCCCGAATGCTTGTTTATCATCGTAGCTAGACGCGGCCGTGGTCGGCAGGGAGGTCTGGATGCCTTCGCGAGAGGTTCCGGTTCCGAATGCTTGTTTATCGTCAAAGCTAGACGCGGCCGTGGTCGGCAGGGAGGTTCGGATGCCTTCGCGAGAGGTTCCGGTTCCCAAGTGCTTGTTTAACGTCGTAGCTAGACGCGACCGTGGTTGGCAGGGAGGTCCGGATGCCTTCGCGAGAGGTTCCGGTTCTCAAGTGCTTGTTCAACGTCGTAGCTAGACGCGTTAGTTGGGCTGGTTTAACGCCGCAGCTAGGCAAGTTAGTCAGGCTGGTTTAATGCCGTAGCTAGGCAAGTTAGTCGGGCTGGTTTAACGCCGCAGCTAGGCAAGGGGCATCCATCCCGAGTCCTCGCTTCGGGAGGCAATCATGGGAGGAGAGGCCGCGGCTATCGGTCCCACGGTACGCCCGTCGCCCGGTGTGGGACCTGGAGGGGGTGAGCAGACATGTGTTTGCCATGCGTCGGCCGAACACCGTGCTCGTGGAGCTAATAACGGGTTATCCGAGTGGGCCCTGGAGATCAAGCGATCTCCGAGCGGACGATCCCTACGTCGGGTGTCCGACCCGCTGGGGGCGACCCATAAAAAACCTTTTTTACTCGATCCGCATGGGATCCCGAGCCATTCAGAACTTCGGGCGCACTGCCGCTTCTTTCTTGGGCTCCAGGAGAGTTTGAAGTATGGTCTTGGGCACAAGCTAAGGCGATTGGGTCGTCCGCCAACCCAACTGATGACCCACCGAGGGTTCGCCTTGAACTTGCCCCTTGCTCGTTTGCCTGCTGGGGTAGACTGGGTATCCACTTGGTGGATCATGCCTTTGGGACCAGCAGCCAGGTCTTAACCGTGAGGCATTCAAGCCTTCTCGCCACCTTGTGGCTGCTAGGGCCTGGTGGGCTTTTTCTCCCTGCCTCGGGTCGGTTCGAGCCGACCCAGAGGCGGTAATCAAGAGGTCGCGGGGCGTTTCGCCTGGAGCAATACCCCGACGTTTCTGCAAGCATTTAATGCGCGTGCGGGAATTAAAGGAAAATTGAAATGATTGGATATGATACATCTCACCAACGGCTTGTCGTGGCGTTTGTGACGGGACGTGCGATGCTTTGATCGGCGGGCAAGTGGTCGATGTTTGTCCGGCTTGCACATGCTTCGGTAGGTACCTGCAGATTTGGTGCGATGAGCACTAGGGAGTTTTCCCTGCTCTCGCCATCGCCGCTCCCTTGCTTTTTGCAATTTCCATTCCTGAAAATGTCGTGGACTGAGTCGGAAGGGTTACCATCGTGGGGGAGCCAAGCGGCTAGTCGGATCATTCCATAGGTCCGATTCTTATTCTTCGTGCTTCCCAAGGACGATGAACATTCGATGACCATGGTTTAGAAAACCGCGGGGGTTATACAAGCACGGGTCGGTATGTTAACGTCTTTTAGGAAAGCTCGGATAATAAGAAGTTTTTGCTTGGGAAAGAAGTGTTCTCTTGCACTTGCTGCGGGGCAGGAGTGTTCCCGACCGGCCATGGATCGTACCACACGGGTGTTCCCTTCTTCCGCAAAGCACTACTTCGCAACCGTAGCCACTAGGGCGTAGGCCATAGCGTTTGGGTCGAAAGGACTACCGCTGGGAAGGATCTAATAGCCGACCGGATTGCCTGACCCGGGTGAGTGCAGGAATTTGAGGTATAAGTCACTCATCTGCACTTGCGCGGGAGAGTGTCCCCGACCAACTATGGATCGCACCGTATGGGTACTTCTTTCTTCTGCAGAGCATTACTTCGCTACCATAGCCACTGGGGCGTAAGCCATAGTGCTCGGGTCGAGAGGGTTACCACTAGGGAGGACCACGTAGCCGACCGGGTCACCTGACCCGTAAAAGTGCGTGAGCTTACAGCCCCCGAGCAGTGCGTTGGGACCAAGCTTGTGATCGCTACACAGTGCTTAAACTCGGAATGAAAAAACAACTGCGGAAGAAGTTTTTGGGGAAAAGACTGTCTTAGCTTCTTGTTCCGCATGCTGGAGACATCGTGACGGTTTGGGCTCGTCTTTTGCTGGTGCGGTCAGTCCTGTGGCCGAAGTCGAGGGGTCGTGCCGTGGTTCGCCCGAAGCAGCGTCATGTCGCCCCCTCGTATTTCGATGCACCGTAGGAGGGATGGAGAGAGCGCGTCACGTCGCGCCAGTATGCCGGTTAATGTCTTGCGCAGCCCTCTTTGCGGACGTTTGCCGCCATTCGCCCGCCTTTGAAAAGACCGCAGGAGTGCACGAGAGCCGTCACTCTTTTCTGTCGTTGCCACTTCTTCATCCCCCTGCGCCTTTGTTTTAGCACAAGAAAGAAGGGGTTATAGCATCTCGAACGGTAGATGGCAAATGGCAGCGGCGACCGGATAGCTGGAAGCGGAGGCGCTACGGCCCGCAGCCCTCGACGCTAAGAGGCCTCAGATCGACGCCGCCTTCGGGCGCCGCGACGGGGGATAGGGTCACGCCTTCGTCGGTTTTCTGCATCAGGATTCCCCTCCGCGGGTAAGTCTTCTCTGCCGGCCCCGGGGTGGCTTCGATTTTCGCCTTTCACTAACGTCGGGCCGTTTTCCCTTTTCTCTCTTAGCGCTTCCGGTCTGCGCCTAGGGCAGCCTTCTGCGGCCGCCGCGACAAGGGAGACGGGCGCGGGCGGCGCTGCTTCTGACGCCCCTCCGATCGCTCCGGGTCACCCCCTTTGGCGGCGGCCCGAACGACGGATCTGTCAGTCGCATTGGCGTGGCTGGAGGCCTCTCTCAATGCCCATATTGCGAGGGCCGCTTCCCTTGCGGCGGAGGTGGCACAGCAGCGGGCCCTTGCCCAGGCCGCCCGGGAGGAGCTCGCTAAGACGCGCGAGGAGACGCAGTCGCAGCGGGCTCGAGCCGAAGCCGCCGAGACGGACCTGGCCGAGCTGCGTGAACATCTGTGGACCTCACGCGAGGCCCTTCTGTCTGTGCTTCGCCCGGCCTTCGAAAGCATAGGGAGGAGCCTGGAGCCGCTTGGGGTGAGGCTGAACGGACCGCTGGACCATACCCCGGTATGGGGTATGCCTCACCCAGCGGGATCGATGCCCTCGTCGACCGCCCGTTTTGCACGAAGCGCCCGCTCGCGAGGGCGGGGTCGCCGTCGACGCCGCAGAGCACGCTGGCTTTCTGCGCCCGGCCGCGACGCTTCCTTCGACCCGATGGCGGCCGTCGTCGGGATCGAAGGAGACGCGAGCCCGATTCGGGCCAGGGTGCGGGCGGCAGCAGAGAAGGTTGCGGCGCTGGGCGACGTCGTCGTGAGTAGTGACGGCTCGGATGGTGATGACGCCTCTGGCTAAGGAACCCCCTGGCACCCCCGCTTTCTTTTATTTTCATGTGGTGCGATGTTTTTGGATTTCTTTCTTAGTATCTTGCATCTTTCCTTCACGATTAGCATCCGCTGAGTTATCATGGCCTTTTGGAGCCGCGGGGGCGGCTAGAGCGTAGGTCCCAGCGCTAATCCTTTTGATGGAAAATCGCAAAGATAACAACAGGAATCGCGATCCGCGAGCGCATCGAACGACCAGGGAACGCCCCGTAGGGGTGCCCCCTTCTTCCACAAAGCACTACTTCGCAACCGTAACCACTTGGGCGAAGGTCGTAGTACTCTGGGTCGACGGAGGCTCCCCTTGAGAGGTTCTAATGGTCGGCTGGGGGACAGGCACAGGCGGGTACACGCACGCGCCGCCCTCGAGCGGTGCGCGACGAATGAGGGACGGGCCGTCGCGCGGCGCTCCGGACTCGGAGGATTTCAGAAAGGCGTAGGAACAGTGGAAAGGTTCTTAGAGATGGAGTTGCTTTAACCTTCCCATATTCCGCGCGCTGGGTGCAATGTCACCGTCTGGGTCTTCAGGTCGAACGGTGCCGAGTCGGGGAACCTTCGTAGTGGTGAAGGGTCCTCCCCACCGGGATCCTTGGAGCGGCGTGGCGGTTGCGGACACCTCTTTGGGTGGCGAGCGGGAGCCGCCTTCTTCGGCCTGCTTTGAGTGTACTCCCGGAAGATCCTA
Source organism: Guadua angustifolia (assembly GCA_036346375.1). Taxonomy (NCBI): domain Eukaryota; kingdom Viridiplantae; phylum Streptophyta; class Magnoliopsida; order Poales; family Poaceae; genus Guadua; species Guadua angustifolia. Next base: position 52,475,650 of record CM070508.1, read on the forward strand.
GTCCGGCTCCTCGTTAAAAACGCGCCGTCGCAGGCGGAAGAGGCCATCAAGGAGATGATCGGGGGTCTGGAGACGAGGACGATGACGCGCGAGGCCCCTACCTGGCGCGCCAACTGCCGGTGTTTCAGAAACCAGCGATCAGATTTGTAGGTCAAGGGCCGCGCGCCCTCTCTTGATGGTTGACTCATGGAGTCGCGATGTACATCGGATCGGGCCGAGGAGTCTCGGATGTATCTTGGTTGGTGAACGCCCCTACTTCCAGTCTGTGGTGGTGGATCTCGTTGCTCAAAGCATGGTAGATTACATGCGAGGGCTAAGGACAGGCCCTTAGCGCTTGTATGTGCAGGGAAGCTCAAGAGCCTCGAACGATCGCTCGGATCGGGGGAGCGAGATGCAATATTGGCGGGGGGAGTTGTGTCTATGTGCGAGCCCCTCCCCCTGAGGGTCCTGCCCCTCCTTATATAAGCGGAGGGAGCAGGTTACACGGGACTTTGAGAGAGAAGAGCGGCTGGGACGCACTATTCCTTAGTGATCCGGTTTGTGGTCTTCAGAGCTGACAGGTCCCTATATATGTCATGATGGGTTGGCAGGTTCAGCCAGCTATGCCCTGTCGGTAGAGTTAGCTAGCGGCGCTACGTTGGGAAGGCGCGCTCCTGTCCTCTGTGTGCTTGTCAGAAGCAGGCGCCGCGCGGGCGGCGCCTCTAGCGTTGCCTTGGGAAGGTTCGCTTATCCCTGCATGGCCGTCTTGTTCAGACGGGGGTTGACCAACCTCAAGGTCGATCGATGACGTGGCCGGAGTTGCTGAGACGGGACTTTGCCGGGGCCCCAACCAGCGGCGGGGTCGGAGGTTGCGTGCACTCCCGTCCTGCGGCCTGGTCGGAGCTCTCGGGAGCCCCGACCCGAAGCCCGGCTGTGGGCCGTGAGGAGTCTAACCCGTGGCCTGGTCGGCGCGCTCCCGCAGACCACGGCGCAGGCGAAGGGTCCCTCATGACCCGATTGCGACCTTGCTGTGGGGCACCTCTGGTATAAGTATTCGTCAGTTTGATTCAGGAGCTTCTCACTCATTCATTTCTCAAGTCTTTGTTGTGCAAAATGATCTGGATGTGGTTAAACTTAAGAATACACTAATAGTCCAAACCCCTGGATCAGAACTCCGAGCTAAAGTAGGATGTTCTGGGTTCAAATTAATAATAAATGGAATAGAGTTCCTAGCAAACCTAATTATACTGGATACCCAGGCCATAGATGTTATTCTGGGAATGGATTGGTTATCCAAGCACAAGGCAGTGCTCGATTGTGGACGAAGAGTTGTAACCATTGAGAGCATAGATGGTCGGAAGGTAGAGATTCAAGCACTTGCTGCTCGGGATGGTTAACTAATAATCATTAGTGTGAAGATTGTTAATATGGAAGATGTTTCTGTAGTTAACGAGTATCCAGATGTATTCCCCGAAGATTTACTCGGAATGCCACCAGACAGAGATATAGAGTTTGTTATTGAGCTTATGCCTAGGACAGCTCCAATAGCCAAGAGACCCTACAGGATGTCTACCGAGGAATTGGTAGAAATGAAGAAGCAAATCGAGGAATTATTGGAAAAGGGATTTATAAGACCTAGCTTATCACCGTGGGGAGCCCCGGTACTGTTTGTATAGAAGAAAGATGGAAGATTTAGAATGTGTATAGATTATCGTGCACTTAATGATGTGACGATAAAGAACAAATATCCCTTGCCCAGGATAGATGATCTTTTTGATCAACTAAGAGGAGCAGGAGTTTTCTCTAAGATAGATCTACGATCCGGATATCACCAGCTAAAGATTCGGACCGAGGATATACCAAAGACAGCTTTCTCTTCTAGATATGGGCATTATGAATTCACGGTCATGTCCTTTCGACTAACTAATGCTCCTGCATATTTCATGAATATGATGAACAAAGTATTCATGGAATATTTGGATAAGTTTGTTGTCGTGTTCATTGATGACATCTTTGTTTACTCCAAGTCGGAGGAAGAGCATGCTGGACATTTAAGGATGGTCTTGGAAAAGTTAAGAGAGAATCAGTTGTATGCAAAATTCAGTAAGTGCGACTTTTGGAAAAAGAAGGTTGAGTTCCTAGGTAATGTAATGACTGCCGATGGAGTAGCTGTCGATCCTAAGAAAGTAGAGGCAGTGTTGCATTGGGAGCAACCAAAATCAGTTACTCAGATCAGAAGTTTTCTTGGTATGGCGGGGTATTATCGCCGGTTCATTGAAGGATTTTTTTCAATTGTGAAACCCCTCACGCAATTTCTTAAGAAGGAGAAAAAGTTTGCGTGGTCGCCTGAATGCGAAAAGAGTTTCCAAGAGTTGAAGAAGTGTTTGACTTCGGCACCTGTCCTAGTGTTGCCGAATACCAAGGATAATTTTGATATATACTGTGATGCTTCGCGTCAGGGACTTGGATGTGTGCTGATGCAGAACGGCAAAGTAGTAGCTTATGCATCAAGGCAGTTAAGGCCACATGAGTAGAATTACCCAACCCATGATTTAGAGCTAGCTGCTGTAGTGCACGCTCTTAAAATATGGCGTCACTATCTCATCGGAAACCGATGTGAAATATATACTGACCATAAAAGTTTAAAGTATATATTCACTCAATTGGATCTTAACATGAGGCAGAGAAGATGGTTAGAATTAATTAAGGATTATAACATCGGAATCCACTACCGTCCGGGAAAAGCAAACGTGGTGGCAGATGCTTTGAGTCGGAAAAGCTATAGCTTGAATTTGATGATAGCAGAAGAACAAACTGATTTATGTAAAGAGCTTCAGAAGTTAAGATTGGAAGTTGTACCGGAAGGTTTCTTAGCTACCTTGGGGGTTAAGCCGACCCTGGAAGAGCAGATCAGGGAAGGTCAAAAGGATGATGAAAAGATTAATAGAATCAAATCCAAGATAGACGAAGATTTAGCCAAAGACTTCAGAGTACATGAGCAGGGTACCTTGTGGATAAAGAATGTAATCTGCGTATTCTATAAACCGTAATTGAAGCGCTTGATACCGAAGAAGCACATGATTCCAAGTATTCAATTCACCCCGGAAGTGCTAAGATGTATCATGATTTAAAAGAAAGATTTTGGTGGCCGAACATGAAGAAGGAAGTAGCTGAGCATGTAGCATTGTGTGACGTATGTCAGAGAGTCAAAGCAATGCATCAGCGACCAGCCGGACTGCTACAACCACTAAGGATACCAGAATGGAAATGGGAGGAAATCGGGATGGACTTCATCACCGGTTTGCCAAGGACTCAAGGTGGATATGACTCCATATGGGTCATAGTGAATCGGTTAACAAAGGTTGCACATTTCATACCTGTAAAAACAACTTATTCTGGAGATAAGTTAGCAGAACTTTACATGGCCAGAATTGTGTGTTTGCACGGTGTACCCAAGAAGATAGTATCGGATAGAGGTACCCAATTTACCTCAAGATTTTGGGATAAGCTACATACAGCTATGTGCACCCGTCTGAATTTCAGTACGGCATACCATCCACAGACAGATGGTCAGACCGAAATGGTTAACCAGATACTTGAAGATATGCTAAAAGCTTGCGCTTTGTCATACACCACATCGTGGGATAAATGTTTACCGTACGCAGAGTTTAGCTACAATAATAGCTATCAAGCTAGTTTAAAAATGTCGCCTTTTGAAGCTTTATATGGTCGTTCGTGTCGAACACCATTAAATTGGAATGAGACGGGAGAACGTCATGTTTTTGGACCAGATATACTCTCAAATGCAGAGGAGAAGATTGCTCTGATTAGAGAAAGGTTGAAGACTGCACAATCTAGGCAGAAGAGCTACGTTGACAACCGACGCCGTGATTTGAGCTTGGAGCCAGAGGATTATGTCTATCTCAAGGTCACGTCGCTCAAAGGAGTGAAAAGGTTCCATGCTAAAGGAAAGCTTGCCTCGAGATATGTGGGTCCATTCAAGATCTTGAGCCGCAAAGGAGAAGTTGTATACCAGCTAAAACTGCTGCAGTCTCTAGCAGGAGTACATGATGTGTTCCATGTGTCGCAGTTGAAGAAATGCCTACGAATACTAGAGGAACAAGCACCTATAGAAGCTATTGAACTGCAAGAGGATTTAACTTACAAGGAACATCTAGTGAAGATTTTGGACATCATGGATCGTGAAACCAAGAACAAGTCAACCCGTTTCTGCAGAGTTCAATGGAGCAATCACTCAAAAAGCGAAGCAACTTGGGAGCGTGAGGAAGATTTGAAGAAGGAGTTTCCCAACCTCTTCTCTAGTCAGCCCTGAATCTCGGGGTCGAGATTCTGTTAAGGGGGGTAGGTTTGTAACATCCCAAAATTTGGATATTTTGAATTTTATAATTTATTTTGAATTTATGATAATTTCTGGAATTTATTGGGATTTATTTGAATTTCTGGAATTAACTTTTCTTTGGAAATTAATTTAATAATAGAAAAATTTTAATAAAATATAAATAAAAATATTTTATTTGAGTTCAAAATGTCTTAAAATATTTTCTGGAATTTTCTAGAATTTTTCTAATATTTTTAATGCCTCAAATAATTCAAATGAATTTCTGGGATTATTTTTATTAAAAAACAATTGAAATTCGGATGAACAAGAAAGGGCTCGCCCATTATCGCGGCGCTACCACTAAACCCTAACGTCAGAAGATCGCAAATTGCTCGATCAACATCGGACGACTAGGGTTTACCCGTGCCGTTTCGTTGCCGTGCCCATTAGATTTTCGCCGCGTGGATGGACGGATGTGCGGCCACGTCGTTTCGTCAACGGGGAAGGGAAGCGCCGCCGCCGCCGTGCGTTACGGTTAGTAACCATCGCCATTACCGCCGCCATGATCACTCTGCCGCCTCATTAACTGGCGCGGTGTATAAAGCATGTCGTCCCACACACTTCCAGCCCTTTCACGCATCCCAAGGACCACCACAGAGTACGTACGACCTCGCCGTAGTACCGAGACGTTCCGCCGTGCTTTGCGCCCTCTCCGGTGACTCTCCGCCGTTGCCGTGACCACAGGAGTAATCCCTGCGTCGAGCCACACTAGTGGGACCAAGCCACGTCACCGGAGCAGCACCGGAGCGCCATCGGAGCCGTCGTCTTCTTCCTCTCCGGCCGCCACTTCTCGCCGTGCCTTCGCCGAGACTCAGAGCTTCGTCAGCCATCCGATCTTTGTCGAACGCCTCCGATTCACCCACGTCTTCCTTCAAACCATCAGTCTCATCTATTAACCTTAGCCGTAGATCTAAGGATGAATGGTTAGGATAGTGCCACGTGCCCGTAGCGGGATTGCCCACGTGTGCTCATAACCGAGTAAAATGTTAGCCGTTGGATCTTAGATATGCGGCCTAGATCTAGCCACGTAGTCACGGTAACAGTGAACTTCATCTGCAGTTGCTAGCCGTTATATTTTGATCGTGTGATTCGTGTGTAGCCACGTAGTCTATTTAACTATAGCCGTTGGATTTGCTCTGATAGCGTAAGGATTGAATTAATCTGAATCATTGGATCATAGACGTGCGGTTTGGATTTGTCCACGCATCGTGCACCGGAGTAGCCACGTTGTTGGTTACACTGTGTGAATTAGATTAAATCCTGGCCGTTGATTTTTGAATGAATGGACCGAATTCCGCCGCGCGCCGGGCCAGTCCCGTGTCGACGTGTGTTGTGCGAGAAACGAGGCGTCGGTGAGGCCGTTGCGGTCGATGTCGCCGATTCACTTTTAGCCGCATGATTTAGATCCGATGGTCACGGTTAAGCCACGTGTCAGCACTGCAGTTGCGATCCGAAGTGTCGGTGCAATCTTGGCCGTTGATTTCATCGCACGGCTCGGATTGAGACACGTGGCAAGCACACGAATCTTGGCATTTGACCGGGTCAGTTGAGTTGTCATTCGGGTTAATCTTCACCGTTAGATTGTTATCCGAGGGTTGAGATTGTGCCACGTGTCGACTCCGGAGTAACCGAACCGAAGTGTCGGGATTTGATCTAGCCGTTTGTTTTTAATCGGACGGACAAGATTAAATTGAGCTCTCAGTTGATAATGTGCCGACGGGTGTCACGACTAGATCGTGCCACGTGTCAAGGTCGACGTCAAGAGTCGACGCCATCGATTGGGGCCCACTTGTCGCTTGCCGCACAAAGAGATGCCGACGTCGAGAGTGACGTCATGCTGACGTCATAATTTCGATTTTTCATTAATAAATATAATCGACCGAAAATGTTTTTCTGTGCTGATGTCATTAATGGTAATGCTGATGTCATAAATTCTGGGATTTTCCGTATAAAAATAAATAATGAAATTCGGTTTATTCTTTTTGATTTATTTTCAAAATTCAAAAGGCTACTTTGCGTTTTAACTCCGATTTGAGTGATTCCAATTCCTAAAAATTTGTTAAATTTAGATATATTTGATGGTGAATTTTGTGGAATTTTTAGAGATGTGTTTGCTCTCTGGAAAATACATTTATTGTGTGAACATATGATTTGCGTAGACGTTGGTTTGCCGAAGACTTACGAGGGGGAATTCTTAGTGCAAGATCAAGCTTCGAGTCAGGATCAGCAACTCTTTGAAGGCAAGTTATGCTTTGACCATTTTGATCCCAAGTTTTGAAATATATATTTTTTCAAACTATGCATGTTAATTCAACTAAAAATGAATTTAAATATTTTGGGTGAATTAGCAAATCAACCTAATTGTTTATGTCACCTTGTTATTATTATTCAGATGCCATGATTCTTTGACAAACTAGGATTGGTAATATTAGTTGGTTGTTAATAGTGTGCCAACACGGGAGGCTAGACCGTGAATAGTTGCTTAGCCATGCTTATAACGTGAACAATTCTATTTGGATTACAAAAGCAACATTGACTAAAGAATAGTGGATGCATTTTGATAAAAGGTGGAATGATGTTGGTATTGAAACTATAATGTAGAAACCTGTGTGGATCTACATGAAAGATGATTATGGGCATGTGTTGCATCGTTAAATAAATTGGGGTGGAATTGATTTAGACTGGGGCAAGTGGACCGAGGCTTCGTTCCAGGTGGGCCTGTGTGGCATTTGGTGGGTTTGAGTGATGTGAGGGTTGTGTGCCAAAATCTGAGAGAAGGAAGTCTTGCCTTGGTCAGTTAAGGACCTTACCTTGCAAGCCTTTGAACTGAGTCTCTCGTACAACCACATGTCTGAATGGGAAGACCTAGCTTAGTAGGGTTCTGATGTCTTACCTTTGATACTCGGGGTGGCGATTACGGGGTAATCAGATGGGGAGCGATGTTCGTGCTTCGCTTGGTACCCTATCCAACGGTGTTAAATCGGTCCTATACTTGCTCTGAGTGAGGGAAGTGATAGTGAAGGCAACACGAAGAGGTTCTTAGGCTAAGATAGAAGTCTCTGAAAAGCTTTGTTATGGTTAATCGCCTTTGTGGTGTGCGAATGTATCTTGTGGGTAAAGTGTACAACCTCTGCAGAATGTCAAAACTATTCGAATAGCCGAGTCCACGGTACTGGACAATGCTCGGGGATTACAGTCAATGGTTAGTGTTATGAAAATAAAATGGGGTGGATGGCTGTGTGCCAAAGTTAGTGATGAAAGATGATTAAGGACTGTGTGTCCAAAATATTGTGGAAAACAATTGAGATACTTACTATGATACTATAAAGTTTTGCTGCTTTGGAATCTAAGTAAACAGTAAATTGAAATATTGATGCAAAGCAAAATAACCAATCGAGCCTTTCCTTTGTAACAAGCCATGCATGTAGTAAATAGATCTGCATTTTGTGCATGACTTGTTGAGTACGGTGTGTACTCACCCTTGCGGACAAACTTACCAGAAGAAGAGATTACGCCTGCCTATGAAGAGGAGTTCGTGGAAGAGCCGGAGAACTAGGGAAGCAAGCCTCAGTCAGGGCGCCTGTGGTGAAGATGGATCACTACGATGTTATTTACCTTTCCGCTGTTGAACTATATTACTTTGATTATTGTAAGCCCTGTGTGGCAGATTATTGTTAGGGACCATAAGGTCGCACAACTCGTTTATATACATGTTTGCAGTACTTATTTAATATTCCGCTGTGTATGATGTGATACTATACCCTATTTAGCCTGTGTGCACTAGCGCGATCCTAAACTAGGGCAAAATACGCAAAGTGTCCCGACCACACGATCTTAATCTAACGGTGGAAACCTTACCCAAGCTGAGCGCTATTCACTGAGTCGACGTGGGCGAATCTGAGGCGTGCGTGGTCGATCGGATGGCTAGCGATGCTCGACCCTGACGATGGCGGCGTGACGGCGTGGCTTCACCGGACTTGAAGAAGATGACACTCCCGACGGCGTTTCGACGTGCTCCGGTGACGAAGAAGTAATGGACTAGCTTCGTCTTGATGCGACGAGTTCGGATCTACCCTCAAGTCGGCGGAAGTGAGTCTCTATCGGCGGCAATACGCGGCGAAGACCTTTAGCACTCCGGCGAGCTCGCGTGCGAATCCTCGGGCTCCTTGAACGTCGGCGCTTCAGCAAGGATGTGCGGAGGCTTCTGGCGGACCTCGGGCGGGGGTTCAAATCCTTAAATAGTCCTCGGCGTGCGCGCAAACTCAAAAACTTTACGAGCTACGGCGGTGGCGGCGCGTTCGAACAGGACTCGGAGTCCGGGTTGAAGACGACGATCCACAGCAGTGCGATCTCGATCCGACGGCCTGGATAAGATAGGGTTTCCGAATCGGTACCGCTTAATAGAGGCCACGCGATGCATATCCAACGGTTCCCGAGCTCTAGGGTTTGGCTATGCGACGTGGCTTGATAAAGCCCGTTGGATAGCGATCCAACAGCCCGCGTTAAACCTCCCAAAATCACCGGCCGACTGCACAGTGATGGAACCGCTATGTTCATCTATAATTTTTTTCAAAGTACCATGTTCTCCCACCGTGGCATGACGGTGACGCTGCGTAAGAGCATGTCGTCCGGGTACTCTGCACCGTGGCACGACGTGACGCTGCGCAAGGCCACTTCGAATGGCATGAAACAAATCACACACTCCAGTGTGTCAGGTTCGATCAAGCAGACTATGGTTGCCGTCACCTCGCCATGCTGCGTGCGGGTCTTGGTTGATTTATTTGTCGATTTCCATCAACATTATCATAAGGGAGAAAAAGTGCTACAAATGTTTATATTTTAAGTCTATCCTGATCGGACAAACTGTTGCCTCAATACATATAGGAAGTGTAGATATTCAATTACAACATCTATAACTGGCTGTGTCTCGTAAATATTGATGCAGGAATACCTAAGTAGATGAAAATTTCAAACAACAAACCATAAATAATGGAGGTTCTGCTGAGGGTGTAGGAAAAATATCTAGTTCCAACAAGCAAGACATTGTTAAGTTGTTGCATTCAAGATGAGCAAATATGTATTAAGGATAATATCATGTGACAATACAATGAATCGTACAAACAAGAATAACCACAAGTTTTTGACATATTTTCTGAATGAATACCATTTGACAATTGTACAACTCTAGAAGTTATCAGCCTGCGTGGAACGCGCCTTTTTTATTTATTACTTCGGTGAGCAGGAAGTAACAAACTCTCCCTCTAATGTTGCTCAAATGGGTCTCAGTCAACGCAGCTGCAACCGTACCGCTATTTTTTGTATTGACGATGGTTTGCATGTTGTGGCAAACATAAAATCCACATAGGTTATTTCCCTGACCTTGTTGGTGGCACTGCAAATAAAAAATAAGTTAGTTCTAGAGTCACTATTATGGGGTTTGATATAGGATTATTGTGTATAGTGGATACCAAAAAGTTAAAATCATGCTGTAGTTTAGTCCGATCCTTCAGCACTTTGAACGCTCTACGAGATTGCAAAAGGTTAGCCTAAGCCATTCCAATAGCAATATAAACCTGGAACAACTGACACGACCATGTACATTATGTACAGAGGAAACGTGATTACCTGCTGAGTAATTTTGCGATAGGTACCAAGTCGTGGTTTCCGCCACGTGCGGAATCAAGGTACTTAACCCGGTTTGTGGCTGGTTCAATTACAATCGAATCCGATGAAACCTACATGTATATCACAATGGACAATGAACGAAAGCGAGTTGTGTGCACAAGACAAACCAAAGTATAGCATGTGGTGTAGCACTTACCCCGGGTTATGGGGTAGAAGTATGAATTCTTTATCTTTTGTGCTAGCAATGCTCAGGTCACGTATTTCTCGACCATGTTTATATCTTCATTCATTGTTTGCTTTGAGACTATATGTGGGTCGAGGAAACCCATCGATTGTTTCTTCTGTGTCGCTTCAAGTACCATGTATCTATATATACAAAGGCGAATTATATATATATTGGAGGACATTTATCATTATTAGACGAATGTAGACTGTGATAGCACACACTTACAATGTCCAGCATCTCATGAGTGCGGCGTCGAGGGCGTCAAGGTTGTAGAGAAGGAACAAGTCCAGAAAATCGACCGCGAAGAAGCCCCCCGCTGACTCGTTGAATAGATGTTCATACTTGAACTTAACGCTAATACTTGTTGTACGTTCATGCTCTGGCTTTCCAGTTTGTTGGGTGTACCAAAAATGCAATTGTTGGCAAGATATACTAAGTGAAGTTACGCTGCCTTTCGTTAGTAACGGCTCTCCTAGCTTGTATTGTTTAGCCAACTCAGTAGATCGATAGTCGATTTGTTCTTGCCTTTCTTTCTTCCGTTTGTCCTTGTCTTTCTTTGTATTGTATGAAGCCTTCACGGGAGAGGAATGGGCAGGAAAGAAGTCAACATTATGTACATCAAGTGGAGTCTGGGCTACGACAGCTGATTTGGTAGCCAACTGATCAGATACAATAGGCTAATCGATCGCTATGCGGTTGTTGCATGACGAAGGGCGACCAGGAGATGTCGTTGCTAGGCCATTGGATGAATGTGCCAATGGCATCCCCGCCACGATCTCGCTGCTTGGTGGCTTCAGAGATCGACAATCTTGAAACTATCAAATACCCGTCCACATTGACCTTGGTGAAACCCAGCGCTATCATGGTACCGTGCACCATGGTCCCCTTAGTGGATGGATACGCGATGCCCCAAGCAACCGTAAGAGGAACGGTGCCATTGTTAATTCTCACTTGGAGATTGCACCGCGTGGCCACCTTAATGTCACATCTGGGATAATTCCGCTATGTTCATCTATGTTAGGGCGGATGCACAACCGCTCTTATGGGTAGTGGGGCTGACTTGCGGACATATACGGGGCTTGTGCAGTATTTCTTTCTTGATTGTTGAGCCTTTCCTCGAGGCTTCTTATCATATCATAAAATTCTTCTCTCAGTTCTCCCTCAACTCTTCTCTCAACTCTCCTCTCAACTTCTCCAAATTCTTTATAAGCTTTGACTCGCTCGGCTTTAGTTCTCTTCTTATTTGGTATTTGTCCGAGTCGTGCGGGAATCCAGTTTTCCATGGAACAAAAACCCTTTGCCTCGTGTACAACGTGGTGTTCCTTGTTTCCCTGCACCATGGACGGTGCATCTTTCTCCCTATCTGGCCAAAAAGAGCCATCGCCCGATTGTGTACTCAACGCTACCTGCAAGATCCCGACATGTTATTTCACTTATAAAGTCATGGACTAATTACGTAAAATTGGTAGTTCGATTTATATATTACCAGCGCTTGCACTTCCTCGTCATGGGTTTACAAAGGAGACGGTTGCGGAGGACGTGGCAGCTGACCTCGCTCTTAGCCAATCTCTGGCATGTTGATCTGTGATCGATGCAAATGGCGACATACCCTCCTCGTCCTCCCTGTCCCATTGCGCTCTCTTCCCCGCGTAGCCAGCAGTGCCGAGTCTGTGAGGGTGAGTGTTTCTTGCCTGCAAGGCCTTGTTTGCTTCACTTTGACGCATGAATTCGTTTGTCGTCTTCATCTCAACAAAATGCCGCCACGTGTCCTCATCAATGAACCCATACTTAGAGTATGGAACCATATCCTTCTTGACGTAGTCTATGAAAAGCGTGTGCTTGAAGGTCTTCTATACTTTTCCTGCCACTAGCAGTGCATACCGTCGCACTAGGGGAGCGGATTCTTCTGGAATGTCGAACGATGAAAGAATTTTCGTCAGCAAGGCATTGCGAGTCTCAATAGTCAGCAACCTCCAGGAAGATAGCGTGATCGGAACCCGTTCCCGTGCTACTATCCCGCACATATTTCGAAATGTATTCGCTGCCTTTTTTGGCTTTGTAGGGGTCCCATCCTTTGGATCGATCTCCGTAATGGTATATCGGTCTGTTGGCCTTTGTTTGGTCCTCTTGCAAATGGGTCGATTTTTCTTTTGTGGGCACATCATTTCCTTCAAACGATGGATTAAAGGACTACATCTTCTTTGTAAGTTAAAATAGTTTCAAGCTTAACTAAAAGAGAAGAACAAATAAAATCAAATTAGAGTGAATAAGTTTAGGATACCATGGCTTGTTATTAGCCTTTTAAAAGAACTAGCTAACCATCCAATACTTCAAATTAACACCCGCACCCCACGCACTCCTAAATGTTACACCTCAAGCAAAATAATTACAAAACACCGAGAATTTTAGCAAAACAAGCTTAACTAGGAGGTTGCCGAACTTACTAAAAATTTTGGCAGTACCTCCCCTAAAATTAGGACATCCACGCAGCAGACAAGCAGAAGAATACATATTTCAGAAACAACAAGAATAACATAAACAATATAATGCTTATGATAAGATGCGAGAATAAGAGCAAGATTTTATTGATTATTCCATATAACAATATAAGTAACTGAACACAATTCTTGATCATCGAAATGACATGTATGTCAAGTGATGAGATAAAAGCAATATAATATCATTCACATATAGAATCATGTCTTTCTTGGCAATATGGTGTTAATTAAGTGTGATCGCTCTCAGTTTGTTGGGTTTGGATGAAGATAAGAATCTTCGCCACAATCACAAATGGGCTAACAAATTATTTAGTGAATGGGGCCTTGAACCCTTACCACCTTAGCATGCACTATAAAGAGTTGTTTTAGCAATTTACTATTAAAATGTATAGAATCAGATTGATGCCAGTATCATGTAAAGCAAATTCATCAACCGATCAGGAACAAACAAGTCAAGATTGGCAGCTAAATGTACTTCTGTTCAAGCAAACAAAGGATGCAGAACTTAATAAAAATTTCGCAAAGACCTCCCTAAAACTAGGACATCCACACAAAGAAAAGGTAAGAATTAAGGCATAATGAGTATGAATAGATTACGAACAATACGTAAACTAGATACACAAGCGAGACGGAGATAAACAATCATCGAATCCATCGATAAAGTCCAGCCAATAGATAACCATGATTACAGATTGAACAACTAACCTTTGAGCAATAAAGTTTATCTATTCTACAGAACACAGTAGTGGCAATAACAACGATGTAAGTAAGCCAACAAGTCAACAATAGCAACTACTGATCAGGTTATCAAGCAGTAATTGAAACAACACTTTCTAGAATGTAGTTCTACAAGTTCAAGGCCCAAATCATAGAATAATTGTTCTGATCATATATAACCCAAAATCATCATAGAGCAGTACCAATCATCCACAGCCAACAGAAAGAAAGAAAAAAAGATGCACAGCACACTTATAGCAGAACAACACCGACTGTTGTTCAGAAGAGAGGCCAGGCACGACGATGGGGAGCACGTCGCTGCGGGGGAGGTCAATGGCCGTGGGGGAGGTCACCGAGGGGGAGGACGCCGAGGGGGAGCACGTCGCTGCGGGGGAGGACAACGATGGGGAGCAGGTCGCTGCGGGGGAGGACGACGATGGGGAGCACGTCGATGCCAGGGAGGACGTCGAGGGGGAGGACGCCAGGAGGGGGAGGCCGCCGCGGAAGCACGTACGCCGAGGAGGAGGCCGCCGCGGGAGACAAAATGTCACAAAGGGTTAGGGTTTAGCGTGCTGTGAATGAGGCCTGCGCGCGGGAGATATATATAGGAGAGTACATCACAGACGGTTCTAAAAGAGAATCGTCTGTGATGTATATATCACAGACGGTTCTATAACATAACAGTCTGTGATGTTAAGTTATCACAGACGGTTATATAATAGAACCGTCTGCGATGTTAAGTTATCACAAACGGTTATATAATAGAACCGTTTGTGATGTTAAGTTATCACAGATGGTTATATAATCGAACCGTCTTGATAATTAACATCACAGACTGTTATGTTATAGAACCGTCTGTGATATATACTTTTCACTGACATTCACTGTGAGGTTGAAGATCGATTCTTGTTCAGTTCAGCCTCTTGTCTATGATCAGTGAATGTTTATTCAGGAGTTTTCAGTTAGATCAGTAAAGCTTGTTGGTCTGTTGCAACAATATTCCCTGTTCGGTCTGTCTGCTGATTAGACTATTACTAATAATCTGAATTTGTCTTCTGATGTTTGATTAAGTCAGTTAGCTTATTCACACTCTTGTAAACCGATCACTTTGTTGTATCTTCGGGAAAGTTGTCTTTAACGTAATATAGGCTATCGCTCGAACTTAATCTAGCAGTAAGAACCTTAATTTCGGTGAATCTTATTATTATCAATTCTTGATGTGCATGTTTAAGGTGGTAAGGGTTTGAGGCCTTATTCACTCAATAAATTGTTTGCCCATTTGTGATTGAAGTGGAGATTCTAATCCTCAATTCAAACCCTAAAATCTGAGAGCAAGCTACTTAAAAAGATCATCACAATCCTATATACATAATTCAGATGCTTCACAAGCTACTTACAGAGATCATCACAATCATATGTACGAAGCATGATGGGTCGTATCATCTTTACAATAGCATTAATGTAATATTATTACACATAAAAATTAGTAAACATGATGACAATGCACCCTTCTCATAACTACTCCACCACATGCTTATTCTTTTGTATGAAAATTAGCCCTTAATGATGATCGACGCGTGTGTAGCTTGCTTCCTCATGTTGTTCTTCTGGGACCAGGATGTCATTCCCAATAGGTGGCAACTCATCAAATTGATTGTACTCTTCCTCATCTACTACATTCTCAACTCCGACAATTCTCCTTTTTCCCTGAAGAACTACGTGGCGCTTCTTGTTGGACGGGTCGGTTACATAGAAGACTTGAACAACTTGGTTAGCGAGTACGAATGGTTCATCTTGGTATCCGACACGTTCGAAGTCCACAGTAGTGATGCCATATCTCCTCTGTTTATACGTGAGATATCACAGACGGTTTTATATTACAGCCGTCTGTGATGTAAGAAATATCACAGACGGTTTCTAAATATAACAGTCTGTAATGACTACTGTAGATATTACAGACGGTTGTGTTATATAACCGTTTGTGATTTCACAAACGGTTTTACTTAGAAACCGTCTATAACGAGTACTGTAGACATCACAGATGGTTATATTTAGAAACCGTCTGTGATATTTCATGCATCACAGACGGCTGTAATATAAAACGATCTGTGATATATACACTGACGGTTTGAGTACATAACCGTCTGTGATGTTCCATATCACAGACAGTTTTTCAAAACTGTCTGTGATCGTGCATCTGATATAAGCCTCGCTGTAGTAGTGAATGCCTCATGGCTTAAGAAACAAATAAAACTATTGCAGCTGAAATAAGATAACTTGGGCCATTCGACATGCCACAGGCAATCGTCTAGGCAAACGCCTTACTAGTCGACGTAGTCTTCATAGTACTCCTCCTCTTGATATTCATTACCTAGTCCTTCCTCAGCAACTGAACAATAAGGGCATAAAGCCGTGAGTACAAAACGTACTCAGCAAGCCGTAGGGAAATGATGCAATATATACATGCACGGCTTGACATAGGATAGTCATATGGTTCATTTGCAGAAAGCAATAACTTGAATTTAAATACAATAAATAAATTGAAGGCAGATTGATAAAAATAATAATAAATAACTGGTAAATCAATGGTAGACAACATGAACAGAATGGCGAGGCATCACCCTACATCATTCGAAACAAGTATCAACCATACAATTCAACAGTATAGCTTGAGACAACAAAACAATAGTGAACTCCCCGTTCACATCCCAACAATTCCACATTTCAAGAAACACTCTATACCCCGTGTGAAATCCCCGGGCTTGTCCATGACCGCAGACACAGCTATTCGAATAGTTTTACACTCTGCAGAGTTGTACAGCTCTACCCACAAGACATGATCATCCCTTAGTGCCAAGTGTTACGAACACACTTCCTTTGGTGTGTCGGTAGGGAGATCATTACAAAGCCTTTACAATGCATGTCTAAACCCAGTACTGCCCTCTAAGGTTTCTCCCCTCGGGGCCCCCTTTTGAGCCATGTGAGTCTACTCGTCCATCCCGGAACCCACACCAACATTTGGCAGTACTCAAGACTAGACATCGCAAATTAATCAGCTAGGTCTGTCCCATACCAGACTTGTGGTTGCACGGTTAGGCCCAGTTCAATGGCACACAAGATTAAGTCCTTAAATTGTCTCAGGCAAGACAGCCACATTCCAATGTGCTAGACAGCACTCCCTTTACTGCATGATCACTTGTCCGAGGGAAAACATTTTGTTCAACCAATACTAATGGCATCCCTTGCCATGGTACAACAAGTTTTACAACAGTGGTCAACAGCCACAATTCAATATCTCATTAAGTCAAGATTAACATTAATTCACAGTGACATGAATCCCATCGTACGACTAAGCAGGTCTAAGCATAGCTACGTTAACCCAATGTTGGTATTATGATTATGTCCATCAAGTAATGTCCCAACCTAATGTTAACAATGGGTATATGTCATTCCAATAGTCAAGGTGGCATACCATCAATCAGGTGAATAGCTACTCCCAAAATTAAGCATTGATACACAAATAGCATGCAATTGTACAAAACAAAATAACTTTGCAAGCATAAGTTCAACATGACCAAAAGTTACGACTTGCCTTGTTGATCAAGCACTGAATCTTGGTCTTCAAAGTCTCCGTTCGCTCCTTAGGGTTCGCGTCTACCGGAAAATAAAGCAATGAAACCAAATAAATACAAAACAGAGAACTAAACAAGCTCAAAACTGAAAATAAATGGCTCTGGAATGTAGAGCTCGATTTTACAAAAATTTAGAAATTTGAATCGCTCCAATCGGAGTTCGGACGAGGAAGAACGGGCTCCTGGAAGATTTAAATCAGGGAAAATGCTGAAAATGAATAAATCCGAATTTTTTGATTTATTTTTATACGAGAAAATCGATTTATTACGCAACGTTGATGTCAGCAATGAATTTCCTGAATAAAAATAAATCTAAAAATTCCTTATACGGGAAAATCGATTTATTACGCAACGTGGGCAGTATTGCTGCTTTCATTCTGAGTGGCCACGCAGGCGCGAGAGCATGCCTTCTTTGCTGGTTCTTCCTGGTTGTGTTGAATC
Source organism: Guadua angustifolia (assembly GCA_036346375.1). Taxonomy (NCBI): domain Eukaryota; kingdom Viridiplantae; phylum Streptophyta; class Magnoliopsida; order Poales; family Poaceae; genus Guadua; species Guadua angustifolia. The sequence goes on from CM070508.1 coordinate 52,493,167, forward strand.
ACTGCCACTGTCACCATGGCCTTAACTTGGAACATGATCAGGGCAGCTGTGCTGTCGGGACCGAGCATTGGTCCTAGGGTGTCCAGCAGCGTCTTTGAGGTGACGATATTCTGCTAAGGGGTATGAAAAACCGATTGGTTCCTCATCTTCATGTGCAGGATGTCCTCATTGACATCGCAGCCCTAGTTTGGAGAGACTTCGCTCGTGCCTCCTGGGCTCCGCGACGAAGGCGCTCTGTCTCTGCGACATCTGCGGCATCCTTCTGCTACTGGGACTCAGTCCGATGGTGTTCAATCACGAAGATACTGCGAAAGCCTTGACAGCTTCCTGCACTACTTTTTGAGTCAGAAGAACAAGGAGACAGATTAAACTGATCTCTGTATCCGAGTGATTTGCTGTTGATGTTGCCCACCACTCGGAACTCATGCTTGACCGGACCTTTTCCACGTTCGAATCGAGTAGACCCCCAACTTACTACCCAAGAGCTGATAGCTGTGGCATTCCCCGATCCGAGCGGTCGTTCGAACGAAGGAGTAATGGCATCTCTTCCAGATTGGATCTAGTCCGAATCCGAAAGGGTGAGCCTACCAAGATTATCGGTGACGAAGTCCAAGCTCCCGAAGCGGAAGGCCTGGGCTGGCGCGAAGGTGACAACAACTCCGCTAAGGATCGCCATCGAGCTCGACAAGATTGATCCTGACGCACCCCCTACCTGGCGCGCCAACTGTCGACGTTTGTTGTCGGCAATAATGAAAATGGGGCTAGGCGTTGGAATCAAACTCGATGGTAGCACAAGACGTAAGAATTATACAGGTTCGGGCTCTCGCGGAGGAGATAATACCCTAGTCATGTGCTCTGGGATTATGTGTGTCTAGCTTATTGCTGATGATCTTATGATGATGATGTTACCCTACCCCCTTTATAGAGTAGAGGGGTGCGGTTACAAAGGAGAGTCCTGATCGGTTACAAGATAGAGATTGTATCTCTTTCCTTATACGCTGAACATGATAAAGGTCTGGATTATAATCGTATCCTACATAAACAAGGTTGGTTGCTATCTTTAGAATCCTCTTGTCGCGCATGTTGGAAGCAGCCTAGGTGGTATCCATCTTCATGTTGTCAGCCCAGCCCATCCTCTCCTGGATGATCCATTCGGCCTGACTTGTAGATACCCAGGGTTCATGTACACCACAGACGCCTCAGATCAAGCCGTGTCGAATTGGTAAGCAGTACGCATCTCATGTAACCATCACTATTGGATCAGAGAGGAATGAGTAGGATCGAGCTGCGCCACTACGACAATAATAATCACCATTGGTAAGCCATTGCCATTGGATCAGATCAATCAGAGGGTTGTCACCTCATCGCGTAGACCAAGAACCGTGGCCATTGGATCAAATCTGAATGGGGCTAGATCAGGATTGCATCATGAGCCATTGGATCACGATGAGCAAACTGGATTGCGCCTCGGGTTGGACCAACCAGGAGCTAATGCGTGGTGCATGATGTTAGCAGTGGCATCAACCGATGCACAACACAGTGTCTTGGTCCATGGTGGACTGGCCGTACGGTGCACCGAGTCCACAGCACAGTACCGAGCCATGTGTTAGTGCCTGATTGGACCGGTTCCGTGTTGACATCAACATGACACAATAAATTAGATTTTTTTTATAAAATAATTCTGTTATTATTGATTTTCTCATTTTTTTATTTTTATGATTTTTGAATTTTTTCGAGAGCTCGTTCTCCCTCATACGAACTCCGATTAAGGTCATTCAAATTTCAAAAAAAAATTAAAATTGAGATATATCTAATGATGAATTTTGTTTGATTTTTAGAGTTAATTTGCTCTCTATTTTGGGTATTTATTTGCTTTTCTCTCCTGATTCGCGCAGATATTGTGTTTTGCGACGCATCGGAGGAAGATTTGGTAGCTCAAGACCAGATTCTAGAGCAAGACTAGGACCTTTGCCAAGGAAAGTTGTGCTTTGATCATGTTGAACCCATGTTTATAAAGTCGCTACTTTGTTTTACAATATTGCATGTTATTCCACGTGTATAAATGGTTTCAATCTAATTTGGGGCTTAGCTATTGTACCTGTTGATCTATACCCTACCTTGTCATTTGTATGCCATGATATATTGTCACCCTAGATTGGTTCACTATAGTTGGTTGATATTAAAATCAACATGGGATGGTTAGAATGTACTAGTATGCTTAGCCATGTCACGTTATCACATGTGCTTGAACCATTGATAATTAATCTTGACTAATGGATTATGAAACAATGATGTGAACTTGTGTGTCATGTGTGGTCACACAATGAGATTGAGTTGTGGTGGTGAGGGAGATCACGCAACGATGTTGCCTTGTGGATAGCACATGGTGCTTGATAATCAACTGGGTTGGTAATCACTTAGATCGAAGCAAGTGGCAAGTGTGCCAAGGTGGGCCCGATGGGCTGAGGGTATGTGGAAGTCTTGCTTTGATCACCCTGAGGACTTAGGCTCAGTTTGTTTTGGCTTGAGCTTGGGCTTATTTGGCTTCTACACCTCTATAAGCCACAAGCCAAAACAAACAGTATTTTTCCAGCCAGACGGAGAGAAGAAGCTTCTAGCCTAATTTACACTACGCGAGAGAAGCAAGGAAAACGATGCTTCTCGGGGTGGCTGGAGCTTCTAAAAATCCCACTTCCCTGGTACCCTTACAACTTAACTATTATTTACGAAAAATTGCCATCCTCATCCAGCTCCAGCAGCTTCTTCCAGCTCCAGCCAAATAAGCTCAAGCTCCAACCTAAACAAACTCAGCCTTAACCTTGCAAGCCTTTGACCTGAGTCAACCATGCAACCACATGTCTGTTATGGGGCAGCCTAGCTGACTAATTTGCAATGTCTTAGCTTTGGTACTGCTTGTGATGGCGTGAGTCTGGGTTCACGGATGAACTCACATGGCATAAGAGGGGGGCCCTGTTGTGGTGGTTTAACCTTTCAGTGTTGAAACCTTAGCGAGTAGTACTGGGTTAAGACAAGGCATTGTAAAGGTTTTGTATCATGTGGGTATAGTGCATAACCTCTGTAGAGTGTAAATCTATTCAGATAGACATACTCATAGTACTGAGCATAGCTCGGGAATTACAATCAAGGGTTAGTTAATAATCTGGAAATTGAATGGGATGGCAGGTTGCCATGTGGAAGGATTAAACTTGACTTAGGATTGGAGACTTAGATTACTTGAGGAACATTGAATCTATCTATTACTATTATTTGTTTTACTATCCTTTTCAATTTATGTATTGTACTTGTTCATAAATGCTGCTTTACTACAAATAAGCCATGTTAGCTATTCCTTTGGAATAAGCCTTGCATACAGTTATGGTAGAGTTGCATTCTATGCACAACTTGTTGAGTGCTTTTCTACTCATCCTTGCCATCACCAACAAATCAATAGTTGAGGAGTCATCACCTTTATCGGAGGAGGAGTTCCAGGTGGATGCGAGTCACTAGGCTCAAGCCTTGTTAGTCACCTATGGTGAACTGATGAGTCACGAGCATCTTTTGCTATTTCCGCTGCATTTGCCTTAGTTTTTATTTTCAGTCTAGCCTGGCGTGGAGTAACAATGTAAGTTGATCACAAGATCATACACTTAGTTATATCAATAAATGGAGTCTTATTATTCCTATCGCTGTGTATGATGTGATACTTGCCAACATTGAGCTGTGTGCACCAGCGTTGATCCAGTGACTAGTGTGGTAAACACAGTGGGTTTGAATTGGTGAATTTAGGTCCCGACATAGCGGGTGGGAAGTGGTATGTTTTTATCATTATCGAGGATTTTTTAGGTATTCTTGAGTGTTTTTTATGGCCTCAAAGGATAAGTCTTTTACACATTTCAGGGGTTTGATCCATAGGATGTCTATTGAGCTCCCTAGTTCCTTACGAGCTATTCACAATGACAATGGCATGGCATTCAAGAATTCCTACTTTGAGAGCTTCTATGATGAGTTAGGCTTAGAGCATCAGGTTTCCTCTCCATTCGTCCCTCAGCAAAATAGTGTAGTGGAAAGGAAAAATAGGACCTTGGTTGAGATGACCAAGATGATGCTAGACGAGTACAGTACTCCTAGGAAATTTTGGGCCGAGGCTATAGCTACAGCTTGCCATGTGTCAAATCGAGTTTTCTTGAGAGCACATTTGCACCGCACTTCTTACAAGTTGAGGTATGGGCGAAAGCCTAATGTTTCTCATTTTTGTGTGTTTGGTTGCTAGTGTTTCATATTGAAGTCTGCTAACCTATATAAGTTTGATTCTTACGCTTCTAATGGTATTGTTCTAGGTTACTCAACTACTTCTCATAGCTATAGGGTCTATAGTTGTGATGTGAATAATATCATAGAGACCTTGATGTGACATTTGATGAGGTTAGCTTAGGAGCTAGACCTGATATATCAGGCTCTTCCTCTGTCTCTCTCTGAAACCATCCTTGCAGAGGATGAGGATGATGGAGATAATGGTGTTCCATTTGATCCAGTCCCTATACACCGGAGGTGCCTTCTGTTTCTATTTCTGCACCTCATGGAGACTAGCCCTTATGATCAAACTCTCCTTTAGTAAGTGGCTTTATTCCTACCTCTTCTATTTATGAGGTAGAGGCCACTTTTGCTTCTGGACCTCCCTGCCATATTCAAAGAAATCATCCACCCGATCAGATCATTGGCAATTTGTTTAAGCGGGTCACATGCTCAAAATCGGGTTTGTCCAACTTCTACCTCCGCTCAGCTTTTGTTGCCTCTTTTGAGCCGAAGGATGTTTCTCATGCATTATCCAATGAGTCATGGATTAATACTATATATGAGGAACTTGAGAATTTTGAGAGGAACAAGGTGTGGCATATGTTGAGCTCCCATTAGGTTATAATGTCATTGGGATCAAGTGGGTGTTCAAGAACAAGTAGAGTGAGGATGTGGTTATCATTAGAAATAAGGCTAGACTAGTTGCACAGGTCTTTACATAGCTTGAGGGTCTTGACATTGAGACCTTTGTCCTTGTAGCTAGACTAGAGGCTATTAGGATCCTGTTTGTATTTTCGGCATCCAAGGGCTTTAAGCTTTATCAAATGGATGTCGAGAATGCATACCTCAATTGGTATATTGAGGAAGAGGTGTATGTCAGCCTGTCAGGTAGCCTGTAGGATTCGAGAAAAACCATGTCTTCAAATTTTCCAAAGCCTTATATGGACTTAAGCAGGCCCCTAGAGTATGGTATGAGAGGCTTAAGTCCTATCTTCTTAGTCATGGCTTTAAGATGGGTATAGTTGATAAGACTTAGTTCATCAGGCACTACGATTCTCACTTTCTCCTCATCCAGATTTATGTGCACGATATTATCTTTGGTGGCTCTTCACACTCTCTTGTGTCTCAGTTTGCAATGGTGATGAGTAGAGTTCGAGATGAGCATAATGGGCGAGTTGAGCTACTTCCTTGGCTTTCAAATCAAGGAAACCCTAGAGGGCACCTTCTTGCATCAAGGCAAGTACACTCGACACCTCCTAAGGCGCTTTGATATGTCTGATGGGAAGCTAGTGATGACTCCTATAGCCGCCAATGATGTCCTTGAGCTTGACAAGATTGGCGAGCTAGTTGATCAGAAGGGGTTTTGGATAATGGTCAGCTCCCTCTTATATCTCACTACTTCGAGACAGGATATACATGTTGTATATTTGTGCGCTCAATTTCAGGCTTCTCCTCATTCCTCTCACCATCAGGCGGTGAAGCGTATTTTTAAATACCTTCGAGCTACTATTGACTATGGTATTTGGTACTCTTTCTCTTCTTGTCTATCCCTTAGAGCCTTTTATAATTGCTGACTGTAGGATAGATAGGAAGAGCATTTTTGAGTCTTTTGGTCATCTAGGAAGCAGTTCGGAGTTTATCACATCCTAAAAATATAATAAAGTAAGAAATCTAACTCAAAGATTTTATTTTATTATTTTGTGATTTTCTGGTTTTTCTTAGACTATTTCTTGGTTTCTTGGCTTTTCTTGATTGTGCTTAAAAGGAGAAATCCATATAAATAGCAAATTGAAGAAAGAGATAATGAGCAAGGATAAAATCCTATGTCAATAATATAAGGAAAATCTCTGAAAAATCTGAAGAGATGACTAGGACTTTATATATGAATTTATATGTCATATGCCATGATAAATGGTGAAGTGAAAAACAATTAAAGGGGATTTGACAATGAACAGTGACAAATGTCAGAATTTGATAAAAATAATTCAAAATTATTTCAATCTAGAAATTTTATATAATTTTGAGAGAGGTCATATCTATCCACAGTAAAAATATCAAAAAATAATAAATTAGTTTGGAATATTTAAAAATTCAAAAATAGAAAGATTGAAAATCTTGAAATGACAATGTCAAAATTTTTATAAATTAAAAAAGAAAAATATGAAGCTGAAATGTTGTGTTAGGCACATCTTCTGCGTGAATTTTCAATAAATGATAGTTTGATCAAAGATCTATTTTTGAGAAAATTCTAGCACTCCTTAAATGATCCAGCAATCACCGATCCTATGCAATGGATACTTATTCTTGATCGTCACTTCGTTAAGCGCTCAATAGTCATTACACCATCTTAATCTTCCACCATTCTTTCGAACAGAACATGCACATCCCATGGAGGCAAATTAGTTCTAATGAAACCTTTATCTAGCAATTCCTCAATCTATTTATTCATTTCTACTAGTTCTTCTACAAGCATCCAATACAGTCTCTTTGCTATCGGTGCTGTACCAAGCATTAACTCAATCACAAACTTGATCTCTTGATTTGATGGCATACCAAGTGGATTCTCAGGAAACACATCTAGGTATTCTCCGACAATTGGCTCATCTTCTAAACTAGCAATCCACACACTATTTACCATCAACTGACCATTATGAACTATGGTCACTTGAAATTCCATGTTCTCTCCTTTAGAGCTTTCAACTGACATAACTTTTCTACCACCATCCATCACATCTTTATGTTTTGGATAGCCAATCCATTCTAAGGATATCCTCTAATGTCTAAGTAACTGATATAACAAAGTTTCCTAGGAACTTTTCTCTATTTATAAGCAACTAAACTTCCAAACATCCTAGGTTAAATCAAACAACAATTGAGTACTTTTGACAATGGCAAATCTTCTAGACAGGAAAGCTTCACGTTGAATACCACGACCAACCATCATTGCGCACGTATCCTGTTCCAAGCGAACCATCAACATCGGGTGATTACGCAAACAAACACCTGACTCTTCATTTATCATAATGCCTTTATTCCAAAACTTTACACACTAGCGTATCAAACATATTTGCTTTATTTCTTTAAACAAGGGAATCTTTACATGGACTTCTCAACCTATCACCTTTCTATACAAATAGAGCTATGACATTGTACAAAGTAAAATCATTGTTCTAGACTTCCTTGTTTTAGCGTTGGCAGTAGAGCTTTGACAAGGGTGGAGTTGAAATTGGAATAAACCAGTATGGTTGCTTTCTTCTAAGGAATGCCCAAGCTTGCGACAGGTAAAATATAGTTTAGGGCAAACTCTCTTCCTTGAGCATTTGTGTTTCGAGGTAGTGTCTTCGCTCAGACGCCTTTTCTTCAACTAGTTCTCCAGGTAGAATGCTCTTGCAACTTCACCTTTTTCTCTCGGTGTTATGAATTTGACTAAGGTAACTTCCGGCATGGCCACGGCTGCAGGAGATGCTTGTCTCCATTTTGGGCATTGATTAGAATAATGAACTTTCTCGCGACATCTGCAGCACATATATACCCTCTGTTGTGCTTCATTGGTTGCAACTGTATGATCGATATTGTCCTTCTTGTGAATCTCAACTTGACATTTCTTAGAGCACTCCCTGGCCCAATGACCTTCATCACATAAGAAACACAGTGTTGGTGATTGCCACTTACTACTTTCTTGATGGAGACTGACACAGTCGAAATGATGCGTCTGGAGTTCCTCAAATGACTTAGTACTTACAACTGGTGTTCCTCTTCCTTTTGATAGTTCTTGAGCAACTACGGCTCAAAGATTCTCTCGCTGATTCTAGGTCACAGCAATAACTATTGGATCCAAGGAACATTGAGCTGACTAATGATCTTAACCTTCACAAAGGTTACATGTGATATTACTAATAGGACAATCTCCAGGTGAATGACTTCCTTCACAGCTAGAGCAATTGAATGCATCCTCATCAGCAATATGTCCAATTTCTCCACACCGAATGCATGCACGATCTTCTAACTTGTTCGGATGACAACACTTCAAAGAACAACGTCCAGATATGGTATAAGGTGCAATGGTAGCATTCTTCTCTGAATTCATTATGACCACACTGTCATCTGGTGAGACAAAGGAATGACGAAAAGCAGTAATGAACTCATCCTAAGAGATATTTTGTAGGGTGTCATGGTAAGCACAAAATTTCTTCCACCATTTAGTAGCAATTCCCTCCAATAGATAAGAAGCATACAAGACCTTCTCATCACCATTACACTAAGCGACGGATAACTTCCTCTCAATGGTATTGATCCAATCATCAGCTTCTGTTGGAGATGTATTTCTAGAAAAGATCAACTGACGAGTTCTTATGAATTCTGATAACCTTGAGTGTGAACATGGATCACTAACATCAACCTGAGACACTTTACTGACATCAGCCTGGTTGATCATATTTTGCATTTGCTTCATCATTGCATACATCAACTGAGTCTGCATGGTTAAGAACGCTCTAAAACTCTACGTGTCCATTTGTAGTGGCAGTTGGGAAACTAATCCATCATTGAGACTCTCACTGGGTTGATTATCACTTCCATTGACCTCGTTGTTTCCATGAGTCTGAACCATCTGCTTGATCGTTTCACAAGGTTAGGGGAGAGGGAAATAGCATAGGTAAGAAGCGAGAATCCTAATGCAGGGGAGATAGGTTTTAACCCAACAACTTAAGCAATCAATTATTAATAACTTTGTATGGTTGCTTACACAAGCCTAAAAGATATGCAACACATACTGCACATTCAACAATCAAGGAAGAACCAAATCAACCTAAGCACACAAAACTACCGCCTACATGGGTGACGCTAGTATCCTAAGCAGATGTGACTCCCACACATGAGTCTCAATTGACTATTCGAAGCACTAGGCCTTCTAGCTTCTAGAACACTTCATCGCTCCACTCTTCCTTAAGCTCGACGATTGCTTTCTTCATGATCTTCAAGGCAGCAGTAGACACTCAATGCTTCCTCCTAAGGTGTGGTATATCATTTTCTATTCAGGACAACTCAGGTAAAATCTTTAACTCAGCCCTGCAAGGAAAAGAAAAAGAAATTCAGCAAAGAGAAAAGAATAGTAGAACGAGATAAGTCAAGAACATATTATTCTTCCAAGTTAAAATTTTCTTTAGAAAATAATTTTGAAGGTCCTATAGAGACGACTAGACTATTTAGGGTCAAGACCTACAGTCATTATGGCTCTGATACCACCTCTATCGGGACCTGAATAAGCAAATTCGGATACTATGTGTATATTGCACTAGTCCAGGATCACGCTAGTGCACACAGGCTCAATATCAGTAAATATCACAATCATAAACAATGAGAACATAATAAAAGACTTCGTATATTTAGAAATACATAGTTGAATGACCTTATGGTTAATCTTACACTTATTAAGCCTTAATGACAATGAAGCAAAGTAGATAAATAGCAGCGGAACGATGAACGTCGGTGAATCCCATCAACATGCCATAAGCATCTGACAAGGTTCAACTCCTAGATAACCATCTTCTCATGGAACTCCATCTCTTTCGAGGGTGTAGACTTCTCCTCAACTGATGATTTGGTTGTAGGCAAGGGTGAATACATAAAGCACTCAACAAGTTATGCACAGAATGCAAGTCTAATATACTATATGCATGGCTTATTCCAAAGGAATAGCTAACAAGGTTAATTTGCAATAAAGTAGCATTTGTGAAAGAATAGCATAAATTGATTGTAAAGACAGTAAAAACAAATAGTATCAATAAGTAATTTCTTAGTTATTTCCCAAACAAATCAACTTAATCCTTAAATCAAATTTCAAACTTCCATAGGCATACAGCCTTCATTCCCAATTCATTTTAATAAAATCTAACCATAAACTGTAATCACCGAGCAATACTCAATACAACGAGCGTGGCTATTCGAATAGGTTTGACACTCTATAGAGGTTATGCACTTTACCCACACAACATGATCATCTCTTATTGCCAAGCTATTGACACACTTCCTTTGTTGTGTCGGCAAAGAGATCATGACAAAGCCTTTACAATGCTCTGACTAACACTACACCATGCCACACTTTTGCCAACACATGGTACAGTCGGCAAAAGGCACCTTCCCCGACCCAAAAACTGTCGGCAAAAGTTTAGCCTACGGTAACTAAACAGTAGCGGTAGAAGCAGTCGGCTTAGGCTTTGCCGACAGATGACAGCTTTGCCGATAGATAAATTGATGGAAAAGATCTAAGTTTTGCTGACAGTTTCAATCTTTGCCGACAGTTGGTTTTTTGCCGACAATACAAGCTTTACCAACAGTTAATATGAATTGCCGACACTTTACTTGTTGGCTAATCATTTTTCCCCTCATAGACCAAAGCTGGTTTTCTACACAAGTTTTGTGTCGGCAAAGGTGCCAGCACACATGACATACAAATTAATTAAATATGCAATATATACAGAACCAATTCCACATTATCCACCATTGAATTGACATACACACTTGTGCATGCAAATAGTGCCACTCACATATATAACCATATACATACACAATCACAGTTCAAATAGTTAAGTTGCACATCACATAAGTTAAGTTGATACACAATCACCGTATACATACACAATCACAACACACATGACATATAGGGTTTGATAAACATATATCATTCAAATAAGTTAAGTTGCATACATGCCCGTCCAAAATAAGTAACGTACAGTCAGTGAGAGGTAATGAGCTAAGTCTCAGCCTAGTAAATAAGGGCATACATTTTCACTAAAAGAGAGGATGTATATGCTTCTCTAGCTACTAGTTAACATTTGTAACCATAAACAGCACTACTTTCTTGCTGCACAAATGGTTGCCACTCCAAAAACTTGTAGCATCCCCAACTACACAAAAGTTACTACTCCAGAAACTTATCACCTTGTACCTGTGTACCTACCATGATGAAGAAAAGGAATAATCAGCAAAAACAGTAGAAAATTAGTGTTAAGTAGCTAAGCTGTAGGTAATCTCAAATATGTGTCAAAATCAGACAAATGGATAAAAAGTTATGCCACAATAAGACTGGACATGATGGAAAGTTTGAGTAGCACATTAAAATTTTAGAAACAACTCAAGTACTAAACTGTGTAGGATGTTAATAAGTCCAGCTCCTTTGCTAGTTATATATGATTCCATTCCAAAGCAGATTTTCAAACAAACTTCTTAATTAAGAGAACTAGATCTAGAATTCTTTTTCTTTTTTTTAACATCCTTCTTCAGTGTGTCACTCTATGAATATATCACTTGTTTGGCAATATCAATATGCTAAATTACTGATGCTTTCTTTACATATTATCTTACCTATGTTACCTCTGGTACCTGCCCACAATTCACAAACTTGGTGTGACCATGGATCGTTTAGTTGCACGACATTGAACATGTACAGGTAAAGATGGCATGGCATGAACTTTGCTTAGTAAAAACTGCAAGGGATAATAACATAAATGTGAACATTAACCGCAGGTGCATGCACATTGCCTAGTGAAAATTACAAGTGCGAGTGATTCCTAGGGTGGATGTCGATTAACTCATTAGGAAGGAAATTTGTGAGTTGAGTTGTCAATGTTCACACATTAATGTATCAACAATCTCCTTTGCAATCAAGGGCGGTTAGTTGGCTGATGTAATTTAAGCATGCCATCTTTGTGCACAAAGACACCTACCGATTAATTTGGACTGCGGTTTGCAATCAACAACATTTGGGGTAAAAGCAAAGAGCTGTTCTATAATTGCAACGGTTAGGGGCCTCCTTTTTTGTAATTGCAGCGAAGATGGCTGCGAGGAAGATAACCTGGGCTCAGGCAATGGTACTAAAAATCCTCTCCTATCTGAAGTCACATTTCTTCAAATAAAACCAAAAGGAAAAAATGATGGTGGATCAAAGAATTGGCAATGCAATCATTGCAAAAATTCATACAAGAGTAGTGCAACTAGAATCATGGAACATTTCTTTGGTACTCAACAAAGTGGCAAGAAGGCACAATTGCTCGCTGTTCTGTGCTACTAAATGATCGTGTCAAGTACAAAGAACTGTATGATAAGGTACTTAGCCTTTACTCTAATCACCTCAAGCACTAGATACGCTATTTTTTATTTCTGAATTTTGAGCACACTTGCCATTTGAATAGGTTAAAAAAGCAGAAGAAAAAGGACCTTCTTCGAAGTCAAAATTGGCCCATGCCCATCTAGGGAAGCTGCCAGAGGCATTTGGCATCATGGAACGAGATGCCGTAGATAAGAAGATACTTCTTAGTCGAGGTGATTCATCTGTTAGTAGCCTCTGGTATAGTCAAAGAAAACAATGAATTAATAATAAAAATCTCAAACTCAACCTCCCATTACAACAGACCAATGGAAGAAAGAAGAATTCAATATCTATCTGCCTCTCTTGTGTCTCTTTCATAGATATTTCAGTAAAAAAAATTAGTGTCTTTGCAAAGCAAAGAAATTTGTGAGGATTAGCATGAAGTTGAATTAAAGGTTGAGATGTTGACCTATGCAATATATGGGTATGCTTCATCCACGATGGCAAATTCAGGGTCTCCCACCAAAGCTATACCTTCTAATACCCCAATGGCTCTAATAATCAAAGCAAAATATGGAGGTATCCTGAATAGGTAATCAAATGTTATTTGTGCTAGATCCGCTGCCAACTCCTGAAAGTTAATATTCTTTGCGCCACCTCCTTCGAGTGCTTGGTCAAAAACTTTAGCCAGTACAGGTAAGATTGGATCCAAGTTAACTCCTGAAAGGTTCCAAGGTTTGCACTTGTCATATGCTTGAATCAAGTGTATGACACACTAGTTAGTTATGCAGAACAAAAACTGCTTGAGTGCATGTCATCGTACTACTAGGAAGTCTGTTCAAATTCTAAGCAATTTGCATGACTGCACCATAGAATGGATAAATATACAAACTTTTGTTTACCACTTCATGAGAAACAAAGAAAAACAATAGAGTTTCACATTAGAAGCATTTTTGTAGATTGTCCACATTCTTGGCTCACCAAAATCAAGAATAGCCAACTTTCCATCTAGTGTCCTAATCATATTACTGGGAAATAGATGTCTTAAAATGTTCTCAAAAGACATACCTTTGACTATCTCCTTTTTTTTATACTGAAATTTTACAGACAATATCATTTGGCCATCAGTATGCATGACATAGTAAAGCAAAATTATATGGCAGGCAATCTTTCAAATTCACACAGTGCTTGTAAAAATACATCTAAATCTGTACATACTTTCATATAATTTCCCCTTTTTCATATCAACTCTAAGAATAGAAAGTGTTCTTACTTCAAAAATTGTGTCTGCCCCAAACTCTTTCCTCCACTGCAGCATGTCGGACCACATTTGTGCTAGCTTTCAAAAATCTGCATGACATAATGATCAGAATGAATAATCACCGGCTGCCATTTGACAATTGAAAACACCAATATGAGCCAGTTTCATCTGATATTAACCTAAGCATCATATGGTAATCATCATGCCTCTCGGGCAACAAGCCCCTAACAAACAAAACCTCCCGGAACAAGCTGACTGCCTGCTCCTCCTTCGCATCCCTGACATCCTCTATTGCTATCCTTGGCACTCTGCAGTCCACTTTCCTCTTCCCCCTCTTCTTCAGTGAATGTGTCAGCCTCGTCGACGCGTGCAACGCCTTCTTCCTCGGAGACCGCATCTTCTTATGCCTCGGCTCATCCTCCAAGTTCTCGACATCCGCTCTGTCCCTGCTCTCATCGTTACTGACCGATATTGTGATGCCATTGACAATGCTCTCTACAACAGCGCATCACAGTCTACAGAGCATTAGCTGCATTGCATAATCGGTTAAGCCTACATAAATACCTACACCATAATCAACAACAGTCCATACCGGACATTCTACACAAATGCAATTGAAACGATCAGGTCAGGCCTCGCACTCTGTATTTCTGATCTAATCACTAATCCGATGTCTGATATATACAACCACTCGAACCTCCACGCTGCTACAAAACCAATACAAATCAGAAACCAAGTCAGAGAGTTGTACTGGAGCTCATCGAACTCATGGCACATTCACCCGATTCATAGCAACGAGAGGCATAGATGGTTTTTTGGTCGAAAAAAATAATAGTAGAAATTTGTGACAACGATATAGCAGAAATTTTCCGAGGATGAGTATAGACAATTGAGTTAAAACTGAAGTACTAATTGTGAAGTACGTACAATGAAAAATATGGATTTATGTTCATGTTGAACACTTAGACAACATAATATATTGGTTACGATGTTCAGAATGGTTGTGATTTCTATAGAACTGTGGGAATAAGGAAACAATACAAGCCTAAAATCTTGATCATGCAAGACGAACAGATCAGTAAAAAATGGTACTTCAGTACAGTATAGGGAAGAATATTATTCATCACACCACATGAGTGACACCACCACCAGAATCTATGAAAAGTTCGGTTAGCAAGCCTGGAAAGTATATGCACATGTAAAGACAAGTATTAGTACTATTTTGTGTGTGTTCTTGCATGTGCTCACTCATGGGTGTGTATAGGGAGAGCGGCAGTAAGCGCGAAACCTTCCATCTTTAATATCTGTATTATTAGGCCAAAATAGAAAAATACAACAGTTTAAAATTTTATCATTCAATAAAACAATACTGTGCACTGCTTCTATCAGGCAAATAGATATGTGCACAAAAGCAATTACCTGTGGAAGATCTTCTCTCATCATTTTAGCAAATCGAGTTCCATTTTCCCCTTCATTCACATAATCAAGTTCTTCAAAAAATCGAGCAGCCCACTCATCTACTAGGCCAACAACATCAAGGGAGACCTGACAGTATTCGGTAATATTTCAGTGTGATTTAATGAACATAGTATCCCCATCAATTGTTTTACCAAGGAGAGGGAAATCTTTACCTGCGGGAGGGAGGAGGCCACAAGTGAGCACGTCGTGGCCGGGGGGAGCAGCACTAGCGGTGGGTGACTCGGCTCCCACAGGCGGTTGGCGGGCGCGAGCAATGGATGCCGCCGGGGAGGCAGTGGCAAGGGCGGGACGGTGGCTGGGGAGGCGGCTGGCGGGACGCGGCCTTGGGAGCGGTGGTGGCGGGGGCGCGAGAGTGGATCTCGTGGTGGCGTGGGGCGCAGATGGCGGGGGTCGTGGGTGGTGGGGGACGCAGCGGATGTTGGGAGCGGCGACTGGCGGGGACGAGGTGGCCAACGGGGGCGCGGGCGGCGGGGAAGGATGGGACTGGGTGTTTTTACGGTTTTGAGGGGGAAGGCTGGGGAAGGCCCGCGCGCTAGTTTTTTTTGGTGTATATCAATGCCGACCGAGTATTATGGAAAGGCCGACACTTAATATGTTGGTAGACCTATGCCACCAGTTTATCAGTCAGAAGATGATCACCGATAGATTACTTGTTGACATAAGCGACCAATCCCCACAGCTTATATGATGGAAATTGTTGGACCTTTGCCGACAAATAAATTGACGGCAATAGACCACCTTTCCCGACTAATAATTGTTGGCAAAGGTGTGTCATGGTGTAATGTAAACCCAGTACTACTCGCTATAGTTTCAACACTGGTGGGACTGGTTACCACATCTAAGGCCCCCCTCTTGCGCCATGTGAGCCACCCTGTGCGAGGACTAGTTACCGCAACCTTGGTCTCACACCACCACTGGTAGTACCAAAGCTTAGACATAACAAATTAATCTGCTAGGTCCGTCCTATATCAGACATGTGGTTGCATGATTGATTCAATTCAAATGCTTGCAAGGTTAAGTTCTTAATTGATCACCAAGGTAAGACTAAACAAAAATCACCATAACCATAACTATCAAATGTCAAAAAAAGCAAATGCGACCGCCCAAGTGCCACATTGGCCCACCATATATTGTCGTGCCCCAAATTTACAAATTTAGACACTCTGTGTATTCTGCACTAGTCCAAGATCGCGCTAGTGCACACAGGCTAAACAGGGTATAATATCACATCATACACAGCGGAATATTAAATAAATACTGCAAACATGTATATAAGCGAGTTATGCGACCTTATGGTCCTTACAATAGTCTCGCCCACGGGGCTTACAATAATCAGAGTAAACAAAGTTTAACAGCGGAAAAATAAATCTTCGTAGTGCTCCATCTCCTGTCACAGGTGCCCTGACTGAGGCTTGCTTCCCTAGTTCTCCGGCTCTTCAACGAACTCCTCTTCAAATGCAGGCGTAGTCTCTTCTTCTGGTAAGTTTGTCCGCAAGGGTGAGTACACACCGTACTCAACAAGTCATGCACAAAATGCAGATCTATTTACTACATGCATGGCTTATTACAAGGGAAAGGCTCGGTTGGTTATTTTGCTTTGCATCAATATTTCAAATTACTATTTACTTAGGTTCAAAACAGCAAAACTTAGTATCATAGTAAGTATCTCAATTGTTTTTCACAATATTTTGGACACACAGTCCTTAATCATCCTTCACCATTAGCTTTGGCTCACAGCCATCCATCCCATTTTATTTTTAAACACTACCCCTTGACTGTAATCCCCGAGCATTGTCCAGTACCGTGGACTCGGCTATTTGAACAGTTTTAACACTCTGCAGAGGTTGTACACTTCACCCACAAGATACAGTCGCACACCACAAAGCCGATTAACCGTAACAGAGCTTTTCAGAGACCTCTATCTTAGCCTAAGAACCTCTCCATGTTGCCTTCACTATCACTTCCCTCACTCAGAGCCGAAGTATAGGACCGACGAACACCGTTGGATAGGGTACCAAGCCGAAGCCCAGGTACGCTCCCCCGTACAGTTAGCCCCATGTAACTGCCACCCCGAGATATCAAAGGTAAGACATCAGAACCTTACTAAGCTAGGTCTTCCCATTCAGACATATGGTTGTACGAGAGACTCAGGTCAAAGGCTTGCAAGGTAAAGTCCTTAACTGACCAAGGCAAGACTTGCTTCTCTCAGATTTTGGCACACAGCCCTCACGTCACTCAACCCCCCCCCCAATTGCCACACAGGCCCACTTAGCACAAAGCCACGGTCCACTTGCCCTAGTCTAAATCAAATCCATTCCCAGTTAATTAACAGTGCAACATATGCCCGTAATCATCTTTCCTGTAGAACCACACAGGTCTCTACATTCCAGTTTCAATACCAACATCATTCCACCTTTTGTCAAAATGCATTCACTATTCTTTAGTCAATGTTACTTCTGTAATCCAAACAAAATTGTTCTCGTTATAAGCATGGCTAAGCAACTATTCATGGTCTAGTCTCCCGTGTTGGCACAAATATTTATCAACCAACATTATCATTTCTAGGTTAACAATGGTATCATGGCATAACAAGAACAAGGTCATAATAACAGTTAGGTTGACTAGCTAATTCACCCAAAATATTTTAATCCATTTTTAGTTGAATTAGCATGCATAATTTGAAACAAAATATATTTCAAAAATTAGGAGCAACATGGTCAAAGAATAACTTGCCTTCAAAGAGTTGCTGGTCTTGGCCTGAAGCTTGGTCTTGCTCTAAGAATTCCCCCTCGTAAACCTCCGGTAAATCAACTTCTACCAAATCATATATATACACACAATAAATATATTTTCCAGAGAGAAATTCATCTCTAAAAATTCCATAAAATTCACCAATAAATAGATCTTGATTTTACAAATTTTTATAAATTGGAATCACTCAAATCGAAGTTAAAACACAAAAGTTATAGCCATATGAAGTTTTAAAATAAATCAAAAAGAATAAACTGAATTTCCTTATTTATTTTTATACGGAAAATCCCGGAATTATGACGTCAGCATTGCCATTAATGACGTCAGCACCGAAAACCTTTTCGGCGAATTATTTTCTCGAAATCGGTTTGTGGCGTCGGCATAGCGTCCTTCGCCGACTATCGGCATCACCGTGCAAGATCGACAAGTGGGCCCCACTATGGCGTCGCCGCCGCCGGCGTCGGCATGACACGTGTCATGATCTGGTCATGACACGTGGCAACGAAATATCAACCGAGAGGTTAATTTAATCTCAACCGTCGGATTAAAAATGGACGGCCACGATTCATGCGACGATTCGGTTTGGGTTACTAAGGAATCGACACGTGGCACCATCTCAACCACTAGATCAAAATCTAACGGCGGAAAATAAACCGAATAACGATTCAACTGATCCGGTCAAGCATCAAGATTCGTGCAGTGAGATCAACGGCCCAGATCGCACCGACACTTTGGATCGATACTGCGCGGCTGATGCGTGTCTTAATCGTGACCATCGGATCAAAATCGAACGGCGACCAATAACCGAGTGACGTCGACAGCAGCGACAGATCTGTCGCCTCGATTCCTGCGTACACATGTCGACTCGGGACTAGCCCGGCGCGCGGCGGAATCCGATCCGTTCAATTCAAAATCTACGGCTCGGATTGCTTCGAATTTTTACGCTAATATCCCAGACCTAATGGCTACAGTTAAATAGGCTTCGTGGCCGCATCACAACCACAAGATCAAGATCGAACGGCCAACAATTGAAGATGAGGTTTACTGTTGCCGTGACTACGTGGCTAAATCCAGACCATCCGATACGAATCCGATGGCTATTATCTAACGCGAATCTTAAGCACACGTGGGCAGTCCCTTCTCCGGGCACGTGGCGCTATCCTAACCATTAATCCACAGATCTACGACCACAATTTGCTAATGGGGTTTACTGTTACCATCTACGTGGCTCAATCCAAACCATACACTAACGATCCAACGGCTAAGATCAATGGCCTTCGTGGCATGATAAAACCGCACGATTAAAATCTAACGGCGGTGTGTGAAGATGAGACTTCTTGTTGAGAGAAGACGTGTCAGATTCGTGCGTTGGTTGATGATCGAACGGTGGTAAAAGCTTGACTCGGCGGTGATGTCGCGGCGGCTCAGTCTCGTCGGAGATGAAGAATGCGACGGCGTGTGGGCGTTCCGGTGCTGCTCCGGTGACACGGGTTGGTCCCACAGGTGCGGCTCGTCGCAAGGGTTACTCCGGTGACCTCAGACGCGGCGAGGAATGTTCAACGACGATGCAAACAGCGGTGGAAGACTTCGGAACTACGACGAGGACGTGCGCGCTCTACGTTGGTTCTCGGGTTGCGTGAAAGGGTTCAACACGCGTGGAAGAGAGTGCTTTATACCGTGCGCCGGTTAATGAAGCGGCGGAGTGATCACGGCGGCGAGTAATGGCGACGGTTACCGACCGTAACGCATGGCGGCGGCGGCGCTTCCCTTCCCCGTAGACAAAACGACGTGGCCCATATCCGTTCATCCACGCGGCGATCCAACGGCGCGGCCAACGAACCGACACGGGTAAATCACAACTGTCGAATCAAAATCGCACGGTAGAAAATCGGTGACGCTAGGGTTTCGGCGGCGCGCACAGTAGTGGGCTTGGCCCATTACTGTTCACATCGATTTTCCATTGTTTTTCGAATAAAAATAATTCCAAATATTCATTTAAATTATTTGAGGAACTTAAAACATCAGAAAAATTCTAGAAAATATTTTAAGACATTTTGAACTCAAATTAAATATTTCCATTTATATTTTATTAAAATGTTTCATTATTAAATTAATTTCCAGAGAAAACTAATTTCTAGAATTTCAATTAAATTCAAATAAATTCCAGAAATTCTCAAAAATTCAAAATAAATTACTAAATTAAAAATAACCAAATCCCAAGATTCAGGGCTGACTAGAGAAGAGGTTGGGAAACTCCTTCTTTAAACCTTCCTCGCGCTCCCAAGTTGCCTCGCTTTCTGAATGATTGCTCCACTGAACTCTGCAAAAGCGAGTTGACTTGTTTCTGGTCTCACGGTCCATGGTATCCAAAATCTTCACTGGATATTCCTTATAAGTTAAATCTTCTTGCAACTCAATGGCTTCTATTGGTGCTTGTTCCTCCGGTACTCGAAGACACTTTTTCAGTTGTGACACATGGAATACATCATGTACCCCTGCTGAAGACTGCGGCAGTTCTAGCTGGTATGCAACTTCTCCCTTGCGGCTCAGAATCTTGAATGGACCCACATATCTCGAGGCAAGTTTTCCTTTAGCATGGAACCTTTTAACTCCCTTTAATGCCGTGACCTTGAGATAAACATAGTCTTCTGGTTCAAAACTCAAATCACGGCGCCGGTTATCTGCGTAACTCTTTTGCCTAGATTGTGCAGTCTTCAACCTTTCTCGAATCATAGCAATCTTCTCTTCTGCCTCTAAAAGTATGTCTGGTCCAAAGACATGACGTTCTCCCGTCTCATTCCAGTTTAATGCTGTCCGACATGAACGACCATATAAAGCTTCAAAAGGCGACATTTTCAAACTGGCTTGATAGCTATTATAATATCTAAACTCTGCATATGGCAAGCATTTGTCCCATGATGTGGTGTACGACAATGCACAAGCTCTTAGCATATCTTCAAGTATCTGATTAACCCTTTCGGTCTGACCATCTGTCTGCGGATGGTATGCTGTACTAAAATTCAGACGGGTGCCCATAGCTGTATGCAGCTTATCCCAAAATCTTGAGGTAAATTGAGTATCTCTGTCCGATACTATCTTCTTAGGTACACCGTGCAAGCAAACAATTCTCGCCATGTATAGCTCTGCTAACTTATCTCCCGAATAAGTTATTTTTATGGGTATAAAATGTGCAACCTTTGTTAACCGATCCACTATGACCCATATGGAGTCATATCCACCTTGAGTCCTTGGCAAACCGGTGATGAAATCCATCCCGATTTCCTCCCATTTCCATTCCGGTATCTTTAGCGGTTGTAGTAGTCCGGCTGGTCTCTGATGCATCGATTTTACTCTTTGGCACACATCACATAATGCTACGTGCTCAGCTACTTCTTTCTCCATGTTTGGCCACCAGAATCTTTCTTTTAGATCCTGATACATCTTAGCACTACCGGGGTGAATGGAGTATTTGGAATCATGTGCTTCTTCCAATATCAACTGCTTCAATTCCGGTTTATGGGGTACACATATTCTGTTCTTTATCCACAAGGTACCTTGCTCATCTACTCTAAAGTCCTTGGCTAGATCTTCATCCATCTTGGATTTGATCCTGTTAATCTTCTCATCATCCTTTTGACCTTCCCTGATCTGCTCTTCTAAAGTCGGTTTAACCTCCAAGGTAGCTAGGAATCCTTCCGGTACAACTTCTAGTCTAAGCTTTTGAAGTTCTTTACATAAATCAGAGTGATCTTCTGCTATCAATGAATTCAAGCTATATCTTTTCCGACTCAAAGCATCTGCCACCACGTTTGCTTTTCCTGGATGGTAGTGAATTCCGATGTTGTAATCCTTGATTAACTCTAACCATCTTCTCTGCCTCATGTTAAGGTCCGATTGAGTGAATATATACTTTAAACTTTTATGGTTAGTATATATTTCACATAGATTTTCGATGAGATAGTGACGCCATATTTTCAGAGCGTGCACTACAGCGGCTAGCTCTAAATCATGGGTCGGGTAATTCTGCTCATGTGGCATTAACTGCCTTGATGCATATGCCACTACTTTACCGTTCTGCATCAGTACACATCCCAGTCTGTAACATCCCAAAATTTGGAGTTTTGGAATATTGAAAATAAAAAAAAGAACCATTTACATTTTTCTTGGAATTAACCGAAGCTTAATATGAATTTTCTAACCGCCTCCGGTTTCCTCGCGCCGCCCGTCGCCACTCGGTTTCCGAGTTTTCCCCGCCTCCCGAGGCTATTTAAGCTGATGCCACACACTGCCCGAGGTTCGCCTCTTCGCGTCGCACCCGCCGTCCTACTACTCGCCTCCCAAGACCTTGCCGTCGTGGAGAACGAGCTCGTCGAAGTGCCGCCGCCGCTCGAAACTTTCGTCGCGGTTTTCTTCGCCGTCGGTCCACCTCCGCCGTCACCGTTGGCATCCCCGAATTCGTCGTGTCGAGATCTTCCGGATTCGCATTCTCTTCCGCTCGATCCGGCAGTTCTCCGCCGCGCCGCACGTCTTCTTCTTCACTGCCGGTGAGTAGCGCTGCCGTTCCTCGCCATCGCGCCCCTTCACAAACCGTAGCCGTCCGATATGCGGTAGACGCTCCAGATCGCGCCGCGTCTTCCCAGCCGTGAACATCAACCGTCGCCGTCCGATCTGCCCGCGCCACTCGATGCGCGCCGCGTGGCCGAACCCCGCTCCCCTACTGCGTCAGCGCCACCTCAGCCACGTCTCGCCGCAATGCGTCTGCCCCGTGGCATGCCATGTCAGCCCTAGCCACTGGCGTGGCATCCACGTCAGCGTGGTCCGCCACGTTGCGCTGCCGCCACCTCGATACTCGGTTCACGGTGGGCCGAGTCTCTAACTCGTGGGTCCCACATGTCAGCCAGAAATTTTATTTTCTTTTCTGATTTTTACGAAAAACCGAAAATCCCAGCCAATCACAAGCTGCCACGTGTCACCCCTTGTGAATTTTTCTGATTTTCCTTGAATTAAATCTTCCGGAGGCCCGTTCTCCTTCGTCCGAACTCCGATTGGAGTGATTCAAATTTCTAAATTTTTGTAAAATGAAGCTCTACATTCCAGAGCCATTTATTTTCAATTTTGAGTTTGTTTTCCTCTCTGTTTTGTATTTATTTGGTTTCGTTACTTTATTTTCCGTTAGACGCGAACACCGAAGGAGCGAATGGTGACTTCGAAGACCAAGATTCAGCCTTTGAACAGCAAGGCAAGTCGTAGCCTTTGATCATATTGAACCTATGCTTGCAAAGTTATTTTGTTTTATACAATTGCGTGCTATTTGTGTATCAATGCTTAGTTTTGGGAGTAGCTATTCACCTGATTGACATTATGCCACCTTGATTATTGAAATGCCATATACCCATTGGTAACCTTAGGTTGGGACATTATTAGTTGGACATAATCATAGTACCAACATAGGGTTATCGTAGCTATGCTTAGCCATGCTTAGTTGTCCGATGGGATTCATATCACCTGTGAATTAATATTAATCTTGACTTAATGAGATATTGAATTATGGTTGTTGACCACTATTATAAAACTTGTTGTACCGTGGCAGGCGATGCCATTGGTCTTGACTGAAAAAAATGTTTTCCCTCGGGCAATTGATCGTGCAGTAAAGGGGGTGCTGTCTAGCACATTGGGATGTGGTTGTCTTGCCTGAGACAATTTAAGGACTTAATCTTGTACGCCATTGAACTAGGCCTAACCGTGCAACCACAAGTCCGGTATGGGACGAACCTAGCTGATTAATTTGCAATGTCTAGTCTTGAGTATTGCCAGTTGTTGGTGTGGGTTTCGGGATGGACGGGTAGACTCACATGGCTCAAGAGGGAGCCCGAGAGGCGAAACCTTAGAGGGCAGTACTGGGTTTAGACATGCATTGTAAAGGCTTTGTAGTGATCTCTCTGCCGACACACCAAAGGAAGTGTGTTCGTAGCGCTTGGCACTAAGAGATGATCATATCTTGTGGGTAAAGCTGTACAACCTCTGCAGAGTGTAAAACTATTCGCATAGCCGTGTCCGTGGTCATGGACAAGCCCGGGGATTTCACACGGGGTATAGAGTGTTTTCTTGAAATGTGGAATTATTGGGATGTGAACGGGGAGTTCACTGTTGTTTTGTTGTCTCAAGCTATCTTTGTTAAATTGTGTGGTTGATACTTGTTTGGATGATGTAGGGTGATGCCTCGTCATTACATTCATGTTGTCTACCATTGATTTACGATTATTTATTATTGTTTTATCAATCGCCTTCAATCTATTTATTGTATTTAAATTCAAGTTATTGCTTTACGCAAATGAACCATATGACTATCCTTTGTCAAGCCGTGCATAAATATATTGCATCATTCCCCTACAGCTTGTTGAGTACGTTTTGTACTCACGGCTTTATGCCCCCGTCGTTCGATTCTTGAGGAAGGACGGGTAATGAGTATCAAGAGGAGGATACTATGAAGACTACGTCGACTTGGAAGGCGTTTCCCCAGACGATTGCCTGTGGCATGTCGAATGGCCCAAGTTATTTTATTTCCGCTGCAACAATTTTTATTTGTTTCTTAAGCCAAGAGGCATTGGTGTATGAACCTTGACCATAAGGTCGTTTGCTTTATTCAATAATAATTTGCTTCTTCTTAGTTACTTCGATGTATGGAATGATATGTCATCTATGTTTTCACTGTGTGCACTAGCGTGATCCTGGACTAATGCAGTATACACAGAGGGTTCGGATTTGCATATCCGGGTCCCGACACAGTCCCTGACGCGAAGCATCACAGTATATGTCAAAATTATCCTTAGTATTCGGCAACACTAAGACAGGTGCCAAAGTTAAACGCTTCTTTAGCTGTTGGAAACTCTTTTCGCACTCGGGCGACCACGCAAACTTTTTCTCCTTCTTAAGCAATTGCGTGAGAGGTCTCACAATTGAAGAAAATCCTTCAATGAACCGGCGATAGTATCCTCAATTTGCTTTTTCATTTCCACCAATTCCTCGGTAGACATCCTATAGGGTCTCTTGGCTATTGGAGCTGTCGCAGGCACAAGCTCAATAACAAACTCTATATCCCTGTCTGGTGGCATTCCGGGCAAGTCCTCAGGAAACACATCCGGATATTCATTAACTACTGAAACATCTTTCATTTCAACAGCCTTCACATTATTAATCATTAACTGACTATCCTGAACAGTAACTACTTGAATCTCTACATTCTTGCCATTTGGGCTCTCGACTGTTACTACTCTTCGTCCACAATCCAGCAATGCCTTATGCTTGGATAACCAGTCCATTCCCAAAATCACATCTATGGTATGAGTATCTAATATGATTAGGTTCGCTAGGAACTCTACTCCATTTATTATTAGTTTTACCCCCGAACATCCTACTTTAGCTCGGAGTTCTGATCCAGGGGTTTGAACTATAAGCATACTCTTTAGATTGACCACATCCAAATCATTTTGGACAACAAAAACTTGAGAAATGAATGAATGAGATGCTCCTGAATCAAACAGAATAGTAGCTGGTACTGAGTTAACCAGGAACTTACATAGTACAACGTCCGTGGCGTTCTGAACTTCATCTGCCATGATGTGGTTGACTCTTCCTCGTACAGCTGATTGAGGTGCAGCTCCAGCTTGAGCAGGTGCTCGGCTTCCTCCTTGAGAGGGTGTTCTTGAAGGCGTATTACCCAAATTAAAGCAGACAGGGGTAACTCCTCCTTTCTTGGGACAGACATTGGCGAAATGCCCCATTTCATTGTAGTTGTAGTAACGTCTTCCTGCCATTGATGGATTTCTGCGGTGGCCGATGATTCTTCCGGTGTCTGCGGATTACGATCGATCAAGATCATTGTGCGAGCAATGGTGCTCTTC
Organism: Guadua angustifolia; assembly: GCA_036346375.1. Classification (NCBI taxonomy): domain Eukaryota; kingdom Viridiplantae; phylum Streptophyta; class Magnoliopsida; order Poales; family Poaceae; genus Guadua; species Guadua angustifolia. Next base: position 52,518,938 of record CM070508.1, read on the forward strand.
TTGTTGCTCCTGGTGAAACCTAGTGGCTGTTGAGGTACCACCTTCGGTCTCTTGACCTGGCGTCCTCCTGCTTTGTGCTAGCGGCGCTGCGGTTGTCATCTAGCTCTTTACGCTTGTCTTCAAGAATGAGCGCCTTGTTAACCAACTCCTGAAAATCTGGAAATGTGTGGGTGATCAGTCCCACTTGAAGTCCAGAGTTGAGTCCCTTCATGAATCGGGACTGCCTAGCCTTGTCTGTGGCTACATCTTCTGGTGCATAACGTGCCAATTGGGTAAGCTTGTTAAGGTAATCAGCCGCAGATTGGCCTCCCTGCTTCAAGGATCGAAACTCCTCTTTCTTAAGTTCCATCATCCCTTTCGGCAAATGGTACTGGCGAAAGGCTATGGTAAACTCATCCCAGGTAATATCCTGAGGATGCTCGTGAGATGCAAAGTAGTTCTCCCACCATTCCGCGGCTGTCCCCTCCAATTGATGAGAGGCGTACAGGACTCTCTCATTGCCTACACATTGGGATATGTGTAACTTCCTCTCGATCATGCGCAACCAATCATCAGCTTCAATGGGATTGACATTCCCAGAGAAGGTTGGGGGTCTGGTTCTCATGAAGTCCGACATTCTAGACTGGTGTCCTTGGTGCATAGCCTGGTTGTTGTTATTGGCTGCTGCCTGATTCTGCATTTGTTGCATCATTGTCTGCATCAGCTGGGTCTGAGCAGTCAAGAAAGCCCCTAGATTACCCATGTCAACTGGTGGTGCAAGTTGAGGATTTGATGCGTTGTCTTGGTTTCCACCCTGCTGAGTTCCGCTTCCTCCAGCTCCACGGTTTCCACGAGTATTCACCATCTGAAGAACAAAGGATTTAGGGAAAAGAGGAAATAGAGTGGACAGGTATACAAAAATCTTATGCGGGGAGAAAATTTGACTCGAACATAAGAACACCATTTTATTTAATTTTATAAGGATATGGCCGCTCATAAGCGCCTACAGGCATTGCGGCACGTACCTAGCATGCATCAAGCAACCAAAAAAATTGTTCAACACAAGGAACCATAATAACTCATAAAGTTCAACCATCCAACCGTTCTAAAGATGGACTCAAGAAACTGACTCAATAAACTGGACTCAATACATGAGTCGACTTTGGCAAAGACTAAAACTCTCTCTCTAGTCGTCGAGCCATCCATTTGTGGTCCTCGGCGGATCTTGTGGTGGAGCTTGGCGGCATAGGAGCAACCGGTCTGGTGCCCCTGGCTGGCGGAACAAAAGAGCCCACCGACTCGGTGGCTCGAGGCTGCTGCAGGTGCCGGCAGCCTGCACCACCGCACAGTGCCTCTGAATGGGTGCCTCTGCACCGGCGCCTCCTGCTCAGGCTCGGGCTCCTCGGGGTCGGGATCGTGCAACTCAAGCTCCGGCTCTGGCTCAGGTCCCTCCAGTGCCTCCTCCAGCTCGTGCACCATCCTGATGTAGATACTCAGGCCCTCAGTAGCCTCACGCAGCCGAGCCCTAACCTCCGTGATCTCGTCACGAGCCCTCTACAGCTCCTGGACTGTCTCGTCCAAGGTCACCTCCTGAGCGATGACGTATCTCTCCAAGTGGGTGATCGTAGCGTCGTCGTCGTCGATCGGATCCCGGTCGAAACGGTCATCCCAGCGGGGATGGTGACGAAAGACAGTGCCCTCAAGCTCGGCGGAGTAGGTGCGGGCGATCTGCCGCATCGCAAGGCGTGCGGTCTCCTGAATGCCGGCCTCGAACGTAGACCTCCTGCATCTGACGTGAACCGGGCGACTAGCTCTCCCCCTGTCTCGTGCGTAGATGGCGACCTTCACATCCCAGGCGACGTCCAACCCAGCACGAACCACCGAAGTACCTCGGTAGATCGGCCTCACGAAATCCTCCAGAAACTGTAGCAGGTACCACAGCTCAGCAGCGTAGCCTCCAGTGTGCTCGCCAAAGGTGTGAATCCTCCTCATCTGCCAAAATACACCTCGTTAGAACTAGATTTTTAAAATCACAAAGTAATAACAGAAAATTGCAGCATAGGTGCGGATTAAGAAGAAAAAGATTGCTCAAGATTTCATTCATAATCTTGTGCAATTTTAACCTTTAGAAAGTAACCTTTTCTTAATCGGCCAGTCTACCTAGAGTCAAGTCCTACAGTCAGTATGCTCTGATACCACCTCTGTCGTGCCCCGAATTTACAAATTCGGACAATCTGTGTATTCTGCACTAGTCCAGGATCGCGCTAGTGCACACAGGCTAAACAGAGTATAATATCACATCATACACATCGGAATATTAAATAAATCTGCAAACATGTATATAAGCGAGTTATGCGACCTTATGGTCCCTTACAATGATACGCCACATCGTCTTACAATAATCAGAGTAAACAAAGTTTAACAGCGGAAAAATAAATCTTCGTAGTGCTCCATCTCCTGTCACAGGTGCCCTGACTGAGGCTTGCTTCCCTAGTTCTCCAGCTCTTCAACGAACTCCTCTTCAAATGCAGGCGTAGTCTCTTCTTCTAGTAAGTTTGTCCGCAAGGGTGAGTACACACCGTACTCAACAAGTCCTGCACAAAATGCAGATCTATTTACTACATGCATGGCTTATTACAAGGGAAAGGCTCAGTTGGTTATTTTGCTTTGCATCAATATTTCAAATTACTATTTACTTAGGTTCAAAGCAGCAAAACTTAGTATCATAGTAAGTATCTCAATTGTTTTTCACAATATTTTGGACACACAGTCCTTAATCATCCTTCACCATTAGCTTTGGCTCACGGCCATCCATCCCATTTTATTTTTAAACACTACCCCTTGACTATAATCCCCGAGCATTGTCCAGTACCGTGGACTCGGCTATTCGAACAGTTTTAACACTCTGCAGAGGTTGTACACTTTACCCACAAGATACAGTCGCACACCACAAAGGCGATTAACCGTAACAGAGCTTTTCAGAGACCTCTATCTTCGCCTAAGAACCTCTCCGTGTTGCCTTCACTATCACTTCCCTCACTCAGAGCCGAAGTATAGGACCGACGAACAACGTTGGATAGGGTACCAAGCCGAAGCACAGGCACGCTCCCCCATACAGTTACCCCCGTGTAACTGCCACCCCGAGGTATCAAAGGTAAGACATCAGAACCTTACTAAGCTAGGTCTTCCCATTCAGACATGTGGTTGTACGAGAGACTCAAGTCAAAGGCTTGTAAGGTAAAGTCCTTAACTGACCAAGGCAAGACTTCCTTCTCTCAGATTTTGGCACACAACCCTCACGTCACTCAACCCACCCCCAATTGCCACACAGGCTCACCTGGCACAAAGCCACAGTCCACCTGCCCCAGTCTAAATCAAATCCATTCCCAGTTAATTAACAGTGCAACACATGCCCGTAATCATCTTTCCTGTAGAACCACACAGGTCTCTACATTCCAGTTTCAATACCAACATCATTCCACCTTTTATCAAAATGCATTCACTATTCTTTAGTCAATGTTACTTCTGTAATCCAAACAAAATTGTTCTCGTTATAAGCATGGCTAAGCAACTATTCACGGTCTAGCCTCCCGTGTTGGCACAAATATTTATCAACCAACTAATATTACCATTTCTAGGTTAACAAAGGTATCATGGCATAACAAGAACAAGGTGATAATAACAGTTAGGTCGACTAGCTAATTCACCCGAAATATTTTAATCCATTTTTAGTTGAATTAGCATGCATAATTTGAAACAAAATATATTTAAAAAATTAGGAGCAACATGGTCCAAGCATAACTTGCCTTCAAAGAGTTGCAGGTATTGGCCTGAAGCTTGGTCTTGCTCTAAGAATTCCCCCTCGTAAACCTCCGGCAAATCAACTTCTACCAAATTATATACATACACACAATAAATACATTTTCCAGAGATCAAACTCATCTCTAAAAATTCTATAAAATTCACCAATAAATAGATCTTGATTTTACAAATTTTTAGAAATTGGAATCACTCAAATCGAACTTAAAACGCAAAAGTTATAGCCATTTGAAATTTTAAAATAAATCAAAAAGAATAAACCGAATTTCCGTATTTATTTTTATACGGAAAATCCCGGAATTATGACGTCAGCATTGCCATTAATGACGTCAGCACCGAAAACCTTTTTCGACCGAATTATTTTTCTAAGGAAATCGGATTTGTGGCGTCGGCATCGTCCATTGTTGGCGTCGACATCTCTGGTGCGCAGCGACAAGTGGGCCCCACTGCTGACGTCAGCATGACACGTGTCATGATCTGGTCATGACACGTGGCAACGAAATATCAACCGAGAGGTTAATTTAATCTCAACCGTCGGATAAAAAAAATGCTAGACCACGATTCATGCGACGATTCGGTTCGGGTTACTGAGGAATCGACACGTGGCACCATCTCAACCACTAAATCAAAATCTAACGGTAGAAAATAAACCGAATAACGATTCAACTGATCCGATCAAGCGTCAAGATTCGTGCGGTGAGATCAACGGCCCAGATCGCACCAACACTTTGGATCGATACTGCGGTGCTGACGCGTGGCTTAATCGTGACCATCGGATCAAAATCGAACGGCGACCAATGACCGAGTGACGTCGACAGCAGCGACGGATCTGCCACCTCGATTCCCACGTACGCGCGTCGACTCGGGACTGGCCTGGCGCGCGGCGAAATCCGATCCGTTCAATTCAAAATCTCCGGCTCGGATTGCTTCGAATTTCTACACTAATATCCCAGACCTAATGGCTACAGTTAAATAGGCTACGTGGCCGCATCACAACCACACGATCAAGATCGAACGGCCAACAATTGAAGATGAGGTTTACTGTTGCTGTGACTACGTGGCTAAATCCAGACCATCCGATACGAATCCGACGGCTATTATCTAACGCAAATCTTAAGCACACGTGGGCGGTCCTTCTAGAGACGCGTGGCGCTATCCTAACCATTAATCCACGGATCTCGGCCACAATTTGCTAATGGGGTTTCTTTGCTACCATCTCGTGGCTCAATCCAAACCATACACTAACGATCCAACGGCTAAGATCAATGACGCTACGTGGCATGATAAAGTCTGTACGATTAAAATCTAACGGCTAGTGTGTGAAGATGAGACTTACTGTTGAGAGAAGACGTGGCTGTATCTGGTGCGTTGGTTGATGATTGAACGGTGGTAAAAGCTTGACTCGGCGGTGATGTCGCGGCGGCTCGGTCTCGTCAGAGATGAAGAAGACGACGGCGTGTGGGCATTCCGGTGCTGCTCCGGCGACACGGGTTGGTCCCACAGGTGCGGCTCGTCGCAAGGGTTACTCTGGTGACCTCAGACACGGCGAGGAACGTTCAACGGTGACGCAAACATCGGCGGAAGACTTCGGAACTACGGCGAGGATGTGCGCGCTCTATGGTGGTTCTCGGGTTGCGTGAAAGGGTTCAACACGCGCGGAAGAGAGTGCTTTATACCGTGCGCCAGTTAATGAAGCGGCGGAGTGATCACGGCGGCGAGTAATGGCGACGGTTACCGACCGTAACGCATGGCGGCGGTGGCGCTTCCCTTCCCTGTAGACGAAACGACGTGGCCCATATCCGTTCATCCACACGGCGATCCAATGGCGCGGCCGACGAACCGACACAGGTAAATCACAACTGTCGGATCAAAATCGCGCGGTGGAAAATCGGCGACGCTAGGGTTTCGACGGCGCGCACAGTAGTGGGCTTGGCCCATTACTGTTCACATCGATTTTCCATTGTTTTTCGAATAAAAATAATTCTAAATATTCATTTAAATTATTTGAGGCACTTAAAACATCAAAAAAATTCTAGAAAAATTCCAGAAAATATTTTAAGACATTTTGAACTCAAATTAAATATTTCCATTTATATTTTATTAAAACTTTTCATTATTAAATTAATTTTCAGAGAAAACTAATTTCTAGAATTTCAATTAAATTCAAATAAATTCCAAAAATTCTCAAAAATTCAAAATAAATTACTAAATTAAAAATAACCAAATTTTAGGATGTTACATATATCTTGGCCACTTGCCTCAGTCTAAATCATTTTACCACCCCAGTTGATTACCATGCACCACGTGCCATCAACAACATCAATGACATTGTGTGGTAACACCTGACACATAAATTCATAAACATGTTTCATAATTCATTAAGCAAGATTAACCTTTATTCATAAAATGATGATTCGTTACATGGCTAAGCATTCTACATCGTGCTATCTGTCCCATATTGGCAATTATAGTTACCAAATATTATAAAACCATTCTAGGGTGATAAATAAAATATGACATATAACATGGCAAGGTGGATATATCACAATTGGCGAGTAACTATGCCCAAATTAAATGTAACAAGTAGAAACTAAATTAGCATGCAATACTTTAAAACAATATAATTTTTAAAACATGGGTTCAACATGATCAAAGTATAACTTGCCTTTAAAGAGCTCTGAATCTTGCTCTAGACCTTGGTCTTGGCTTGGCTTCTCACTCACAAATGCCTCAGGTACTTCAACATCTACAGGAAACAAGCATGCAAGCAATAAATACAAAAAATAGAGAGCAAACTCAACTCCAAAAATTAAATAAAATTCATCATTAAGTAGAGCTTGATTTTACAAAATTTTAGAAACTAGAATCATCTCAATCGGAGTTCGGATGCAAAAGATATAGCTATTCAAAATTTTGAAATAAAAGATAAATCACAAAATTGGAAAACCAAATTAACCGAATTATTTTTATATGGGAAAATAGCATTTATGACGTCAGCACTGAATATGATTTTTTGCTAATTATTTTTCTAAGGAAAAACTGAATTATGACATCACGCTGACATCAGTATTCATGTGGCGCAATCTGGAGGAGACACGCATCACTAGCATATGGACTTTGTCCACGATTCACGCTGGTTCATGGTAGACTCGGTGCACAGTGCCTCGACTAACTCACCTGACATGCGGCCGCACATGACTAGTCATGGCACTGGTGCAATCTAATCCGCACAAATTCGATTGGGAGGCTACGGCGCTACACCACACACGGATCGATCACCACCCTGCGTTCAAGATTCGACAGCGACACTTGCAGAGCACATGGCCACGTGGTAAGATCTCATCCATTCACAATAGATATGATGAACAAGATTCACCCGAGCCGAAGCAATGGGTGCGAATATGCGGTGCAATCATGACCGTTCGCAGAAGATCAGACAAACGGGGCTAACGGTGAGGAACATTGGTCGGACGCCGCACTGCTCACCAAAGATGGAGATGAAGACAATAGCTACGACACTAGGGAGCTTCCTCGATGATGTTTCTAGATGGGATCGATGGGGCTTGATGAGGGCAATCCACCGGTGGCCTTGGCGACACCGGAAGCAAACCAACGGCGACGTTCCAAGTGAAAAATGATGGTGGATTCCTCTGGAACAATGATGAGCTCACATAGATAGCAAATAGTGGTGCGGACGACAAGACCAGAGGCAAAATGTGTGGCTCGAGATGGCGGTCCCAAAAAACTATGCAGCGCCTTAAATAGGCCCCTAGGGAGGAATGTCGGCCAAGGATTCTGCAGCGGATTTGGTTGTGGTGGTAGAGATCCGATCGAATACAATAGTGATATGGCTTGCTGACGTGGTTGCATCGTGGACATCCACGCCAATTTGATCGGCGATCGACAGCATGCGACGATGTGGCGAGATCTCAGCTGTTGGTTCAAGATCCAATGGTCGAGGTCCCTAGGGTTAGGGTTTCTTCGACAAGAAGGCCGACATAGGCCAGTGGCGTTAGAGAATTGGGCCAGACCGATGGGTTTCAGTGCAAACACTATTCTCGCGATTTTAAATTTTTTTGAATTAAAATAAGTCAACAAAATAGAATAAGCCAAATAAAATAGCAAAAATTCCAAGAAAAATCTTGAAAAATCCTAGAAAATATTCTAAGGCATTTGGAACCCAAATAAAATATTTCAAATAAATTGTTATTAAAACTTTCGCATTAAACAAAAAATATAGTGAGAGGCTTATTTTTGTAAACACAAAATAATTTAAATTAAATCCAGGAATTCCATAAAAGCACAAAATGCAAATTAAATTCAAGAAAACCAAAAATTAGGGTGTTACAAATACTCAACTTTGTAAGACCTTATTCTATAATTGCCATTATCATATGTAATATTGATTATTGAGTATGAATGTGCTACTAATGTTGTAAATGTGTGTACTAACCTCTGAACATGGGACTAGTATTGAGTGCACATAGATCATTCTTCTTGATATTCTATACCAAAAATTAGGGTTGTTACAAAGAGTATCCCAAGAAAATAGCTTTGATTCAAGAAGAATCAACACTTCAATATGGAAGGATATTGTGATGCTGATTGGGCAAACAATATAGATGACAGAATGTTTACATCTAGATATTGTATCTTTTTGTGTAGAAGTCTTCTATCGTGGAGCCAAAACCAAGAAGTTGTCGGGACCCGAATATGCAAATCCGGACCCTCTGTGTATACTGCACTAGTCCAGGATCATGCTAGTGCACACAGGTTCAACATTACTAAATATCACAATCATACAAAGAGGAAATAAGATAAAAGACATTATATACTAAATATTACTAGTTGAATGACCTTATGGTCAACTTACATACGATGCCTCACAAGGATGAACAACCAAATTGAACTACAGCAGAATGAAGACGTAGGTAATCCCTCAGTATACCACAGGCAACTGACAAGGCTCGCACCCTAAACATTTGTCCCTTCGTGGTACGCCTTCTTCAACACTGATGATGATGTTGTAGGCAAGGGTGAGTACATAAAGCACTCAACAAGTTGTGCACAGAATGCAATTCTAACATAACTATATGCAAGGCTTATTCCAAAAGAATGGCTAACAATGGCTATTTGCGATGGCGGCATTTATGAACAAGTACAGTATATAGATTGAAAAGACAGTAATAAAACAAATAACAATAATAGATAGATTCAGCATTTCTCAAGTAAACCAAGTTTTCCATCGTAAGTCAAGATTCAACCTCCCATGGCAACCTGCCATCCATCCCAAGTTTTCATTATGCAAAAGTCTAACCCTTGACTATAATTCCCGAGCTATGCTCAATACCGTGAGCATGGCTATTCGAATAGATTGTACACTCTGCAGAGGTTATGCACTTTACCCACACGACATGATAATCTCTTTATGCCTGGCCATTAGCACACTTCCTTTGGAGTGCCGGCAAAGAAATCATGACAAAGCCTTTACAATGCGCTGTCTTAACTTAGTACTACCACCGAGGTTTCAACCTTTGGAGGGATTGGTTACCACACCTGGGGCCCCCTCTTGCGCCAAGTGAGTCACCCGTGTGAGGACTAGTTACCTCCACCCGGGTCTCACACCACCACTATAGTACTAAAGCTAAGACATTGCAAATTAATCAGCTAGGCTGCCCCATAACAACATGTGGTTGCATGGTGACTCAGTCAAAGGCTTGCAAGGTTAAGTCTTTAGGGTGATCAAAGCAAGACTTGCACATACCCTCGCCCATCCAGACCACCGTGACACACTTGCCCTTGCCACTTGCTTCAATATAAATGATTACCAACCCAGTTGATTACCAAGCACCACATGCTACTCACAAATCAACATCGTTGTGTGACCTCCTCACCACGACAACTCAATCTCTTTGTATGACCACACATGCACACAAGTTCATATTATTGTTCCATATTCCATTAGTCAAGATTAATAATCAATTACTCATGTACATGTGATGACATGGCATGGCTAAGCAAGCTAATCCGATCCAATCCTCCCATGTTGATTTCATTATTAACCAACTATAGTGAACCAACCTAAGGTGACAAGTGGAACATGGCATACGACTAACAAGGTAGGGTATCATTCAATGGGTATGATATCTAAATCCCAAACTAGGTTGAAATCATTTATACGCATGAAATAATATGCATTACGGTAAAACAAAATAGCAATTTTGCAAACATGGGTTCATCATGATCAAAGCACAACTTGCCTTGGTTAAGCTCCTGGTCTTGATCTGGAAATTGATCTTGAGTTGCTAATTCCTCCTCCGAAGCCTCGCACAACTCAACGTTTACGCGAATCGAAAAGAAATAGTAAATAAACATCCAAAACAGAGAGCAAGTGAACTCTAAAAATAAAAACAAAGCTACCACTGGATAGATCTCAATTTTACAAATTTTTAGAAATTTGAATCACCTCAATCGGCATTCGTATGAGGGAGAACAATCTCTCAGAAGATTCAAAAATATAAAAATTCAGAAAATTGGAAAATCAATGATATCCAAATTATTTTTGAAAAGGAAATTTGCTTTATTGCGCAGGCGTGATGTCATACGATCTGGGTGATCGGCGACACGTGTCCTTTGGTCCATGGGCAGGTTCTAGCGTGGCTCTAGCCCACGCACATGAGCAATTGATTCGGTAGTGACGCAGCGCCCGTGCAGTGCCAAATCAGCGCCACACAGGCGATCGCGTCCACGTGCCTGCCACAGAGCAACCGGTACACCTCCTAACTCACCCTGATGTCGCCGACTTGATGGCGAACCGATCCGGGGTTGGTCTTGGTTTGGCGGCGAGGCGGTCTTCTTCTCGGCGGTGGTGAACTTCACGTCGATCTTCCGGCGGCTAATGCTTCGGTGAGGAGCGCGCAAGAACAGATGCGCCTTGGCACGGCGAACGTGATGGTCGGTGATGACCGAGATGGCGACCTCACGGAGGCTAATCGGTAGCGAGGAAGCTTGCGGGGCGCTTCAGCGATCTTCTCGGATTCCAAGCAAGCGGCGGCTGCTCGGGGAGTCTCACCTTAGGGTTTGGGTCTGCGGCTTCAGGGCGACCCCGGTGCGTGCTTTTATAATCGCCTCCACCTACTCCGCCGATGAATCGGACGAGGAGTCCGCGGTGACTACGGCGTGAATTCATGGAGTCCAGCACGGCCACGCTTCGGAGAAGACGACGGGGAGCCCTCCATGCGTCGAGATCAACGGTCGTGATGCACTCTATCTCTGCCAGACACGCGATGGCTCACAACAGCCCAGATTCATTAGGGTTTCGCTTTGGCTCGAAGGATGTTGACCGCGCGATCCAAATCTAATGGCTCTAAGGCACTAGGGTTTTGCGGAGAGGTGGATCGCTGGATCAGGATCCAACGGTGTAAGGACCCGAATTCACCAATTCGAATCCACTGTGTTTTTCCGCACTGGTCCCAGGATCAATGCTAGTGCACACAGCTTAACATCGGTAAGCATCATATCATACACAACGATAAGAATAACAAGACTTTATTTATTGAATATAACTAGTGTATGATCTTATGATCACTTATATTATTCAGCCACACGGGCTAGACTGAAAGTAAACTTCAACAAATGCAGCGGAAAGTATAGCAAAAGAAGTAGATGTCCCATCAGCACACCACAGGCGACTGACAAGGATTGGCCTAGTGACTCGCGTCCTCCTGAAAGTCCTCCTCCAATAACGACGATGATTCCTCCACTGTTGTTGGTTGTTTAAGCAAGGGTGAGTACAACAGCACGTACTCAACAAGTTGTGCACAGAATGCAATCCTACCATAACTATTTGCAAGGCTTATTCCAAAGGAATGGCTAAGGGTTTTATTTGCAATAAAGCAGCATTTAAGAACACATACAATACATAGATTGAAAAGACAGTAAAACAAATGATAACAAGTAAATAGATTCAGTGATTTTCAAATAAACCAAGTTTTCCATCCTAAATCAAGTTCCATTATCCACATGGCATCCTGCCATCCCAAATAGTTGTCCATCTTAATTAACTAACCCTTGACTGTAATTCCCGAGCTTTGCTCAATACCGTGAGCACGGCTCTCTGAATAGTTTGTACACTCTACAAAGGTTATGCACTTTACCCACATGATACAACCATGCACCACACAGGCGAATGATTATAACAAAGCCTTTACAATGCATCCTCTTAACCCAGTGCTACCCGCTGAGGTTTCAACACTGAAGGGTTACACCACCACAACAGGGCCCCCCTCTTGCGCCATGTGATCTTTCTACGTACACCCAGACTCACACCACCACGATAGCACTCAAGTTAAGCATTTGCAAATTAGTCGGCTAATTTGCCTCTATGAACATGTGGTTGCATGATTGACTCAGTCAAAACTTCGAGGTTAAGTCCGTAGGATTGATTAAAGCAAGACATGCACATACCCTCAGCTCCACTAAGCCCACCCTGGCACACTTGCCCCTTCCACTTGCTTCAATCTAAAATGATTAACCCCCGGTAGGTTACCAAGCACCACGTGCTACTCACAAATCAACATCGTTGTGTGACCTCCCCGCCACGACAACTCAATCTCTTTGTGTGACCACACATGACACACAAATTAACATCATTGTTCCATATTCCATTAGTCAAGATTAATAATCAACATTTCATGAACATGTGATGACGTGGCATGGCTAAGCAATTCTATTCCGTTCTAACCATCCCAAGTCGATTTCATTATTAACCAACTATAGTGAACCAACCTAAGGTGACACGTGGATTATGGCATACAAATAACAAGGTAGGGTGTAATTCAAAGGGTTTATTAACTAATCCCAAAGCTAAGTTGAAATCAGTTGTACACATAAAATATCATGCAATAAGGTAAATCAAAATAGCAATTTTGCAAACATGGGTGCAACATGATCAAAAAACAACTTGCCTTGGTTAAGCTCCTGATCTTGGTCTGAATATAATTTTTGAGTTGCTAGCTCCTCCGAAGCGTCGCACAATTCAACGTCTACGCGAATCGAGAAGAAATAGCAAATAAACACCAAAACCAAAGATCAAATTAACTCAAAAATTCAAATAAAAATCACCATTGGATATATCTCAATTTTACAAATTTTTTTGAATTTGAATCACCTCAATCGGAGTTCATATGCAAAAGTTATGGCATTTAGAAGTTTGAAAATAATTTAAATTGAATTTCCGGATTTAATAGAATTATTTTTATAAAGAAAAATCCGAATTAATAACGTCAGCCCTAGGTCGAACCGGTACGGTCGACACGTGGCATAATCGGGACCGTTGAATACTAATCAAACAGCTATTGATTAACCTAACGCGTGGCTAAACTACAGCCATCCGATCTAGATCGGACGATCAACACTTACCCACACGGTTTACTGTGCACTTAAATGACGTGGCTCAATCTCAACCGTTCATCTGCGATCGGACGACTATCCTTAACCGAGGCCTTTACTGTTGACCTAAATGGCGTGGCCAGATCCCTACCGTCCACTAAAGATCGATCGGCCTACGTTTAATCGAAGCGCTTACCTTTCCCAATGCGACGTGGCTCACCCTCGGCGCTTCGATGAAAATCCGACGGTCGATAGCTCCCGATCTTCGCGATGGCAGTGCAGCGGTGCAGGGCTACCGGACTTGAGGAAGACGACGCTCCCGGCGGCGCTCCGGTGCTCTCCGGTGTCCAATAACCGGCGGAACGGATGCGGCGTGACTTGGTGAACTCGGATCCATCTTCAGCCTTGCGGAAGAGTCACCCGTGACGACAAAACACAACGAAACCTCCTCGGGAAACTCTGGCATGCTCAAAAACCCTCACGGCGAACTCTCCGGCGATGATGCAACAGCGAAAGGATGCGGCGACTTGTGGGGATCCTCGGGAGTCATGCTCGGTCCTTAAATACCCAGCAGTGGCGCGGAAAACATGGAAAGTACAATGGCGGCGGCGGAGTTTGACTCGGAGACGGCGGCGCTGAGTCCAGCTCGGAGACGACAACTAATGGCCACACGATCTCCATCGAATGGCCCGTATAGATTAGGGATTCCGAACCGGTAAGATTTGATGAAGACCATAGGATGAAGATCCATCGCCTACGAAGCGTTATGGTTTCGTAAATGACGTGACTTGATGAAGTTCGTCGGATTGCGATCCAACGGCGCACGTTACCCCTCCCGTTTCACGGTCGATCCGCACAGTGATGGGCTTCGGCCTGTTACTGTTCACAGGGATTTTCCAGGGTTTTTCCATTTAAAATAATCCGAGAAATTCATTTGATTTATTTAAGGCAATAAAAATATCAGAAAAATTCCAAGAAAAATATCAAAAATACTTTGAGACATTCTGGACTTTAATAAAATATTTTTGGTAAAACTTTATTTCAGACTTTTCTTTTTATAATCATTTCTTGTCAAAAGGTAATATGTTTTAATTCAAAATAATTCAAATAAATCTCAGAAAATCCAAATAAATCCAGAAAATTCACAAAAATCATAAATTGCAATAAAATAATATTAAATAAATAAAATGCCAAAATTTCGGATGTTACAAACCTCCCCCCTTAACGGAATCTCGACCCCGAGATTTAGGGCTAACTATAGAATAGGTTTGGAAATTATGCCTACAAATCTTCTTCACACTCCCAGGTTGCTTCATTTTCTGAATGATTACTCCATTGAACTCTACAAAAGCGAGTGGACTTATTTCTAGTTATACGCTACATTACATCCAGAATCTTAATCGGTTGTTCTTTGTAAGTCAAGTCTTCTTGCAATTTGATAGCTTCTAACGGTGTTTGTTCTACTGGCACTCTGAGACATTTCTTAAGTTGCGACACATGGAACACATCATGGACTCCTGCCAATGACTGAGGCAACTCCAACTGATATGCGACCTCTCCTCGGCGGCTCAGAATTCTAAATGGCCCAACATACCTAGGTGCGAGCTTTCCTTTAACGTTGAACATTTTTACACCTTTCAGGGGAGTGACTTTGAGATACACAAAATCGTTGGGTTCGAAACTCAACTCTCGTCGACGATTGTCAGCATAGCTCTTTTGCCTTGACTGTGCTGTTCTCAATCTTTCCCTGATCATGGCAACTTGCTCTTCAGCCTCTCTGAGTAACTCAGGCCCAAATACCGAACGCTCCCCCGTTTCATTCTAGTTTAACGGGGTACGACAAGAACGACCGTATAAGGCTTCAAATGGTGACATTTGCAAACTAGCCTGGTAACTATTGCTATAACTGAACTCGGCATATGGCAAGCATTTATCCCAAGATGTACTATAAGATATCGCACATGCTCTCAACATATCTTCTAGAATCTGATTTACTCTTTCTGTCTGACCATCTGTCTGCGGATGATAAGCAGTACTGAAATTTAGACGAGTTCCCATTACTTCATGTAGTTTATCCCAAAATCTTGAGGTAAATTGGGTACCTCGATCCAACACAATTTTCTTAGGCACCCCATGCAAACATACAATTCTCGACATGTATAATTCTGCCAATCGATCTCCTGAATAAGTTGTCTTCACTGGGATAAAGTGAGCAACTTTAGTCAAACGGTCAATGATGACCCATATGGAATCATAACCTCCTTGAGTTTTGGGCAAACCAATGATAAAATCCATACCAATTTCCTCCCATTTCCATTTGGGAATCTTTAACAGCTGTAAAAGCCCTGCAGGCTTTTGATGCATCGCTTTTACCCTCTGGCACACATCACACAATGCAACATGCTCTGCAACTTCACGCTTCATACTCAGCCACCAGAATCTCTTTTTAAGATCCTGATACATCTTGGCACTTCCGGGATGAATGGAATATTTAGAATCATGTGCTTCTTCTAGAATTAATTGCTTAAGCTCCTTTTCGTTCAGCACACAAATTCGATCTTTAAACCACAGAGTTCCTTGTTCATCCATGGTGAAATCTTCTGCTAGACCTTCCTCTTTCTTGGAATTGATCTTGCTGATCTTCTCATCTTTACTTTGCTTCTCTCTGATTTGATCCTCTAGGGTTGGCTTTACTTCTAAGGCAGCTAAAAATCCTTGCGACACAACTTGTAATCTCAATTTCTGAAATTCCTCACACAACTCTGGTTGATCGCTTGCTACCAACGAAGTCACGTTGTGGTTTTTACGGCTCAAGGCATCGGCTACCATATTAGCTTTTCCAGGATGATAATGAATTCCGACATTATAATCCTTAATTAATTCCAACCATCTTCTCTATCTCATGTTAAGATCTGACTGGGTGAATATGTACTTCAAACTCTTATGGTCCGTATATATCTCACATCTATTCCCAATGAGATAATGACGCCATATTTTTAAAGCATGCACTACGGCTGCTAACTCCAGATCGTGCATCGGATAATTCCCTTCATGCGGCCTCAACTGCCATGATGCGTAGGCCACAACCTTGCCATTCTGCATCAACACACAACCAAGACCTTGCCTTGAGGCATCACAATAAATATCAAAGCTACACTGCACATCCGGCAATACTAACATAGGTGCAGATGTTAATCGCTTCTTTAAATCCTAAAAACTCTTTTTGCACTCTGGCGTCCATGCGAACTTCTTTTCTTTCTTCAGCAATTGCGTAAGAGGTCTCGCAATCGTCGAGAATCCTTCTATGAATCGACGGTAATATCCTGCCATTCCTAGGAAACTACGGATCTGGGTAACTGTCTTCGGTGACTCCCAATTCATCACAGCTTCCACTTTACTTGGGTCCACGGCAACTCATTTAGCGGTCATTAAATGGCCAAGGAATTCCACCTTTTCCTTCCAGAAGTCACACTTACTGAATTTAGCATACAACTGCTATTCTCGCAACTTTTCCAGAACCAATCTCAGATGCTCTGCGTGCTCTTCTTCTGTCTTGGAATACACAAGAATATCGTCTATAAAGACAACCACAGATTTATCCAAATATTCCATGAATACCTTATTCCTCATTTTCATGACTCAAGCTAGGTCAATAGCTGGTACGCACAGATCATAGTAGTTCAGTCCATGACTAGGTAGTAACTTAAAATTAAATTCAGAGCACTGCCCTACATATCCCATTATTACAGAAATTGGACCCGTGGGTCAGCCAGTAATGGGGACATCAACTGGCAACTAAACTTTAGACAAAGCAATGGCTAGATAAACGCGACTCTAAACGTCTGGCTAATCCTCCTCTTCACCTCCTTCACCGTAGATGTCGAACGGTGGGTTGCAGGCTCTTGGATAGCTATCTTCGCTCTCCTGATTTTGGTCAGCGAAGAGAGAGTCGTCTTCTTGCGGATCAGCGGCGGTGTCGGCATCAGGTATTTCCAGCACAACTTCCATGGCGTCCTGGACCTCATCTGTCGTGATGTGGTTGATCCTTCCACGCGTTGTCGTCTGAGGCGACGCTCCTGACTACACTGGTACTCGGTTTCCTCCTGTTACTGGGCTTTAGCTGGAGTAGTGCCTAAGTTAAAGTGAAATGGGGTAACATTTCCCATCCTCGGACACTTGTTGGCGAAATGTCCTGGCTCATTGCAAGAGAAACATTCCTTGACAGCGGACTGCTGACTTCCTGCTGGTGCATTACCTCCTGGTGCTGGTGTTTGAAAGTTCTGATTAGTATGGCGAGATGATGGAGTTGATGTCTTGTTGGTCCACTGGGGTTGAATTCTGGCAAACTGTTGCAGTGTCATTCTTAATCTGAGGTGATTGGGCCGCCCTGCCTGACTAGCCATCATGCGCTTACGGTCTTCACCCAATTCCTTGCGCTTGTCTTCAAGAATCAAAGCCTTATTGACCAACTCCTGAAAATCAGGAAAGTTGTGGGTGATCAGTCCCACCTGCAGTCCAGAGTTTAAACCCTTCAAGAAACGGGACTATCTAGCCTTATCTGTGGCCACATCCTCCGGTGCATAACACGCCAACTGAATAAACTTGTTCAGATATTCTGCCACTGACTTGCTTCCTTGCTTCAAAACCCTGAACTCCTCCTTCTTAAGATCCATCATTCCTTCTAGCACATGGTATTGGCGGAAGGCAACTGTAAACTCCTCCCAAGTAACCTCCTGTGGTGCTTCATGTGCGGCACAGTAGTTCTCCCACCATTATGCGGCAGTTCCTTCTAGCTGATGCGAGGCATACAACACCTTCTCATTGCCCTCACACTGCGTGATATGCAGCTTCCTCTCAATGGTCCTCAACCAATCATCGGCCTCCAAAGGGTTAGCATTACCTGAGAATGTTGGTGGACGGGTTCTCATGAAGTCTGATAGCTTAGAATGAGAACGTGGCCCATTATTGCCTTGTTGCCCATTGTTGTGTCCTGCAGCTTGATTGGTCATAATTCGCATTCTTGCATCATTGTTTGCATAAAGCCGAGTCTGCTGCGGTTAAGAAAGCTCCTATGTTACGCATGTCTACGGTGGTCTTTGGTGTGGTGGCCTTCCCCATTGAAATTATCATTCTGGCGAAGGCCACTTCCTGACGCTCCATTGTTACTACGAGTGTTCACCATCTGCTGATTGCTTTTTGGGTTAGGAAAGGTAGGGATAGCATAGTTAAGATGCAAGAATCTCTAATGCGGGGGAATAGGTTAAACCCAACTTTATTATCTTTATTAATTATACTTGGTATGGTTGCTTACAAAAGCCTAAGGGCTATGCAACACATACTGCACACTCAACAAACATTAAGAACCAAACTAAGCACACAACCTTAACATCTATTACATTTGGGTAAGACTATTCTTATTGACGCGACTCGACACTTGAGTCTCAACTTAAACTAAGGCTCTCACTCCACAAGCCATCCCCCACGGGAACTTCCCAGTGGGTACACTGGCGGGAGTGCTGGCGCTGGTACAAATCGATCCCAATGACCTGCAGCTGGATGCTCCTCCTGCTCTTCAGGCTCGGACTCCATCTCCTTCGGTTCTTCCTCTTCTGATGATGTTGGTGTAGCGTGGCCTTCTTCCTGTAATGCCTCCTCGAGCTCCATGACCTTCTCAGTATAGGCTACTCAAGTCAAAGGCTCACAAGGTTAAGTCCTTAGGGTGATCAAAGCAAGACTTGCACATACCCTCTGCCCCATCGGGCCCACCCTGGCACACTTGCCCTTGCCACTTGCTTCAATCTAAATGATTACCAACCCAGTTGATTACCAAGCACCACGTGCTATTCACAAATCAACATCGTTGTGTGACCTCCTCGCCACGACAACTCAATCTCTTTGTATGACCATACATGACACACAAGTTCATATCATTGTTCCATATTCCATTAGTCAAGATTAATAATCAATAACTCATGTACATGTGATGACGTGGCAAGGCTAAGCAAGCTAATCTGATCTAATCCTCTCATGTTGATTTCATTATTAACCAACTATAGTGAACCAACCTAAGATGATAAGTGGATCATGGCATACGACTAACAAGGTAGGGTATAATTCAATGCGTATGATATCTAAATCCAAAACTAGGTTGAAATCATTTATACGCATGAAATAATATGCATTACGGTAAAAAAATAGAAATTTTGCAAACATGGGTTCAACATGATCAAAGCACAACTTGCCTTGGTTAAGCTCGTGGTCTTGATCTAGAAATTGATCTTGAGTTGCTAATTCCTCCTCCAAAGCCTCGCACAACTCAACGTCTACGCGAATCAAAAAGAAATAGCAAATAAACACCCAAAATAGAGAGCAAATGAACTCTAAAAATCAAACAAAAGCTACCACTGAATAGATCTCAATTTTACAAATTTTTAGAAATTTTAATCACCTCAATCGGAGTTCGTATGAGGGAGAACAAGCTCTCGGAAGATTCAAAAATCTAAAAATTCAGAAAATTGGAAAATCAATAATATCCGAATTATTTTTGAAAGGGAAATTCGCTTTATTGCGCAGGCGTGATGTCAGCCCTGACCTGGACCTATCGGAAAGCGACACGTGTCACTGGCCCATGGAGTCGGTTCACAACGTGGCTCTGGCCCACCGTGAACCCGGTCCGCGCGGTTGTGCCACCGACAGCTAGGCCCACGCTGCTGACGCATGCGCGCACATGAGCAATTGATTTGGCAGTGACGCAGCGCCCGTGTAGTGCCAAATCAGCGCCACGCAGGCGATCGCGTCCACGTGCCTACCACATGTCGACCCGACGCACGTCCACAATAGCCGGCGGCGCGCACGGCCCTAGGGTCACCGGCGGAGAGCAACCGGTACACCTCCTAACTCACCCTGATGTCGCCGACTTGATGACACGAACGGATCTGGGGTTCGGGTGCTGGTTCGGTGGCAGCGCGGTCTTCTTCTCCGACGGCGGTGAACTTCACGTCGATCTTCCCGACGGCTGATGCTTCGGTATGGAGAGTGCGCAACAGATGCAACTTGGCGCACCGAACGTGATGGTCCGGCTGATGACCCGAGATGATGACCAACGGCGGCTAATCGGCGCGGGGAAGCTTGCGGGGGCGCTCAGCGATCTTCTCGGATTCCAGGCAAACGGCGACTGCTCGGGGAGTCTCACCTTAGGGTTTGGGTCTACAGCTTCAGGGCGACCCCGGTGCGCGCTTTTATAGCCGCCTCCACCTACTCCGCCGACGAATCGGACGTGGAGTCCGCGGCGACTACGGCACGAACTCATGGAGTCCAGCTCGGCCACGCTTCGGAGAAGACGACGGGGAGCCCTCCACGCGTCGAGATCAACGGTCGTGATGCGCTCTATCTCTGTCAGACACACGGCGGCTCACAACGGCCCAGATTCATTAGGGGTTCGCTTCGGCTCGAAGGGTGGTGACCGCGCGATCCAAGTCTAACGGCTCTAAGCCGCTAGGGTTTTGCGGAGAGGTGGATCGCTGGATCAGGATCCAACGGCCGGCGTGGGAATTCTAGAACTAGAATTTGAGCAGGCTAAGCAGATGCTTGGACGGCGTCGCGATCTTTGGGCTTGCCCCGATCTTGTTCATGGCGAATTTCTACGAGGTTTTAAATTAAAATAATTAGAGAAAATATTTTGATTTATTTAAGGCATTAAAAATACTAATAAAAGTCCCAGAAAAATCTCAAAAATACTTTGAGACATCCTGGACTCAAATAAAATATTTTTGGAAAAACTATATTTTAAACTTATCTATTTATAATTAGTTTTTGGCAAAAAGCAATGTACTAAATTATAAAATAATTCAAATAAATCCGAGAAAATCTAAATAAATCCAGAAAATTCACAAAAAGCACAAATTGCAAATAAACTCTATTAACTAAATGAAAAGCTAAAATTTGGGATGTTACAAACCTCCCCCCTAAATAGAATCTCGACCTCGAGATTCAGGGCTGTCTAGAGAATAGGTTTGGAAAATCTGCCTTCAGGTCCTCTTCGTGATCCCAGGTTACTTCGCTCTCTGAGTGATTGCTCCATTGAACTCTGCAAAAGCGGACAGACTTGTTTCTGGTCCTACACTCCATTACATCCAGAATCTTGATCTCTCTTTGTAGGTCAAGTCCCTTGAACTCTGCAAATCCGGACCCTCTATATATTCTGCACTAGTCCAGAATCACGCTAGTGCACACAGGCTAAACAGGGTTAAAATACCATAATCATACACAGCGGAATAATAATAAAGTACTTCAAACATGTATATAAACGAGTTGTACGACCTTATGGTCCCCCTTACAATAGTTCGCCACGCAGGGCTTACATTAATCAGAGTAATAAGAAATCAACAGCGAAAAATAAAACATCGTGGTGATCCATCTCTTTGCCACAAGCACCATGACGAGGCTTGCTCCCTAATTCTCTGGCTCCCCAACAAACTCCTCTTCCCAAGCAGGCGTAGACTCCTCCTCTAGTAAATTGCTGTCCGCAAAGGTGAGTACACACCGTACCCAACAAGTCATGCACAGAATGCAGTTCTATTACTACATGCATGGCTTGTTACAAAGGAATGGCTCAATTGGCTATTTTGCATTGCATCAATATTTTAACTTACTATTTATTTAGATATAAAGCAGCAAAACCATAATAATATAATAAGTTTCTCCAATTGTTTTCCACATAATTTCGGACACACAGTCCTTAACCAAATTTCACCATTATCCCTGGCACACGGCCTTACATCCCATTTTATTTTCAAAGATCTACCCCTTGACTGTAATCCCCGAGCTCTATCCAATTCCGTGGACTAGGCTATTCAAATAGTTTGTACACTCTGCAGAGCTTGTACAATTTACCCACAAGATATAATCAACTCACCACATCAACCGTGACTCGCCATACAAGAGTATGCGAATGAGCGATCATAACAAAGCCTTTCAGAAACTAACACCCAAACCTATGAACCTCCCCAGTATGGCCTTCCTAACACTTCCCACACACAGAGCCGAAGTTTAGAATAAACTAATACTGTTGGATGGCTACCAAGCCGTAGCACAGGCACGCTCCCCCATAGAGGTACACCCTAGTGTAACTGCCGCCCCGAGGTATCAAAGGAAAGATATTAGAACCCTACTAAACTAGGTCTGTCCCATACCAGACATGTGGTTGTACGAGTGACTCAGTTCAAAGGCTCGCAAGGTAAAGTCCTTAACTGACCAAGGAAAGACATCCTTCTCTCAAAATTGGCACACAGCCCTCACAACACTCAACCATGCCAATTGCCACGAAGGCCTACCTGGCACAAAGCCACTTGCCACTTGCCCCAGTCTAAATCCTTTCCCACCCCTATTGATTACTGAGCAACACAAGCCAACAATAACTCAACTTTCGTGTAGAACCACACAGGTCTCTACATTTCCACTTCATCACGTGGCTTTATCACAATATTATCAAAATACATTGCATAAGTCTTTAGTCAGTATTATGTTTACATTTCAAATGGTTATTCATCAATTGCACAACTAAGCACTATTCATGGTCTAGCCTCCCGTGTTGGCACAATATTAACAACCAACTAATATTACCAAACTTAAGGCAACAAATGAATCATGGCATACAAATATTAGTGACAAGGTAGCAATAACAAATAGGTTCATTAACTAATTCACCCAAATTAATTAAATCCATTTTTAATTAAATTAACATGCATAGATTGAATCAAAATACATTTTCAAAACTTCCTCCGGTGAAACGAGATGGCTCCTCGGACGTGGCTCGACACAGGCAAGTCGACGGTGACCTCGAACGCGGCAGAGGGTGAACGGCGGTGGCGCAAACACGGTGGAATGGTGAGCTCGTGTGGGCGCTACGATATGTCTCGGGATGCGTGAGAGGTCGCAACAGAAGCGGAAGAAAACGCTCTACACATTGCGCTAGCTAATGAAGGCGGAGAGGAAGCACACTAGCCTTAATGGCGCACGGAATCCCCGGCAGTAACGCTCGGCAGCGGCGTTACTGGAATTGGTAGCGAGGCGACGTGGCTAAATCTCCACCGTGCACGTGGTAATGAATCAACGGCCTTCGAAGCACACACGACGTGGCATCTTCCGAACCGCCCGATGCGAAATAAACGGTGGATTTCTAGCGCTGATTAGGGTTCCCTCAGTTTGGGCCTGGTGACGGCACAGTAACGGGCTCGGCCCAATACTATTCATCAGTTTTCCCGGGTTTTTGGAATAAAAATAATTCCAGGAATTCAAATAAATCATTTGGGGCTTTTAAAATATCAGAAAAATTCTAGAAAAATTCCAGAAAATATTTTGGAACATTTTGAACTCAAATAAAATAATTTCATTTATATTTTGCAATAAATTATTCATTATTTAATTAATTTCCAAAGAAAGATTAATTTCTAGAAATTCCAATTAAATCCAAATAAATTCCAAAAATTCTCAAAAATTCAAAATAACCATTAAATTAAATATGGACCAAATTTTGGGATGTTACAAACCTCCCCCCTTAACAGAATCTCATCCCCGAGATTCAGGACTGACTAAAGAAAAGGTTGGGAAATTCCTTCTTCAGATCTTCACGCTCCCATGTTGCTTCGTTCTCCGGGTGATTGCTCCATTGAACTCTGCAGAAGCAGATTGTTTTATTCCTAGTTTCTCGTTCAGCTATGTCCAAGATCTTGATTGGGTATTCCTTGTAAGTCAGATCTTCTTCCAATTCTATCTCTTCCAGAGGTGTCTGCTCTGTTGGCACTCGAAGGCACTTCTTGAGTTGGGACACATGGAATACGTCGTGCACTCATGCCAAAGATTGCGGTAATTCTAACTGGTATGCGACTTCACCTCTGCGGCTCAAAATCATGAATAGACCCACGTATCTTGGGGCAAGTTTTACTTTGGTATGGAACCTTTTAACTCCTTTGAGTGTCGTGACTCTGAGATAAACAAAATCTTCTAGCTCAAAACTCAACTCGCGGCATCGGTTGTCAGCGTAACTCTTTTGCCTTGATTGTGCAGTCTTCAGTCTTTCTCTAATCAAAGCAATCTTTTCCTCTGCATCTGAAAGTATGTCTGGTCCAAAGACTTGATGTTCTCCCGTCTCGTTCCAATTTAATGGTGTTCGACATGAACAACCATATAAAGCTTCAAATGGAGACATCTTGAAACTAGCTTGATAACTATTGTTGTAGCTAAATTTTGCATATGGCAAGCATTTATCCCACGATGTAGTATATGACAGTGCACAGGCTCTTAACATATCTTCGAGTATCTGATTTACTTTTCGGTCGACCATCATCTCACGGATGGTATGCGTCTTGAAATTCAAACGGGTGCCCATTGCCGTATGCAGCTTATCCCAAAATTTTGAGGTAAATTGAGTACCTCTATCCGATAGTATCTTCCTAGGTACTCCGTGCAAGCAAACAATCCTTGCCACGTATAGCTCTGCTAACTTATCTCCTGAGTAGGTTGTCTTTACTGGTATGAAATGTGCAACCTTTGTTAAACGATCTACTATGACTCATATGGAGTCGTAGCCACCTTGAGTCCTTGGGAAACCGGTGATGAAATCCATTCCGATTTCCTCCCACTTCCATTCCGGTATCTTTAACAGTTGCAGCAGTCCTGCCGGTCTCTGGTGCATTGTTTTGACTCGCTGGCATACATCACACAACGCTACATGCTCAACTACTTCTCTCTTAATACTCGACCACCAAAATCTTTCCTTCAAGTCTTGGTACATCTTAGCACTTTCTGGATGAATCAAGTACTTGGAGTCGTGAGCTTCCTCCAATATCAACTGCTTCAATTCAGGTTTATGAGGTACGCAGATTCTATTTTTCATCCACAAGGTACCCTGCTCATCTACTCTAAAGTCCTTGGCTAAGCCTTCGTCCATCTTGGATTTGATCCGCTTGATCTTCTCATCATTTTCTGACCTTCCCTGATCTGGTCTTCTAAAGTAGGCTTTACTTCCAAAGTAGCTAAAAATCCTTCCAGAACAACTTCCAATTTCATCCTTTGGAGGTCCTTGCACAATTCTTTTCGGCTCTCTCCCACCAACATATTTATACTATGACTTTTCTGACTTAAGACATCAGCCACCACATTGGCTTTGCCTGGATGATAGTGAATCCCCATGTTGTAATCTTTGATCAATTCTAACCACCTTCTTTGCCTCATGTTTAGGTCAGATTGGGTGAAAATGTATTTAAGACTCTTGTGATCTGTATACACCTCACATCTATTTCCAATGAGATAGTGACGCCATATTTTTAAGGCATGCACTATGGCTGCTAGTTTTAGGTCATGTGTTGGGTAATTCCCTTCATGCGGCCTCAACTGCCTTGATGCATAGGCTACTACCTTTCCGTTCTGCATCAACACACATCCAAGTCCTTGATACGATGCATCACAACAAATATCGAAACTCTGATGAACATCAGGTAAGACTAACACTGGCGCTGATGTCAATCGCTTCTTTAGCTCTTGAAAACTCCTTTCACACTCCGGTGTCCATTCAAATTTCTTTTCTTTCTTCAACAATTGCGTAAGAGGTCTAGCAATTGTTGAAAAACCCTCAATGAATCGGCGGTAATATCCCGCCATTCCGAGAAAACTTCTAATCTGAGTAACCGACTTTGGTTGTTCCCAATGTAACACTGCCTCCACTTTCTTCAGATCAACAGCTACTCCTTCAGTAGTCATCACATGTCCCAGAAACTCTACCTTCTTTTTCCAGAAGTCACATTTGCTAAATTTTGCATACAGTTGGTTTTCTCTTAGCTTTTCCAAAACCATTCTTAAATGTCCTGCATGCTCTTCTTCTGTCTTGGAGTAAACAAGGATGTCATCAATGAAAACGATGGAAAACTTGTCCAAATATTCCAAGAAAACTTTGTTCATCATGTTCATGAAATATGCAGGGCCATTGGTTAATCCAAAAGATATGATCGTAAATTCGTAATGCCCATATCTCGACGAAAAAGCTATCTTTGGTATGTTCTCAGTCCGAATTTTTAATTGATGGTATCCTGATCGAAGATCTATCTTTGAGAACACTCTCGCTCCTCTTAACTGATCGAAAAGATCATCTATCCTGGACAGTGGATACTTGTTCTTTATCGTCACATCATTAAGTGCACAATAATCCATACACATTCGAAAACTTCCTTATTTCTTTTTGACAAACAACACCGGTACTCCCCATGGTGATGAACTAGGTATTATAAACCCTTTCTCCAATAATTCCTCAATTTGCTTCTTCATTTCTACGAATTCCTCAGTGGACATCCTATAGGGTCTCTTGGCTATGGGAGCTGTTCCGGGTACTAATTCAATTACAAACTATATATCCCTGTCTGGAGGCATTCCGGGTAAATCTTCAGGGAATACATCCGGATACTCATTAACCAGTGGAACATCTTCCATATTAACAGTCTTCACACTATTGATCATCAATTGACCATCCCGAACAGCAATTGCTTGAATCTCCACCTTCCTACCATTTGGACTCTCAACTGTTACTACTCTTCGTCCACAATCTAGAACTGCCTTGTGCTTGGATAACCAATCCATTCCCAAAATAACATCTAGGGTCTGGGTATCCAATATGATCAGGTTCGCTAGGAACACTATTCCATTTATTAATAGTTTTACCCCAGAGCATCCTACTTTAGTTCGAAGTTCTAATCCAAGGGTTTGGACTAGAAGCCTACTCTTAAGGTTGACAATATCCAAATCATTTTGCACAACAAAAACTCAAGAAACAAATGAATGTGAAGCTCCAGAATCAAATAAAACTGTAGCTGGTGCTGAGTTAACTAGAAACTTACCCAGTACAACGTCCGTGGCGTTCTGAACTTTGTCTGCCGTGATGTGGTTGACTCTTCCTCGCACAACTGCTTAGGGGTGTAGTTCCAGCTTGAGTAGGTCCTCTGCTTCCTCCTTGAGTAGGAGTTCTAGCAGACGTGTTTCCCAAGTTGAAACGTACTGGTGTAACCTGTCGGGACCCGAATTTGCAAATCCGGACCCTCTGTGTATTCAGCACTAGTCCAGGATCACGCTAGTGCACACAGTCTCAACATTGGTACATATCACAGTCATAACCAGCGAAATAATAAGTACTTTGATTAAATACTCAAACTAGTTGATCGACCTTATGGTCAAGTTACAAAGATCGCCTCGCGAGCGATGACTTATTAAAATATTCAAATGCGTGAAATAAAATAAACTCGTGGCGCCAACCAATTTGCCACGAACTGGCCCAGGCTCGCTCCTAGTTTGTCGGCTCCTCTGATACTCCTCCTCTGGCGGGGTTTGCTTCTTCTTCAAGCTGAAGTTGTGTTGTTGTGGGGTGAGTACTTTGAGCACTCGACAAGTCATGCCTGTAATGCAATTCTAATATTCTACATGCATGGCTTAGTACAAAGGATAGGCTATGGTTCATGAGCGATCTGACATTTAAGAATAACGATAATAATTTGCAAAGCGACAAAAGCGATAATAAGAATAGTAGCTTTCACAAACATTTTAATCACAATCATATTTCCATCCTATGTCAAGTTCCTCATTACCAACCCCAAGCATTTTCCATAAACAATTCATTTTCATGAAAATCTAACCCTTGGCCGTAATCAAAGCGATGCTCAATACCGTGAAACACGGCTATTGAATAGGTTGTACACTCTGCAGAGGTTATACACTTTACCCACAAGATACAGTCAAATACCACCAAGGCAAATAACCGTGTGAAGCTTTTCCAAAGTTCCATCTAAACCCGATCTTGCCCGCTAAGGTTTCAACCTTTGGAGGGTGGTTACCACACCTGGGCCCCCTCTTGCGCCATGTGAGTTCTCATTCCGCTTCTCGGGCCTCACACCACCACAGCAGTACCAAAGAATAGATTTCCCGGTTTACTCGGCTAAGTCCGTCCCATTCACGGAGCTTGTGGCTGTATGAGAGACTTCGATTCAAATGCTCGCAAGGTTAAGTCCTTAGTTGACCGAGGCAAGACTAACCAAGTGTGATCTCAATTATCCAAAAACCAATAAAAACCAAATACGACCGCCCAGTTGCCACTCTTGGCCCACCAGAAACAATCTTGCCATTTGCCCCAGTCTAAATCATTTTCCCACCCCAGTTCTTTACCAATGCACCACGTGCCATCATCAACTCAATAACACATGTCTCATTCTCAAAGCATGTTCAATATCTCATTAAGTCAGTATTCACTTTGGTATTCCAAAATCATGAAACGTCCACGTGGCAGGGCCAAGCATACTACTTCGGTCTACTCAACCCATGTTGGCAAATTATAAAAGTCAACTATTAATCCATATCCTAGGGTGACAAAAGATTCATGGCCTACAATTATATATGACAAGGTGGCATCTGACAACTTAGGCATTTAACTAATCCCAAAACTTATTCAAAATCATTTCTATCAAATTAGCATGCAATAGTTTAAATCAAAATAATTTGCTCTAGTAGGTTCAACAAGATCAAACACAACTTGCCTTCAAAAGTCTTGATTACGGCTCTGAGCTTGCTCACGGTCGAACCTCTCCTCGAAACCGGGCACTTCAACGTCTCACGCATAGCGTAAACACAAACAATAAAATAAATAAACAGTGGGCAAACATTGCTCAAAAATTCAATTAAAATTCATAAACAGAAAGATCACAATTTTACAAATTTATAGAAATTGGAATCACTCAAATCGGAGTTAAAAGCGCAAAAGTTATAAGCATTTGAAGTTTCAAAATATATTTAAAATCAATATACCGAATTAAATAAATATTTTCTTTTTGGAAAATCAATTATTGCGTCATCTGTGACACGTGTCGCCACCGAGAGTGACACGTGGCCTGGCGACGTCCAGCCCACCGGCCGGCTCCGTGATGGCGTCGGCGCCAGCGTCATCGTGGCGTCAAGACGACTTCGGCTATCTCTCGACAAGTGGGTCCCACCGTGGCGTCGGCATGAGCGTTAGCGGTGGCGTCACACGCAGTGCGTGTGGTCGACGGGTGGGCCCGTCTTTGTCGGCGTCTCATGCGCCGCGATGCTTTCGTGGCGGCGACATGCGAACTGCCTTGTCGGCGACTCATGCCCACGATGAGCGTCGCGGTGAGGCCGACATGTGGGTCCGCCTTGTCGGCGTCCGCGTGCCGATGATCGGTGCGTGTACACGGCGGTGGCCCTCGGTTGCATCTAACGGTGGAGATTAGAAGATGGGCTTTCTTGTTTTGGGGGCGGCGTGGCGGGATCTGAATCGTCGATTGGAGATCGGACGGTCGTGGCTTCGGGGCGGCAGCGATGGTGCGGCGGCTGGCTTGACCGGAAGCGAAGACGGCGGCGTCTTGCGTGGCGTTTCCGTGGTCCTCGGCGACGTCTTGATAACGCCCGGTGCGGCGCGACGAGATGAGTCCGATGGTGGCGCGGCGGCGGAGAATCACCGGCGGCGATTTAACCGACGCGAAGAAGTGCGGCGTGGACGGCCGGACTTCAGCGAGGTCGTCGGCGAGGCGGCGGTGTCTCAGCGCGCGGCGGCATCTGGTGGTCTTGGCGCAAACCGAGGAACAGGGAGGGTGGCGGCGCATTAAATAGGGCTCTTAGCGTCCGTCTTGCTATAAATTCAGCAGACGAGTCCGTGGCGGTGAGTCCGTGGGAATAAGGGTGGGTGACGTGGCGCATCGTGAGCCGTCGGATGAAGATCGAACGGCCACGGCGCTAGGGTTTTCCGAAATGGGCCGCACAGTACTCGGCCCAACACTATTCATCCGGATTTTTAATTCTTTTTCGATTAAAAATATTTCCCGAAAATAAAATAATTTGTTTGGGGCATTAAAAATATCAGAAAAATTCTGAAAAAATTCTCATAAATATTTTAAGACATTTGTGACTCAAATAAAATATATTCAGCAAAACTTTATCTTAACTTTTCCATTATTTAATTAATTTGCTAAATGGTTTAATTCAAAATAAATTCAAATAATTCCAAATAAATCCAAATAAATTCTAGAAATTCAAAATACCACTAAAATGCAAGAAAAGCAAAAATTGGGATGTTACAAACCTCCCCCCCCTTAACGGAATCTCGACCCCGAGATTCAAGGCTGACTAAGGAATAGGTTGGGGAATTCCTTCTTCAGGTCTTCTTCACGCTCCCAGGTTGCTTCGCTCTCGGAATGGTTACTCCACTGGACTCTGCAGAAGCGGGTCGATTTATTTCTCGTTTCTCGATCCATCGTGTCCAAAATCTTTACCGGGTACTCTTTATAAGTCAAATCCTCCTGCAGCTCGACTGACTCTAACGGCATCTGCTCTTCTGGCACTCGGAGGCATTTCTTTAATTGTGACACATGGAACACATCATGCACTCCTGCTAAAGATGCGGTAACTCCGGTGATCGCTACTTCTCCTCTCGACTTAGGATCTTGAATGGGCCAACATATCTTGGCGCTAACTTCCCTTTAGTGTGAAACCTCTTAACTCCTTTGAGTGGGGTAACTCGAGATACACCAAATCTTGGGCTCAAAGCTCAAATCCTGCGGCGATTATCGGCGTAACTCTTCTGTCTTGATTGTGCAATTTTCAACCTTTCACGATCATGGCTATCTGCTCTTGACTTCTCGAAGAATGTCGGCCCGAACATATGGCGTTCTCGGTCTCATTCGGTTCAACGGCGTTAACGTGGTCTTCCATATAAGCGCTTCAAATGGCGACATCGCAAACTTGCACGGTAGTGTTGTTATAGCTAAACTTCGGCATATGGCAAACACTTATCCCACGAAGTTGTATAAGCCAATGCACATGCCCTCAACATGTCCTCCGATGTCGATTAACTCTTTCCGTTTGCCCATACATGCATGGGTGATATGCGATCTTGAAGTTGAGGCGGGTTCCTAGGGCCTCATGCAACTTATCCCAAAATCTTGAGGTATGGCGGGTACCTCTGTCGATACAATTTTCTTGAACTCCATGCAGACACACAATTCTTGACATATACAAATCGCTAAGCGGTCCCCGAGTAGGTAGTTTTCACGGTATAAAGTGGGCGACCTTGGTCAACGGTCCACTATAACCCATATGGAGTCATACCATGCGGGTCCTCGGAGACCGATAATAAAGTCCATTCGATTTCCTCCCATTTCCACTCTTTGGCATATGTCGCGACAACGCAACATGCTCTGCAACTTCACGCTTCATGCTTGGCCACCAAAATCTTTCCTTGTGTCTTGGTACATCTTAGCGCTTCCGGATGAATCGAGTACTTGAGTCATGAGCTTCCTCCGAATCATTTGTTTAGTTCCTTCTTGTGCGATGCATAAATGCGCTTCTTGATCCATAATGTACCTTGCTCATCGGCTTGAAATCCTTTGCCTTGCCTTCCTCCATTTTCAACTTAATCCTCTGAATCTTGACATCGTCATACGTCCTTCCCGGATCTGATCTTCAGGTAGGCTTCACTTCTAAAGCGGCTATAAATCCTTTAGGCACAACTTCGGCTTGACACGAAATTCCTTGCATAACTCAACGACTTGCTTCCACCAACATGTTCACGAATGGCTTTTTCGGCTTAAAGCATCGGCCACCACGTTGGCTTTCGTGGTGATAATGAATCCCAGTTGTAATCCTTAATTAGTTCCAACCATCTTCTCTCGCCTCATGTTGGTCCGATTGTGTAAATATATATTTAAGACTCTTATGGTCGGTGTACACCTCACATCTGTTTCCAATCGGATAGTGCCTCCATAACTTCAAAGCATGCACTCTTTGCTAACTCCAAGTCATGTGTGGGTAGTTCTCCTCATGCGGCCTCAAGCGCCTTGGACGATACATAGCGACCTTTACATTACGCATTAACACGCATCCTAGTCCTTGGCGCGATGCATCACAAGATATATCAAAACTCGGCTTAAATCCGGTAGTACTAACTTTGGCGCCGTTGTCAAACGTTTCTTCAACTCTGGAAACTCCGCTCACATTCCGGCGTCCATGCGAACTTCTTTTCCTTTTTCAACAATTGCGTAAGAGGTCTCGCAATCGTTGAAAATCCTTCAATAAATCGGCGGTAATAACCGCCATTCCAAGGAAACTACAATTTGAGTCACCGTTTTGGGTGGCTCCCAATGCAACATCTTGCTTCCACCTTACTTGGGTCAAGCTGCGACTCCTTGGCGGTCACCACATGTCCAAGAAATTCCACCTTGTTCTTCGAAGTCACACTTGCTAAACTTAGCGAAAAGTTGTTGCTCTCTTAACCTCTCGAACTAGCCGGATGCTCGCATGCTCTTCCACAGTCTTGGAGTAAACTAGAATGTCATCTATGAACACAACAACGAACTTATCCGGTATTCCATGAAAATCTTGTTCATCATGTTCATGAAATATGGTGCATTTGTCAAACCGAAAGACATAGCGTGAACTCGTAATGTCCATATCTTGACAAAATCTTGTCTTGGCACATCCTCCGTCGAATCTTCATTTGGTGATAACTCGATCATAGGTCAATCTTGGAGAAAACTCCGGCTCCTCTCAACTGGTCAAACAGATCATCGATCCTGGGTAGCGGATACTTATTCTTTATAGTGACCTCGTTTAGTGCTCGATAATCCACACACATCCGATAACTTCCATCCTTCTTCTTGACAAATAGAACCGGTGCTCCCCATGGCGACGAACTTGGTCTAATAAATCCCTTATCCATTAACTCCTCTATCTGCTTCTTCATTTCCACTAGCTCATCGGTTGACATCCGATAAGGTCTCTTAGCTATCGGGGCTGTTCCCGGTACTAACTCGATTACAAACTCTATGTCACGTCGGTGGCATCGGGTAAATCCTCCGAAACACATCCGGGTATTCTCGACAACCTGGTACGTCTTCTATCTTGACGGCCTTCACACTATTGACCATCAACTGTCCATCCCGCAGCGGTGGCTTGAAACTCTACTTTTCTCCCACAAGGACTCTCGTGATATGACTCTTAGTCCACGGTCTAACACAACCTTGTGCTTAGACAACCAATCCATTCCCAAAATAACATCTAAGGTCTGGGTATCTAACACTACTAAGTTTGCTAGGAACTCCATTCCATCTATAAGCAACTTTACCCCAGAACATCCTACATCAGATCGGAGTTCTGATCCCGGGGATTGTACTAGCAATACATGCCTAAGGTTCACCATTTTCAATCCATTATTCACAGCAAAAATCCGAGATATAAGCGAATCGAAGCTCGAATCAAATAAAAGCATTGCAGTCTTGAGTTGACAAGTAACTTACCCGGTCTGACGTCCGATGTACTCTGACCGCATCGGCGGTGACATGATTAACTCGCCTCTTACCACGATCGTGTGGCAGCTCCAGTTAATGTAACTCCACGACTTGCTCTGGCGCAGTGTCTTCGTTGGAGTAGTTCCAAGATTGAAGCGGCTGGTGTCCTCCTCCTCCTTCTTAGGACAATAATTGGCAAAGTGCCCGGCTCGTTGTGATACATAACAACGTCTAGCGCCATTCTTTGGCTCCCATGCTTGCGTTCCCAACTGGTGTCGGTGTCTGGAAATTCTGTCCCGTAGGTCTTAGTACTGGTGGCGGCGTTGTCATCACATTCCTTGGCTGAAATCTGAAGAACTGATTTGGTGCAACCCTCAAACGCTGCGCTCCCTGGCGTGCTCCCTGCTGTGCCATTCTGCGCTTCCGGTTGTCCTCCAGCTCCTTGCGCTTGTCCTCCAATATTAGCGCCTTGTTCACTAGCTCCTGGAATCAGGAAAGGTGTGGGTTATGAGTCCCACCGCAACCACAATTCAGTCCTTTCATGAAGCAGGCTGCTGGCCTTGTCGTTGCTACATCCTCAGTGCGTAGCGTGCGGTGCGTGAACTTATTCAGATACTCGACATCGATTGATTGCCTGCTTGATGCCCTAAACTCCTCCTTTTTCAGCTCCATTATGCCTTGGGCACATGGTGCTGCGGAAGCGATCGTGAACTCCTCCCGGTGATGTCTGCGGTTGCTCATGAGCGCAAGATAGTTTTCCCACCATTCATTGCGGTTCCTTCAAGCTGATGAGAGGCATAGAGTACCCTCTCATTTCCTTCACACTGGGTAATGTGCAACTTTCTCTCTATCGTCCTCAGCCAATCATCTGCCTCCAATGGATTGGCATTTCCAGAAAATGTAGGCGGTCGTGTCCTCATGAATTCTGACAGCCTCGAGTGTGGTCTCTGCACTGGGTTGACCTGGTTAGCTTGGGCGGCGGCGGCAGCTTGGGCAGTGACCTGCTGCATCATGGCATGCATTGCTGGAGTGCATGCAGCAATAAAGGCTCAAAGTTACGCATATCAATCTGGCGGTCTTGGTTGGGGTCCTTGTCCTTCCCCATCGATGTTTCGGTGGCGAGAACCGCTCCCATTTCCTCCTTGGTTTCCTCGAGTGTTCACCATCTGCCGATTGCTCCATGGTTTAGAGACGAGAGGGAAATAAGAATAGACGAGTAATAGAGTACTTATGCAGGGTCAAAGGTGTAACACAAAATCCAACTTTATTACTTTATTAATATTTGGGTATGGTTGCTCACAATGCCTAAGGGCCTTGCAATGCATACCCATCACTCACAAGCATAAAAGAAGCAAATCAAACTAATACTCTGGAGTCAAACGCCTCTAAGGGTGACTCTTATTCCAAGACGCGACTCAACGAAGGAGTCTCAACTGCTAATCCTAATGCTCACTCCTCGAGCCAACCCCCACCGGAACTTCCGGGTGGATACACCGGCGGGTGTGCTGGTGCTGGTACAAACCTATCCCAACGATCCTCCATTGGATCGCCTCTGCCTGAGCTCAACCTCCATCTGGCTCTGCTTGACCTCCACAGGCTCGGGCTTCACTTCCACTGCTCAGACTTCACTTCCTTGGCTCGGCTCGCTGCGGCTCTCTTGTGGCTCCTCGGGTCAGGTCGTGTAGTTCCAGCAGCTCGGCTCTGGTCCGTCTGTTGTCTCCGGCTCCCCAATCCTCTGAATAGAGTGGGCCAAGTACTCACAAGTGCACGCAACAGATGAGCCCTCAGCAGCGTGAACTCGTCCACGAGACCTCTGCGGCTCTGAACCGTCTCGTCGATAACATCCTCTTGGCGATAACATATCGGCCGGTGGGTGATCGTGGCATCCTCCTCCTCGATGGGCTCTCGGTTGTAGCGAGTGTCTCTCGTGGGTGGTGACGAAACTCTTGTGCCATCCAACTCTGCGGGTAGGTACGAGCAATCGCCTCATCGCCAGACGCGATGTCTCCCCGAATCGGCGTCAAATGACAACCTCTGGCGGTGATGCGGATATGACGACTTCGCCCTCGCCCTATCGGCGTAAACCGTGATAGTGACATCGTGCAATATCGATCTGCCCGATCCTGATAGTCCCTCGGTAGATCGGCTGTCATATCCACCAAGCAAGTGCATCATATGCCAAAGCTCATGGCGTACCCTCCAATCGCTCACCAAAAGAGTGGATCATCCTCATCGCCAAAGGACACTCACGTGAAACTCGGATATTTTAATCAAAGCGAATATGTGTTGAATTCAGCAAGGGTATGAAAGAAGAGAAGGGTAAGTCGAGATTGCATTATCATCTTGGCACATTTTAGCTTTTAGAAAATAGTTTTATCCTCACTCGACCATTCTAACTAAGGGCGATCCTACGGTCGGTATGGCTCGATACCACCTCTGTCGGGACCCGAATTTGCAAATCCGGACCCTCAGTGTATTCAGCACTAGTCGAGGATCACGCTAGTGCACACATCTCAACATTGGTACATATCACGGTCATAACCAGCGAAATAATAAGTACTTTGATTAAATACTCAAACTAGTTGATCGACCTTATGGTCAAGTTACAAAGATCGCCTCGCGAGCGAGACTTATTAAAATATTCAAATGCAATGGAAATAAAATAAACTCGTGGCGCCAACCAATTTGCCACGAAGTGGCCCGATTGGGCTCGCTCCCTAGTTTGTCGGCTCCTCGATACTCCTCCTCTGGCGTGGTTTGCTTCTTCTTCAAGCTGAAGTTGTGTTGTTGTGGGGTGAGTACTTTGAGCACTCAAACAAGTCATGCCTGTAATGCAATTCTAATATTCTACATGCATGGCTTAGTACAAAGGATAGGCTATGGTTCATGAGCGATCTGACATTTAAGAATAACGGTAATAATTTGCAAAGCGACAAAAGCGATAATAAGAATAGTAGCTTTCACAAACATTTTAATCACAATCATATTTTCATCCTATGTCAAGTTCCTCATTACCAACCCAAGCATTTTCCATAAACAATTCATTTTCATGAAAATCTAACCCTTGGCCAGTAATCACCGAGCGATGCTCAATACCGTGAGCACGGCTATTCAATAGGTTGTACACTCTGCAGAGGTTATACACTTTACCCACAAGATACGAGTCAAATACCACCAAGGCAAATAACCATGAAGAAGCTTTTCCAAAGTTCCATCTAAACCCGATCTTGCCGCTAAGGTTTCAACTTTGGAGGGACTGGTTACCACACCAGGGCCCCCTCTTGCGCCATGTGAGTTCTCATTCCGCTTCTCGGGCCTCACACCACCACAGCAGTACCAAAGAATAGATTTCCCGGTTTACTCGGCTAAGTCCGTCCCATTCACGGAGCTTGTGGTGTATGAGAGACTCAGTTCAAATGCTCAAGGTTAAGTCCTTAGTTGACCGAGGCAAGACTAACCAAGTGTGATCTCAATTATCCAAAACCAATAAAAACCAAATCGACCGCCCTTGCCACTCTTGGCCCACGAAACAATCTTGCCATTTGCCCCGGTCTAAATCATTTTCCCACCGGTTCTTTACCAATGCACCACGTGCCATCATCAACTCAATAACACATGTCTCATTCTCAAAGCATGTTCAATATCTCATTAAGTCAGTATTCACTTTGGTATTCCAAAATCATGAAACGTCCACGTGGCAGGGCCAAGCATACTACTTCGGTCTACTCAACCCATGTTGGCAAATTATAAAAGTCCAACTATTAATCCATATCCTAGGGTGACAAAAGATTCATGGCCTACAATTATATATGACAAGGTGGCATACTGACAACTTAGGCATTTAACTAATCCCAAAACTTATTCAAAATCATTTCTATCAAATTAGCATGCAATAGTTTAAATCAAAATAATTTGCTCTAGTAGGTTCAACATGATCAAACACAACTTGCCTTCAAAAAGTACTGATTACGGCTCTGAGCTTGCTCTGAGGTGAGAACCTCTCCTCGAAACCTTCGGGCACTTCAACGCGTCTACGCATAGCGTAAACACAAACAATAAAATAAATAAACAGTGGGCAAACATTGCTCAAAAATTCAATTAAAATTCATAAACAGAAAGATCACAATTTTACAAATTTATAGAAATTGGAATCACTCAAATCGGAGTTAAAAGCATAAAAGTTATAAGCATTTGAAGTTTCAAAATATATTTAAAATCAATATACCGAATTAAATAAATATTTTCTTTTTGGAAAATCAATTATTGCGTCATCTGTGACACGTGTCGCCACCAGAGAGTGACACGTGGCCTGCCGACGTCCACCGACGGCTCCGTGATGGCGTCAAGATGGCGTCATCGTGGCGTCGGACGACTCGGCTATCTCTCGACAAGTGGGTCCCACCGTGGCGTCGGCATAGCGTTAGCGGTGGCGTCACACGCACGCAGTGCGTGTGGTCGACGGGTGGGCCCGTCTTGTCGGCGTCTCATCGCCGCGATGCTCGTCGCGGCGATCGACATGCGGGCTCGCCTTGTCGGCGACTCATGCCCGATGAGCGTGCGGTGAGATCGACATGTGGGTCCGCCTTGTCGGCGTCACGTGCACAGTGATCGGTGCCGTGGCACGACGGTGGCCCTCGGATTTGCATCTAACGGTGGAGATTAGAAGATGGGCTTTCTTGTTTTGGGGCGGCGTGGCGGGATCTCGAATCGTCGATTGGAGATCGGACGGCCGACGGCTTCGAAGCGGCAGCGATGGTGCGTGCGGCTGCTTGACCGGAGAGCGAAACGACGGCGGCGCGCGTGGCGTTTCCGTGGTCCTCGGCGACGTCGCGTAACGCTCGGTCGCGGCGCGACGAGATGAGTCCGATGGTGGCGCGGCGACGGCGGAGAATCACCGGCGGCGATGAACCGACGCGAAGAAGTCGCAGACGGCCGGACCGGGCGAGGTCGTCGGCGAGGCGGCGTCGGCGGCGTCTGGCGTCTGGTGGGTCTTGGCGCAAACCGAGGAACATGGGAGGGGTGGCGGCGCATTAAATAGGGGCTCTTGGCGTCCGTCTTGAATTGCGAAATTCGCGGAGGAGTTCGTGGTGGCGTCGGAGTCCGGCGAGGAATAGGGGTGGGTGGCGTGGCGATCGTGAGCCGTCGGATGAAGATCGAGCGCCACGGCGCTAGGGTTTTTCAAGCAGGCCGCGATACTCGGCCCAACACTATTCATCCGGATTTTTAATTCTTTTTCGATTAAAAATATTTCCGAAAATAAAATAATTTGTTTGGGGCATTAAAAATATCGAAAAATTCGGAAAAATTCTCATAAATATTTTAAGACATTTGTGACTCAAATAAAATATTTTCAGCAAAACTTTATCTTAACTTTTCCATTATTTAATTAATTTGCTAAATGGTTTAATTCAAAATAAATTCAAATAATTCCAAATAAATCCAAATAAATTCCAGAAATTCAAAATACCACTAAAATGCAAGAAAAGCAAAAATTGGGATGTTACATAACCCCTCCCTTCTTGGGGCACACATTAGCAAAGTGTCCTGCCTCGTTGCAGTTGTAATAGCGCCTTCCTGACATCTGTTGATTTCCTCCGCTTTGGCTAACAGTTCTGACCGGCGTCTGGAAGGTTTGTCCTGTCGGTCTCGGTATCGGTGACGGTGTCCTGATATTATTCCCCTGCTGGAATCTGGAGAACTGCTGAGGTACCATTCTTGGTTTTTGTTGTCCTTGGCGTCCTCCCTGTTGTGCCATGCGGCGCTTGCGATTGTCCTCCAGTTCTTTGCGCTTGTCCTTGAGGATCAGGGCTTTGATGACTAGTTCCTAGAAATCAGGGAATGTGTGGGTAATCAATCCCACCTGTAGTCCAGTGTTAAGTCCCTTCATGAATTGGGACTGCCTATCCTTATCCGTTGCTACGTCGTCCGGAGCATAGCGTGCAAGTTGAATGAATTTGTTCAAATAATCAGCCACTGACTGGCTTCCCTGCTTCAAGGATCTGAATTCTTCTTTCTTAAGTTCCATCATACCCTCCGGCACATGGTATTGGCGGAAGGCTGTAGTAAATTCCTCCCAGGTGATCTCCTGGGGATGCTCCTAGGAAGCACAGTAGTTTTTCCACCATTCTGCGGCAGTTCCTTCTAGTTGATGAGAGGCATACAGGACTCCCTCATTGCCTGCACACTGGGATATGTGCAGCTTCCTTTCAATAGTCTGTAGCCAGTCATCCGCTTCAATGGGATTGACATTTCTGGAAAATGTTGGAGATCTGGTCCTCATGAAATCCGATAGTCTAGATTGATGTCCATGGTTCATGGCCTGATTATTGTTGGGGTTAATGGCTGCAGCCTAATTCTGCATCTGTTGCATTGATGCATCATAGTCTGCATCAGCTAGGTCTGAGCGGTCAGGAAAGCTCCTAGATTCTGCATATCAACAAGTGGTGCTGCTTGAGGATTTGATGCATTGTTCTGGCAGCCTCCCTGCTGCGAACTGCTTCCTCCCTCTCCACTGCTTCCACGTGTGTTCACCATCTGAAGAACAATAAAGTTTATAGGAAAGAGGGAAACAGAGAAGACAAGTACACAAGAAACTAATGCAGGGAGAAAGGTTTGACTCAAAATAAAACATGCAACTTTATTATTATTATAGTGATATGGTCGCTCACAAATGCCTACGGGCAATGCGACACATACCTAGCACACCAAACAAACATAGCAAATGTTTTACTCAGACAAACGTTCTAAGGGACAACTTGATAAAACTGACTTGATAACTTGACTCAACATTTGAGTCGACTCTGAAAAGAAAAAGAGAACTCTCAGTCATCGAGCCACCCGGGTTGCGGTCCTCCCGGTGGGTACTACGGCGGGTGCGGTGGCATAGGGGTAAACTGGTCCTGATGCCCCACTGCAGGCGGTACGAACGACCCCACCGACTCTACGGGTCCCTGGGCTGCCTGCTCCTATGCCGGTGGCTCCGGCACCTCCTGCACTGGTGCCTCCTGTACTGGTGCCTCCTGCACCTACTCTGGCTCCTCTGGATCTGGATCATGAAGCTCTAGTACTGGCTCTGGCTCAGGTGCATACAATGCCTCCTCCAACTCATGGACCCTCTGGATGGAGTGAGCAAGATACTCTCGAACCTCCCGCAGTTGAGTCCTCACCTCTGTGACCTCGTCACGGGCCCTCTGCAGCTCCTGGACTGTATCGTTCATGGACTCCTCCTGGGCGATGACGAACCTCACCAGGTGGGTGATCGTAGCGTCCTCCTCCACGATCGGTTCTCGATCGAAGCGATTATCTCGGCGCGGGTGATGACGAAAGACGGTGCCCTCCAACTCTGCGGAGTAGGTGCGGGCGATCTGCCGCATCTCAAGACGCGCTGTCTCCTGGATCCCGGCCTCAAACGATGATCTCCTGGCGGTGATGTAGATAGGACAACTCGCGCTCACCCCTTCTCAAGCGTAATCCGTTATCTTAACATCCCAGGCGATGTTAAGTCCTGCTCGCACTACAGAGGTTCCCCGATAGATCGGCCTATCGAAGCCTCCGAGCAGCTGCATCATACACCACAGCTTAGCGGCGTACCCTCTAGTGCGCTCACCATAAGTGTGGATCCTCCTCATCTGCCAAAACACACCTCGTTAGCCCTAGATTTTAAAATCAGAAAGTAACAACAGAAATTTGCAGTATAGGTACGAAGTAAGAAGAAAGAGATTAGTCAAGATTTCATTGATAATCTTGTATCATTTTAATCTTTAGAAATTAGTTTTATCGTCCTTGGCCAGTCTATCTAGGGTCGAGTCCTACAGTCAACCTGGCTCTGATAGCACCTCTGTCGGGACCCGAATCTGCAAATCCGGACCCTCTTTGTATTCTGCACTAGTCCAGGATCACGCTAGTGCACACAGGCTAAATAGGGTTAAAGTACTACAATCATACACAGCAGAATAATAATAAAGTACTTCAAACATGTATATAAACAAGTTGTACGACCTTATGGTCCCCCTTACAATAGTTTGCCACGCAGGGCTTACATTAATCAGAGAAATAAGAAATCAACAGCGGAAAATAAAACATCGTCGTGATCCATCTCTTTGCCACAGGCACCTTGATGAGGCTTGCTCC
Organism: Guadua angustifolia; assembly: GCA_036346375.1. NCBI lineage: Eukaryota > Viridiplantae > Streptophyta > Magnoliopsida > Poales > Poaceae > Guadua > Guadua angustifolia. The sequence goes on from CM070508.1 coordinate 52,560,583, forward strand.
CTAGTTCTCTGGCTCCCCAGCAAACTCCTCTTCCCAACTAGGCGTAGACTCCTCCTCCGGTAAATTGTTGTCCGTAAGGGTGAGTACACACTGTACCCAACAAATCATGCACAAAATGCAGTTCTATTACTACATGCATGCCTTGTTACAAAGGAATGGCTCAATTGGCTATTTTGCATTGCATCAATATTTTAACTTACTATTTATTTAGATATAAAGCAGCAAAACCATAATAATATAATAAGTTTCTCCAATTGTTTTCCACATAATTTCGGACACAGTCCTTAACCAAATTTCACCATTATCCCTGGCACACAGCCTTACATCCCATTTTATTTTCAAAGATCTACCCCTTGACTGTAATCCCCGAGCTCTGTCCAATTCCGTGGACTCGGCTATTCGAATAGTTTATACACTCTGCAGAGGTTGTACACTTTACCCACAAGATATAATCAACTCACCACGTCAGCCGTGAATCGCCATACAAGAGTATGCGAATGAGCGATCATAACAAAGCCTTTCAGAAACTGACACCCAAACCTATGAACCTCCCCAGTATGGCCTTCCTAACACTTCCCTCACACAGAGCCGAAGTTTAGAACAAGCGAATACTGTTGGATGGCTACCAAGCCGTAGCACAGGCATGCTCCCCCATACAGGTACACCCTAGTGTAACTGCCACCCCGAGGTATCAAAGGAAAGATATTAGAACCCTACTAAACTAGGTCAACCCCATACCAGACATGTGGTTGTACGAGTGACTCAGTTCAAAGGCTTGCAAGGTAAAGTCCTTAACTGACCAAGGCAAGACATCTTTCTCTCAAAATTGGCACACAGACCTCACAACACTCAACCATCACAAATGCCACGAAGGCCCACCTGGCACAAAGCCACTTGCCACTTGCCTCAGTCTAAATCCTTTCCCACCCCGGTTGATTACTAAGCAACACATGCCAACAATAACTCAACTTTCGTGTAGAACCACACAGGTCTCTACATTTCCACTTCATCACGTGGCATTATCACAATATTATCAAAATACATTGCATAAGTCTTTAGTCAGTATTATGTTTACATTTCAAATGGTTATTCGTCAATTGCGCAACTAAGCACTATTCATGGTCTAGCCTCCCGTGTTGGCACAATATTAACAACCAACTAATATTACCAAACCTAGGGCAACAAATGAATCATGACATACAAATATTAGTGACAAGGTAGCAAAAACAAATAGGTTGATTAACTAATTCACCCAAATTAATTAAATCCATTTTTAATTATATTAACATGCATAGATTGAATCAAAATACATTTTCAAAACTTAGGAGCAAAATGGTCAATGCATAACTTGCCTTCAAACAGTGGCTGATCATGATCTGGAGCTTGGTCTTGCGCTGGAAATTCTCCCTCGTAGCTCTCCAGCAAATCAACGTCTACTCGAAATAAATATACACACAATAAACACAATTTATAGAGAGCAAAATTAACTCTAAAAATTCTATAAAATTCACCAATAAATAGATTTTGATTTTACAAATTTTTACAAATTGGAATCACTCAAATTGGAGTTAAAACACAAAAGTTATAGTCATTTGAAGTTTAAAAATCAATTAAAAAGAATAAACCGAATTTCTTTATTTATTTCTATACGGGAAATTCAGAAATATGACGTTAGCATGACGTGATTACCGAATTGAATTTCCACTGAATTATTTTTCTAAAAGAAAATCGAATTATTGCGCAAGCATGACGTCAGCCGGTCCATAGACTTGGTCTACCGTTCGGGTTTTGGTCCACCGTGAACTCGGTCTACGGAACAGTACCTCCACAAACACATGGGCCCCACTGATGATGTCACGGATGACGTCAGCATCCACAGTCCCACGACTGACATGTGGGTCCCACTGATGATGTCAGCTGCTGACGTCAGCATGACACGTGGCACGATCTGGATGCAACAAGCGGCGCAAAACTATCAACCGAAACTTGATTCAATCTCGTCCGTCTGATTCAAAACGAACGGCCAAGATTGATGCGATGATTCAGCTCTGGTTTACCCCGGAGCCGACACGTGGCTTCACCACGGCCATTGGATCCCAATCAGACGGCTAGAATAAAATCGAGCGACGTCGACAGAGACGGCTGTGCCGACTCCTCGATTTTCACGCGACACGCATCGACACGAGACTGGCCCGGTGCGCGGCATAATCAGAACCATTCATTCAAAATTCGACGGCTCGGATTGAATCTAATTTGTGCATCACGATCTGCTACGTGACTACCCTGATGCGCGACGCGTGGACGCATCAGTACCGCACAACTAAAATCCAACGGCTCACAATGATTCAATCCTACGCAGTTATCTACCTCTACGTGGCATCACACGGATCGTTGGATCTAAATCTAACGGCTACAGAGTGAAGATGGTGTTTACTGTTACTGTGACGACGTAGCAAGATCAGAGTCGTTCGGTGGTGATCGGACAACGGACGAAGCTCGAGGTAGCGGCGATGGCACGGTGGCGCGGTTCTTGCTGGAGAGAAGGAAGACGATGTGGCGACGGCGTTTGGGACTTCCTCCGGTGACACGAGATGGCTCCTCGGACGCAGCTCGACGCAGGCAACTCGACGGTGACCTCGAACGAGGCGGAGAGTGAACGGCGGCGGCGCAAACATGGCGGAAAGGTCTAAGGAGTTCGGCGAGCTCGTGTGGGTGCCACGGTATGTCTCTGGAGCCGTGAGAGGTCGCAACAGAAGCGGAAGAAAACGCTCTACACGTTGCGGTAGCTAATGAAGGCGGAGAGGAAGCACACCGACGTTAATGGCGCGCGGAATCCCCGGCAGTAACACTCGGCGGCGGCGTTACCAGAAACGGTAGTGAGGCGACGTGGCTTAATCTCCACCGTGCACGTGGCAACGAATCAACGGCCTTCGAAGCACACACGACGTGGCATCTTCCGAACCGACCAATCCGAAATCAATGGCGGATTTCTAGCGCCGATTAGGGTTCCCTCGGTTTGGGCCTGGCGACGGCACAGTAACGGGCTCGGCCCAACACTGTTCATCAGTTTTCCCGGGCTTTCTGAATAAAAATAATTCCAGGAATTCAAATAAATCATTTGGGGCTTTTAAAATATCAGAAAAATTCTAGAAAAATTCCAGAAAATATTTTGAAACATTTTGAACTCAAATAAAATAATTTCATTTATATTTTTCAAAAACTTATTCATTATTTAATTAATTTCCAAAGAAAGATTAATTTCTAGAAATTCCAATTAAATCCAAATAAATTCCAAAAATTCTCAAAAATTCAAAATAACCATTGAATTAAAAGTGGACCAAATTTTGGGATGTTACACATAAGATATCGCATAAGCTCTCAACATATCTTCTAGAATCTGATTAACTTTTTCTGTCTGGCCATCTGTCTGCCGTTGATAAGCGGTGCTAAAATTCAGACGAGTTCCCATTGCTTCATGCAGTTTATCCCAGAATCTTGAGGTAAATTGGGTACCTCGATCTGACACAATTTTCTTAGGCACACCATGCAAACACACAATCCTCGACATGTACAGCTTTGCTAATCAATCTCCTGAATAGGTTGTCTTCACTAGGATGAAGTGAGCAACCTTGGTCAACCGATCAACGATGACCCATATTGAATCATAACATCTCTGAGTCTTGGGCAACCGAGTGATGAAATACATTCCAATTTCCTCCCATTTCCATTCTGGGATCTTCAGTGGCTGCAGCAGTCCTGCGGGCTTTTGGTGCATCGCCTTTACCCTCTGACACACATCACACAATGCAACATGTTCTGCTACTTCACGCTTCATGTTAGGCCACCAAAATCTTCTTTTAAGGTCTTGATATATCTTGGCACTTCCCGAATGAATAGAGTACTTAGAATCATGAGTTTCCTCAAGAATCAGCTACTTAAGCTCTTTCTCATTCGGCACACAAATTCGTCCTTTAAACCACAGGGTTCCTTGTTCATCCACCGAAAAATCCTCTGCTAATCCCTCTTCTTTCTTGGACTTGATCTTGCTGATTTTCTCATCTTTACTTTGCCTATCCCTGATTTGATCCTCTAGGGTTGGCTTTACTTCCAAGCAGCTACAAATCCCTGCGGCACAACCTCTAATCTCAACCTCTGAAATACTTCACACAGCTTTGGTTGATCGCTTGCTACCAACATGTTTACACTGTGGCTTTTATGACTCAGGGCGTCGGTACCACATTAGCTTTTCCAGGATGGTAATGAATTCCAACATTATAATCCTTGATCAATTCTAACCATCTTCTCTGCCTCATATTAAGATCTAACTGGCTGAATATGTAACCATCTTCTCTGCCTCATATTAAGATCTAACTGGCTGAATATGTATTTCAGACTCTTATGGTCCGTATATATCTCACATTTGTTTCCAATGAGATAATGACGCCATATCTTTAAAGCACGCACTACGGCTACTAATTCCAAATCGTACGTCGGATAATTCCCTTCATGCGGACTCAATTGCCTTGACACGTAGGCCACAACCTTGCCATTCTGCATCAACACACAACCAAGACCCTGCCTTGAGGCGTCGCAATAAATATCAAAACTGCTCTGCACATCTGGCAATACCAACACTGGCGCGGATGTTAACCGCTTCTTTTAGCTCCTGAAAACTCTTCTGTCACTCTGGTGTCCATGCAAACTTTTTCTCTTTCTTCAACAATTGCGTAAGAGGTCTCGCAATCGTCGAAAATCCTTCTATGAACCGACGGTAATATCCCGCCATTCCCAAAAAACAATGGACCTGGGTAACTGTCTTTGGTTGCTCCTAATGCAACACAGCTTCCACTTGGATCCATAGTGACTCCTTTAGAAGTCTTTGTGTGGCTAACGAGATTCAACCTTTTTCTTCCCGAAATCACACTTGTTGAACTTAGCGTACGACTGCTGCTCTCACAAAAACTCATCTCAAGGTTCTACATGTTTTCCTCTTGTCTTAGAGTATACTAGAATGTCATCTATATGGAAACCATGAATTTATCCAATAATCCGTAAACACCTTAGTCATCATGTTCATGAAGTATGCAGGGGCATTGGTCAATCCAAGAGATATAACCAAAACTCATACTGTCCATATCGCGTAGAGAACGCAATCCTAGAAACATCCTTCACACGACTCCCCAATTGATGACAGCCGGAGCGAAGTTTTATCCTAGAGAAATTCCAGCTCTTCTCAACTGACCAAACACATTGTCAATCCTGGTATTAGATACTTGTTTTTGATCTTTTCTTCATTTAGAGCACGATTCAGTGCACTCTCTCGATCTTCCATTTTCCTTTTTGATAAACAAGAGCTCCCATGGTACATACTCGGTCTTCTCAGAACTCTTACTAGTAACTCTTCGATATGCTTTTCCATTTCCCACTAATTCATTAGTAGACATTTGACATGGTCTTTTCGCTATTAGATTTGTACCAGGTACTAATTCGCTCACGAACTTGATTCTCTCGATATGACGGTATACCAGGCAAATTCTTGGAAAATATATCAAGATATTCTCTGACAACTGGCGCATCTTCTACTTGGCAAATTCCACACTCTTATTCATCAGCTGGCTAACATGAACTTTCGTCACTATAAACACCTTGTTTTTCACATTCAGGGTTTTAAATCGATATACTCTTCACCAAAATAGCCTTATGTTTGAGCATCCAACTAATTCCAGGAATAACGTCAAAGGTCTAAGTATCCAATCATAATATGATTTGCTTGGAACTCTACTCACTCAATAAGCACTGAACTCTCAACATCCTAGTTAAATCTAGCATAACTGAGCACTTACTGACAATGACAAATCCTCTATTTAATAAGATCACGCTGGGTACCACTAAACTAGCCACCATTGCACATGTATCATTTCAAGGTGAACCATAAACACAAGAATACTCTTAGAGAAACATCTAACTCATCATTTTACATTATTGCTTTTCATTCCAATACTCCATATACCAATGTATCAACCATTTCTACTTTATTTCTTTCGACAAGGAAACCTTTATATGGAATTCATCACTAATCCCTTTACTTTACAAGTAGGGTTACGATATTGCACTAAGTAAACTCATGGCTCTTGACTTCCTTGATTTAACATTGGCACTGGGGCTTCGACAGGGACAGAGTTGGGATTGACTTGAACCGACGTGATCGCTTTCCTTTGAGGGCACTTACTGGCAAAATGCTCGGGCTTGTGGCAAATATGGTGGAGTTTATGGCAAACTTTTTTCCTTGAGCATTCATTGTTCAAGACAGTGTCTTCGCTTAGACTCCTTTTCTTCAACTGATTCTCTGGGCAAACTTCTATTGCAACTTTACCGCCCACTCTTGGCATTATATACCGGACTGAGGTGACTTCCGGTATGTCTGCGGCTGTATAAAATATTTGTCTTCTCTGTGGCATCGATTAGCGTAAAGGCCTTTTCTGTGACAGTTGTAGCACCCAATGTTGCTCTTCTTGTGATTCTTTACTTGTTGATTCACAGCACATGCCTTGGCAAAACAATCTTCTTCACCATACAATAGACCTACTGTGGGTGATGGCCACTTACTGGTTTCCTGATGAAAGCTGATAGAATCAAGGTGTCCTCAAGCAGCATCTCCTGTGCAGCCGACATTCCACCTCCTGTTGACAATTCTCGAGCGGCTATAGCCTGTGGATTCTTTCGTTGAGGCTGGGTCACGGCAGTGACTATCGGATCCAAGGGACATTGAGCTGGACAGTGATCTCGACCCTCACAAAGGTAACATGTGATGTTGCTCATAGGACATTCTCCAAGAGAATGGCTTCCTTCACAGCTGGAGTAATTGATCGCATGTTCGTCTGCAGTATGTCCTATTTCTCCACAGCGATTGCACGCTCGATCTTCTGACTTGTCTAGTTGATAGCACTTCAAAGAACATCATCTAGATCTCGAATAGGGTACAGGGGTGGCATTCTTCTATGAATCTATTGTGACCATATCATCCCTTGGTGGAGCAAAGAGATCATGAAAAGCAACAATGAATTCATTCCAAGTGATATTCTGTGAGGCTTCATGGTTAGCACAATATTCCTCCCACCAATCAGCAGCAACTCCTCGTAACTGATATGAAACATATAATACCTTCTCATCACTTCTGCACTGAGCTATGAGTAGCTTCCTTTCAATGGTCTTGAGCCAATCTTTTGCTTCTAAAGGTGAGGCATTTCCTGAAAATGTTGGTAGACAAGTCCTTATGAATTCTGATAACCTTGAGTAAGCATAGGAATTATTGCTGACCGTCCGAGATGCATTTGTTTCATCATTGCTTGCATCAACAGAGTCTGAGCAGCCAAAAACTCTTTGAAACTCTACATATCTATCGGTATTGACGGTTGAAGAACTGATCCATCCTTAGAGTTTCCACTGAGTTGATTTCCACTCCCACTGGCTCCATTGCTATCACTAATCTGAACCATCTGCTTGATTACCTCAAAGGGGTTATGGAAGAGGGAATAGCATAGGTAAGGAGCAAGAATCCTAACACAGGGGAGATAGGTTTAACCCAATCAACATAGGCAACTATATTAATAACTTGGTATGGTTGCTTATATAAGCCTAAAAGGTTTGCAACACATACTGCACACTCAGCAATCAAGAAGAATCAATTCAACCTAACACACAAAACTACCGTCTACATGGGCGACACTCCTATCTTAGGAAACACGACTCCCACACATGAGTCTCAACTGGCTACTTGAAGCACCAAGTCTTCTAGCTCTTGATACACTTCATCGATCCGCTCTTCCATGAGCTTGATGATTCTTTCCTTCATGATCATTATGGTAGCAGCAGGCACTCGATGCTGTCTCCTAAAGTGTGGTATATCATTTTCTACTCGAGATAACTCAGGTAAGATTTCAGTTTAATTTAGCAGAGGTAAGAGAAAGAAGTTTCAGGAAGGGAAAAGGAAGAATTTTTGGTAAGGACAGAAATGGAAGAATGAGATAAGTCAAGAACACATTATTCTGCTAGGTTAGGTCTTTCACTTTAGAAAATAATTTTGAAGGACCTATAGGGACGACCAACTATCTAGGGTCAAGACCTACAGTCAGTATGGCTCTGATATCACCTCTGTCGGGACCCGAATATGCAAATCCGGACCCTCTGTATATACTACACAAGTCCAGGATCACGCTAGTGCACACAAGTTCAACATTAGTGAATATCACAATCATACAAAGAGGAAATAAGATAAAAGACATTATATACTAAATATTACTAGTTGAATGACCTTATGGTCAACTTACATACGATGCCTCACAAGGATGAACAACCAAATTGAACTGCAGCAGAATGAAGACGTAGGTAATCCCTCAGTATACCACAGGCAACTGACAAGGCTCGCACCCTAAACATTTGTCCCTTCGTGGTACACCTTCTTCAACAATGATGATGTTGTAGGCAAGGGTGAGTACATAAAGCACTCAACAAGTTGTGCACAGAATGCAATTCTAACATAACTATATGCAAGGCTTATTCCAAAAGAATGGCTAACAATGGCTATTTGCAGTAAAGCAGCATTTATGAACAAGTACAGTATATAGATTGAAAAGACAGTAATAAAACAAATAACAATAATAGATAGATTCAGCATTTATCAAGTAAACCAAGTTTTCCATCCTAAGTCAAGATTCAACCTCTCATGGCAACCTGCCATCCATCCCAAGTTTTCATTATGCAAAAGTCTAACCCTTGACTATAATTCCCGAGCTATGCTCAATACCGTGGCATGGCTATTCGAATAGATTGTACACTCTGCAGAGGTTATGCACTTTACCCACACGACATGATAATCTCTTTATGCCTGGCCATTAGCACACTTCCTTTGGAGTGCCGGCAAAGAAATCATGACAAAGCCTTTACAATGCGCTGTCTTAACTTAGTACTACCCGCTGAGGTTTCAACACTGGAGGGATTGGTTACCACACCCAGGGCCCCCCTCTTGCGCCAAGTGAGTCACCCCGTGTGAGGACTAGTTACCTCCACCCGGGTCTCACACCACCACTATAGTACTAAAGCTAAGACATTGCAATTTAATCAGCTAGGCTGCCCCATAACAGACATGTGGTTGCATGACTGACTCAGGTCAAAGGCTTGCAAGGTTAAGTCTTTAGGGTAATCAAAGCAAGACTTGCACATACCCTCTGCCCATCGGGCCCACCCTGGCACACTTGCCCTTGCCACTTGCTTCAATATAAATGATTACCAACCCAGTTGATTACCAAGCACCACATGCTACTCACAAATCAACATCGTTGTGTGACCTCCTCACCACGACAACTCAATCTCTTTGTATGACCACACATGCACACAAGTTCATATTATTGTTCCATATTCCATTAGTCAAGATTAATAATCAATAACTCATGTACATGTGATGACGTGGCATGGCTAAGCAAGCTAATCCGATCTAATCCTCCCATGTTGATTTCAATATTAACCAACTATAGTGAACCAACCTAAGGTAACAAGTGGATCATGGCATACGACTAACAAGGTAGGGTATCATTCAATGGGTATGATATCTAAATCCCAAACTAGGTTGAAATCATTTATACGCATGAAATAATATGCATTACGGTAAAACAAAATAGCAATTTTGCAAACATGGGTTCAACATGATCAAAGCACAACTTGCCTTGGTTAAGCTCCTGGTCTTGATCTGGAAATTGATCTTGAGTTGCTAATTCCTCCTCCGAAGCCTCGCACAACTCAACGTTTACGCGAATCGAAAAGAAATAGCAAATAAACATCCAAAACAGAGAGCAAGTGAACTCTAAAAATAAAAACAAAGCTATCACTGGATAGATATCAATTTTACAAATTTTTAGAAATTTGAATCACCTCAATCGGCGTTCGTATGAGGGAGAACGAGCTCTCAGAAGATTCAAAAATATAAAAATTCAGAAAATTGGAAAATCAATGATATCCAAATTATTTTTGAAAAGGAAATTTGCTTTATTGCGCAGGCATGATGTCAGTCCTGATCTGGACCGATCGAAAAGCGACACGTGTCACTGTCCATGGACCCGGTTCACAACGTGGCTCTAGCCCACGCACATGAGCAATTGATTCGGTAGTGACGCAATGCCCGTGCAGTGCCAAATCAGCGCCACACAGGCGATCGCGTCCACATGCCTGCCACATGTCAACCCGACGCACGTCCACAATAGCCGGCGGTGCGCGCGGCCGTAGGGTCACCGGTGGAGAGCAACCGGTACACCTCCTAACTCACCCTGATGTCGCCGACTTGATGACGCGAACGGATCTGGGGTTCGGGTGCTGGTTTGGCGGTAGTGCGGTCTTCTTCTCCAGCGGTGGTGAACTTCACGTCGATCTTCCCGACGGCTAATGCTTCGGTGAGGAGAGCGCGCGCAACAGATGCGCCTTGGCACGGCGAACGTGATGGTCCAGCTGATGACCCGAGATGATGACCTACGGAGGCTAATCAGCGCGGGGAAGCTTGCGGGAGCGCTCAGCAATCTTCTCGGATTCCAAGCAAACGGCGGCTGCTCGGGGAGTCTCACCTTAGGGTTTGGGTCTGCGGCTTCAGGACGACCCCGGTGTGTGCTTTTATAACCGCCTCCACCTACTCCGCCGATGAACCGGACGAGGAGTCCGCGGTGACTACGGCGTGAATTCATGGAGTCCACCACGGCCACACTTCGGAGAAGACGACGGGGAGCCCTCCATGCGTCGAGATCAACGGTCATGATGCACTCTATCTCTGCCAGACACGCGGCGGCTCACAACAGCCCAGATTCATTAGGGTTTCGCTTTGGCTCGAAGGATGTTGACCGCGCGATCCAAATCTAATGGCTCTAAGGCACTAGGGTTTTGCGGAGAGGTGGTTCGCTGGATCAGGATCCAACGGTGTAAGGACCCGAATTCACCAATTCGAATCCACTGTGTTTTTTCGCACTAGTCCCAGGATCAATGCTAGTGCACACAGCTTAACATCAGTAAGCATCATATCATACACAACGATAAGAATAACAAGACTTTATTTATTGAATATAACTAGTGTATGATCTTATGATCACTTACATTATTCAGCCACACGGGCTAGACTGAAAGTAAACTTGAACAAATGCAGCGGAAAGTATAGCAAAAGACGTAGATGTCCCATCAGCACACCACAGGCGACTGACAAGGATTGGCCTAGTGACTCGCGTCCACCTGAAAGTCCTCCTCCAATAACGACGATGATTCCTCCACTGTTGTTGGTTGTTTAAGCAAGGGTGAGTACAACAGCACGTACTCAACAAGTTATGCACAGAATGCAATCCTACCCTAACTATATGCAAGGCTTATTCCAAAGGAATGGCTAACGGTTTTATTTGCAATAAAGCAGCATTTAAGAACACATACAATACATAGATTGAAAAGACAGTAAAACAAATGATAACAAGTAAATAGATTCAGTGATTTTCAAATAAACCAAGTTTTCCATCCTAAATCAAGTTCCATTATCCACATGGCATCATACCATCCCAAATAGTTGTCCATCTTAATTAACTAACCCTTGACTGTAATTCCCGAGCTTTGCTCAATACCGTGAGCACGGCTCTCCGAATAGTTTGTACACTCTACGGAGGTTATGCACTTTACCCACATGATATAACCGTGCACCACACAGGCGAATGATTATAACAAAGCCTTTACAATGCATCCTCTTAACCCAGTGCTACCCGCTGAGGTTTCAACACTGAAGGGTTACACCACCACAACAGGGCCCCCCTCTTGCGCCATGTGTGCTTTCTACATACACCCGGACACACACCACCACGATAGCACTCAAGTTAAGCATTTGCAAATTAGTCAGCTAGGCTGCCTCATAACAGACATGTGGTTGCATGATTGACTCAGGTCAAAGACTCGCAAGTTTAAGTCCTTAGGATTGATTAAAGCAAGACATGCACATACCCTCAGCTCCACTGAGCCCACCCTAGCACACTTGCCCCTTCCACTTGCTTCAATCTAAAATGATTAACCCCCGGTTGGTTACCAAGCACCACGTGCTACTCACAAATCAACATCGTTGTGTGACCTCCCCGCCACGACAACTCAATCTCTTTGTGTGACCACACATGACACACAAATTAACATCATTGTTCCATATTCCATTAGTCAAGATTAATAATCAACATTTCATGAACATGTGATGACGTGGCATGGCTAAGCAATTCTATTCCGTTCTAACCATCCCAAGTCGATTTCATTATTAACCAACTATAGTGAACCAACCTAAGGTGACAAGTGGATTATGGCATACAAATAACAAGGTAGGGTGTAATTCAAAGGGTATATTAACTAATCCCAAAGCTAAGTTGAAATCAGTTGTACACATAAAATATCATGCAATAAGGTAAATCAAAATAGCAATTTTGCAAACATGGGTGCAACATGATCAAAAAACAACTTGCCTTGGTTAAGCTCCTGATCTTGGTCTGAATATAATTTTTGAGTTGCTAGCTCCTCCGAAGCGTCGCACAATTCAACGTCTACGCTAATCGAGAAGAAATAGCAAATAAACACCAAAACCAAAGATCAAATTAACTCAAAAATTCAAATAAAAATCACCATTGGATATATCTCAATTTTACAAATTTTTCTGAATTTGAATCACCTAAATAGAAAATAAATTTGAATTTTACAAATATTATGGCATTTAGAAGTTTGAAAATAATTTAAATTGAATTTCTAGATTTAATATAATTATTTTTATAAAGAAAAATCCGAATTAATGACGTCAGCCCTGGGTCGAACCGGTACGGTCGACACGTGGCATAATCGGGACCATTGAATACTAATCTAACAGCTATTGATTAACCTAACGCGTGGCTAAACTACAGCCATCCGATCTAGATCGGACGATCAACACTTACCCACACGGTTTACTGTGCACTTAAATGACGTGGGTCAATCTCAACCGTTCATCTGCGATCGGACGGCTATCCTTAACCGAGGCCTTTACTGTTGACCTAAATGGCGTGGCCAGATCCCTACCGTCCACTAAAGATCGAACGGCCTACGTTTAATCGAAGCGCTTACCTTTCCCAAGGCGATGTGGCTCACCCTCGGCGCTCCGATGAAAATCCGACGGTCGATAGCTCCCGATCTTCGCGATGGCAGTGTAGCGGTGCAGGGCTACCGAACTTGAGGAAGACGACGCTCCCGGCGGCGCTCCGGTGCTCTCCGGTGACCAACAACCGGCGGAACGGATGCGGTGTGACTTGGTGAACTCGGATCCGTCTTCGGCCTTGCGGAAGAGTCACCCGTGACGACGAAACACAACGAAACCTCCTCGGGAAACTCTGGCAAGCTCGAAAACCCTCACGGCGAACTCTCCAGTGATGATGCAACAGCGAAAGGACGCGGCGACTTGTGGGGATCCTCGGGAGTCATGCCCGGTCCTTAAATACCCAGCAGTGGCGCGGAAAACATGGAAAGTACAATGGCGGCGGCGGAGTTTGACTCGGAGACGGCGGCGCTGAGTCCAGCTCGGAGACGACAACTAACGGCCACACGATCTCCATCGAACGGCCCGGATAGATTAGGGATTCCGAACCGGTAAGATTTGATGAAGACCATAGGATGAAGATCCATCGCCTACGAAGCGTTAGGGTTTCGTAAATGACGTGGCTTGATGAAGTTCATCAGATTGCGATCCAACGGCGCATGTTACCCCTCCCGTTTCACGGTCGATCCGCACAGTGATGGGCTTCGGCCCGTTACTGTTCATAGGGATTTTCCAGGTTTTTTCCATTTAAGATAATCCGAGAAAATCATTTGATTTATTTAAGGCAATAAAAATATCAGAAAAATTCCAAGAAAAATCTCAAAAATACTTTGAGACATTCTGGACTTTAATAAAATATTTTTGGTAAAACTTTATTTTAGACTTTTCTTTTTATAATTATTTCTTGTCAAAAGGTAATATGTTTTAATTCAAAATAATTCAAATAAATCTCAGAAAATCCAAATAAATCCAAAAAATTCACAAAAATCATAAATTACAATAAAATAATATTAAATAAATAAAATACCAAAATTTGGGACGTTACAAACGGTCAGCGTGGGAATTCTAGAACTTAGGCCGAACAGGCTAAACAAGATTTTCGGACGAGGCGTGCAGTCTTTGGGCTTCGACCCGATCTTGTTCATGGCGAATTTCTTCGGGGTTTTTAATTAAAATAATTAGAGAAAATATTTTGATTTATTTAAGGCAATAAAAATACCAATAAAAGTCCCAGAAAAATCTCAAAAATACTTTGAGACATCCTGGACCCAAATAAAATATTTTTGGAAAAACTTTATTTTAAACTTATCTATTTATAATTAGTTTTTGGCAAAAAGCAATGTACTTAATTTTAAAATAATTCAAATAAATCCCAGAAAATCCAAATAAATCCAGAAAATTCACAAAAAGCACAAATTGCAAATAAACACTATTAACTAAATGAAAAGCCAAAATTTGGGGTGTTATAGAAGTTGTGGTTCAATCTACCACAGGGCAGAGTATAGAGCAATAGTTTTAAGTTTGAGTGAGATGGTCTGTATGATGGGTCTATTATTTGAACTTCAAGTATTGAGGAGTGGTCCCTTGGTACTACATTGTGACAATAAATATACGATTAATATTGCTAACAATCCATTACAGCATGATCGTACCAAGCATGTTGAAATTGATAGGTTCTTTGTCAAGGAGAAGCTAGATGACAGAATATTGAAGCTAAAGTATGTCAAGTCTAGTAAACAGTTGGCCGACTGCTTCACTAAAGGCTTAGTTTCCATCGAGTGTACTACAATATATAATAAGATGGGCATGATAGATATATCTGACCCATCTTGAGAGGGAGTGTTGGGACAGAGTTGGTTTAGAGTCAAATTCAGGATAGAGTTTGAGTCCAATATTAACTCTATTATTATTATTTCTATAAATAAAGGGCGTGGGGATTTAGGCAAATTGGCTAGTATAGTATACTACCAATGGTTATTACACAAAAGTTGCAGAAGTGGTTGAGTTTTTCTTTCTATTTTGGAATTAAGCATATAAATTTAATTTTGTGTATCAGATAATATTCTAGGATGGTTTTGACTGCTAGATCTTGGTACTGAACGATGGCACAAATATTATTTTTTGTAAGAACTAAGAACAAAAACAAGTATAATATTAGTATAATATAAGTTATAAGCATAGGTAAATTAATACCTGATCATTGATAGGGTCAGAGGATCACTGATATTAGTCATGCACGTACATTTATATGTCTACAGTTTCACAATGTTTGTATTTCATTTTAATTTTTTGTAGGAGTGTTCTTAATGTTTGTGAAAGTCTACCTATGTGTGTGATGAATAATTGACTGTGTTTGAGATTGTGGTGTTCAAATTTGAGTTTTATTTAAATTCATTTTGAATTTTAAGCAATTTGAGGTGTTTGTCAGTATGGGCTGCACTACTAGCCCTGGGTGCGGTTTTGCCGGCCTTGTGGTGCTACTGGGTCTAAGAGAGCAATAGTTATTTTCTAGGTGGATGATTTTTTTGGGTCTCAAGAAAATCGGCACTACCAACCCTAGGGGCGGTAGTATCGGCCGAGTACCACTATTAGCCCATAGTTGTCGGCTGTTATTCTGCAACATGTGGTTTCTCAAGATATCAGAGGGAGTGGTACTACCGGCCTTTGGTTAGCGGTAGTACCAAGTCTATGAACGAATTGTGATTTTTGTTTCGTTTATGTAAATGTATATTGTATATCATTATGAATAGTGCTACATGATGGTTTAGTTGTTTGTGTTAGTTGCAGGACTTCAGAATTAGGTCATGGTGAGGAGGAGATTGGGACAAGGCTAGGAGAGCTGAGGTCCAGAATAATGAAGGGGCACGGGAAGATAACTGTGGCCAGAAGTGGCTGCGAGCTGGGAAGGCAAGGAGCCAACCGAGACTAGTCTCAGGGAGGAGTTGAGGTCCATATAACAGTCAAGGAAGCCGTAGCCGTCATGGTGAAGCAGTCAAGGACAAGCAGTGCGCCAATCAACTTGGGCTCATTTGCAAGCGAGGATGGTCCGGTGGAGTCCAAATGTGTGAGAACCATGGCGAGAAGTCATTGGGATCACATGGTGGATGACAAAGCATGGGTGATGGTTTGAGTAGAAGGAAACAACCAATCATATGGAAAATTAGTAATTTATCCATTACTGGGGATCGAGGTGAAGCCAAAGTGGACATGGATGCAAATTCGGGGTCATGAAAAAGGCCGCTTTGAGAAGCATGCTTATGTGAGTGTAAAACCCGTCATGTGTTTTGGGTTATCGGGTTAGCCCATCTAAATGTAGATGGTATCCACTTGTGTGTCTAGATTTTAGGGTTAGCGTTGCCTCCTCTATATAAGAAGATGCAGAGGGAGGTGAGGCCTCAAGCCTGAAGCCTAGGAGAAGGATCAGGATTTCCACAAGATTTTGGTCTTCTTGTATGTGTGTGTGTGCTCATTGAGAGCTTTGCTCGCAGATGAGAGGCTTCATAATCATCCATCATACTCTAAAATGAAATCAAAATTAGTGCTCAAGTTTTGCCTCTTGTTTTGATCTTTCGTCTTCTTGAGTTTTCATCTTTCTTGTTTGGTTTATTCTACTCTTGATCTTGTGTTGCCAAGAATGAGTGATTGACGAATATATCCTTTGGGGATCATATCCCAATCATCTAGGTAAGCTCTCACTTTTTCATCAAGAGATTCTCGAGAAACTAGTTTTTGACTTGTGAGAGAAGGATTTCTGGTAGATTGTGTTCTTCAGCTTTTGGGGGAAATTTCTTTGAAGTTCTTGCTTGCTGTAACATGTGGGGTGCCATCTAAGTTCATCATGATCATCAAATCCCCACGAGCAAACACAAGTTGAAGATTTGGATTTTGACCTGGTTTTGGTGCAACCTTTGGTAAATTTGAAAAAGGTCAGATTTTTGACATCAATCCTTGTGATTGAATGTTGGAATATGTTCTTGACATATATAGGAAGGTATATACAAAGTTTCATAGGGTTTGGATCAGCTAATCAAAAGATATACCGATCGTTGGATTTGAAATCATACTGGTTTTACTGTTCACTATAGTAGAACCACCCCTACATAGGTCATAGTGCCAGAACCACCCCCTACATAGGTCATAGTGCCACCCCAGGGCTGAGATCTCTGAAAATTGATTTTTTTTTCACTTCCATTTGATCTCTTGGGGGTTTAGCTTGTTTCTTTGAGAGAACATTTTTATTTCCCTAATTTTTATTTGTCTCCTATTCACACCCTCTAGTCGCTTTTTCGATTCTTCAATTAGTATCAGAGCTTAGTTTTGCTCTTTCTAGATCTTGACTAGTCTCAAGAGCTATGGCAACTGATAAGTATTCCACAAAGTCACCAATATTCTCTGGGATGGATTGTCCTTTTTGGATATCCAAGATGGAGTCATAAATCACTGCTAAGGCATTTTCAATCTGGCAAAAGATGAAACTCTTGTATGAGGTTCTTGCCAACGAGAACGTCAACGCCACAAATATGATTGACGTTGAGGTAAATGCTAAGGCAACAAATATCCTCATACAGGGCCTTACTGACAGTGATTATGATGTGATCTCTCATTTGCAATCTATCAACTAGATCTGGTTGACTCTCGATGCTTATCTTGAGGGAAACACTCAGATCAAGATGATGAGGCAAGACCAGTTCAAGTGTGAGAACAACAAGTTTAAACAGCATGCTGGAGAGTCCTTAGAAGAGTGTTTTGGGCGTTTCACTAAGATTTTGAGTGATCTCCAAGCTGTTGGTTCCACATACTCTAACTCGAAGAATGCTTGACAATTTCTTACGGCACTTGACCTTCATGTTTGGGAGATGAAGGTGACCTCCATCAAGGACACCATAGACCTATCAACTCTAACTCTTGATGGGCTTTATTCCTAACTCAAGACTCATGAGATTCATTTCGTTTCTTACAAGAGAAAGTCACAGTCGATAGCCTTGGTCACCGATCTCACCACTTCTAAGATTTCCTTTGGTGCTTTCCTTTTGGCTCTCTAGGAGATGAGTGATGAGCATTTGGAGAGTTTTCCAAGAAATTAGCTTGCTCTCATAGCCAGAAAATTCTCCCATGCATACAACAGTGAGAGAGAGAGGAAGAGAGGTGGTTTCATCTCCTGCTTCGAGTGTGGTGGTCCCAACCATATTTGGGCAAACTGCTATAAGTTGGAGAAGGGCAAGAATAACACAGAGGTGCAAACAAGTATGTCCACACCAACCAGATCCGCAACTCATGATCCCGTGTGTGAGAAGAAGTACCGCAAGTTCACAAAAAATAAGAAGCTCTTCCACCACTTCCTCACTGCACTTGATGATGGAGAGGATGATCCGCAAAAGAAGACCAAGAGCGGTGATGACTTCACCGGTATGTGCTTCATGGCCGACGAGAACAGCATCAGCAACGATGACCTCTATAATGAGTCTGATGAGGGTCATAGGGCTAGGAAGGAAGAGATTTGAATTATAGACTACGGCTATTCTTACCACATGACCAAAGATTCTCGTTGGTTCTCTTCTCTAGCCTGTGCTCCTAGTGATGAGCTAATTACCTTTGGGAATGCTTCATGAGATAGAGTCATCACTACAGGTACCATTCATATTAATAATAATTTCATTCATAAAGATGCTAAATTAGTAAGTAAGCTGCGAGACAATTTGCTTTTAGTTTTTTAGCTTACAGATGATGATTTCAAGCTGAGCTTCAAATGTAATGCTCGTAGAATTCTTGATTCTTCCGAAGGGTTAATTTGCGAGATTTCTAGGTATGGAAGTGTTTTTCGTGCTGACTTTGTTGTTTCTTCTGGTGATTCTCTCTGTTGACTAGTTGCTCCAGAGTCCTAGGATCTCTCCTTTTGGCATAAGAGACTCGATCACATTGGGTTTGATACTTTGACCCAAGTTAGTAGCTATGATCTTATTCGTGGTTTGCTTAAACGCAAAATGGTCATAGACTTGGTTTGTTCCCCTTGCTAATATGGTAAGATGGTTATTGCTTCTTATCCCCCTGTCACTAGGGTGATGACTGATACACTAGTACAGCTTTTACATGTGGACACTATTGGTCCAACTAGAGTGCAGTCAGCAGGTGAGAAATGGTATATTCTTGTCACTGTTGACAATTTTTCAAGATACTCTTGGGAGTTTTTCTTGGCCTTGAAGGATTAGTCTTTTAGCCATTTTAGGGGTTTAATCCATAGGTTGTCCCGAGTGCCTTATGAGCTATAACACAATGACAATGGCATAGAATTCAAGAACACCTATTTTAAGAGCTTCTGTGAGGAATCATGTACTGAGCATGAATTCTCCTCTTCATATGTCCTTTAGCAAAATGGCATAGTAGAGAGGAAGAATAAGACCTTGGTCGAGATAGTTAAGGCAATGTTAGATGAATATAGTAATCCTAAGAAATTTTGGGTTGAGGCTATAGTGTCTTTCATATAAGTATATGAGTTGTGGTGTGAGCGTAAGCCAAGTGTTTCTCATTTTCATGTTTTTGGATACAAGTGTTTCATTTGAAGTCTGAAAACCTAGATAAGTTTGAGTCTCATTCTTCTGATGGTTTCTTTCTAGGTTACTCAACTTTTTCTTGTAGCTATAGGGTCTGAACTTGTGATGGGAGTAAGATTATGGAGACTTGTGAGGTGACCTTTGTTTAAGCCAGTCCAGGAGGTAGACCAGATATATCAAGTTCCACTTTCCTCTTCGAGATCATCTTTGTAGAGGATAAGGATGATAGAGATGATGGTATTCTACCTAATCCAATCCTTCCTACACCTGAGGTGTCTCTTATTTCTATCTCTACACCTCGGGAAGACCAGCCCTTACCTTCAAACTCATACAGCTATTGGCTCTGCTTCTGCCTCTTTTTTTCTTGAGATAGAGGACACTTCTTCTAGACCTCCCTACCATATTTAGCAATGTCATCCACCTAATCAGATGAGTGAGAATCTGTTTGAGTGTGTCATACACTCAAAGTCAGGCTTATCTCTTTTATGTCTTCATTCTATCTTTGTTGCCTCCTTTAAGTCAAAAGATGTCTCTCATCCATTGATAGATGAGTTTTGGATTAATGCCATGCATGAGGAACTTAAGAACTTTGCGAGGAATAAGGTTTAGTAGCTTGTTGAGCCCTCATCTGATCATAGCGTCATTTGGGACCAAGTGAGTGTTCTAAAACAAGCAAAGTGAGGATGGGGTTGTAATTAGAACTAAGGCTAGGCTTGTTGCTTAGAGCTTCACTTAGCTTGAGAGCCTTGACTTTCAGGGGACTTTCACCCCCTATAGTTAGACTAGAGCCTATTAGGATCCTACTTGCATTTTTAGCAGCAAAGTTAAGAGTACATTCCTTAATGAGTACATTGAGGAAGAGATTTATCTAAGGCAGCTTTCTCGATTCGAGAATGCCAAGTACCCAAACCATGTCTTTAAACTTTTCAAGGCTTTGTATGAACTTATGCAGGCACCTAGAGCTTCGTATGAGATGCTTAAATCCTACCTTTTTATTTATGGTTTTGATATGGGTAAGGTAGATAAGACTTGGTTCATTAGACACGTAGACTCAAACTTTCTCCTTGTCCAGATCTATGTGGATGACATTATCTTTGGTGACTCCTTGCATGCTCTTTTTCTCAGTTTTCAAATGTAATGAGAACAGAGTTTGAGATGAGCATGATGGGCAAGTTGAACTACTTCCTTAGCTTAAAGAGGAAGCAAATTCGGGAGGGTATTTTCTTGCATCAAGGCAAGTATACTCAAGACCAACTGAGACACTTCGACATGTCTGAAGGGAAGCTAATGATGACTCCTATGGCCACCACAACAGTTCTTTAGCCAAATGAGGATGGTGAGGCAGTAGACCAGAAGAAGTTCCCTCTTATACCTCACTGCCTCGAGGCCTAACATACACTTTGATGTATATTTGTGCCCGATTTCAGGCCTCTCCTTGTGCCTCTCACCTCTAGGCAGTGAAGCACATCTTCAAGTACCTTCAAGCTACCATCACTATGGTACTTGGCACTTTTCTTCTTCTTGTTTATCCCTTATAGTCTTTTCAAATGCAGACTTTGGTGGCTATAGGATAGATAGGAAGAGAATTTCTAACACCTACCAATTCGTTTGCACTTTCCTTGTTTCTTGGTCATCTATGAAGCAGTTTGGAGTTGCATAAGTCCACCGCTGAGGCCGAATACGTGGCAGTAGCCAGTCGCTGTAATCAGGTACTTTGGATGAGATTGACTTTATGAGACTTTAGGTTAGCTATAGATAGCGTTTCACTTTTCTATGATAACACTTCTGCTATTCACATAGTCAAGAACCTAATATAGCACTCTAGGACTAGGTATGTAGATATCAAATATCACTTTCTTAGAGACCATATGGCGAAGGGTGACATAGTGCTCTAATTTGTGGAGAGTGGCCACTAGATTACTGATATCTTTATCAAGCCTTTGCATAGCTCTAGGTTTGTGGCATTGAGGGGAGATCTTGGAGTTGTGAGCTCTTACGGCATCACTTGAGGGGAGCTAGTTTTGTATATTATGTATTATATGTTTACTTCAAGTATTTTCTTTTCTTTGCATGTTTTGGGTGTCTTTAGGCTTTTCTTTTATAGTTTTGAGTTCACTTCACTTAAACTTCTAGCATGCTTTGCATGAACCTCTTATCTTCTGCTATAGGTTGTTATCATGCTTAATTAGCTGTTTTCTCTTCACTTTAGGTTGAGTTCTCTCACAATTTTATAAGTCTATCAAGTGTTAGGCCCCCTAGGTAGACAGGGTTTGTGTGCACTCCCTAGTTAGCGTTTATAGAGTCAGCTTTCCAATGTTAGTCATATAGAGAATATTAGAGCAATTCTAAGCTATAATGTTCTCTACCATTTTTTCTTTGCTCTATAGCCACCTAGTTTTTAGTTTCTCTGTTTCCTCTTCGCATTCTATATTTCTTATTTTAGTGGAGTTTATTTGAAAGTTTTCTACACTTAACTTGAAAATAACTCAACTTGAAACAAATTTGTATTTAAAATTGATCCATTTGTTGATGGGGAGCCTTGAGAAGCTTTTCTTCATGTATTACATATAGACTTCATTTTTTGTTTTAATAGGCTTTGTCTATTATGCAAATGAATTCTCATTCATGTTTGCATCTTGCTACTTTTCTGAAGCTTAGTAATGTCAAATTCCATATTTCTTCATCATGCTAATCTTGCGAAAAGAATTTGATCTTAATGAAAACTTGATGAGACATGTAGCTTTTACTTGCTATATTTCCTCACTAGGTGTGTATGCCATGTTTTGTAAAATCGTGGATTTCTACTAGAGTGTCAGGTCCTGAATATGTAAATGCTGACCGTTTGTGTATTCCGCACTAGTCTAGAATCACGCTAGTGCATACAGGCTCAACATAGATGAATATCACAATCATACTCAGTGATAATATAATAAAGACTTCATCAAGTTAAGCAAAACTGTTAAACGACCTTATGGTCCACCTAATATGAGTACGCCACGTAGGGCTAAAACTAGAAAAACAATAGAACAGTAGCAGAAATAAATATTAGCGTACAAACCCTTCAACTACCATAGGCAACTGACAAGGTTCGCACCCTAGTTGTTCGCCTCCTCTTGGATTTTCTCCTTAAAAGCAGGTGTTGTTTCTTCTCCAACTGATGATGTTTTGTTGCAAGGGGTGAGTACATAAAACACTCAACAAGCCATGTACAGAATGCAAGTCTAACATACTATATGCATGACTTAGTACAAAGGATAGGCTACAAGGTTATTTTACATAAGCAGCACTTGTAAAGAAATAGTATAAATAGATTGAAAGATAGTAAAATAAATAATAACAATAATAACTTTTGCATTTGTTTTCCAATAACCAACTCACAACCTTATTTCTCATTTCAACTTCCCATTCCCACATTTGTTTTAATAAAATCTAACCCTTGACTGTAATCACGGAGCAATGCTCAATACCGCGAGCACGGATATTTGAATAGGTTTTACACTCTGCAGAGGTTATACACTTTACTCACAAGATACAACTATACACCACAAAGGCGAGTGATCATAACAAACCCTTTCCAATATCTATCTAAACCCGGTACTATCCGCTAAGGTTTCAACACTGGTGGGACTGGTTACCACATCTAGGGCCCCCCTCTTGCGCCATGTGAGATAACCTGTGCAAGGACTGGTTACCACTACCCGGGCCTCACACCACCACTAATACTATCAAAGTTTAGACTCAACAAATTAATCAGCTAGGTCTGTCCCATACCAGACTTGTGGTTGCATGAATGATTCAGTTCAAATTCTTACAAGGTTAAGTCCTTAATTAACGAAGGCAAGACTAACAAAAAATCATCATAACCATAAACCACAATTGTCAAAAAAAGCAATGCGACCACCCACATGCCACATTGGCCCACCACAAATATATGCCACTTGCCTTGTTCTAAATCATTTTACCACCCCGGTTAGTTACCATGAACCACGTGCCATCAACAATACCAACATTGTGTGACAATACCTGACACACAAGTTAATAAATATGTTTCATAATCATTAAACAAGATTAATCATTTGCACATAAAATGATGACTCGTTGCACGGCTAAGCATACTACTTGCATTCTAACTACCCACATTGGCAATTATAGCTACCAATTACATTAAACCATTCTAGGGTGACAAATGAGATATGACATAGCAAGGTGGATATAATTCAAGTGGACGATTAGTTATTCCCAACATATGTAAAACAAAGGGTAATTGAATTAACATGCAATATGTTGAAACAATATAATATTTAAAGCATAGGTTCAACAAGATCAAAGCACGACTTACCTTTGAAAAGCTTTGACTCCTGCTATGGACCTTGTTCAAGCGCCGGCTCCTTGACGACAAACTCACCTGGCAACTAGACGTCTACACGTAACAAAAGAGAAAGCAATAAATACCTAAAAAATCAAGTGAGATCAACTTCAAAAATTAAATAAAATTCACCATTAAATAGAGCATGATTTTACAAATTTTTGAAAACTAGAATCACCTCAATCGGAGCTCGAATGCAAAATATATAGCTATTCAAAGTTGGAATAAATGAAAAATCAGAAAATCCAAATTAACCGAATTATTTTTATATAGGAAAATTAGATTTATGATGTCATCATGACCTAATGATGATGTCAGCACAAAATTAAATTTTGCTAAATTATTTTTCTAAAGAAAAATAGAATTATGACATCAGCGGACACGTGGCCCAATCAGGTGCTGACACGCGGCATGACCACAGCGCGACATACGTCACCGGCGTATGGACTCGATCCACAACCGGTGCTAGTCCACGGTGGACCGATAGTACTGTGCTATGCACCGGCTAACGCAAGCAACACACGTGGCATAGACTCAACGGACAAGATTAAGACACGCGACGATAATAATCTCAACCGTTCATTACTGATCGGACGACGGAGATTGAAAGGGGGTGGCGTTAGTGGCGACCAGCGATGGTGATGCCTCAGGCTTTGCGCAACACGCAGCAACACGGGACTGGCCTGGGGAGCAGTGCGATCACAGCCATTTGGTTTGAATCCGATGGCCTTGATCTGACGAGCGGTAGCTGGGGCTTTGCATCCTGTGCCCCAAGCGTGCCGCTCCTCGCCTCCCCTGCCCCACCGCATCACCATGCCCACCTCACTACCTCCACCGATGCTATGCTTCGGTTCGCTCCTATCAGTGATGCACCCCTACGGCCTTTGCGATAGGCGCCACTGCCCATTGGCCTAGCTAAACTCGGCCGACCGACTGCTACTCTATCATCTGGTGGCCACCCACCTTGTGATTCCCTTGGCCTCCCACCTTCGCCTCAACCGGCATGCCTCGTGTCGCTAGCCTCTACGGCTGCCTTCGCCAATTTGCTTATGGCCGGTTAGGCCACCGTCCACATCGCCAACATCGGGTGCCAGCAACGCGTTGTGCCGCTTTCCCGTGGCTACAGTACCACCCTAGCCAACCAGCTCATTTGCACACTCGTGAACTAAAGAGGCCGAAAAGATAGCCATTAAAACCAGTCAAATTTGAATTAGATCTCAAATGTGAATTTAATTCCATTTTAGGTTTTGTCAGAACCGGATTTCTAAATCCAAACCCTTTGTGTAATAACATATGCTAGTTCAAAAAAGCTAGCACACAAGGTGGAAACATTGATGATAACACAATCATATCGTGAATAAAAAATTATTATTTAAGCAAAAAGTTATTAGCCTTATGGCCAACTATTACAAATAAGCAGCCTCATGGCTTGAGTTCAACAAAACAGCAGTGAAAACGAAATAACAGTAGCAGGATAAGCCCATTCATTTGCCTAACAGGCAATCGACTATGATACACATCCTACCATTCCAGGTCACCTTCGTCGTAACCACTACAAATAACTCATAGTCACCTTCAACTTCTGCACAGTGCTCTGTGGAAAGTAGGGATGTTGCAAGGGTGAGCACAAAATGTATTCCGAAAGTCTTGGAAATATAATGCATGATAATTATATGCAAGGCTAATCAATTGAAGGCATAATGTGGCTCTTTTAGCTTAAAGTAAAGTTTAACTGTAAATACAAATAGTAATTTCACAAAGAATCATTTGACCAAAATGTAAATAAATAATAATTGAATTTGAAAAAGTTAACTAAATAGGTTCCAACCACCTGACTAGCTCCAACCGCCAAACCACAACCTGAGAGTTCCATCCACTCACGGATTCCCAAACTATCATTTTTATTTAAAACAAAACATTAAAATATATAATGTGCAAGCGTACCTCGCCTGCTCTTGACTGTGAGCACAACTGCTTAAGTAGTTTTAACTCTATAGAGTGTGTAAAGCTTTACCCAAAAGACATGATCGACTTCCTTAGGTGCATTGGCAGAGAGATCATGACAAGGCCTTTATAATGTACAGCCCCACTATTAACCTCTCCAAACAAGGTTTCACCATTGAAGAGTTCCATCCACCCAGTCAGAAGCCCCCACTTGCGCCATGTGTGGAAAAACTGTCTCCATCCGACACATACATTCCACTGACTTGTGAAGCCAATAATGAGATGCACAAATTAATTAGCTAGGTCATGCCCATATAGACTTGTAGTTGTATAGTAATGTTTGGTCTATGGTAACACATGCTTCGGTCCTTAAATGACTAGAGCGGAACATTCACTTTACAAACCAAACATCCATATGCTCGACCTAAACTATTTCTACTTTATTTCATTTAAATAACAATAGCAATACCAATTGCTGCAACTTCACAAATAAGTTTAAACAATATTTGAAATGATTCCCATTATTTTATAATATCGAAATGTTTAAGTTGGACTAAGCAATTCTACCGCTCCATGCTACTCTACTTGTTATCACCAAATAAAATAGCTAGTATCATCTAGGGTGACAAAAGTTCATCTTGATTAATGTCAATGAGGGTATAACAAATCTGGGATTTAACTAAACATTAAGACCATGCTTTGAAGTAAATTGCATAAAAGTAAGCATGCATAACTTAAAACAACATAAGCATTTTTATAAAATTTGGGATCAATA
This sequence comes from Guadua angustifolia, assembly GCA_036346375.1. Lineage (NCBI taxonomy): Eukaryota > Viridiplantae > Streptophyta > Magnoliopsida > Poales > Poaceae > Guadua > Guadua angustifolia. The sequence continues at coordinate 52,587,318 of CM070508.1, forward strand.
TTTTCAAAGAAGACTTGACTTCGTTGTCTTCTGCTGGTTCTACCTTCGACTGTTGATTCAACTGAGCTTCGACTACGTCATCTACCTAATGCTTCTTGAAATTTTTGCCAGAATCTTGAAATGAATTGAGTGCCTCAATCTAATACAATTCTCTTTGGCACACCATGCAAACACACAATCCTTGACATATACAACTCTACAAGTTTATCTCTCTGGTAGGTAGTTCTCACAGGAATGAAAGGTGCAAATTTTGTCAATTGATCCACTACCACCCATATTGAGTTATTACCTGATCTGGTTCTCGAAAGTCCTGTAATAAAATATATTCCAATCTCTTCCCACTTCCATTCAAGTACCTTTAACAGCTGTAACAATCTAGCAGGTCATTGATATTCAGCTTTCACTCGCTGGCATATATCACACAAAACTGTGTAGTCTGCAATTTCCTTTCTCATCCTTGGCCACTAATATATACCATGAAGATCATGATACATCTTAGTATTGCCAGGATGAATTAAGTACACTAACTCATGCGCCTCCTTTAATATCAAATGCTTGATTTCTTTTGATTCAGCACATATATACATTTTCCAAGCCAAAGTATTCCTTTTTCATCTTCTGAAAATCCTGGGCTTTACCTTCCTTTATTCTATACTTGATCTTAGTAGTTTCTTTATTTGACTTTTGCATCATTTTGATCTAATCCTCCAAGGTGGGTTGAATCTCTAAAGCAACTACAGAACATTTCTCTACTAGTTCCAAATTCAAACGCTAAAACTACTCGTGAAGTGCATATTGTCCTTCTTGAATCATCAAATTATAGCAGCAGCCCTTCTGTCTTAAAGCATCGGCAACTACATCAGCTTTGCCAGGATGGTAATTTATTCCCACATCATAATCTTTGATTAACTCCAACCATCTTTTTTGTCTTAGGTTGAGGTATACTTGAGTGAAGATATACTTCAAACTCTTGTGGTCTATAAAAATCTCACAATAATTCCTGAGGAGATAATGTCTCCACAAATTTAGTGCATGCACAACTATAGCCATTTTGATGTCATGGGTTGGGTAGTTTTCCTCATGTGTCGCAATTGTCGTGAGGTGTATACAACTACTTTGCCTTCTTTCATCAAGACAAATCCAAGTCCCTATCTTCAAGCATCACAAAAAATCTCAAAGTTCTTCCGAATATCTGGTAAAATGAGCATTAGGACTATAGTCAGTCTTTTCTTTAATTCTTGAAAACTTTTCTCACATACTTCAGACCATTCAAATTTCTTCTCCTTCTTAAGCAACTGGGTAAAAGTTCTTGCATTTTTTGAGAATCCTTCTATAAATCTTCGATAGTATCCCGCTAAACCAAAAAAACTTCTAATGTCAGGCACTAACTTGAGTTGCCTCCAGTCAAGTAAACCTTTCACTTTTCTGAGGTCTACAGAGATGACTCTAGTAGAGATTATATGTCCTAAGAAAGCAACTTCCTTCAACCAAAACTCACACTTACCGAATTAGGAATACAACTGGTGATTTCTATATTTTCCAACACCATTCTCAAATGATCTTCATGTTTTTCTTCATCTTTGGAATAGACAAAAATGTCATCTATGAATACCACTATGAACTTGTTTAGGTATTCCATAAACACTTTATTCATTAGATTCATGAAATAAGCTAGTGCATTGGTCAGACCAAAAGATACAACCGTGAACTCATAGAGTTCATAACGGTTACCAAAAGCTGTCTTCAGAATATCTTGTGACCTTATTTTCAACTAATGGTATCCAGATCGAAGATCGATCTTGGAGAAAATACAAGCTCCTTTCAACTGATCAAACAAGTCATTAATCCTAGGCAATGGATATTTGTTCTTAATTGTGACTTCATTCAGGGCTTTATAGTCTACGCACAAGCCAAACAATTATTCTTTTTCTTTACAAAAAGAACTAGTGCTCCCCAATCTGACGAACTTGGACGAGTGAATCCTTTTTCTTGCAACTCCTCAATCTACTTCTTCATCTCAGTGAGTTCAATGGCTGGCATGCGGTAGGGTCTCCTAGAAATAGGTGTCGTACCAGGGACTAGTCTATAATGAACTCTACATCCCGATCAGGCCATATACCTGGTAATTCTTCAGGAAATACATCTAGGTATTCTCGCACCACAGGAATACTTTAAAAGTTATTTCCTCTAATCTATTCAGAGTGCATTTCTCACATGAGGACTCATTAGGCATATACTCTACTCGAATGCCCTCTGAATTGGTGAGGGTGATGGCTCTATTGGCACAATCTATTTTATCTTTATACTTAGTTAACCAGTCCATCCCTAGAATAACATCTACTCATTTTGAATCCAGAATAATAAGATTCGCTAAGAATTCTACCCCATTGATTTTTATGGTTGCACTTGGGCATTTGAACTAGTTCTCAACTCTTTCCAAAGTGATTGAACTATCATGGAGCTCTTAAGGGTAAAGGTTTCCCAACCAAATTGTTTAATAAAATTTTTTGATATAAATGAGTGCAATGCTCCAAAATCAAATAATGCTGAGGTAGTTATTAAGTATACAAGGAACTTACCCAAAACCACATCTGGTGCCTCCTGAGTTTCTTTTATAGTCATGTGGTTGACATGTCCTCTTCTAAAAGATTGTGGAGCTCTTAGCGTCTGTGATGCTCTACATCCTTGTCCTCGCGTAGGAGCTCTTGCGGAATTAGATCCCAAGTTGAATAGAGCTGGGGTCACTAGCTGATGTTTCTAAGCACAGTTGTTGGCATAATGTCCCATCTAATGGCAGTAAAAACATTGAACTCCTACAACATTTGAGTTCCCTTTTTGAGATTGAACACTGGTGTTATGTTGGAGTCCTTAAGCAACTGGGCGTGGTCCAAAATTAGTTGTACAATGTGCTCCTTGTACAGGTGTCTTGTTGGCCTATTGAGGTTGGAAGCGCTGTTGAGAACCACTCTAGTTTCCTTGATGCAGCTTGCAGAACACCCTCTTCTTCATCTCTACAATGCCCGCAAGCACATGTGCAGTATAGAAAGCTTGAGAGAATTCCTCTCAAGTGATTGCTTGCACATTTGTGTGGGCAGCACAAGAATTATCCCACCAAGTAGCAGCTACTCCTTTTAATTGATGGCTTGCGTAAAGAACTTTCTCATGATCATCACACTGAGCCAACCACAACTTCTTCTCCACATCCTTCAGCCAATCGTTTTCCTCCAAGGGTTCACCTACTCCCATGAAGGTAGGCGGTCTGGTTCTCATAAACTCCCCAAGTTTAGACTAGCATGGCATCATTGGTGTTACGGCTGGTGCTAGCTGTGATATTGTTCACTTTGTTCTAAGCAAGGGCCTACAATAACTAAAGCTACATTGTCATCATCTACTGAATGTCTACTGTTGGGGATTGGAATGGTGGCGGCAGCGATGGTACTTACTGCTCTGGCTGTTTTTGTTGTTCCAGAACATCCTGTTGTTCTTGTGGTACTGCCTGCCCATGTCTATGACCACGACCTCCTCTACGATCAGCTCCACAACCTCTTCCTTGACTCTCCATCTGAAGTGACAGTCATGGATAGGTTAGCAATAGATGAGAGGGAAGGAGCAAAGATAAGAAGACTAGGGAGGTAGACATTCCAAGACCAAACAAGTAATTAAACTCCAAACGAAATAGCTTTATTCCAAGTAAGAGAAATAGTTTTATTATGGCAACATCACAAGTGCACTAAGGCTTGATGTCATCCAAACATACCAAAATAAATTGGCTACCGATAAACTGAACTAAAAAACAAACTAGACTAAAAGCTAAGCTGAAACTAGAAATAAAGCTATACCTCAAACTCGACATTCTCCTCTACCTCAACTGGCTTTGGGTCTTCCTCCTCATGCTTTGACATGCCTTCAATGGTGAGACGCGGACCAACAGTAGTAGAAGTTCCTGCTCCTCCTGTAGGGTTGAAGAGACTTTGGTACTCTGGCACAGTCATGCGGAGCTCTGGTAGGTAGGAGACCTTCTTGCGTCAAGTGCTGCGAAGACAAGAGTATTGATGCTTCCTACTCTGAGACACCTCTGCAACAGAAGCCTGACTCTCCTTCAGCTGAGCAATCTCCTATTGAGCTGCCTATAGCTTATCGTAAATGTCCATCAACTCCATGGCCACATGAACATAGGCATTGTCCTGTGCCTTGATGAGGGCTACCATGTGGACCACAGTAGTATCCCCTTCTTCATCAGCACTCTTGAATTGATTGAACGGCTTGTTGTCATCACAAGCGAGAAAGTAGCGATAGGTTGTATGTTGAAGCTCATGGAGAAAGATGTACCAAAGACGAGCAATTGCCTCTCTAGCAACTTCCTGACATCCCAACTTGTATGTCTCTCTATTCACAATGAAACGATAAGGTCTATCAACTCTCAAGTGGCTCTTTGAGAAGATGGTGAATTTAACCCTCCAAAACTCATGATCATCCTCCTCAACCATGAACCTCTAGTATTATGGGCGATGAACACGTCCAAGCTCCTGAAGCATGAACCACAATTGCTCATAGAATCCTCTGTCCTTCTTAGCATAGGAGTTGATGAACGTCATCTATAAATTTTGATGTAAGACAAAGAGAAATTAGCAAAACAATTTTTAAACAAAAAAGAAGAGAACAAAAGCAAGAGAATAAGAAGGGTAAGGTAGTAGCAAAGAAACTTATAGTTTTTATAAATACTTATTTTTAATATAGTCCTTAAGGCTTGATATTCTAACTAGATCGTAACCTATAGTCGATATGGCTCTAATACCACCTCTGTCAAGACCGGATTTCCAAATCTAAACCTTTTGTGTATAACCTGTGCTAGTCCAAGAAAATCTAGCACAAATAGTGGAAACAGTGATGATAACACAATCATATCATGAATAAAAAATTAATAATTAAGCAAAAAGGTATTAGGCTTATGGCTAGCTATTACAAATAAGCAGCCTCATAGCTTTAGTTTAATAAAATAGCAGTGAAAACAAAATAACAGTAGTAGAATAAGTCCATCTATTTGCCCAACAGGCAATCGACTCAGGTATGCGTCCTAGCATTCTGGATCACCTTTGTCATAACCACAAGCAAAGAACTCGTAGTCACCTTCACTGGAAACAGTGATGATAACACAATCATATCACAAATAAAAAATTATTAATTAAGCAAAAAGATATTAGTCTTATGGCCAGCTATTACAAATAAGCAACCTCATGGCTTGAATTCAATAAAGTAGTAGTGAAAACGAAATAACAGCAGTAGAATAACCCCATCCATTTATCCAATAGGCAATTGAATGGGGTACGCGTCCTAGCATTCTGGATCAACTTCATCGTAACCACAAGCAAAGAACTCGTAGTCACCTTCAGCTTCTGCACACTCCTTTGTGGAAAGTGGGGGTATTGTAAGGGTGAGCACAAAATATACTTCATAAATCTTGAAAATATAATGCATGATAACTATATGCAAGGCTAAATAATTGAAGGCATAATATGGCTCTTTTAGCATAAAGTAAAGTTTAACTATAAATACAAATAATGATTTCACAAAGCATCATTTGACCAAAATGTAAATGAATAATAATTGAATTCGAAAAAATAACTAAACAGATTCCAACCACCTAACTAGCTCCAACCGCCAACCACAACCTGAGAGTTCCATGCACTCACGGATTCTCAAACCATCATTTTTATTTAAAAAATCATAAAATCTACAATGTACAAGCGTACTCGCCTGCCCTTGACTGTGGGCACGACTACTTAAATAGTTTTAACTATATAGGGTGTATATAGCTTTACCCACAAGACATGATCGACCCTTGTTGCCATGCAATTAACACACTTCCTTGGGTGTGTCGGCAGAAAGATAATGACAAGGCCTTTACAATATACAGCCCCACTATTAACCTCGCTCACTAAGGTTTCACCACTGAAGGGTTCCATACACCCAGTCAGAAGCCCCCACTTACGCCATGTGGGGAAAAACTGTCTCCATCCGACACCCACATTCCACCAACTAGCGAAGCCAATAATGAGATGCACAAATTAATTAGCCAGGTTATACCCATGTCCATGGTAACACAAGCTTTGGTCCTTAATTGACTAGGGTGAAACATTCACTTTACAAGGTCTCGTGCAACCAGCCCTTGCCAAACATCCATCTGCCCCGGTCTAAACCATTTTCACTTTATTCCATTTAAATAATAACAGCAATACCAATTGCCGCAACTTCACAATTAAGTTTAAACAATGTTTGAAATGATTCCCATAATGGCATAATACTGAAACATTTAAGCTGGACTAAGCAATTCTACCTTCTCTTGCTAGTCTACTGGTTATCACCAATTTAAATAGCTAGTATCATCTAGGGTGACAAAGATTCATCATGATTAATGTAAATGAGGGTATAACAAATCTGGAAGTTAACTAAACTTTAAGACCATGTTTTAAAGTAAATTGCATAAAAGTAAGCATGCAAAACTTAAAACAACATAAGCATTTTATAAAATTTGGGATCAACATGTTGAAGGAAGACTTGCCTTCATTGCCTCCTACTGGTTCTACCTTCGACTATTGATTTGAAAAAATCCAAAAATTAAAAAGACTGGTACTGGAAGGTAGATTTTGAATTTAGATGAATTTAAAAATTTGAATTACTAGAATTAGAGCTTGAATGAAGGAGAACGGGCTCTTAGAAGATTCCTAGGTCTAAAATTTAGATAAAGGATAAAAGGTTGACACGTGGCATGATCTAATTGATTGGAATTGTGGATTTTTCTGGAAAATAGGAAAAATAAAAAGAAATGCGTTGCTTGGTCCATGGTGGATTAGGAGCATCGAGAGGGGAGATGCTGATGTGGCTCACCACGTTGATGTGTACGCCACACGGCAGGTTAGGGCAGACGTGCCAGCCGACGTGCCAGCCTTGCGGTGGGTGACGCAACGTGGGTACTAGTGCCGAGGCAACCCTGATGCTGCGCTGTGGTAGGTGCCATGCGGTGGCTAGGGCTAGCGTGGTCGAGCCATGTGGCTGCCGACACGGCACAACCGATGAGGTGAAGAGACCAACGCGGCTCGTTCGGGCCACGACGGATCGAGGGCTGGGCTTAGGGCAAAAGAGAGAGGGCGCCGCGAGGTGTTCACCGGAACCAACAAACATGGTGGAGACTCACCAGTGAGGGCAAACAGTGACGAAGAAGACCAACGGCATGGCGGTGCAAGGCAAAGGCTAGGGTTTGCAATTTGATGGCGCTCGGGTGGCAAAACTCGGAAAAAGCGAAAGGGGGAGGGTGGCGGCTTTTATAGGCACAGATCCCCATGAGTTTGGTGCTGATACAGTGCTAACAGCCACGGAAAAGGCAGCGGTGGGTGCGGAGTCCGACTACATAGCAGAGTCCGCGAGGAAGATGGCTCAAGGATGATGGGTTAGTAACTGATAGGTGGGCTCCACGCGTCAGCGTGCATGGCGCGAGGATGGATGGGGCGAGGGTTAAGCAAAGTAGTGGAGGAGCGAACCAGGCCGGGAGAGGAAAATCGAGCCAGGCAGTGGGGAAAATGAAGGCGGGCTGGGTTGGGGTGGGAAGGAGCCAGGCCGAAGGGAAAAACAGCCTGTGCAGAAAAGGAGAAAAGAATTGATTTTTCCTTTCAGATAATTTCAAAAAATTAGAAAAAGCCAAAATAAAAAGCAAATGAATTAAAAAAATCCCTGAAAATTCTCAAAAATACTTTTAAGCATTTGAAACCCAAATAAATTATCATGAACTTATTTAATCTTATAATTTTTATTTAAATGATTTGCTTCCACTAAATGTTTTTTAAATTCACGAAAATTTTAAAAAGGGCTCAAAAATGGAATGTTACATGTTCAAGTGGGATTTCTTATTTTCTCTTTAATTCTATTGCATTTTAATATATAATATGGAGAACTTAACAAAATTCAAGTGGTGCTTCTCGGTACTTTAGTTTAATAATATGGAGAAATTAACAATATTGCACTTTAGTATATAATATAGTTGTATACTTGTACACTCGTATTTATTCCTAAATTTCAATGTGGAAAAATGAACTTTGTGTAATTATTTAACAAGAAATTGAGGTGGCACTCCAACCGATAAGAGCACAACTCAACCAAAGCGACTTCGACTATAATTTAATCTCAATAAAATTATTGCTTACCCGAGGCATTGCATTGAGTTGATATCAGTATATTGCCTTATCGAGTTGACATTGATCCTTTGAGGTTTTGAGCCTAACACCAATTTCGATTCTGGGTTCGCCACTGACCCTCGCTCTCCCAATCCCTCTCTCTCGCTCTCCTTGGTCATCGCCGCACCTAGCTCTATCGCTCCTCTCGCTGCTCGCTCGCTCGTCGATCTCTCTCTCTCATTCTCTCCTCACCCAATGGTGCCCATCGCCTATCCACTCCTCTCACCGCCTCGCTCACTCATCGCTGAGAGAGATTGACAGAGCGATAAGAGAGAGAGAACTAAGAGAGTTGAGAGAGATGGGCGAGAGAAAGTAGGGCAACGGACGAGAGAGAGAGAGAGAGAGAGTGAGAGAGACATGCGAGAGATTAAGGCGGGTGAGAGAGAGGGAGAGCTGAGAGACAGAGCAATAGGTGAGGGACAGGGAGGGCTGAGAGGGATTGAGAGACATAGGCGAGAGAGAGCTGAGAGAAATTGAGAGAAACGGGCAAGAGAGGGGAGAGCTGAGAGAGATTGAGAGAGACGAGTGAGAGAGAGAAAGTAGCTTCTTGCAAATGTGCAAGTCTTTGTACTAAGGAGTATCATGTACTCACGCAAACACTGCAAATGTCACTCTGTATCTTTTCAAAAATGAATAAAATTTAGTTCCCTTTTTCTACTAATATTTGTGTCCACTATCACAGCTCTGTGCATCTCCAGTCCTTTCCTCTTGTAGCAATAGTGCAAATGGGCCGGGCTTGAACCGACACGGTATGAAGCGCAAATGGGCCGTGCTTGGGCTCGCCGAAGACAAGCCAGGAGGCATGGCACGGTGGGCATGATGGGACGTCGCGGCCCAACACGGTTCAGACACGAAGCACGATGAGCCTGTGCAGGCTAGCCCAGCAACGCACGACGCCCACCTCTAGTAGTGAGACATGTCTTAGGGTTGTCTTTCGTTCGAATTGAAAAATTGAGGACCGATTTTAGCCGATTTTTACATGAAAGTTTAGGACCACTATTTTTAATTTTTCTACGATTAAAAAAAAATGACATACACGCACACAAATCCACCCATAATTTCACTACCCACGTGATTCCCATTTAGGATCGCTATTCACTCATATGTATTTTTCATGTAAAGGAGTTCGGCCCAATCCAACAGTGTGGCTAGTACCAAATTCCGGCCTACTTCTGCCAGGGGAAGAAGAGTTCGGCCCAGTTTAATAGGCCGAAGCTTTCATTGGAACTAAGCCCACATGATACTTAACACGCGCTTAACATGTTGCTACTTGCTAGCCTGCTGCAATTCCATCCGCGCCCACTTTGTAATAACGTTCTGAATTTCTGATGCCTTTTGCTTGATCTCAGCATCGATCTGGCTAGTAAGCATGGCCACATGAATGTTCCGGTTTAAGTTAGGGCCATATTTCAGTCGCAGCTCGTACGCACTCTTCTGTAAGCCCAGATTTTTTTATAATAAAATGGTGATTAATTAAACAGTAAGGATATTGTTAGGCCAACTGGTGGTGTGAGTTGTCACCCTGTCACTGAACCCTCACTACAAAGTAGTTAACCGAATCTGTTGACCTGATCCTAGCTACACATCATACTCCGGAAATAATGTGGATTCCTGTAGTGTCCATATAGTAGTATTATATCGTAGTATATATTTGCGCCAAAAAAACATTAGCTCTCGGAGAAATTTCTCAGCTACAAGCTGGAAATGTTAACGTTTAACATGCACATCTTTTTTAAGAGTACAAGCACGCACTACAAGAAACAGGGAAAAATTCGTGGGCCAAAACCCACAATTTAGGTTAAACCCACAATTTAAGTTAAATTAGGTGGGCAAACCGTCGAATTTAGTTCACGAATTTAACTCGACGAAATTAATCAATTAAATTCGTGGGTACCCACGAATTTAAATTAAATTCGTGGGTTACTAGAAAAACCCACAATTTAATGTTAAATTGTGGTGAAAAACCCACGAATTTAACGATTAATTTCGTAAGTGTAAAACCCACAATTTAATTAAATCTGGTGGTAAAAACTCAATTTAATTAAATAAATTGTAATGAATAAAACCCATTTAATTTAATTAAAGTGGGCCATATAAAACCCATGAATTTATCAGTTAAATTGTGGGTTTTATATGGCCCACTAATTTATTAGCTATATATAAAATATATATATATATATATATATATATATATATATATATATATATATATATATATATATATATATATATATATATATATATATATATATATATATATCCCGTGACTGACTTCACTATTTTCAAGAGTGTTTACAAATCACGGAGAGATCAACTCATGACGGCTTACAAGATGAACATATATAAGGCAATGACCTAGGTCAAGAATGACAACGATCCGCTCCGCGGAGGCCCAAGCCTCCCGGCGACGGGCCTCCGCTCCGCTCCGACAGAAGTTAGCTTTCTTCTGAATTTGGATCATAATTCAACAAAAACTAAGTCACCGAAATATACAAAATTTCGGCAAAACCTCTCTAGTAAATAGGACATCCACTCAGCAGACAAAACAACATTTGCAGTTATAATATATATATCCATTGCAGTTTGAACAACTACGAATACAGATCAAGATCATACACACAACCAAACACTGAAGTGATTGCCATGTTGACCATACCCTTTATGACAGATGATACAGATCAGTTGCATGCCTCGCCATTTTCTTACACCACCATGTACAAAGGTTTGCTTGCCCAATGGAGACCAAAAATTAGCACTCCCTACTACTTTTGGGTAACAAATCAACTTGATTCCAGAGATTGCTCGATAAAGCTACATTCTTCTTCTGGAACTAACATAACAAGCCAAATTTCAGCACTCCCTACTACTTTTGGGTAACAAATCACTTTTTACCTTGAATGTTGCACCACAAATTTCTTCTTCATTTGCAGGAACAGCAGTCACCTTGTTCTTGGGATTCTAATAGCACTTCAAGCCTCCAAGAGCATTAGAGTAGAAGCAGCCTGCAGGTAGAAGCATGAAATCAGTGAATACATAACCAAAAAACTGCTCTATGTGCCAAGATATAAGAAAAACTATTTGTCACATGCTCTAACATTGCATAGCGAGCTAGGCGCCAGCGACTTGCCACATGATCCTTTAAGCAGCTCTATGTTGTCAGCTAGCACTAAACAAGCAAATATGACATCAAATAGTGTAGGTTAATTTCAAGTAAAATAAACAGCAAGAACTAGATTTGCTCAGTGTGCTTTTGCTTAGCTCCTTCTGCCACACATTTTCAATCCTCAGCAAGTACTGGTGTTCTAGAAGGAGGTTGCTTTTGAGTGCATCTTCTCCAGTATGGAAATTGCTTCTATAGCAATACAAGCAACCACATCAGACAAACAAAATCTCACTCCATCACATACACTTACAACCAACCCACTTGCGCCATCCCATGCAGGAATGAACTCATTCACCCAATCAAACACACCTTAAATTCATGTCATAAAGAAAAGCCTGACAATTATTTATGTGAAGCCACCAAAGCACTTACTCTAGTGGAATAGCATAAAATGCAAAAATCATGTCTACATTGCAGACATTCATCAACTTGCCACACTTGATCATAAATTTAAATAGATTCTGCATTACAAGAAAAGAGAAACTTACTGAAAAATCGATAGGTAGTATGCTCATGCGTCATAGAAACAGAAAACCTTCGGCAATCTTCTTTATCTTTGTTCAATTGCGATTCAAGATCATCTATTCTGGTAGAAAGTACGCGTGCTTCATCAATCTTCTTGTCCAATATCATCTATGATAAAACCATTAAATAGAGTGCAATATTCAGATATAGACAAAAATGAGCAGGCTATTGCAGGAAGAAAATCAGAGACACCTTAAGAAAAACCATAAGCAAGTACAAAATGACAATTCAGAGAAGTTTAAAGAGGCATCTCACTGGGCCACTTATGACGGGCTAACTAGTCATCTTATTGTTCAATTAGAACTTGATTCCATGTCAATATTTGCCCAATCATGAATTGTTACTCATCAATATTTGGCATCATAGTTTATAGAGCAAAACTAGCAGTTCCTCTGGCATGAATGCATGATCACATTTCAATGAAGTGAATCTCACAAAAACTTGAACATTTTAAATTCCCCAACAGAAAAGTTCGCATAGATAACCATATTGACTATTGACTAAGGACAAAATAACCAAAAAAAGGAACAATGCAAATAGTATATGCAACTAAACATAAATTGTAATCAAGTGGTCGATGGCCAAGAAAACGACCTCAATTGGCATCACTTTTCAATTCATCTGTACACATATTTCTAACCCAATTATCGATAATCGATAAGTGTGCCATATGTAACAGATGCATTAAGACATTTATAACTAACCTCCGGTTTAGATTTATCTTCACGCAATGTTTCCATATCCGGTTGAATTTGTTTCATTGCAGAGGATATGTAAGTATGTAACAGAGGTCCAGGAATATGGAGAGCCAGACCTATATGTGGATGTGATGGATATGGATTGCACAGACTACACAGTCCATACCTGTGCTTCATTATCATCTTTCTCGCCATCTAATGGGGTCTACTTCACTAATGCCTGCAATAATTCCAGAGCGCCTACAACACGGAAAGTAAGACTCGAATAAAATATTGCACAAAAGTGAGTTTTAGTTGAGTGGAAAAGGATATACCTCTCATTAACATCTTCACTCTCACACTGAATCTTAAACCTCATTCCAATACAAAAAGGATGATTCAAGCTCTTCAAGAACTTCCAATAAGGAACAATAAACTCTGATGCAGTAGCCCTGCAGAGTACAAGAATTCAGATTCAAATATGTAGGAGTATATCATGCTTACAAATATATCAAGGCTCATATCGTTCTTGTTATTATTATTATCAATCACTGAATGATCAGATATATCGCAATCGTATAGTAATGGCTCAAGGCGTCATAAGATCTCTCAGAATCGATCGTCCCTCGTCGCTACGCTCACGCCAAACATGTTTGATTGCAGCATGAAATGTACAATTCTTTACAACCCAGTCCCAGTCCCAGCCCGGTCAATCCATCCAGCACAAGATTACATGGCATAGTTGAAGCTAAGGATACGGAATAAGGGCGTCAATCCATGCTCAGCCTGCAGAATGCCCACTACAAGATTCTTGCAAGATTGGCCCTGAGGATGAACCTACAAAAGGAAAACCACTTCCATTTTGTAAGCAAAAATAAGTGACTTAAACCAAATATAGTTGAACCAGACTTTAGCCTTCTTCTGAATTTGAATGCGTGAAGTTAGCCTTCTTCTAAATTTGAATCATAATTCAACAAAAACTAAGTCATATGAAAGCATGATCAGGAACAACACAATATGATTCACATTAAATGGTTGCACACGTACAAGTAGACATGTAACACCTTAGACATACTTGGCACCAACATGAACAAAAATGAATGGAAAGCAAGGAAAACCTGTTACATATTTAAGAACCAAAATTTCAAGTGTTTGTACCTCTATTCCCTTGCATAGTTTTTTTTGCTGTAGCTTCAGATTCAGTTTCTTTTTTCTCCTCTTCTGTATCTGGAGTAACTCAGGGATCTCCTCAAGACGACGCTGCCTTTCAGCCGATGTAATTAGAAGCTTTTTTTGATCCATTAGTTCAAGCATTGTAAAAAATCATTCCTCTATCTTTCTAGCAAATGTACTATTAGAGAAATACTTTAATCCTCGAGGAGAAAATCCCATCTTATTCCAAATTGCGTACCATAGATACTCAGTCAGAAACGAGCAACAATTGTAATTGCATACGACATGGAGATAAGAGTTATGAAGTTATATACCTTAAGCCAAGAATACTGATCCACTAAGTCACAGAAATATACAAAAACTAAGTCAGAGAAATATACAAAATTTCGGCATGACCTCTCTAGTAAATAGGACATCCACTCAGCAGACAAAAAAACATTTGCAGTTATAATATATATATCAATCTCTCAAACCAAAAGAAGACATTCTAGCAGATCCTTAGATAATCAATCACACATCCAAAAGGCAACCAAAATACAAGACATGCCACATAACACTCAAAATACAAAATTCCATACTCATACTAAGTCACCGAAATGTACAAAATTTCGGCATGACCTCTCTAGTAAATAGGTGTAACATTCCAATTTATCAATTTTCCAAATTTGAAATTCAAAATTTGAACCCCTGAAAATTTTCCCGAAATTGATCTAGCGTAAAATTGAATTTTTAAAGTCAACAAGAATTTAATTTGATTAAACCATACTTCAAATTAATTGTTTCTTATTTTTATTGGGTTCCTTGTGCTTCATTTGATTTTTCTGTATTTTTGGGGATTTTTTCGAATTTATTTGATATTTATTTTGATTTATTGAAGTTTATTCGGGTTTTCTGTAATTTATTAATTCGGAAATTGATTTCCTTTTTCGGGCTGAAATCACTGTTCAAGAGCGGCCGGCCCGTTTTTATTCACTCACCGCCTGCCCGCTTCTACCAAATTAACTTGTTCAAAACCCTAAACCTAGATCGCTTCTCAGCCATTGATCGCCGAATCAACGGTCAGGAATCGGCGCCGCCCACACCGCCAAAAACCCTAACTCTACTGCCTGGCCTCTGATCTCCACCGTCCGATCTTCATCGCCGATCCACATAGCGTCCCATCGCCGACCGAGAACCGCCACCAAGACAAGAAAGCCGCCGACCAACCTTGCTTTCCGCGCCTCTACTCGCAACCCTAGGCTATTTAAGCCTTCTCCAGTACCCGCGCCGTGCTCTCCTCTCCGCGCCGCTTCTTTCCCCTCTTCTCTCTCGGTGGGGCCTTGATCTGGTGGCCGTCGACTCGCCAAGTTTGGTACCGTGTTCGAGCTATTCGCCGCCTCTCCTTCCTTTTCGGTGAGTCTCGGTGGAATCGGTTGCATCATTGAGTTCCCTGTGATGCTCTTTCCATTTCTCCATGTCTTGTTTCGATCGAGTCCTCATTCGCCGCTTCGTTGTCATCGTCTCGGCCCGGCAGATGTGCCCGCCGCCATTGTCGCCGTCTTCGCGTCTCGGTGACCGTCGGATCTCCCAGCGACGGTCAGGATCTCGCCACGTATACTCGGTAAATCCTTCCTCCCGAGCCGTCTGCCTCGTCACCGCCACATCGGCGCCACGTCAGCACTAGTTCATCCGTGGTTGCCATGTCAGCGCCACATCACCTCCACGCAAGCCACATCTTTGCCATGTCACAAAACGCGCACATGTGTCGTTGGTTCGTACCATGTCAGCGCCGCGTGGCTCCACATGTGCGCCACGTCTGCGTTAACTCAACCCTAGTAGACTGTGTGGCCGCCCCGTGTCCGACACCTCAGCGCCACATGTTCACTGTCGCGCCACATGTTGCCACGTCGACGCTGTAGATCTACATGTCATGCCACATCACTGCACAGCACCGCCATATTACCTGTAACCCGTGGACTCGGTTCACATAGATCTGTCTATGACCGGTGGACCCCGCATGTCAGCGACACGAAAAATTCCGTTTAATCGCTGGAAAATCTGAGAAAATCCGAAAATCTAACCAATAGCGTTGCGACACGTGTCAGTTTATTTAATTCCCGATTTTCTCCCTATTTAAACTTTGGGAGGCCCGTTCTCCTCCGTTCGAACTCCGATTTGAACGATTCAAATTTCTAAATTCATCTAAAATCAAGATCTATCTGTTGGTGTCATTTTTATGAATTTTTTTTTAATTTTATTTATTTTTGTTTATTTATTGTTTTGCCTCGATTCGCGTGTTTCGCGCGTAGACGACGCACCGGTTGAACGAGAGGAGCATCCAGCGGAGGTTGCAGCAGCGGTAGAGGGTGAAGGCAAGTCTCCCTTGACCATATTGAACCCAAAGTTTACGAAATGTTGTTTTGTTTTAAATTATTGCATGCTATTTAATTTACGTATCGTACTTTAATGTCATTTTAAATGCTTAGATAAATGCCAAATTGTTATACCCACATTGATAGTCATTTTGATAACCATTGACACCCTAGGAAAACTAATTACTGTACTTAATGATAAACATTTTATTATGGGAACGGTAGAAAATGCTTAGCCATGCTTAATCACGTCGGTACCTTACCATTATGGAAATAATTTCATTCTTGATTCAAAGTGAATTGTGGAAATTATGGCAATTGGTGTTGCCGGTGTTAATTTGAAATTAAAAGTGAAAATGATTTAGACAAGGCGGATTGGTTGAATGGAGGGTGCGGAATGCACAAAATTTTGGAATGTGATTGTCCGCCCTAGTCAATTAAGGACCGGTCGTGTGTTACCTTGGGCCATGCTATACAGTACAACCACATGTCTATTATGGGTACGACCTGGCTAAGTAATTTGCATGTATCGTTATTTGACTTCGTCATTGGGCTGTGCGGTTTGCCGGGAGGGTACTCGCAAGGCGCAAGAGGGGGCTTCTGGACTGGGCGGAGGTAGCCCTACCAGCGGTGAAACCTTAGCGGGCGGAGTCGGTAGCGGTATATGCATTGTAAAGGCCTTGTCATGATCTCCCTGCCGGCACACCAAAGGAAGTGTGTCAATAGCTTGGCGCAAAGGGTTGATCATGTCGTGTGGGTAAAGTGTACCAGCTCTGCAGAGTCTTAAAAACTACTTGAGTAGCCGTGCCTACGGATAAGGGCAAGCGTGGAACGCTTTCACATAGTAGATTTTCTGGTTTTTGGTTTTAAATGGAAAAATGATGATTTGGTTTAAAAATGAAAATGTGGTTGGGAATCCGCGAGCGGCTAGAGCTCCCGGATCTAGTTTGGCGG